>JALJCO010012340.1:2792500-3392500 GCA_023101725.1 Atherinomorus stipes
TCTCACCACTAAAAAAGGATGACACTCGAAGTTTTATCAAAATTGCACTAATTGAGTTTTTTTTTAATGTTACAGAATAATACATGTTCAAGCATCATATTTTTTAAATCAATATCAGAGAAGGGCTTGAAGGATCCTTGAGGATTCCATGCCCATAGTTTCTCATACCCTCGTTGTTGCATAGCACAGTTTTGCCTCCTCTGACCCTGATGGAGGAGCAAGTCGGTGTTGTAACCCAGGCAACAGCCTCTGACCCTGGATCAGTCTTCATTGCCACCGTGACCCTGTATTTACAGGCAAACTGCAGGCCTTTGATAGTGTGATGAGTGCCCTGCAGAAAGACAAATGAAGTTCCAGTTAAAATGTGCACAAAATCGATTTATTTCATAAACTGTTAAAGTGACCTATTAAAAGGATTCTATAAATATGTATATTACTTCTCTTGTGTCAGCACATATCTAATACGAGCAGCTCCATGTTATAATAAACACTGGAGTTTGACGCTTTGACAGTTTTGCAAACTGGCAGCTTTAAATGTCAAAAAATGCTGTAACTGTTTCAGGAAGTCTAAAGTCATGTTCTGTGGCTTCAGCAAACTTCACACAGCTCTTTGATATTAATCATCCTTCTGCCCATGGATGACGGATTACCCCTAGCAGAACACTGACTGAAGGTTTCTGACCAGTTTTGATCAAGAAATGTGCAAAGAAAACAATTTTTACAGGTTAATCTTTGAAGAAAACCTCCTCCCTGCTCCAGCTCTTATTTGTAAAACTTAATCATTAGTGACATTTTCTGCACATTATCCTTTGCCCAACAAACTTACATTTACCAATTAGCCCAATTATAAGGCAGATCCTCAAACTCCAGTATGATACTGTGACATTTTTATGGAATTCATAACACCTACACAAATGCAAAACTTTATAATATATAAAGTTAAAGCTGCTGAGAGGGAAAATTGAATCATATGAAAATAATAAAAGCCTAATTCATTGTATTTAATAAATAAAAGTTTAACATACTAATTTAACAGGCATAAACATGTACAATTCCATTTCCAACATCATAAATGTACTGTGTAAAATGTAGCTAAAGTGCAATGATTTGCAAATCTCACCAAATGATTTTATAAGCAACAGAACCTAGAAAACATTACTGTATGTGTGGAAAAGGAAGACATTTTATTATTTAAAGAAAAATATTTCATTATTATTTCATATTATTTGATTTTTGTGGCGGCAATTAGTCTACAAAGTGATGGGATAGGTATGTTTGTACTACTGTGTAGAGTTCCTGCCGCTTCTATGGTACGTAAACACTGGGAAACTGAGACCAGCTGATCAACCTTTGGGAGGAATGTTGTCCTATTCTTGTATGATATACTGTAGATACTGGCTGCTCATTAAAGATGACCTGTCTGTGGTTATTTTTTGTTGTATTTTGCACTTCATGATGTGTAAAATGTTTTCAGTTGTTGAAAGGTCTGGACTGCAGGAAGGCTCAGCAGCTGCACATCTCTGTAGCTGCTGAATGCAGTTTAGCATTGTCTTGCTGAAATATGCATATAGGAGCCAAAGCGCACTTAATAGTATTTTTTATTTGTAAGAGGCTCATATTTACCTGTATTGTACTTCAGTTTTATTCAGCCAAGAGCCTGTTTTCGGTAATAAGTGTCATTATCATTTGCTAGGCTCATAGATATCTGAGTATGCTGTTTAATAGATTAAGTATGGGAAATGTTTAATTTAGACCTATATTAGCGTACTATTGGTTTGCTGCCTCTTTAAGAGACCTGCGTACTGTCTTCATGCGCCTTTCTGCAGCGTTTGTTTTTCCGGGTCAGTGCGCCGGAAGTAAAGGGTAGAGACGGAGGCTAAACAGTTTTGTACCGTAGCCGTAGCCGTACTTATAAGTTTATTAGGCCAGTATCAGCCAGCTTTGAACATTGTTAACCGTGGTTTAACCTTGGATCACTCCTGTAACGGGACAGCCCTGTGGAACAAAATAAATGTTCGTCTGACGTCCTTTACACCGGAGTATTGTGGAGTTCTTCACGGCTAACAACTTAGCCGCTACAGCACGAGTAACACAAACAGCGTCTCAATTACCTCCGGCCCTCACATTAGTACAAAACTGAGCTTCAGAAGGATTCCACACGAACTAAATGGACTTCTGGAAGGAAAGAAAACAAGTTTGTGAGTAACGAAAATGAACTAAGTGGACGGTGCGGGCCGGTTTCAGCGACAGAAAGGCTGCCGGTTTCCTGTGCTAACAGCTGCTAGCACGCGCTAAGCTAGCGCTTGGCTCTCGTGAGTGACTGACACGCGCCTTCGTGTCGGCTGTGAAGGATCAGTCGGACATTCTGTCGGTGGCGGCCATTATTAGGCCTGTAATAGACTTTCAGTGACTGTTAGTATTGCCACCACGGACAATTAACATGAGCCAAACAGAAAAATCAACCACAATGTTGGAGTCTACTGAACCTAGACAGGTTAAGATGACAGAAAAGGCCCTCGAAGAGAAAATCCGGGCTGCCATTAACAAGAGGAAAGCTAAGCTAAGCCAGCTGACAAGTAAAATGAACCATATGAATCAGTTAATGGATGATGGTGATGACAGCAACCTGCCAGTTATTCAGACTACGCTGATGGCTGAATTCAACAAGCTGCTGGGAGAGTTTTGTGAGCTAAACATCTCAGTTAAGGCTTTATTGAGTGAGACATCGGGAGATCGGTTAAAGGCTGATCAGGATGGATGGTTTACACCCAAGGCAGACATGTTTTACAACTTCACTCTTAAGACTGAGACATGGATGAGTGAAGTGCAACAGCGCATCACTGAGGCTGAAAGGGCTAACGAGGAGGTTACACCAGAAGATAGTGCATCTGTCACTACTGTAAGGATAAAGAAAGGAGTTAAAACACCATCCTCAACACTTTCCAGAACTTCGTCATCTGCATCATCAGCTCGACTGAAAGCCGAATTAGAGCGAGCAGAGTTGCAAGCTCAAGCTTCTGCTTTAAAACAGAAAAGACTTTTAGATGAACAAGAAGCTAAGCTAAAGGCAGATAGGGAAGAACTACAGATCCAGACTGCTTTAGCTGCCTCAAATGCCAAGTTCAGAGTCCTAGATGAGCTAGAGGGTCTGCAAACTTCATCTAGAGTGAACCTGGAAGATGGAATGAACCTCTACTTGAAGAAAGCACAGCCTACTCTTCCTGCTGCGGTTAAAACAGAGCCGCCTAGCAACACCAGTTACTGTAGTCCTGCTAACGTCATCCAGAGAGAACAGGAGACTCTGCAGCGAGAACCTACACAAGCCATCGTGGACTTCCTAGTGAAACAACAGAACCTCACTGCGCTGCCTCCTCAAAAAATTCCTATATTTAGAGGGGACCCTCTGGAGTACAGGCTATTCATCAGAGCCTTCGAACATGGAGTGGAGGACAAGACAGATAATGACAAAGATCGGCTGTACTTCATGGAGCAGTACACGGATGGACAGCCCAGAGAGCTAATAAGAAGTTGTCTCCACATGGAACCAAGACGTGGTTACCGCGAAGCAAAGAAGCTCTTAAAGGAGCATTTTGGAAATGGATATAAGATTTCTATGGCTTACATTGACAAGGCACTGAACTGGCCGACCATCAAGCCCGATGATGGAGAGGCGCTTCACTCCCTTGGCCTCTTCCTCACTGGATGCCTCAACGCTATGGACGACTTGGAGTATATGGAAGAGCTCGACAGCGTGTCTAACATGAGAGCTATCGTTGCCAAGCTTCCATATAAGCACAGAGAAAGATGGAGGAGCAAAGCCTACGCTCTCCTAGAGAAAGAACAATGCAGAGCCAAGTTCAGCGACCTTGTAGACTTTGTTAACCTGCTAGCCAAAGAAGCCTTGCACCCTATTTTTGGCCACATCACTGATGGAAATAAGGGCCAAGATAAGGCTCACAAGGATGAGAGGTTTACTAGAAAGAGTGGTGTTCGAAGAAGCTTTACTACTGCGGCTACAGGAGTCACGAACCTGGCAGAGACTAAGACCCAGGCTAAGGGGAGCTCTTTCAGCGCTTTCACAAACCCCTGCCTCTTCTGCCAAGGAGAACAGCACACCATGGAGAACTGTAAGAGAATGAGAAAGTCCCTTCACATAGATAAAATAGACTTTTTAAAGAAGCATGGACTATGTTTCAGCTGCCTGAAACAGGGACATATGGCTAAGGCCTGCAATGAAAGGATGAGCTGTCAAATCTGTAAGCTCTCTCACCCAACAGTTCTGCATATGAAGAGCAAAGATCAAAAAACATCTGGTGAAGTAAAGTCAAAGAAAGAGTCATGTCATGATGCATCTAAAGAAACACATCTCAAGGTTGAGGCTACAGAAGAGGTCAGTTCAGTGGTCAGCGGATGCATCAGGGCAGAGACTAGTACCTGCAGAGCTACTGGGGCCGGCAACATGAACAGCATTCTACCTATCATCCCAGTCCATATTAAGGCCAAGAAAGGCAATAAGGCTATTGCTACCTACGCGTTCCTTGACCCAGGTAGCAACGTCACCTTCTGCACTGAAAGACTGATGGCCTCGCTGAACATCACTGGCAGAAAAACCAGTATCCTGCTGAAAACCATGGGAGGTGAGCAGATCGTGAGCAGCCAGGTGGTGTCTGGCTTGGAGATTAGCTGCATGGATAATGACGACTACCTGGAGCTGCCCAACATCTACTCCCAGAAGGAGATTCCAGCTCACAAACAGAACATCCCACTACAAGAGGAAGTGAACCAGTGGCCTCATCTCAGTCAAGTAAAGATTCCAAAGATTCACGCAGAAGTTGGCCTCCTCATCGGAACAGACGTGCCCAAGGCTATGGAGCCATGGCATGTAATACCCAGCGTGGAAGATGGGCCATATGCGGTGAAAACACGACTAGGCTGGATCGTCAACGGGCCCCTCCGAGGAGACAGTGGCTGTGAAACTACAACTGGACTCATACAGGTCACCTCCAACCGCACATCAGTGGTTACCCTGGATGAGCTGTGGAGTCAGCAGTTTAGGAACGACTTCCCAGAGTGCCAAGATGAGAGACTGGCGATGTCGAGGGAGGACATCCAGTTTCTGGAGATGGTTTCACAGTCTGCTAGACTTACTGAGGGTCACTACAGCATCGGTTTGCCACTGAGGAATGCAGCCCTCAGGATGCCGAACAACAGGAAGGTTGCTGAACAGCGAGCTCTCAACCTAAAGAAGAAGTTCATAAAGAACCCTCAGTTCCAGGCTGACTACGCTGCATTCGTAGAAGACTGGATTGTAAAGGACTATGCAGTCAGGGTTCCTAAAGAGGACCTCTGCCGCAGCGATGGTAGGATTTGGTACCTGCCTCATCACGGCGTGTATCATGCCAGGAAGAAAAGGATCCGTGTGGTGTTCGACTGTGGGGCATCATACCAAGGAACCACTTTGAACGACCAGCTGCTGCAGGGACCTTATCTGACCAGTACTCTGCTCGGTGTCATCACAAGATTCAGGCAGGAGGAGGTAGCTGTCACTGCGGATGTGGAGGCCATGTTCCACCAAGTCAGGGTACCGGATGAGGATGCCGACCTTCTCCGGTTCCTCTGGTGGCCCTCAGGTGACATTGACCAGGACCTTGCAGAGTATAGAATGAGAGTGCACATATTCGGTGCTACCTCCTCTCCGAGTTGTGCCACTTTCGCCCTACAGAAGTGTGCGCAAGACCACAGAGAACAGTACAGCTCCACTGGAGTCGACACCGTGCTGCGCAACTTTTACGTCGACGACTGCCTTAAATCAGTTCATTCTGAAGAAGAAGCAGTTTCCTTGTGCAACGAACTGAGAGAAATCCTGGCCTCAGGAGGATTTCGGCTCACCAAGTGGGTTAGCAATAGCCGCTCCGTGCTGTCCGCTATCCCTGTGAAGGAAAGAGCTGAGGAGCTAAGGGACCTGAATCTCGACCTAGATAAGCTCCCTGTCGAGCGAGCCTTGGGAGTCCGTTGGTGTACGGAGAGCGACAGCTTCAAGTTCAAGATAGTCTTGCAAGCAAGAACACTCACCAGAAGAGGCATCCTCTCCGTTGTTGGCTCAATCTACGACCCACTGGGCATCCTAGCTCCAGTGGTCTTGAATGCAAAGAGGATCCTCCAAGAACTCTGTCGTCTCAAGCTGGGATGGGATGACAACATCCCTGAACACCTTGCTCAACAATGGACTAGTTGGATGGAGGACCTTCGCCTGCTGGAGGATTTCGGTGTGGCTCGGTGTTTCAAGCCTGAGGGTTTCGGTGATGCTACATTCAATCAGCTGCATCACTTCGCAGATGCTAGCCAAGAAGGCTTCGGAACAGTGAGCTATCTGCTACAGAAGAACAACGACAGGCTACATGTTGCCTTCGTTATGGCTAAGGCCAGAGTGGCGCCGCTCAAGCCCCTCACCATCCCACGCATGGAGCTTGTGGCGGCCACCCTAGCTGCACGTATGGACTGCACCTTAAGATCAGAGATGGAGCTTCGTCTACAGGAATCTGTGTTTTGGTCCGACAGCACCACGGTGCTCAAATACATCAGAAACAGAACTAGCAGGTTTCGCACCTTCGTCGCCAATAGAGTTGAGACCATCCTGGAGCTTTCAGAAGAAAGACAATGGCGATATGTTAATACGGAGCAGAATCCTGCTGACTTCGCATCTAGAGGACTAAGCTCGGAGTCTTTCCTGCGCTGCAGGACATGGATACAGGGGCCGGATTTTCTTACCAAGCCTGAGGAGGAATGGCCACAAAACCCTGATAACTTTGGGGACCTAAGCATTGAGGACCCAGAAGTGAAGAAAGCTGTGGTCTACACTACTGCAGCCAAAGAACAGTTGGACACAGTTCAGCAGCTCCTAGAGTACTACTCTACTTGGGACCGCCTTAGAAGAGCGGTCAGTTGGATGCTGAAGCTGAAATGCACGCTGCTGATTCTGTGCCGAAAGAGAAAGGAGTTGAGTGCCTCACTCGCGCACTCTGAGGTTCAGACGGAGATGAGAACCTTCAAGGCGAACCTACCAAAGACCAACCTCTCGGTGGAAAACATGAAAGAAGCTGAGATGGAGATCGTTCGCTTCTGTCAGCAGCTGAAGTACTACAACGAAATATCCGCTCTTCAGAGGGGAGATGGTGTTAAGCTGAGCAGTCACATCTGCAGGCTCAAACCTGTGCTGCAGGATGGAGTCCTCAGGGTAGGAGGGAGACTCAGCAGATCGGCGATGCCGGAAGAGGCCATGCATCCTGCCATCCTACCTAAGGACTCTCCTGTAACAGAACTTATTCTCAGGGATATTCATGAGAGTGTGGGTCACAGCGGGCGCAACCATGTGCTATCCAAGCTGCGAACTAAGTACTGGATCCCTGGCGCTCATGCAGCCATAAGAAGAGTCCTCTCTAGATGTGTCACATGTCGACGCTCGCATGGTACCGCAGGACAACAGCAGATGGCGGACTTGCCCCAGGACAGAGTGCTCCCGGATGAACCCCCTTTTACCAACACTGGGGTTGACTACTTTGGTCCATTCGAAGTTAAGCGGGGCAGAAGCGTTGTGAAGAGGTGGGGTGTTATTTTCACCTGTTTAGCCATCCGTGCTGTCCACATCGAGGTGGCATCATCTTTGGACACGGACTCTTTTATCCATGCTCTTCGGCGCTTCCTCGCAAGGAGAGGCCAGGTGAAGATCCTACGCTCGGACAACGGGACCAATTTTGTTGGTGCGGAGAAGGAGTTAAGGAGAGCCATGGAACAGTGGAATAGCGCCAAGATTGAAAGTAGTCTACGTCAGCGGGGAGTCCAGTGGATTTTCAATCCCCCGACCGGTTCTCACCACGGTGGGATCTGGGAACGGATGATCCGGTCGGTCCGGAATATCCTCAGCACAACGTTAAAGCTCCAGTCCCTGGATGAAGAAGGCCTGCACACCCTCTTGTGTGAGGCAGAAGCCATCATAAACAGTCGACCTATTACCAGAGCTTCTAACGACCCGTCGGACCTGGAAGCATTAACCCCCAACCATCTCTTGCTCCTCAAGTCAAAGCCTTCACTACCTCCAGGCCTCTTCGTGAAGGACGAGCTCTACTCCCGTAAGAGGTGGAAACAGGTCCAGTATATGACAGACATATTCTGGAAACGATGGACAAGAGAATATTTACCTCAGCTACAAGAGCGACAGAAGTGGACTCGTGTGTCTCGCAACCTCGCTGAGGGAGATGTTGTCCTTATCGTTGACGACTCTGCACCCCGAAATTCCTGGGTCCTGGGCAAGGTTATCGAGGTTGTTCCTGACAAGGCTGGGCTGGTGCGTCGAGTTCGCGTCAGGACAAAGACATCCATCCTAGATAGACCCATCACTAAGGTCTGTCTTCTCCAAGAAGCTCCATGAGGCGGTGGTAAAGACCGTCCTCCTACGGTGCGCCATGTGCTGGTAACCTCTGGCGCCAGGAACTGATTTACCCAGCATAAGAGACATTTGTTAGTTAACTTGAGTGTTTTGATTTAGTTGGCTCCTTGTGTGTTAATGTGGGTAATTGTCTCTTATTAGGAGAGAAATTAGGGGCCGGTATATAGGAGCCAAAGCGCACTTAATAGTATTTTTTATTTGTAAGAGGCTCATATTTACCTGTATTGTACTTCAGTTTTATTCAGCCAAGAGCCTGTTTTCGGTAATAAGTGTCATTATCATTTGCTAGGCTCATAGATATCTGAGTATGCTGTTTAATAGATTAAGTATGGGAAATGTTTAATTTAGACCTATATTAGTGTACTATTGGTTTGCTGCCTCTTTAAGAGACCTGCGTACTGTCTTCATGCGCCTTTCTGCAGCGTTTGTTTTTCCGGGTCAGTGCGCCGGAAGTAAAGGGTAGAGACGGAGGCTAAACAGTTTTGTACCGTAGCCGTAGCCGTACTTATAAGTTTATTAGGCCAGTATCAGCCAGCTTTGAACATTGTTAACCGTGGTTTAACCTTGGATCACTCCTGTAACGGGACAGCCCTGTGGAACAAAATAAATGTTCGTCTGACGTCCTTTACACCGGAGTATTGTGGAGTTCTTCACGGCTAACAACTTAGCCGCTACAGCACGAGTAACACAAACAGCGTCTCAATTACCTCCGGCCCTCACAATGCAGGTCTTCTTTGAAAAAAGACATTATGTGGACCTGTATATAACTTTCGGCACCAATGGTGTCTTTCCAGATATGTAATTTCTTAATTTTTTAGAAACAAATGCTCCCCCCCGCCAGAGGAGGGGGGGTTTTTGGGGGGGGAAGTGATAAAAAGTGAGGGGTTTTTGGGCCCTCTTTAGTCCAGAGTCTCCAGCATCACTGATTTCCAAAAGCAATTAATAATCTTGATCTGTGTGACCACAGAACAGTTTTCCAATTAGCCCAAATCTATTTTAAATGTGCCCCCATAAAACATCAGCATTTCTGGATCATGTTCACATGCGGCCTCTTCTCTGTATGATGGATCGATTCCTGGAAATGTTTCTGAACCGAAGCAGTGATTTCAGTGGCAAAACCCTCCGTTTTAATTACAAAGCTGCCTGAATGCCTAAACATCCCTCTATGTTGTGGAACAACATTATGAAATTGCTTCACAGCTTGTCTTTTTTTTTGGGGGGGGGGGGGGGGGGGCAACTTGACAAACAGATGCCCTATTTGCTTCTGAGAGACTCTGCCTCTCTCTAAGATTCTCTTTTCATTTCCAGTCCTGTTATTGCCCTGCAATAATGAGAATAATGATGTTAAAATGACGGTGTTACTAACCGCGTTACTTTTTCAGTAATTGATGATAAAATGCATCTCATAACTGTAATTCTGCACCCTGACACTGTCTTCATCTGACTGGGGGCTTTGGGGGGAGAAACAGACACATAGCCTAAATGATAACGACTGACACGCACACACAACTAGCAATGGGTCCACAAAGCAATGGTGAGTCCAAAGAAAACAAAAGAAAAGCTTTTAAAGTGGAACCACAGACATCACTTTTCTCTGACAGAGATGAAAGACAAGAACGTTATGAAAAAAGTTCATTATGACCTAAAGCAAAGCTTCTTCATGTCGGGTGTAAGCAGTTATAATCACGTAAAGCATTTCTCCTGCGAAGGAGACGGAGCCACAACATCCAACTGGCCTGAGATTAGTAGGGGTGTTGATCACTGATTTGATCACGGAATGATATTATATCGATACAGTAGATTGCAATTTCATGTTTGTCAATATTTCAAATTCAGTCAATTTCAATTTGATTTGTTTTAAGATCCACCATCGATATACAGTATAATGATATGAAACAGTATTACCTGCAATAAACAAGGTTATTTCTTTCCTAACATAACTACTACTTATTTGAAAGTGCATACATGTATGCAGTACAATCTCCCTGTGTCATATCTATCCACTGCACAACTATAAACATGTATTTGTTAAAAACATCAACATGAGAATCCCCACTAAGGCGGAAAACAAGGAACTTCAAAATAAATCCATTTTCAAAATAAAAGTGGGTTTGAAACGATTTGGGGATTTTGGACTGATTTTGGATATAGAATGATGAATTGTTACACCTCTAGTGATTAGAAACCATGATTTTTCTGTCAATGATTTATTCTATTGGGTTCTATTTCATTCATTAGTCAGATCTACTGTAATATT
Organism: Atherinomorus stipes; assembly: GCA_023101725.1. NCBI lineage: Eukaryota > Metazoa > Chordata > Actinopteri > Atheriniformes > Atherinidae > Atherinomorus > Atherinomorus stipes. The sequence goes on from JALJCO010012340.1 coordinate 2,803,201, forward strand.
CTGATTTATTATGAATAATTAAACATGCAGTTGAGTTTAAAGTTACATTAAATGGTACATTTGAACATTAAAAAGTAGAAGACTAATGAATTTTCTGTGTTATTAGTTATCTTTATTTTTTTTTATCATATATCAATATTTAATACTGTAACTCTGTCACTAACTCAGGTACTCTTTGGGGAGACGTGACTAGTAAATATAATTAATTACATTTTTAACCCAATGGTACCAGACATCACGTTGGCAGGACGTCACATCCAGTATAAATATGTACCTAGTTTTAATATCATATCAGTTATGAGCTAAATTAGTAGTAAAATATTGGCATATCATATATCAGCCAAAAATCCAATATCGTGCATCCTACTACACACCACTGGAAAGCTTAGATTCTTGAAATGGGAATAATCTCAGATTGATCAATAATATTCCAGACTGCAATCAGATCCAGTGAACACTTATTTCTGACCAGTCTCCAATGAATTTATCATAGATACCATACTTTACTCCAGAAGCAGATACTGCAACAAAAACCGTCCTATTACATCAGCAAGGGTCCAGTAAAAGAAGTCCAGTTAATAATGGTCCACAAGAAGTCTTTTATCCATAAAAAAAAACCTGCTGTAGGTGAAAATTGAAGGATTCTAAGGGGTTAAAGTAATGTGCCTAACACTGCTGAAACTAATTACTCACAATATGTTTCCAGCCTTTGCTGCTCCCATCTCATTTTTTTTAGAGGCATTCCTGCCAACAAATTCAAGATAAAAAAAATATTTCGGTAAATAGTAAAATATTTTTTCAACATTTGACATGTTCCCTTTGTTCAGCTGTAAATAAAACAGTGTTTTATGGGATTTGCAAATCATTGCATGCTGTTTTTACTTACATTTCACCGTGTCTAAACGTTTTTTTGAAAATGAAGTTGTATTTCAGCCCCAGATCTGACAGTCATGGTAAAAGTGATAGTAGACAGACGCAGAGATGATGGCAGAGAGACAAGGTTACACACAACATTCCAGACTGCACTGAGTTATGGTAATGAAATCTGATCACTATCCACACATACACACCCAGATACAATAGTCATGCTTACAAAGCAACGAAACATCTTTACACTATTTAATACAAAGAGCCTGTGAAGGTATACCTGCACTGTTGTTGTTCTCTCAGTGTGGGTAACATTATTACTGCAAGTATGTGGACGCCACCGCAAAATGTATGGACCTCTGTGTTTCTCTCTGGCTGTAACAGAAAGAAAAAAAAAGAATCAGATACTAAATAGTCCGTCTTTAATTGTGAAGATAAGATGTGCCTAAGAAAAATAGGTTATGATGTAAAATTTTTGTCTAAAATTTTTAGGTTTTCATTTGTTAATTTGAATAATCGGAGTGAGTCACATGTCAATTTCAACTTTTCAATTATATTTTTTGCTCTTTGCTTATTATTAATTCATTAATGACAAATCTGCAGCTGTTCGTGTCCACATATATAAGTGTCCCTCATCATAGCACTGAACCACAACATGCTCTTCGTGGTTGCGTCTACTTGCTGCCATTATCATGTATGACTGGGACCATTTATGAGCCAAGTAACGTCATCACTGAGTAAAGCATTTAATAGATACATGTTTTTCCTCTCAAACTTCTATTCACCCATTTGGTGTGAAATCAAACTTACCTTGGTAAGGCCACTTCCAGAACACCTTCACCTGCATCTGGTTGTCATGGTAATGGGGAGCGGCAGCCTCCAGTCGCAGGTTTTCAGAGACCGGGACAGGGAGGTCAGCAAAGGAAGGCGAGGAGGAGGAGAGGGGAATGGATAGTGAAGATGAGGAAGAAGGGAGCTCATTGGAGAAGTCTTCACCTTTGGAGTCTGGTTGAGAGGACAGAAGACAAGAGAAGAAAAAGAAAATATTAGAAAAAACAGAACAAAGAGAAGCCAGAAATGAAAAAAGGGCAAAAAAAACCCTCATAAATATGAAACGCACTGTTTCCTGCATAGTTTGAATTTTTTCATTTGAAGATCCAATAAACTCCAAAAAGCAGGTGAGATGTTCTCTGTCCTGTGTGTGCATGCTGAAGGAAGCCATTAAAGCATGTGTAGGAAGGAACATATTAAAACACGGACAGAGGAAACTCATTCATTAACTGTTTATTGTTGTGAATTTGTGTTTTGAGTATAATAAAACCTCAAACACAGCACATGGAATTCATAATTATATTGTCCCAGAAATATCATAAACAGCCAGGTCTGTTAGAAAACCTTTCTGTTTTTTATTAACCCAGAAACGCTGACTGGCTGCAGAGGACCTAGCTGACCCCCATTAGCTCTGAGCGACAGGCCAATACATGGACTGTGTCAAATATTAATAATGCAGAATGAAAATGGTAGTATGTTCCATATAAAGTTGCTGGTATGTGGTTTGGTTATTAAGCAGCAGCTGGCTATCCTCTGCTGGGCTGACCGATAGGTCACCTATAAATACTGCTGCTGCCCAGACTGCTGGTAATATTGCCGCTTTCCACTGTACGCCATGTTTCTGTGGATTTCAGCTGTGCAGCTGCATGTAGACAAAATATGCTGACAGTCAGAAACGCAGGGAAAATCGTTCATTTGTTAATGTATTGCACAGCTAACAAATAGCAACAGTGGGCTGTGCAGTCTAAACAGAAGTAATTAATGTCATGACAAGTTAATAACATGTTTAAAATAAGTCCTTGATAATTATTATTTAGGTTAGAGCTCACTGGCTGTGAGAGAAGTCCATAAATTAATATGACTGTTTGGCTCAGCACAAACTAAATAGTCACAGTTGGTCAATATACCCAAGTTTCCAGTTAATCTCTGATCTTAAACCTTGAACTATATTATTGAACTAAATATGCTAACGCTTCATAGAGTTTTATCAGTGTGTTTTTCAGATTTGCAGAGTTATTAAGCTCAGGACGCTATTCTCTGACATGTGACATTGATTTCGTTTCCTCACAGCAGTGTCATGCCAGATGGTTTTTACAGTTACTGTTTTTATACCTGTTCACTTAGAAGAGAGGAGTTGGGGGTTTGTAGTTAGGTGTGGAATTGGGAGGGGGGTTGGGTGTGTGCATGTGTGTGTTTTGTGTTGAATCTGGATGTGTGAAGGCTTGTTTTTATTTGAATTCACATTTTGTTTTTACTATGTCAAGCACTTTGTGTTGCTTTTTAATGGTATGAAAAGTGCTTTATAAATAAAGCTGTTATTGTTCCTTAACAATAGGAAATGCTTTGTTTCACTCAGGGCCTCCCTTTTTAACTGGCAACAGTTTATTTAACCCTGACTGATGCACAGAGTAGCTTCTTGTGCCTTTAATATCATATCAGAAGACATCCTGCAGTCATGGAAAACATGTTATTCTGCTTCAGAAGCATCGGATTATTGGTCTGCATCAAGCAAACTGAGCAACAAGAAGATTGTTGGACCACTGATACTGTGTTTACAACTGTCAAATGCAAAAAGAAACCTGAATGATAGTGTTGAGGGAAATGTAGCTAGAAAAAAATCTTGAATGATCATGTCTGATAATCGTTTAAATATTTGGTGATAGACTGATACATCGGCTGGCTGATATTTTCGGTCGATATTTGCATTTTTTGTTGGTATCGGCATCGGCCGATACGTCAGGTGTGTTAGCCGCTACCCCCACTCTGCATAATTTCCAGACTTTTTAATATATATATATATATATATATTACAAGTTTAATGTTTCTATTTAATATTTGTTTACAAGTGCACTTTTCTTTTTTATATACAGTATTTATTTGAAGTGCTTTGCTCTTTTTTATATTCAAAAAGTTGTAAAATTAATTTTCACTGTATCCTTCATTATATTAATCAATCAATTTTATTTATATAGCCTTTTACAGCACACAAAGTGACCAAAGTGATTTCCATAAAATTTACATTATAGAGAGAGAAGAAAAACAACATGAAGAAAATAATAAGCAAACACAAATAAATACAAATAAAAAATAAAAACGTATCACCATATTACTTGGTGTTAAAGGCCAGTCTGAATAAATGTGTTTTGAGCCTGGCTTTAAAAAGGCCAAAGTCTGTTACAGAGCGCATGTCAGGAGGCAGTTTGTTCCAGAGTCCGGGCCCAGTTGCGAGTCAAATGCAGCATTGACCCCAAATATCAGCAGATTGTATCGGCCATTGGCTAAGGTTGATGAGAAAATGTCGGTATCAGTATCAGCCCTCAACAATCTGTATCGGTCAATCCCTAATTTGGTGGATTTCACATTGTGTAGCCTTATTAAAACCACATATTAGTAAAGTTAATCAGAAAAGACTGATTAACAAGAGGTCATAAAGATTGGATTTTGAAGGACTTGAAAAAGGTGTCACGGCCTGATTTACTCTGATCCAGAGTGGTGGGTGCAGCAGGGAAAGAAGAGCAATGGATGAAGCACTACACCTGTAATACCTGCTATTACAAGCCTGTGAAGGCAGTGGTATGACTTGGGGTTGCTTGAGCATATTCAGGTCATCAAATGACCCGAATATATTACTGTAAACAACCATGTTTTTCCACAATGCTTTTTTTTTTCTTCCTGGGATATTTCAGGATGACAATGTCAAGATTCATCAGACTCAACATAATTTTCATTCATGTATTGTCCACCACAGAGTACAGGCTTTAACCCCACCAAGAAACTTTGGGATGAAGTGGAAAAGATTTTCTGCGGCAGTCTGTCTCTCCAACCATTCAAAAAAGGTGTTGATTTATGGTTTTTATTGAAATATTGAATCATAAATATCAGATTAAGAAAAAAAGACTACTTGAAAAATGCAGTTGTAAGAAAAGGGGTGCAAAGTGTAGCAATACACCCCTTACACAGTTAAGTGTATGGTCTTCATCAAGGTCTATGAGGAAGGTGCTTCATTTTCCTTACCTGCATCGGTGATAGTAGAGAAAACAAGTTGGGCTCTGTGACTCTTCAGTCTCTTCTGACCCCAGTAAGCCACCGTCTGTACAGACAAGCTGTAGGTGGTAGCAGGCAGCAGGCCCCGCAGCCACAGCTCACACTGCGCCTTAACACATGAAGGAATGGGATCATGGGTTATAGAAGAAAGCTCAGCTTTTATTAATGCCTGTGATAATACTTAATCAGAAGATCATGAGAAAGCTCTAAAGAAATTTCTACAAAATGAAAATGAAATCAGTCTGACCACGTGTTTAAAAATTATACTACAAACAAATAAAAAAAAAAGACATCTTTGTTCTACAAGTGGGATCACCACATTAACAACCAGAATCCACATCATCACGATCAATGTAATCGACATCATCGCCGCACTTACTGGAATGTTCTATGCCCTGCTTCGCAGGCCAGGCCTGTTTTACATTAGTGCACTGTTTGAATGACAGCTCATTAACAGGCTCTTAGTCAATCAGCTCTGTCTGTCCGTGCGGATCTGAACTAGTCACAACAAAGAGATGCTTGGATGATAAGTTGATGTATGTGTGTGTGGTTCACGATGTGTGTGCACTTTGAATGAAATGAGACAAAAGCAAGTTAAAAGCAGTTTCTCAATGACCTACAGACAAAATGGAGGTTTAAGTATTTCCATTGCCCTCAAGATAGACAAAACACATGGCCTGTACAGCTGTACATGTGTGTGTTCGTGTGTGTGGGTGTGTGTTGTGAAACAGAAAAAGCAACAAAAGCCTGGATTTCTATTTTAGTGAATAATGTCAGTGGACATTATATGTAAGGAACTGATGTATGTCTAAAGCACTGATTCAGCAGATTTTTTCGCCATCTAAATTTACCGTCACATTTAATGCTGAATTTCCCCAGAGCAGCATAGACTCCTGATTGACAGGATATGTGTATTATACACCTCATGGGAATGTATTATGCTTTACTAAAGGAAAGCAATAAATTATCATCACTTTCCATGATATGAAAGCCATTTTCCGCAGCAGAGTAAAGTTGTTCTGGTTCGTTTATACCTGTTGTGATGTTGGTGTTTGTGTGTCTAGATGCAGCTGCAAGTTAGAAACACTAGTTAGGGGGCTCATTTAAATTCCAGACCTCCCAGCCATGCAGAACAGAGGACCAGACTACAGATAAATGGCTCCACCAGGCACAGTCTGGGATCACCATCACTACTACAGATAGCTAGGTCCATATGAGTGTGTTAACGTTTCAACTGTTTTTTTGTTTTTTTCACATGATGAAGTTCTGTCTAAAAGTCTTAAGCGACTCTTTATTTTTCAAAATATTTTACTTTCAAGGAACCAGACTTTCTCATACTCTTTTAAAGCAATCTTGAGCAATAGTTCTCCAGGCTTTCCGAAGGTTTTCAAGATTTATCTTTGGACATTCACTGCTTTGTTGTGTCCAACCATTTTCACAGGAATGCGTTTGTTAAACAACTCAATCCCAACCTACGAATCATTCAGGTATGTAAAGGGCACCATAAAACAAGTTATGAACCATTGTTGTGTCTACAAATAACAGTAAACTTCGCAAAGAAACAAATTTAAATAGCATCTTTAGGCACTTTGTCTCCAGCATCCTGTCACAGTGACACATTATTTGTACTATTTGTACTTTTGCAAAAAAATCAATCAATCAATATATATATATATATATATATATATATATATATATATATATATATATATATACACACACTCACCGGCCACTTACTAGGTACACCTTGCTAGTACCGGGTTGGACCCCAGTTGCCTTCCGAACTGCCTTAATCCTTCATGGCATAGATTCAACAAGGTACTGGGAACATTCTTCAGAGATTTTGCTCCAAATTGACATGACAGCATCACGCAGTTACAGCAGATTTGTCAGCTGCACATCCGTGATATGAATCTCCCGTTCCACCACATCCCAAAGCTGCTCTGTTGGATTGAGATCTGGTGACTATGGAGGCCATTTGAATACAATGAACTCATTGTCATGTTAAAAAAAAACAGTCTGAGATGATTTGCACTTTATGACATGGCGCTTTATCCTGCTGGAAGTAGCCATCAGAGGATGCTACACTGTGGTCATAAAAGGATGGTCAGCAACAATACTCAAGGTAGGAATCACTGGTCTTGACCATGTCTACATTGCCTAAATGTATTGAGTTGCTGTCATGTGATTGGCTGACTAGAAATTTGTGTTAACAAGCAGTTGGACAGGTGTACCTAATAAAGTGTCCGGTGCATATATATATATATATATATATATATATATATATAAAATATAATATATATATATATATATATATATATATATATATATTAGGGGTGCAACAATACAAAAAATTCACGGTTCAGTTCGGTTTGATTCTTTAGTGTCATGGTTCAATATTTTTTTGATAAAAAGATAGATAGATAGATAGATAGATAGATAGATAGATAGATAGATAGATAGATAGATAGATAGATAGATAGATAGATAGATAGATAGATAGATAGATAGATAGATAGATAGATAGATAGATAGATAGATAGATAGATAGATAGATAGATAGATAGATAGATAGATAGATAGATAGATATGTGTGTGTGTACATAGTTTGAATCAGCATGGAATGCAGTGTGTCCTGAAATTAATTGAGAAAGTATTTGAGGAAACTGGGCTATATGAAGACATAATAAGAAATGGGAGACCTGGAAAAAAAAATCATCAACAGCAGATTCAAAGTATCTGACAGTGATGTGTTTAAGAAAAATGAGAAAGTCCAGCAAAAACCTGACACAGGACCTGTGAGATGCATGTCCCAGTTGACCAGCAACTGTTCAATGAAGCCTCATCAGAAATACTTTCCATGGGAGGGTGGTTGTCATGAAGCCGTTGTTGAGGAAGGGGAACAGGGGAAAAGGGCTGAAGAATGCCAAATGACACAATAACTGGACTGAAAACCAGTGACAACAGGTCTTATGGAGTGATGAACCCTCCCTGGAGCCCAGACCTCAACATTATTGAAGCAGTGTGGGATAATTTTGACAGAGAACGGAACAAACAGCAGCCAGTATCCAAAGAAGAGCTTAAGAAAGTCCTTCAAGAAGCCTGGAGAACTATGCCTGAAGAGTTTAAAGAAATTCACACACACACACACACACACAAACAAAGCTTGCCTCAAAGGGTTCAGGCTTTGTCGAAGAATAAATGCAGCTGGTCTGAAAGGCAACAGCCTTCAACACCATTAATCAGACAACACCAAACAAGTTATACCATGAGGACCGAGAAGCTCCCCAAACAGGTCAGAGACATAAATATGAGGATGTCCAAATCAGAAATGGATCATAAAAAAAGAAAACAACCAAAAACCTTGAGCACCATTAAATCCATCATCACAAAATGGAGAGAATATGGCACCACAACAAACCTGCCTAGAGAGGGCCATCCACCAAAACTCACAGACCAGGCAACAAGGAGGCCATCAATCAGAGGCTAGAAAGAGATCAAAGGTAATCATGAAGGGGCGTAAAAGCTCCACAACAGAGACTGGTGCATCGGTCCATCAGGACAGTATAAGCTGCACACTCCACAGAGCTGGGCTTCATGGAAGAGTGGCCATAAAAAGCCACGGCTTGCAGAATAAACCAGAAAGATAAGAAAATATATTTATTTTGTGAAATAACTGTTGCGATACTCTCCAAACATACAGTATGGAAGAAGGTCCTCTGGTCAGATGAGATTACAAAAGACTTTTTAGGCCATCAAGGAAAACCCAATGTGATGCTAAAACTCAACACCTGTCATCACCCAGAGAACACCCTCCCTACAGTGAAGCACGGTGGTGGCAGCGTCAGGCTTTGGATAATGTTTTGATCAGCAGGACAGAAATACAGGTCAGGATTGAGGGAACTCATGCAGTGCCAAAGACAAAAAACTGGTTCCATCACCTACAGAACCGAAACGGGGATTAATGTAAAGGTAGATTTGTGTATCTATATACAATAAAATGTTGCCTCTATAGAAAAATATATTTTCAATAAAAAAACCTTCACTTCAATAAAAAAAAACTTTTCTATTGTTTAAATCTAGTGTTTAAATCCAAAAATATAGCTGAGACTCAAAAAATGCATTGGAAAACTTTTTCTTTGATTGAAAATGTTTTCTTTGATAGAAGTGAAGGTTTTTTGGTTTGAAGCAACTTTTTTAATTGAAGTAATGTCTTGTGTCTGGGCCACATTATGGGTAGGGCATTTGTAAATCAAATGATAAGTCTTCCAGATAACCAGTTTGATTCCAGTTTCTAAGGTAACAAAATAGGAAAATACTTTCCCAAGCCACTTCATTTACATTCATATTTGCACTTATTCCAATAAATCTAAGTGCCAATGTCCCTAATTCCTAGAAAATATATAATGATTAGGGATGTTCGACATTGATTTTTTTTTCTTTTACCAATTTCCAATGTTGCTCTTAATTTCAGATATCTGATATCAACCGATACCAATATATGCAGACATTTGTGAGATTGTATCTCATATTTTCAGAAATGCAACTATATTCTGAGAGCAAAGATCCCCAAAATAGCCTTAACTCAGCCAGAGGAGTTCATTTTGGACATCTGGCTGCCATATATCAGATACTAGCAGGTATTAGCCAACATGTGGCTAATTCTAATGTTTCTGACAACTTGATAACTTAACCAACAACTTAAAACCAGACATATTATAAGCCTCTTCAAAGCAAGTCAGTCTGTAGTAGCAGCAGCAGCTGCACTGTGGTCACATGACTCTGAAAGGAATGCTGGGATTTGAAGTTCTTCCAGAATAAGAGGGGCTTTACTATATGCTGGAGTGGTACTAATGGAACAAGATCTCGTGAAATTTTGTCACGGAACAACAAGATCTTGCAAGATTTTGTTCGTAGAACAACATTGGTCCAAAAAACCCAAAACTTATATTTTCCAAAATCACATTTAAATGCAGATATCGGCTGATAATATCAGTAGGCCAATAATATCGGACAATGCTAAATAAGATATTTAGAAATGTGGACTGCTAAAGACTTTTGCACAGTACTATACTTGAAAGCAGAGTCTGCAGCTGATGAAACATATGCGTAAGTACTTTAATGACTCACTATATGACATGTTTACTAATCTAAAGAATTACAGGTTGGGTCAGGGCACAGGTACTGTAATCACTGAGTTGTGTCAAAGCTGTAATATTGTGTAGTTTATGCCGATTAAGGGTAATTTTGACGTTGGACTTTGATGTCTTGCACACATATTACATCACCATCTCACCTACAATCAGAATGACAAAATCCTCCCTTTTTATGTGATATTGCTTTTTCAAACATAACTCTAAAAGTACATAACTTTTAGAAGTAAGAAGTTACTCACTGGATGGAGTAATAAGGAGGACTGAGCTATTTTGTAAATAAACTTAAATTCAATCAGTCTCTTGGTCTCATTCTTCTCATCATACAGACAAGTTATGCTTGCAGCTGCAGTACTTCAGCATCTAAATATCAAACAACACTTCCTCTGCACAGATCTTCTGTTTCACAACCATGATAACTGATACACACAGTCACTAATGTCCTCATGCAGCACTAAGTGGCACACTATCAGTACATTTTTTTTTTTTTGGGGGGGGGGGGGGGCGCGCCGCCCCCCCCCCCCATTTCCAGATGCTCTGAGTTAAAACATATTATCCAAATGCAGAAAAGCCATTTATCTCTGTTGTCAGTTACTCTACACAGCTAGGTTGTCATAAACTATTCCAACACAGTAATGTCAGACCTGCATGTTGTCATAGCACTTTAACAAAGTTATGTCCCATGGAGATAATGGTGTATCTACCTCCAGACAAGGAACAGATGCTAAAAGTCAGAAGAGGCTTTCAGTAATGAGAACACATGGCAAATTACAATTTCAGGGTAACATTATTTCATTTCTCTGCATGTTACACAACTTGAAGTATCCATAAAGTATTTACAGAATGACAGATTTCTTTTTTAATGCCTCATTTCTCTCATTCGTTTAATTCACATCCTGTATCAAGATGTCAGTGGAGTTTTCTGTGTCTCCACCTAATTCTCCAACATGAGATTTTTATTGTCAACAAGGGGTTCAGCAGGACATTGTTTAAGTTGAAGGATTATTACATGTCTAATTCTGAAGATGAAAATAAAGGAGAAGTAAATGTGAGAACCATCTGTTCCTGAGCTGTGTGCTATTCCCATTCACCCTCATGATCTTTTACATCCCTGTTTCCAGAACAGCTGCGATGCTAAATAAAATGAAAATAAATAAAGACTGCACTTATCTGCAAATTATAATAACTTTATATCTGATTGAAAATTGGAAAAAAAGAACCACCCTGTTATTAAAAGGTATTCAATGTAAAGACACTTTTTACTATCTTAACTGAGCGGATCAGGGTCTCCTCTGCTGTGTTTTTGTTTTTTAAGCACTAATAACTTACTCTATAATCATGTAACAGGTGCAGAATTTGATTTGATGTTGTCTTTCTGAAATAAGCAGTCGCTCCTGAAAATGATGTTATCTACATAGCAAAAGTTGCCTTAAGTCTGTATACTGTATCCCTCAGTAAACCTATTTAGGCGCCTCCCCAGATGTGCAAGTTATCGCCATGTGCACTAATGCAATTGTCCATCATGTCCAAAAAGCATTTTGATCTGTCAGAATCTGAGACAGTATTTCGTTTTGCTTCACTTTATCTTAAGTTAGTTTGGAAAAAGCAACTACATCTCTCAATCTTGTTTATATTAGTTCTTCTTTGCTTGTAGGAATTTTATCCTTTCAGTTTTTGGATGCAGTGAAAAACTGTGTTTCCTGACAAAGACAATGGATGTTTTATGCAATTTTGCCATAACAGAATTGTATCTCTTTGTAATGCGGTGCAGTCTGTGGGCACAAAACTATCGCCATTTAAAACTGGTTTTATCTGCATGACAGGAGCAATGCTAAAACCAGTTTTAAATGCCTATGGTTTTGTAGCCACAGACTGCACCGCATCAAAAGAGACACCAAGTGATCTGGAGAATCTCAGTGAAATATCTGTATGTAAAGAACAAAGCTATCTCTCTGAGATTCTCCAGATTATCTCTAATGGCAGCATGTGCAGGAAACAATTAAATAACTTATTTTGTGGAATTTTATCCTGATACATTTTACCCACAAAGGTACTTAGAGACTCTCTCAGATACTTTTTTATAAACATGCATGTTATGGCCCTTAATTAATATCCAGATGTTTCTCTTTAACCATTTTGTTACCTATGTACCAACGTGATAAAGCCTTTTCACTAAGTTTTAAAAGTTTACGTCTAGTCTTTGCTCTATTTTCCATTAAATGTAGGACTTAAATGATTTGCAAATCACTGCTTTCTTTACATAAGTTTTATGCAGTACCCCAACTTCTTCAGAAAAGAGGGTTGATTAAAAACTTTTACAGCTTTATATACATATTAAAGTAATTCTGTCAGTTTACACTGCCAGTTGTGCACAGTAGGTGTTTACAGAACCTGCTCTGTCTTGTGAACAGCCTCAGCTGGAGAAATGACCATTATATTAATCAGAAGCAGAATATATCAAGGAATGTACGTGTGGGTGTGTTTGTGTGTGAGGTGCATGGGTTTACAGGCCTAGTAAAACTCCTCAGGTGCAGCTACAGATCATGTGCACCACACTGCTGTGTTTTACATAGGAAAAAAGCAGTGGGACTTAAGTGTTTTTACAGTGACTTGATTTACTGCAGCTGCAGAAAATGCACACAAAGAAGATGTGCAAACTAAGAAATGAGCTTCAATTCAAAAGTGTCAGCTCTTCAAAAAAAATTAATGGTTATAACTTAGATGTGCTCTTTGTTCACATGGTAACTCAAAAGACTCAAACTCTACAGGCTTCAATTTCAATAGTAACTGTTAAAATTCTGTTAATGTATGGTTGTTATTTGTGTTCTTAGTTTCTGTGCACTTATTATTGATTTATTTTCAGACTCTTCTTTGTACAGTATTTTTGTCTCTTTCCGGATAGCAGACATGTTTGGGCTGAATCTGGGCTACTTTAGGCATTTATGGCTCAGTTACAGCACTAGCAAGTGTTGTGTGGGCCAGAAGTGGACCGGATATCAGTTGCTAGCCTTGTTTGGATTATAGCAAGTCTCCTGTGGGCTGTCAGTTGTTGGCCTTGATGTGGATTTCTGCAAGCTTTTTGTTAGCCAGAAGTGGTCTTAAAAGGGGAAACCTGCCTGGATGTACTGCAGATGATGCCAATTTTCTTGCGGGACACATGTGATGGTCATGTAGCTGAAATAACCAAATTTGGGCCAAACAAAAATGTACATTTGGGCCAAACATGTTTTTTCTATCTGGGTTTGAGTCCTTTTAATATTTTTCCTAGCTTATTTTACTAAAGGTAATTGGATTGTCAAATAATTTGCACAATTCAATAGAAGTTTAAATAATCTAAACCATTATTCTTCTGTTCAAATGTTTTCTATTACAAAGAAATATCTATGATCTATATGTATATATTCTTTTATTTGTTAATTTTTTAGATCATATAGGCCTCACTCTTTCCTCAAAGCACCTACATATAAAACAAGAAATTATTAAATCCAAACTATGTGTATGGACACACTGATAATGTCAGAATACTCTCAACCTATAGTATTAGTTTTTCAAAAAGTATTTGTGACCAAAAAATCCCCAAATTTCTCTATACTTCAAATATTACCATAAGGAGACCAAGGAAAACCCCAACAACTTCAGTATGTTTTTAACTGAGTGTAATACAGGAGGTAGAAACGTTCCTTACCCCCCTGAGTCAGGACGCTGTTGCTCTCCTTTTTGCCCTCTTCCTGAGCGTGTCGATGTGAAAGTCGTGTGTGTTTGTTGTTGTGCACTGTATGCAAGTGTGACTGAAGTGTGTGTGTGCGTCTGTGCACTGTAAGTGTATGTCGAGACATCCAGGTGATCCGGTAGTTATGGACAGGCAGGTCTCCCTCTCTGGGGGGCTCCCAGTGTAACAAGACCGCCACAGTAGCTCCACTTCCCCTCAACCTGAGGAGGGAAAGCTTCAAGTCAGAAAACATGACAATATGAATGTAAACAAAGTCATGGTGATAGAGTAAGCAGTGCAGTGATATAGAAGCTGATGTTTGTCAGTTGCTTCAGCGTTGAGTTTCCAATCTTCCATTAATTCCATGTAAGTACAGCAGAGGCGCCTGCCTTAACATTATGTTGACAAGAAGCTACAATTTGAGCCATCATCTCTGTTATTAAATGTTATTAGAAAATCTGTGTTGATCCAAGACATGGCCTGAACTTTATGCGACCTTGTTTTGCAGCTTACCAACTAAAAGGCCTGCAGTGTATAACTGAATGAGGATTAACTATAATTTGCATGCAGATGGACAAACTGTTGATCCACCAGACCACAGTTTATCACAAATTTCCTGAAGTGCTAAAAGGTTGCATAGCAACTAACCAGGGAAGATAATAACAGGAACATTAATGTTCCTGTTATTATCTTCCTGGTTAGTACTACTAATGTCAAATCTACGTACTGTAAATCTTTAAATACCTTTCTGTGACCCGAAGTCCGAGTTGTGAACCCGCCCAGTCTAGGGTCTGGTTGCTCACTCTGATGTTCGTCGGAGGTTCTGGAGGTGAAGGGTCTACATGAACAAACAATAACATTAAAATACAGGGTGGGGGGGGGGGGAGGGCAACAAAACGTGACATTCACTGTCCTCAACAACATAATCAGGATAGAAAGGATAGAAAGGATTTGTTTTTCTTCTTCTTTACTGGCATTGAATTAATTCATAAATGAATTTATAAGAGTAAAAAAAAATGAAAATCAACTTTTTGACACTGCAGATTTGCTTATTAAACAAAAAACTTTTGTAAAAATGTTATTGTTTAATTGTGTCACTGTACAAAGAAAAAAAAATATTTTATAATAAAAAACAGATTTTGTTTTAAGCAACATTAGATACTTTATAGATCTGTTACAGACTTGTAATTAAATACCTCATGAAACAGTTTCCTTAAGAAAAATTTCTCACTGAAAAATATATTTTATTTTCAAAACTGTTTTAATGAAAACATACAACTACTGCAAAGAACATGTAAATCCATTTCTTAACTGAGTGGCACAAGTTTCCAACTCATACTTGGAGCTTTCAAAAAGACAAAAGTTTCTGGTCTTTCTAACACCAAAATGATGCCTGTATCCACTTAAGAAACTTGTGAACAGCACACATCAACAATATGATTATTTTTCTGTTCCCTCGCTCACAAATACAGTATTGAGAGTTGAGTAAAATATATTAATTTCGCTTCCAACATTAAATCAGTGCTCGCTAGATTTAACTTTTTCTTGCTAAACCTTGTAAACTGTGAGAAATTAGGACTAAAATCAATGCTGCTTCAATTTGCACTCCAATGAAATCCCGATTCTAACTAAAAAACATTTCATCTTTAATCCTTTAAAGAGGAGACCTTTGACCAGCTTGAGGGAATTGTCTATTAATTTAAAATGTAATGAATTGCAGCAGAGAAAAGAGCAGAGAAGTCATTCTCAGGGACGGAGGCTAATTTCATCCTGTTCTAATCCAAGCCTGCAAAGTCAATTAGATTTATAGCATCAAAGGTCAGTGATACTGGAAAGTCCTGAAGCCCTTTTCAGTAGCTCCCAAACCAGAGACTAAAGGTGGTCTTAACTAGGCACCGTTAGCATTAAGAATGAAATCCTGAGGTCACTGGTCTGTATCTCATTTGAGCCTCAAGCCCTCATGCTGTATATGATTAAAACTACAAAATGTATCTGATTAGAACAACACCCCCCACGGCGGGGCCTCCCACAAGCCCCGGGCTGCTCGGCTGACCCAGATGCAGAGATCAAAGTTAAAGCAGCATGTTGGGAGCTGCTAGACCTGGTCTGTTTGTGTGTGCATGACTATGTGGTGTTTTCTGTTCTGAAGTCTCAGTGCCAAGGGTAATTGTTATATCAGAATCAAAACAGACATTCTTCTCTGAGTGTCTGTTTCTCACTGAGTTCCTTTCTCTTTGTCCATTGTTTCCTAAAATGAAGACATCAAGACAAGTTTTCGTATCCAGACATTCAGTTGTACTGTTGGCAGGTCCTGTCTAACCCTAAAAGTTCAATGAGCAGAAATGAGTCCTTAAATCAGATTATGTCTCTGGTTAGCATCAGGCCACTACAGAGGAACTACAACCATCCTGACGTCCGCCAGCTTCCTGATTTATGACCTCTGACCTTCAGTCCCTTACTAATCAGACAAATGATCTAGAAACACAAGACCGATGGTGGTCAAATTGTATTTAAAATGTTTAAGTGTGTCTTTAACCTTTAACCCAGCCCCTGAATATCTGTTAATAAGGACACACCCACGGCCTAAAACTCAAGTCAACCAGCGACCATATGTGGATAAATTTAGAATTTGGGGGATAAATAATTTGGAAAATGAATTTAGCAAAAAAAATAAAATACAGTTTTGTTTTCTTTTTAAACAGAAACAAATGTGTCCCCCAATGTTCATCATACCAACCGTACTGTAATGTCAGTGAATGAAGCTGCATCAGTGAATCAAGACACATTACATTCTACTTTACATGTCTGTGCAGTTTACCTGAAAATGGAAGATGAACCTTTGTAATTTGAAACACTTCAAATTACATGAACAGCAACACTTAAATGTTGATGATCAGGACAATCTTTTTAGTCGCTGTGTTCAGTATCAGTCGAAATTTGGACACATTTTCCCATAAAATACAATATGAAAGTGTCTGTATAACCAGCTGTAATTTTCCAGACAAAGTCAGTGTGTTCAAGAGCCTTTTGGCCAAGTAAATTAAATACATCTTTAGCACATTATTATTATTAAGTGTATATGCTAACCTCATAAACATGGAATCTGAAAGCTGGTTCCTTGTTGCATGGCTAATGAAAGAAATTGTCTTTTTCTTTTTCCTTATTTGAGCAAATAAAGATAAACCCTTCCAATTAAATGCCAGACTGTCATCCTGACTGGGTAGCATCTTTGCACCGGAAACTCAAAAATCAAAGCAAGGGAAACTAATACTTAACAGATAGGCAAAGAAACAGTGAACTTTAACAGTAAACAGTTCTGAAGGTAAACATCAAGCAATTTATCATTTTTTTACTGCTCAGATATATAATTGCTCACTCCACATACAGGATAGGAAAACACATCTGGAAAGGTGACATGCTGTAACTTATAGAGATCAGCCAACTTTTGTTCTCATACAGATCAACACTGTGTTGTGAATGAGGATGTGTCACAGAGAGGGGGCATAAGACAAGCAGAGGAAAATTCTCTTTACTGCTATCTCAGATGCTTCTTTATAATCCCCCATAAGTTTTCAGATGATAAAGACCATTTTCCAGAGGTATGTCCAACTTGAAGTCATTATCACAATCAATCATGGTCTAGCCAATCCTGGCAGTGGATTTATATCACAAGTCAAACCTGGCTTGAGACCAATATGACCTAAGTCTGTTGAACATGAGATAAAGGACCTCATAGAGTGTGTTTGTGTGAGCGCATACATGTGTGTGTGATAGCCTAACCTTCACTTTCACCCTGTCTCACTGACCCAACCCTGGGATTTCAGTCTGGCACTAAACCAACTGAACATGTGTGTGTCTTTCCAGTATGCGCACACATGTCCATGCGCAGTTGTGTGTAAGCCATCTTCTGTTTCCTGTCTGTGTTTTATGGACTGCCTGATAGGATTCTGCCGAGTGTACCTTATCCATCAATTGTGAGTGAAGGGGGAGAGAAAGGACAGAGAAGAGAAGTGAAAATATTCCTGAGTTTCTTAGGGCTCCAAAGGGAGATGTAACATCCCCTATAAAAGGGCATAAAATGAACATGAGTGTGACAGGATATCAAAATTCCCTGGCAGATCATGGAAACATCCAGGAGGGATCGTCACTCTGTGTAGGACACACATAACAGTTCTCTACAGAGAACCAAAGTATGTGTTTAGAGTGTTTCAGTTACCTTTACTGGAGATGTAGTGTTTGCTGGGTGTGGTGAAACCTCTGCTGCCATGGCTGTTGATGGCTGCTACCCTGAACTGGTACCAACGCTGGGGTCTTAGATCTGACAGAACCACATCCTCTGACAAGGTCTAAAAAATACAAACATAAGAGATTGCTAAGGTATCAAACAGTGAGGCCCTGATTTACTAAAGTCTCAAAAAAACAGCGCAAATTTGTTTGCGGCGCAGATACAGTATGTTGCATAGGCTATCTTTTCAACGTTTGCAGGTGATCTAAGATTACATGCGCAATCGGTAGCAGGTCCAAACATCAGTATTAAAATGAGGATTTAGCGTGCGCCATTGCTTTGCCATGGAAAGTTCAGAGGAGCATGTGGTAAACGCAAAATAAAATTCTGCCTGATGGAGAGATATTAGTTCCAGAGATATAACACGCTGATATGAGGCAAATAAAAAACAGAACATAAAATAAGTATAATAAATATAAAATAAAAAACAATGCAGGAGGTTTCCCTGTAGAATAAATCCAAAGAAGAGACCAGTGTGTGAGGACATGGATAAGGACACACTGTTGGAACTGTTGGAGACGCTGTTGAAGATGCTCTTTGACACAATGCCAGTTGCTGGACCTGTGTAAAGTTGCCCCCCCCCCCCCCCATGCAAAACTCAGTAAAAAAAAGTATCAATAATAGTATGTGCTATGTAAGTGCTGGTTATTTTCACTGAGTTTTGTGTGGGGTGGGGAGCCAACTTCACGCAGCTCAGCAACATCAGAGCAGCAGCAGTTGCAGTCTGGAGAGGAAGAACCGGGACTGGAGAGGAGGAGCACGCAGGAGCTAAATTAAAAAAATATGGCACTGGCAAAAAAAAAGGTAAAATACATGCCAAAAATAGTGCTCACTGTCTGTTGCACCATTGATAAATCACATTGCGTGTGCAAAACTGAGTTGTTTGCATAGTCTCCTTCTAATATTTTACACATTCTGGCAGAAAAGCCCAGATTGCATATTCATCTACAGCAGACACACAGAATGGATAGCAGGTGCTATTTTGCCCGTTTAACAGGCGCAAACCTCGTTATGCCCTGTTAATAAATCAGCTGTGGTCGATTACAGCGTGTGCAATCAAGATAGCGCTCGTTTTAGTTCGTGCAAACCTTCATAAATCAGGGCCTAAATGTTTACACTCTCCAGTAAAAATGTTATAATCATTACACAATGGTTTAAGGACATTATCACAGATTCCACCTGTGGGAGGTTTAATCAGTCTTACTAAGTCATAAAGAACAATATAGGCTGAGGACAGCAATGACCTGGCCCATATAAACCCCGATGTCAGTTTCACAAAATAACTAATCAGAAATCAACGAGAGCCTGAATTTGCAGAACTCTCAACTTGTCAAAGATGCCTGGAAAAAAAACAAAAACAAACTGCCAAGTTTATCAAGGCATCCGCCAAGCTGTTTAAAAAAAGAAAATGGCAGTAACAGTGAAATGTTGCTGTGATTTAGCATTAGTAACTAAAAACATGCATCCCCTGTGACGTCTGCTGTCTAACATCAGCAAAACACTTCTAATCTAAACACAAGTTTTGTACACAAGCAAGGGGATTTTATCACTTCATTTAGATGAGTGAGGGTCGGTTAACCGTGGTCAGAAGCTGAAATTCCCCTCTGCACAATGTAGAACCACAAATACCTTATTATTACCAAATATTATGGTTGCAGCTATTTTAGCTGACTGTTGTCATTTTGCATAGTTGCTTGCACTCATTTGTTTAAAGTTAGACAAAGGTAATAGAAAATTCATATTTTCAACTAAAACTGTCAGTTTGATGATTTGGAAGCACTGGTCAACAACTCTATTAAAAACAATTTAATCAAAGCAGAGCATAATAACCCGAGAAAGGATTTTTTTAAATTGCTGTTTTATTCAACTGTGTCAGTCTAACTTCTCTCTATACATATAAAAAGGCAACTAAACATTATACAGCAAGCAGAAATTCTCAAGAAGCCAGATAAACACAGTCATAAAGGAATTTTATCTTATAATAGTGAAATTAAACGATTTTCCTAAATTATGGTTAAAACTGCCAAAGATTCACATGTTTTGTCTCCTTGACGGTGCAAATGTAATCATTGCTTAAAAGCTGCTCATCCACACTCAATCACATGAACACACAGACACGAGCTGCCATCTATTTAAGTCCATAATGAGTGTTCAGTCATTCAGAGTCAGCCGGTGGAACGACTGTGGCTGCCTGTGGTTCCCTTTTAAGCTCTGCTTATTTACCTAACCTCACACAAGCACACACGCATGGATGCTCAGTGCACGCACACACTCAGGCAAACACACACACGCGCACATACGTGGGGTTTACCCTGGCAGAGCGGGAGACTGGCTGGAGTGGAGAGGTTTAGACAGCGAGGCAGCAGACTGATGAGGTGGAAACAGAGTCTAACATCCATCTCCATAGCTGAGAAGTTTCATCATTCAAGGCAAATTGAGAGTTATGAGGTAAAGATATGTTACAAACTTTGTGGTGTTGCTTCACTGTTAAAGGTGCAGGGAACCGTTTTTAAAGCTTCCAGGACTCCACTGTCATCAATTTTGTTAGTTAGACTGAATAAAGAATAAGCCCCACTATGCTTCTTTTAAAAACCATTAACCATAGGGGAATGAATTATTAATAGACAAATGTAATTCTGTAATGTAGTCCTCACATCAGCTCTAAATTCAATGATTTTTTCTTTTTTAAATCATGACGTCGAACTGACAAGCCGCAAGAATAATAATTTACCATGGTAACGGTAGCCCATGGGGAGGCGTGGTCTTCACTGGGGTGAATACCGATGTTCCAGCGGGACTGAAGCATGTAAATGACGGGCTCCATGCTGACGTTAAACTTCGACACCCATGCAACCTTAACACGACCTTCTGAATCTTCCAAGAAGCTCATCTCTCTGCGGGGCTTCAGAGGAACACCTGCAAGAACAAGACAGGAAAGGAATGTAGCTTGTGATTGTGCCATATTTGCAGGAGTAAAACTGATTTTACTGGAATATATTTAATGTAAACAATATTGACACTAGAAACAGATGGTACAATTCATGAGGAGCCACTGGTGTTGACAGAATGTCAAACTATTTTTCATTCACTTTTTCCCTAACTTTTCCTTTCCAGTTGTCCCAGCAGGCTGAATGATGGTCTATCTGCTGTGCTGTGCTGAATAAATGTGCTTCACCACTGGGAGGCTTAATGGATATAAGGTGCTTTACATGCTTTGTTGGTATATGACTCCCCTTGACACTTTCGTACAGTTTCTTTTTGGGGGGTGGGGGGGGGGGAGTATTGCTGATTTACAGATTAATGCTGGACGTGACAGAGGAAGCAAGGGAAAGAGGGAGAAAAGAGAAAAGAGAATAACAGATCAACTTCTTCATCTGTAAAACAATGAGCAGAAAATATCTTATGTAAGAAAACCAAGCAGAGAATCATCAGGAGCACCTCATGATTTCTACAAACTTAGAAAATTGTAAAAATATATGCAACTTATTTTACAATATAATTAATTGACATCAGCAGCGACAGTTAATGCCAACAACTTTCTCACTGACAAAGGCTCCTACATTTCAAAAACTTTTATCTAAGATTTTACCTGAGGCTCAGAGGCGACAGAGCTTTTGCAGTGGCTCCTCAGTTGTGGCCTCCGCATGAAAGACGGCTTCTTCACTGGTCATTTTTTAAATCTCAGCTGAAACCCACCTTTTTTCTCTGGCTCTCAAGCTGTTTGGCTCAGCTTCAAATCAAATCAAATCAAAGATACTTTATTGATCCCAGAGGGGAAATTCATATTTCAGTACAACCCGTCCAACAGGATCAGGCCGACCGTGGTCAAGCAGCCCACCAGGGGGCGCACCATAAGAGTTGTTTTTGAGAGTTGTTTTTATTTTTTCACTTTTTGCGTTTCATTTTACTTTTTGTACTGTTATATTTAATGTCTTTTAATGTCTGAAGGTTTGGCACTTTGGTCAGTATTTGCTGTATTTTGAAATGCTTTATAAATAAAGTTGGTTTAGATAAAAAAAAAAAATGATGTCTTTAGTGTATTCCCTTCCCCTCCCTCTTGCACACGTGCACCTGTTTACTTATTCTTTATCATCTAATTATTTCCATGTATAGACCAGGCCTTCTAGATTTATTCCTACGAGGGATGCAAAATCGCAGGTTTTCAATGTCACCCTGTTCCAACACACCTGACTCAAGTTAATGACTCGTTGTGCAGAGCTTGATAGACTATTGGATCTATTTAACTTGAGCCAAATGTGTTGGAGCAGGGAGACATTGACATCCTTGCAGGACTTAAATGAGTAGCCCTGGTATAGACATTCGCTTTTATGTCACTTTGGATAAAATCGTCTGATAAATAAATAAATATGAAAACAGGTTGCTACTGCATTATTTCCAATTAGCTGACAGCTGTTCCAGTCTTTTATGTGATCTCTTTAATAGGTCTGGTTTGGAAAATGAAAAAAGTCCTGACATAATGATTTCAAACTATCAACAGCATTGTTAGCTTTGATTACCACTCCACTTGAGACTACAGGAGTTTCCGATTCTTGTCCATAAGATACAACAGCCAATAAAAATCCATGTTGCAAGGAAGTGGATTCCCCTCTCTTATTCACTCAACTAACTGTAACTGAGTCTTGTTTAGGACTGATGCATCAAATAATTAAATTCTTTAACTTAAAATGTGCCATTTGCATATGCAACCTTAAATTGCCAACAAGAAAAGCCCAGTGTAAAGCAACATAGCTCCAGCAGTCCTTCATGTGTCCTGACTGCACTTGCAAAAAACACATAAGGTGACCACTAAAAAGATAAAAATTGTGAAAGACTTTTGCTAAAGCCAAACACTGGGGTGTGGGGAGGGGGTTACAAACTTGCTAAATTAAAAATAGAAATGTCACTCTGTGTTTTGTTTGTGTTGAATTATTGTAGCAGCCAAATCTTAACCACATATGAGGCAGTTGAGCCCCGATGGGAGCACTCTGGGACTTGAGATGCAGTCAAGCAGGCAGTACTTAAGAGATCTTTATTGCATTAAAATTTAACTCAAATCATTTACGAGACACTTTTGATCAAAGCGATTCGAAACAAGCATGTTTAAAACACTATAGTTACCAGAGCCAGATGTCATGACAAATATTGGATGTGTACTCTTCCCAAATGAACAAAAAGCGTGTTCAGTGCTTTTCATAATAAGCATCAGCGGCGAGTGTGAGCATATCACCTAACAGAGCTCTTGTCTGTAAAAACAAAACTCTAATCAAGTCATTTTAAAACACAAATGATTCTTAATCAGTTTCATCTGTGCAGAACAGCCAAGTGTCTTACTTAATCAGCGATTTAAAAAAAACGTTTTCTTCAAGCCCCAAAGAGCTGCCAAGAAATTGCCTTACCTTTATATAAATTGGCAGGAGCTTGACAAGTGTGTCCGCAGCCATTAAAGCAGCACTTCCTGGAGGACGGGCAATGCTGGTCAGATGAGCAGCTCTCCACGCAGGCTGCAGCGAATCCTGTGGCCCGCTGAGGTGGGGGGCAGTCTCCCTGACGAGACAACCTCAGAGAGGCCAGAAACTCCCTACTTGTCACACACTCTGTCTGCTTCTGAGAAAGTCAGAAAGCGCAGGGAGGGTATTATTATTATTTTTATAGTTCACACACTGCGGAAATGATATGCAACATATAAGAACACACACGAGGCCATAAAAAAGACTCAGGAGAGGTGAAAGTGTTTCCTTTGGTAAACTCCTTAGAAGCTGCCCTCGAGATTTGCTCTGAAAGGTTGTGTGTGTATTTGTGTGTTTCCGAGTCCGTGCACATGGCTGCAGCTCGGCAAGATGTAAACAAGAACTTAAGCTAATAGCTCTGAATTACCCTGTGGTCCTAACCAGCCAGCCAGTCAGCCATCCAGACTGTAACATGCTTCAGCTATTGTGATGAAAAACTAATCTAACTGAAAACCGCAGCAACTGGCTCTACAAATAATCATTTAGGGCCACACACAAACACAAAATACACATGAAAAATCTTGCACACTATCTTGTGTATACTTTAAAAAAAACTGCAAATGTATCATGTGACACTCATAAAAAGGTTGCTTAAAAACACACAGGAACACTCATTCATAACGCCATGGAAACATCTTCATCATGCCAACAAAAGCAGGTTTCTAGAGCAGGAATGACAATGCCACCAAGGTTGCTGTAACTTTCACAACAAAACACGCACTATGTATTTTCTGTCTTACCTCGCATGACTTTGAAGAAAGCACCTTTTTGGTCTCCCACAGCTCTTTGCATGGCTGAAGGCACTGTGCATAAAAAAACAAACAAACAATCAAAATAAACATCAACAAAAACTTTCATTC
This sequence comes from Atherinomorus stipes, assembly GCA_023101725.1. Taxonomy (NCBI): domain Eukaryota; kingdom Metazoa; phylum Chordata; class Actinopteri; order Atheriniformes; family Atherinidae; genus Atherinomorus; species Atherinomorus stipes. The sequence goes on from JALJCO010012340.1 coordinate 2,827,677, forward strand.
CAGCTGAATAAATCGTCATATTAGCACAAACAATAAAAAGGTGAGATTTGCACCCCCTTAGTTAACTCGTGAACTATTATTAATCATCACTTTGCACAAATAAATTGATACACAACTCTAAAACTTTTTACTCAAAACTGCATCAAGTTAAAATAACAGAAGAAAAGAAAAAAGTGTATCGCTGAGAACAAATAGCAATGCATTACATAGTTATAAGATTTGCAGCGACGGATCTCAGTGTCAAAGCCAGATGAACTCTCAAAAGAAACACACACACTCCCAAAGCACACACTCATCTGGTTTGCCACCTCAGTGAACTGGTGAATGATGGCTCTTACCAAATTAAAACCAGACAACATATAAAAACAGCGGTTTCACCCTCAACCTCTTCTCTCTCCCCCTCCTCCTTTTCTCTGCCTGTCTGTCTCCCTCAGTTTCCCCATGCGCCTGGCTTCAATCATCCCTCCAATCTATTCCATCCCACTGCTTCCAGATGAAGAAACATTTTTTTTAAAAATGGCATAAAAACGTCATTTTTGGAATAAACAAATAGGCTACTGTTGGATGAAATTGGCCAAAATGACAGGTAGCCAAAGATGTTTGGAAAAAGCTCATCTGGACCCTGATAGTTGTAGAGTTTTACAGTGCTGATCAAGTACCATACCAAACAAGCAACAAAAATGACATATCATTAAACAAACAACATCTTCAAAACAGAACTCAGTGAAGTCACATGTGCTTTGTTGCTTAACCTGTTGAACAGAAAAGGAAGTCTAAATATTGTTCAATGTTGTACATACAGTTCATTTAAAGTCATGGAAGAAAAAAGTTTGGCAATGCTCGACCCAAAACCTCTCCGCTAAGTATGAAGCACATTTATCTCAGGCTTGAAACGTGGCTGCGAGTTTGTAGTTCGTTTCTCCACAGGGAGAAAAAAAGCTGCAGTCAGTTAAGATTGACAGTTTACAATGGAATTACAGAAAAATATCCAGAACTCCACTCAGCCACATGTATATGCCAACATGTTCTGATAGCCATATTTTTTTTTTCAACTAAAATATGTCTACAGTCCTCTCAGTACTCACGCATGTGTCAGTTCATGAGCAGATAGTTCACTGATTTGCACAGCAAGTTATTTCTATTTCAATATGTTCCTCGTGTTTATCACTTGAGAGTACTTTCTTCTTTTTTGCTTCTTTGTGTCCAGTCAGACTCCTGTGCATGCTCACTTTGACAATGATCTTTGATCTCATGGCCCAGAGGGTCCCAACCCCAGGCTGATCAACAATAACTTATAAAACATGGCCCATTGCACCAGCTGGTTCTGGTAACCATGGCTGTCAGGTACAATGTTTGTTTTTTTCTGTCATAATCATCATCATAGTTTTTATCCACCTCTAAGAGTTGAGTGAATCAAAACTTAAATGTGTATGTTTCTATGTTATCTTTTGCTGTTTGATAAAGTAGCAGACTTTTGGTTTACCGATTACATCAAATCTCTGCTATTAGAAGAGTTTATTGCCACCCAGTGTTTATTTCAAGGTGCCTCATTATCATTATAGTAACTGCAATCTGGTAAGCATTTGTTGACATTAACTTTATGGAGCTAATTTCAAAGCAAAACATCAAAACACTGTCGTGGGAATTCAAGCCCAATTAAAAGATCTCATCAACTTGCAAGAACCGATTTGATGGTTTTGCAGCAGAGTTCGTGGTTAAAAGTGCAAGTAACACCAATCTGAAGTCATCTTTATCCACCAGATCCTCGCCTGGAATAAAAGCCACAGCTACAGGTGCTGCTGTGCAAGTGGTTTTGGCCAAGACTTTAAAAGAGTAACTAAATGAAAAGTAACTTGATGAAATGCTTTATATTACACAACACTTATGCTACTACCAGAAAAACAGGCACACTTTTGATCAAAGTAGAATAAATTTGCCATTTGTCACAACCTGAGGAGAATCTCCCATTCCACCACATCCCAAATGTGCTCTACTGGATTGAGATCTGGTGACTGTGGAGCTCAGTAAACTCATTGTTCAAGAAACCAGTTTGACATTATTTAAACTTTGTGAAATGGCGCATTATCCTGCTCATACTCAGACCAGCCCATCTCTCATCAACAACCATGCCACATTAAAAATTACTTAAACCTTCTTTTCTACTCAGATGCTTAATTTGAACTTCAGTAAGTCATCTTGACCAAGTCTACATGCATACATGTGACGAGTTGCTGCCGTGTGATGGATGATTAGTTAATTGTGTCGACAAGCATCTAAACAGGTGCAAGTATTCATCAGTATTCCTCCATTCACATGCTTTTTATTCTCTAAGTAAATTGTTGGCAATAAAAAACCTCAGACACCAGTAAACATTAAGTGGACAATTCCACTGAGATTTTGAAACATGGACTGAAGAGGCCCAGCCACTCCTTTATCATCTTCTACATTGTCTCCGTTGTCGCCTACAGACAGAAACACAGATGACAAAAAATAACATGGACCCAAAAGCCTCCAGCTATAATAAACATTTTGACGAAATTAGCTTTTCTTTTTCTTTTCTTTTGTCTGTGTGATAGATAGCAAATGTCCATTGCACTTTTTGAGTTTGTATGGACTCTTCAATATTTCCCTCGACCATTAAAGTTTGAAGACATTAACACTACCATGACTCCAACTGACTCCAGTCTTAATTTTTCATGAAGAATCAAAGAACAAACTTCTCACTAGTCGCCACAAAAATCATTTTATTGAGAAGTATCGTTTCAAGTTATTTTCCCCTTTTTTATTCTGCTGGTTAATGATCGTTTCCCGAAAGCATCTGGATATGAGAGCGCACAAAGATAATATAACACATACACACATAGTTGTAACCAGAGCTTGAAGTGTGATGTGATTCCTCATAGAGATCCCATGGGTGTCATCACTTGACCACATGCTGCTCTAGGATGTCAAAATCTCCCTGAAAACACTCGCAAACACACACAAACACATCTACCTTCTACATTCATCACAGTTTACTGTGTACTCCAACTTACCAGTCAATAACGTACATATTTGAAATTTTATTCTCATCCACGTTTTCATTCCACCCTTTTGTTTTCTCCTTTTCTGTAATTTCTGATTCTTAATTCATTTTTTTCACCTTATCTTCACATCTATTTTCCTCTCTTCAGCTTCCAAATGCTCTTCTCTGTTAACAGTTCTCTTCTCCGAGGGTAAAACACCAATAGTGGGTATTTCAAAGTATTAATGTCAATGGCTGCTTTGGAAACCATATTTTCAGACCAAACGACAGCAAACCTTTGTACTTTGATGCCTCCTAATGAAGGCTATTTCAGCATGTGTGTTGCATTCTGTCTCTTCTCTAAGTTCTCTCCAGCCAGTCCTTTGTTGACTCTTGTTCTGTTACTTTATTGTTTCCTCTGATAACGTCTACCTGGGTTTCTTTGCTGAATCAGCAATGATGCACATTCAAACCTGCCAGTATGCTGACTGGCAGTTTTGCTGGCGAGTGATAAGGTCCCATGAAGGGAAACGCAGCAGTCACGTGATGTTCCGTGTTGGTGAAAAAAAAAAAATAGCTAAGTGTGGTTTCTCAGTCTTGGGATGCTGAAGGGCAACAACTGCTCCAGGAATGTGCATATTGAATGTCAAAGTGCCATCAAAACAAGTCAGAAAGCACAGGGTTTCAGGGTACAAAAGTTATGTAGTGTGGTTGTATTTGTTACCTTTTCAAAGTGGCTGCATCCTTCTGTTTATATCCATAATATTATTCTTAACAGTTTAATACAATATGCATATTTTGTTCCCATTATTTTACCAATCTATAATCAACTTTTGTCAGGATGAATTAGGTATTCATTACTTTATAATGATAGCATGTGGAAAGTGTCTGAAGGATATTCTACTGTAGGTAAAGTCTGATGGATTTAGGCTGCAAATATTTAAGGTATGTAAAAAGTACTTATCTCACACACTTAAATGTCACTTTACTGTAATAAATTGCTAAAAAAAAAAAGAAAAAAAAAAGTACAATCTCTGCATTTCTAAGGGATGCTGAGAGACAGATGCTGTTGGACCTGAAGGCAACTTGATGAGTTATGCATGTGAAAAAGAGCACAGTAGACACAGCTCTGGTCAGAGGTCAGCAATGTTACTGTTCAACACACCAACACATGTAACAAAAGAGCCTAGATAAATGACTTTCTCAGTGTGCACAATTTGCAGAGGAGTTCCTCAGATATCCCTGAAATAATTAATCATATAATGTACACACCTTGTCTCTTAGACTCCTTTGGTCTGTCCTGCTGTTTTATGGCTTCACCTGCTACAACAGTGGGATGACAGCCATATTCAGCAACAGGGAGAAGAGGAAATGTGAGTGGGACGGTGGTGGCTGGGAAGGGGGGTTCAGGGTGGACTTGGGAAGGAGGGAAGGGGGAATGTGAGTGCAAGTTGAAAAGGAGAGCAGAGATGAAAGACCAATGGTGAGACAGGTCCAGGGAAAATGGAGAATAGGAGTTAGATACAAACAGCCACCAGATGGGTTCATTCTCCATGTCCAGTCACTACATCGGTGGAGGAACTGTGCTGTATATGTATTCAGCTTGTCATCAGCTGGTAAAAGCTGATTTCTTCTTTGAGATAGCTTTCTAAATTCAACTCCTTTTAGGAACTTTTATCAGCGGATCTGAGAATTTGAGATCAATTTTAGGGGTCAGGAATGTTATCCTCTCTAAGTTTTCTACTGCAAAGCATCCAGCAAAATCTGATCTAGTGGCCCATCAAACATAAAAAGTGACACCCAGAGGAGTAAATCAGCAAACCAGTAAGACCATCTATTCATTTTCTATACCCACTTAATCAGTTTCAGGGCTGCAGGGGATGAGCTACCAGTCCATTACAGGGCTAACAGAGCGACAAATGAGACAAACAACCATCCACTCCTGCACTCACTCTGAGGTTAACTAGTGATTTTACGTTGATGAATGCTCTTGTACTGTGGGATAATGCTGGAGTATTGGAGAAAATGCGCTGGGAGAGCAGGCAACTCTCCACAGAGAGGCCCTAAGCTTCTTTCAGTGAGTCAAAGGTGCAAACCACCTTACCCAAACACAGCCAAACCACCAAGTGTACAAATAAAGTCAACTTTCATAACAACATATTCATATGAAACATCAAGACTGATGCCTTGTTAAAATATGTCATTGCAAAAACGCTGGGATACTTTAAGTAACATCTAATTGAACCCCCCCCGATTCAACTGCAAGAGGGAGAGTGACTGCTCAGCATTCAGGTCTGGGTAAACAAACAAATGGATTTAAAAGCAAATTTCTGCAGCAACACTGAGGGAGGCGACCACAACCTTGTTATTAATTACCTGTAAGTTTATTTTCTGAATGCTGTCTTGTCTGATAAACATAGCTCACAGTCTGAAGTGTCCAAGTTGCTAGCAGTTAGCTTTTAGCAAAGTCTGACCGCTAGGGCAGCTTGACCTACTTTCTCTAAATACGGTTATAGCCAAATAAGGTGTAGCCAATCAAAATGAAGTCAACTTGGTCTCCGGGTAAAGCTCCATATCATTACCGGACCCAACTGTTTTACTGAGGAAGTGAGGTCTGGCGCTGTAAAAAATGCAGTTTTTTCTTTGGAGATTTGACATATGCAGCAATGCCAACAACATGAACTAGTTTTTACTGCTATGTCATCACTCCTTTAAGTATAATGAACGAACGAGTACTATTGTCCTGTGAGTTCAGATTTAGCGTTCCGTTAATTATCAGGGTGTACTACACACTTTTAGGGGCCGCACTTTCACGATGCGCGCTTCCGTAGTACACCTGAGAAGAGCAGATCACTACCCAGACAATAATAATAACACAATTTGTGAAACTCAGAACTGAGAGGGCAACAGTACTCGTTCGTTCGTTCATTCTAATTAAAGGGACTAGAGGCAGGGATTTAAAAAAACCAAACATGCATGTCCATTTTTTTAAATACTAATGGCTGATGAAGCGCTAAATACCAAAAATAACGTTTCCACCCACGTTTCTCTCCGTTGCCTTGAACAGCCTGTGTGCTGCAAAATGCGCTGCAATTAGGTGTCCGAATTTCCCATGCTGTCCTGCGGACGTGACGTCAAATGACGCTACATCCGCAGTTTTGATACAGGAAGAAGACGGTCGCGGTAAATTCAAACACTGTAAGCGATAGTAATGGATTATTCTGCCGTCAGCAAATGATCCAGATCAACTGAAAGAGACTAAAAAGTGTACAGATCTGGGCATGAAAATGTTCCTCCTTTTTCTGCCAGAAGTGGTGCACTAATAGTGCACCATTACTGCTCTATCACTGGCTGAACGACTTGTCCCGCAAATATGGCATCACGTATGGTGTCCAAACTTTGCATGTGGAAACATCCTTGTTCCAGGCATTCATTTATGTTCTGAAATCGTTTCCCCTGGGCACACAGGTGTTTCTCTGTGCGATTGAATTAGCAGACAAGTGGCTGGTAAGTGGCTGGCAGTCGGCTGAAAGGGGAACTTTTTCATGCCCAGATCTGTAACTACTGTACAAAGAAAAAGGTTAGTAAACATTATAGCTTCAGTTTGTGCACGCTCCCGTGACGGCTTGGCTCGTGGCTGCAGTTACCCGAAGTGCCAATCGCGGCAGTCCTGTCTTAATCTTGCCTCAAGTCCCTTTAAAGCATTGATGAAACCAGGAGTTCTGCTGCAGATAATGTCTTATACTGGACAGTTACTGAAGGACGTCACTCAACGTAATATCTACCGAAGGACTAAAAGTGATGCAGAAACTTTACTGGTGAGTAAATGCACGTATATACTCCTAGAAAAAAGGTCCAGGTTGAAAAAAAAAAGAAACTTGACCTGTAAGTCTGGCTTTGGAAAAGCTAAAAAACTGACAGATGAAGAATATTCTTAAAACAACATGAAAACAACATGGTTTTTTATGTCACTTTGGGTAAGATTTAGTCAAAACAATGGCAACAGGCTCAGAGTTCTCACAGGCAGGATGATGTTCATGCAGCAGAATTCCACCCGATGTTGCAAAAACTGTTCATCACAACTTTTTGGGAATGAATGATGAAGAGAGGATGATAACAGGAAGAGCAACGGTGACTTGATACCTCTGCTCCTTTGTTCTGTTTGTTGTTGGACATCCTGCTGTCTTAAACACCTGGTACACATTACTACATCTACTCTGGGGGTATGTGTGTGTGTGTGTGATCTGTAAGTGTACGAGAATGAGAAAGAGATAAAAGGAGGAGGTGAGTGGATGGTAGAACTAAGGGAGGGTTGTAGTTCAGGTTTTGTAAGCTCCCATGAGTGTTTCCACAAGAAAGAGTACACTGATGATGTGACACAAACCATATGTGTGAGGGCAACATCTGCTTGGTTTGTGTGTTTTCTGTATAGAGACATCATCTTCTGACTTAATGAAGGAACATGTATAGTAGATACTTACAGCCTCATATCTGAAAAAGTTAGTACAATATGAAAAATGTAAATAAAAAAAATAAATATTTTTGCATATAAATCCTTATGTTAGCTTTGTCCAGAGGCAGCATAGACTTCTCTGGGCTAGGGGTCATCTGAAATGGACCATACAGTACAACTATACAATGGAAATCTGTACTGTGTCAGATTAATCCATCATGCAGATCTTTTTTGGAAGGATTGGATGCTGTATATGGGATGATATGGGGTCAGGTCAGTTCCTTCTGCAAAGCTCAGCACTTCTTTGATAACAGCATTTAAAGTTCATTGTGAATTTAGAGCAGCATGTTGCCTTCATGATGACATCTTTGTTTCAGAGACTTCTATGCTTTTCTCAACAAGATAACACAACATTACAATCTGCACATATTAGAAAGGAATTACTGTAGGTAGACCAGTCACACCTGAAATGATAAATTACTTCATATTAATTAGAAAGCACGTTCCAAGTGTTATGAGAAGGAATGACAAAGTTACTAAGTAGTAAAAGTATTACTAAGATATTTGTGTTGTACTGACATGTAAAAGTTCATGTACAGCAAACAAAGCGGAAGCAAAACGTTAAGCATGAACAAGTTATTTCAGAGATACAATCAGAAAAAAACTTCACTTTCAGTTGAAATACAAACCTGAGGCTTGTAAAGGAAAAAGAAAATCTTCAGTTTTATCAAATAACTTTTTTAGTCTAACATGTTTTAAGCTACTCAATAGAAACACACAACATCAAGAAACTACATTCAATCTTTAACTTCACCATGCACCATGTTGTGTGGGTGGATGGGTGTGTGACTGTGAGCAATTACACTGACTATGTGTTACACATGCAAAAATCCACTGAGAACAGCTTGGTTTAGTTTTGCGCCAAGTCTGTACAAGGACCCAAACAGAGCTTAGGGAAAACTAGTAAATGTCCCAAAAAAGTCTCTGTCAAAACTTATTCAGCATGCTAGAAAGCCAAAAAGTTTTATATGGTCCTGTACTGGAAACAGGTTCAAACAAACTTTTATCTAGTCAAATCTGCCCTGCTGACAGCTCTAAAACCGGGTTTTTAAACAAAAGATAAAAGCAGCTTTGCAGATAAATAAATAAAAGGCTAAAATCAAACTGCAACAGAAGTTTCTACCAACAAGAAGATGCACTGCAGCTTTGTACCCTCTGACTCTCTCAGCATATTTATCAGTCTGCTGTGAAAAAGTGGTCCAGACCAGGACTAAGCACTGAAATGTACAGAATCAATCAATAATTTAATGTAGGGATGCACGGTATAATCGGCCCCCTATCGATATCGGCCTATATCATACTTAAAACTGAATATCGGACATCGGCCATCCCACCGATATTTAACTGATCAGCCCGTTGTTTCTTAAGTCTAAAAAAAATTTTCTTCTTCTTTTTCAAAAACTTCTTTTTTACAGACTTTAAAAAAATCTAAAGACAGGAGTGGGAAAAAAATATTGATACACTGAAATTTCGCGATATTTTCATATGCTGATATCATATTGACATTTAAAACGCAGTATCGGTCTATTTTACTAATGAAATCTCACGATATTTCATCGTTCTGTCGCAAATTCTCGCAAGAATTCACGAAAATTTTGCGATATTTTTCATATGCTGATATCATATTGACATTTAAAAATGCGGCATTGATCTATTTTGCCAACGAAATCTTGCGATATTTTATCGTTCTGTTGCGAAATCTTGTGAGCATTCATAAAATATTGTGAGATTTTGTAACAGAATGATGAAATCTCGCAAGATTTTCAAGTAAAATACATCAATACCATGTTTTTAAATATCGATTTGATATCAGCACATGAAAATATCAAGATGGTTTTCCTTTTGTCTCTGACTTTGATGGGAGGTTTTTCTCCCCTTTCAAAAAAAAAAAAGTAAAAACTTCAGTGTATTGATTTTTTTTTCTAACCTTTATTTAACCAGGTAAAGACATTCAGAACAAGATTCTTATTTACAATGCCGGCCTGGCAAGTGCCATAGGCACCTGTAGGGCAAATAATTTTTTCCCCAACCCTATTTTTCAAAGTGTTGGAAACGGATAACAAAACTGCTATTTGAAATGAATGCTTATTTTTTATAGCTTTAATATCGGTATCGATATCGGTTATCGGCCACATGACTTTTAAAATATCGGCATATTGGATATTGGCCAAACTTCCAACATTGTTCATCCCTAATTTAATGTCAGCTTTTTAAAGATGTAACCTTAAAGATTTTTTAACCTGAATATATGACATAAAATGTATGCAGGATTTTTGAGACCAACGATGGTATGAATATTCAGGATAATAGTGGGCTGACAGCCTGACCATCCATGTTAAATATTCGGTCTCCTAGTTTACCACAAGCTGCCTCTGGGATCTGCGGTTCAACAAGTGTAGAATAGAGAAAAATAGAACCTGCATTAGTCTATGAAACAATAATAAAGTGGTCTGCGTCGAGAAAATAACACTCCCAAGGTGCATAATCAATTTAAAAAAAAAAACTTACTCTGACATCTCCAACATACTCTGTTAACAAATACACACACCTTGAGAGCATTAAACACTGTTGGACATCCTCTGCTGTACAATTCATTATTTTGATTAATCCAGGCAATTATGGCTGAGGACTTGGACATGTGCGTTTCTGTTATAAGTTATTTTGATTGGCCTACCATGAGGACTTTTACAAATTGGGCTGTATCCACTTTCAACAGACTGTAAAACAGTAAGAATTAATAATTTCACCATTCAGACAAGAGACACTGCATGTCTGGGCAGTATCAGGCTGTCTGATACTTATACAGCGTCAGTCTCTGCTGGCTGGTTTGAGAGACAGTTACTGGACATCAGAGTACAATGCTACATATCTATTCTTAAATTTAGGATGGCAAGAAATAAAGCCACAGAGCCAAAGTTTTATATTAAACTTGTGAATATTTTTTGTACAAACAGCAGAATTAGAAGCAGAGGAAAGGAAGAGGAGGAAAGGAAGAACAAGCAGAGATTAGTTTAAGGTCAAAGGAGCTGTGTGTGTTTGTGGTTTTTGTTTGAGGTGGCAGGGGGTTATACACAGCTGAAAGTAGATGTGTGATGTTTCACTCAGTGTGGTATCCCCTGCTGGTGGAGATTTCAGAGGGGAGTGTGCTTTGGGCTGTTGTTGACATTAACCCCTGCTGACCCCATTATAAACCCATACACACACTACTGAAATACGTGCTGCGCAGCTTTTATCGTGCCTGTCTCCATGTTTGCCTTTATTCAACTGTCATGCGAATTTGTAGTGAAGCTTGAAAATGTTGTAAGACATAAAATATGACTCAGGTGTTTCCAGCTGGGTCAAAGCTTTTAGATAGGTTTGAACCTGAACAGGGAGTTCAGGAAACACATCAATAAGAACCTAAACCAAGTCTTTCAAGGAGAAATTGATACTGAGTGAGATCAGGCTAGTAAGTGAAAGGTCATTGTGGTCAAATATCTAACAGAAATTTTTTTTATCACTGTGGATGAGAGAGGCTTCTCTAGAACTAACAAAGCAATCATTTTTGTAAAAATAGAGCCGGCCTGTCTGTATTTGCAGTGGGAGAAGTGGTCTAAAACACCAACAGTAACGCCCACAAAGCTGTAAGAAGCTGAAAGTGGTGCAGTGTGGACAGGCTGGCAGCTGGAAGCACCCTAGCATGGAAACTCCGCTTGAATCAAACAAAGAATTACGACACGCTCACACATGCACACACACTGGAGCCTTCTGGCAGCAGTGTGAAATGAATAAAAAAGGGCTCATTTTTGTCCGTGGAGGATGGATAATAGGAATACAGAGGGGGAAGTGAGGAAGTGAGGCAGCTTTAAAATTCCACTGAGAAGTGAAGGGAGATATGCACACCTGATGGTAAAGATGACTCAGACTCTCTATTTATCTGGTTCACTGCTCTGAAATTGGTAGTCTTTAATAATAAAGCTGAATTCAAATTTAACTTTCCTCCTCAACTTAAAAAAAACTGTCTAATGCAAATATTTAGTTTGAATTTCATTTCATTATACTGTAATACTGAGGCAGTGTTTTGCACCTTAATCTATGTACAACATGAATAAATTATTGTTTAAAAACATGTAAATATGTTAGTCTTCAATAAAAGATGGTCTTTTTTAATATATTCACAGTGAAGGAAGGTTTTGTAAATTCCTTGTCTTTTTATTAGGTCTTCAGATTCATACTTAATGAGAAGCTATACTGTTATAAAATTTGATCCAACTCAATCCTTAATTCCTGACTTAGTGTCCGACTCTGCACCATCCGTCCTGCGGGTGCATCTTCCCTGGATGCCACAACCTACAGGGTAGGATGCTTTTTTAATCTTCCAGTGTGATTACAAAATGTCTGGTACAAACATACTCATAAAAGTTATACAGTGTGAAAGATTTAGCGAAAAGGCACATTGATAAACACCTGCCTCTGCAGCGGTCATATTTTTATAAGCTTTCCCCCTGAGGAAACTCACACTACCGTCACTGAGGAACAGAACCAAACTGACTTTCTCCTGACAGTTGCTGCAGCATTGATAGTAAGTTACTGCTACTACTCAGTTTAATTTTACACGTGAGCGAGCCCATGGCTGTAGAACAGCAAAATTATGTTTCATCTCCTGTGTTTGTTGTAGATTTTGCATTTAAACAAACCCAGTTTCTGTTTCTTTGGTTGACTGAGAGTTTTTCATGGGCGAACAAACTGTCAGTATTTAAGAACAGAAATTTCAGCTCACTCTTCTATGATTTAGAAACATATTTACTGTACTTAGCAACTTTTTTTGGCTGGATTTTCAGAACTTTTGGTTCTCTATTTTATATGACCTTTGAGTGGCATTCAAAAAATCTCCCAACCAGTGTGCTTGTCACTTCCACACTGTGCACTGTATTAGCTATTTCTCAGTGCATGTGCCTTATGCTAGGGTCGGTTCCTATAACATACTTTGAGATCTGTGTCACTTCCCCAGACACACTAACAGATTTTTCCACCGACTGGTGAGGCAGACCAAACCCAACTAGCCCCAACTGGTGCAGACTATGCCCGAATGACAATTGTGAGTAAAATCTGGAGTAGCGAGAGATGGACCCCAGTCTCAACATCCATAATGAAGACTTGGTAAATAGCAGAAGTTACGGTTGGATTCAGATGAAGCTAAGGAGTCGTGGCAACTCTGGCATTAAGTTGAAGCTACTGTATGCTGTCCTCATCGTCTTAGTCCCAAGTGAGTTTATTTACCTGAGCACAGCGTCTGTGGTTGTCACACCAAAGCAGAACTTGGTCACTCTGGAAGAGACAGAGAGGAAGAGGAAGGATTAAAATAAGCACACAGATCATTTCTCACAGAAAAATTATATTCCCCCCACAACTGACCTATTCATGTGAGATTTCCATCTGACATACAAGATGACAGAAAGCAAAATATTGTTCATAAAAGGTCACTGACAGAATTACACAACCAGAGCAAAAACCTGTCACGCAGTCAGACACACACTCAACCTTTCTCTGATTTACACAATTATCCTCTGGGTGAGAAATGGTTTAACACACCATGTTTGTGGCTGCAGAGCCAGACAGAGACCACGTCACTTGGTGAGATGTATATTTATCTGACTGTGTGTGTGTGTGTTAAAAATTAACTGGTAAGTGAGTCAAGACCACCAGTAAACATGACTGTAGTAACCACTGCGACAGAGGGTGAGGTCAGAGCGACAGAAACGTAGATTTTACCACACCAACATGACTCCCTTAAAATTCTTTAGTTTGAATAAAAAATCAATATAAACATGCCATTTTTGATTGATTTGATCTTTAGGGTACACCACAGAAAACATGATGAAGTAATCAAAAACACATATAAACATTTAGTAAATGTGATGCAGAGCTTATACTAATGTACACACGGATATAAACACAAATGCTTAAATGAAAACAGTTTGTTATTGACTGAGAGGTTTTACAGTACTTACCCTCATTATGCACTAACTCTTTCTTGATTTGATGCTATACGAGCTACAAACTTGACAGACACATCATTTATGATTGTTTTCATTAAGAGTGAATCATTTCACTGTTTTAGGATTTAACTAATGGATGTTGAATAATAATTAATTGCTATAAATGCCATTTATAGTAGATTTGCAACGGTATCTCAAGATATCTTATATCTGTAAGTTGCAAAATAACATATATTCTGGCAACACAATTGAAAACTTACTTTAATTGTGATATCAGTATTATAATTGACTATTGCAAAATCCTGCTTGATCTGCAGTAAAAGGTACTGTAGGTTCTAAACCTTTCTACAGCAGACAGGCTCATTAGTGAGGGCTGCATTCCACTTAGAAGAAAACTTTGAACATTTTTTTTCCAACAAAGCAGCACACACAGATGTAGAAGTGGAATGCAGGCCGGATCTTAAGTCCACAAACCGTTTTGCTTATAGTGAATCGCAAGTCATATGTTCATTGCAATATTTTGTGCACCCTTATATTGTTGTTGTTGTTTTTTTACGAATTAACAGATGACCATCTGAGTTGGAATACAAATCATCATGTGTAAAATTGTATTTTGCTCCTAAACATGTGCTGGTTTGAAAAGCAGAAAATAACCTGCTGAGAAAACTTGAATTAGAAGACTTACTTTTATTGGCTGGACAGAGCTTAGAGCAGAAACAGGATGCTTCATTAGGGGCGCCAAAATGTGAAAATCTGCTCAAGTTCAGCAGAATGGCTTTAAAGGTGCTGTGTGTAACTAAATGAAAAATAAATGACAGAAAAATGTATTTTGTAATTGAAAACTGTGTTTCTTTTGGTAACTAATCAACGGGTGAATATTAAAAGATAGTAAGTAAGAGTAATTCAAATACTCATTACTTTACAAAGCAGTGGTGTTACAGTGACCAGTTTCTTTTAGATCAAATTCAATTAAATGAGTAAAACTGGACTTGCTTATCATTATTAATCCAACTTAATGCCATTAGTAAATAAGTAATTATGGATTAGTAGATACATTAAAATGAGGTAGAATCTACAGTTATTTTACATTCATAGCCTATGAAACAGATGCTATGCAAAATAACAATAAAAGGGTGACAGCAAAAAAAAAAAGACATTTTAAAATGACCACAAAGCCTTCAAAATCAATTGTGCAACAGAGCTGCTGCTCACTCTGAAAACTTTGTCTTCATCAACACAACAACGATGCCATCATCTACCATCAAAACTACTATTAGGATACTTGTGTGTGCATATGATTCTGTTTGTTTTCATGGTTGCACACCTCAAGATCTCTCAGTCTTTAGTGAGTGCATGATAATGTGAGTGTTGGATAAGCCGACTTAACAACTCTTAAACCCCCTCTGTGTGAGCTGTATTTAGCCTGAACTGGGTGCATCTTTCCCCCTCAGGGCTTTGCTTCTGTACGTTGCATTTATGCCTCTGGTGTTACGGGGTTACAGTCAGAGTAACAGTACTCCAGAGAAAGTTTAGAGAACAGAGTTAAAAGATTTTATGGTATGAGAGATTTTAAATCATCTCTGTTATTCTTCATATTTAATACAAATCCAAAGTCTTAATTCAATAGCTGTTGGAGGCTTTGATGGATGAGGGATGATACGCGTATCCAAAAAGACCTTACAATGAAGAATTTCCTGTCCCTGGACCAGCCATGGATATTTAATGATGCTTAAGAGGGAATTATGTCTGCGATGCATCTTTAAAGAAGTGTTCAGACAAGCCAGCCAGTAAAGTTAAAATCTGCTCTCTGACCAAAAGAAAACGAAGAACACTGGCACTTCAGATTTCCAAAACCAACAAATCTAAAGTCGGATTCGATTTCTGCAAAGATTATCAACAATATGTAATAAATGGTCAGAACTCCAAGTCCTTGGCTAATTGTGTTTGTCTCATTCTTCTCATATTCTCACCCCAGTTCACGAGCACTGATACAGCTGTTAACTATTGCTTTGGCTGCCCAGCTGTTAGCTGCAACAGAGAACTGGTCAGCTCAACAAGTGAGACCAAAATAAAGAATTT
Source organism: Atherinomorus stipes (assembly GCA_023101725.1). Taxonomy (NCBI): domain Eukaryota; kingdom Metazoa; phylum Chordata; class Actinopteri; order Atheriniformes; family Atherinidae; genus Atherinomorus; species Atherinomorus stipes. The sequence goes on from JALJCO010012340.1 coordinate 2,843,251, forward strand.
GAGCTGAGGTCATTATTATATCTAGATATGTGAAATAAAGATATTGAGATATAGTCTAGTAAGAAAAGCAAAGGTGATTCTTGCCTATGTTCATGACTAAATTAGTATTTATAGTCCCAACACACTTGGCCAAACAGTAATCTGTACTAGTTGTTAAAAGGATAAAGCTCAGACAGCTTCTTAACCAGACAGACAGAGATATACAAGAGAGCAGATGGATAAAGCAGTTAGAGCGATGCTTTTACCCCTGATGAATCAATCAGCAACAAGTGTGTGGAGAAGGCTGAGGGAAAAGAGAAGTAAATAATAACCAGCACCTGTGTATGTCCCTTTAGAGACAGAAACCTTTTTCACAATCTACGACTATTTTTAGGTTTAACTGGTTCTGCGCAGGTGTTGCTCATAGCATAAAAAGCTGCACCATAGAAATATTTTCCAGGAACTGAGATCCTTTGGGACCCTTTCATCTGCCTCCTAGATTTCCATGACAAGAACCAGCCACTAACAGAGTTTCAGGGGATAGGATGTGCAAACATTACCCAACTTTTAACTTCTGTTTTCTGTCTCCATCCTCACAGGTGTAATATCAGAAATAGCTAATAAAATCGATCAACTTTAGCTGTGCTACAGGAACAAGTCATTTCCACAATGTGCTTTTACACTATAAGTTTGCCAGTAAACTTATAGTGTAATTTCTTGTATTAAATTGTGATTGTATGATGGCAAGATTTCAGTGAGAAAATACACAACTTTTGACCAGAGAATGGATGGAAAGGCCTCACAGCTGCACTGCAACCTAGTCTGTTAAAAATGCTGTAAGCATAAACCTTGTGAGATCGTTTCAACCATTGCATTTTTTTCAGCTTAGTGAAATGACACCAAATAGTTTTGATTCTTAATCATATCCACATTAAACATAACTAAATCCACATTGTAGTCTTAAATCAAAAGTTCTGAAAGCATCGTGACTTTGGCGATATCACTTTTCTCCATACTACTCTTGGATCCCTGATCAGTGTGAGCTAAACATTCATCAACCAGCAGCGCGATGGAGCAAGAGTAAGAAGAGGATCTGAGTACGACACACAAATGGCCGCACAGGTCACATCCCCCCTCCTTCCTCTGCTGCTGCTCATCCAGATTATCCTCCACTGGTCACTCTGTCACTCCTTCTGTCTTTCATTTGGACCGGTTAACTCCACATTTTTGCCAACTCTATAAAAATGACAGGAGAGGACTTGAAAATGATGGTGATGATAAACTCTAGATGCTGCAGTCAACGAACATGAGGACAGTGAGGACAGTTAAACATCTCCAGATTTTCACAGAGATACAGAGTCGTCCCCCCCCACACACACACCCTCCCCTGCCGGCCTCACATCTTCATCCTCTTTCTGAATCTTTTTCACGCTCTCTTTTCTTTTTTTGTTTTCTTGCCACAACATCCCTTTAGTCCAAGTCACCACACTTTAGCCTGTTAATGCTCACACATATGGATGTACACATATACACACTCATCCTGAGTCAATTTCATGGGACATAGTTGCTGTCAGAAACAATTAAGGCAGTTTAGATGGGTCTGTGAGCCTTATGGCTATTAAACGGTGGTCAAAGTGGGGTTTCATGGGGTCTTGGAGTGTGTGTGTGAGAATCTGTCTGTGGCAAAACAGCTGCACATGTTGAAAAAGCCTGAGAGGGAGAAGAGAGGACTGGCAGAGGGTGACTAGAAGAAAAGAAAAGAAGTTGGATATGAGAGGCTGAAAGGAAGTGGAGGGGGGGGCACTGAAAAGAGCAGAAAGACAGTCAAAAAAAGATGAAATATGGACACAAATAGTAGTTTATAGGAGCAGAGAGGAGACTGAAAAGGATGGGAAGTAGTTGTGAAAGAGGACACAATAAATTCTAGCTCTCGTCTGGCTCACTATTACTCTTCAGTGTTATTTTATCAACGGGAGGCCAAAATTGACAAGTGTTTTTCATCCAAAATGAATTTTTAAATATATGTGTAAAACATGCCTAAAAGATTTCCAACAGCGTTTTGTGTGTGTCATGGTTCATGCACCAATGAAATTCCTACATTTTTACTCAAAAGGCACCTTATATGAAAAATATCAAGAGAATTTCACCTCAGCTCAGGATATGATGTATGACAGAACAAAAACTTGCAAAACGCCCATTTCATTTTAATGATGGATTTCCACATGGTTGGATTTCACACTAAAAGCGGGCCTTAAACTTCGTTTTTAGGTCTGGGATCCACAAGAGAAATCTGTCACGAGAGAGCCATCAGAAACAGAGCTGACGGATTGAGTAAGAAACACTTGCAGTAAAGGACTTCCACATGGGACTGATGGCTGCTGAGTCCATCGCAATCATTGCTGAAGAAAAACAACCTGATATTAGCCACTGACACAAACACACAAGGAGAAATGTGCACGGCCAACATGCATGCGCACAGCTGCACACACCCTTCAGTGTTTGAAAGAGAGTGAGATATAAATCACACTTCGTCCAGATGCAGCGGTAAAAAGTGTGTGTAGGAAAGTCAGAGCAGAAAAAGGTGTGTGTGTATGTATTGTGTGTTGTGGTCAGTGTTTGTGGTGAGGTGCAGTAGAAAGTCTATTTAACACGAAGCATTAACTCTGCTAATCACACCCAGATGACCAGAAGCAAACAGCTACGGTGTGTGTTGTATGTGTGTGTGTGAGACGGATGTATCATGACTAACCTCCACTCAACAGAATATAAAGTTGGTTTCCCAAAAAGCCCGTGTTAAGGACTCAGTATTCCCGTCAAAAGCTCAGTAATTAGTTTATATGTGGATATAGATGCTCAACAAAAGTGTGGTCTCCCACATCAAAAACAATATTTTGTTTGCAACATTGGCTGCAAGATGAAAATTCTCGTTTTATGAGGAAATTTTCTCCTTTTCCAAACAAATTTCTTGGAAATCTCAACAAGTTAGAGAGATCATCATATGTACATGCACTGACAGAGAACAATGACTTGAACTACCTGGATGTGAGTTGCAGGGCAAACAATCTACACCGCTGAAGGTCGTCTATGTTTAGGCTTTATCTATCTCCTGTCTCACTGGAGGCGCAGGCTGCAGGTGGACCAAGTTCACCAGGGCACCAGGACATATATTAATGCCTAAATGCACGCATCATTTTATGATCTTTCATGTCCTCACAGTCCTGTGATATGCCATCAGCTGTACACCTTATAGATAACGGAGAGGGCAAAATTATGAGGCAAATATAAGCACACATCTGGAAAAAGTGGGACTGGTTGTAGTTTTAAATTTAAGGTGCACAATATAGACCTTTGTCTTTAAGATCAACTGTGATGCGATAGAAAGCTGTCACAGAGGAGATAAAGAGAGAAGAGGAGTAGGTTTAGGTGTCATATGTAATGTGCCAATACAGTTTTGATGTGGTAAAAAGCATCTCGCCATCCATCTTTCTTATTGCAGCCAGAAGAACAAAGTACCTTTCCCTTCCAGCTGTGATTTAGGGCCTTGGAATTTCTTACCCTGGTTTCAGGTGAAAGTCAGTTCTACATCACCGTGATTTTATCACCATCTGTCACTGGTTTTACTGATCAAATGACAGGGCAGTCACAAAGCTGCAGGGGCTTAATCTCCGAGGTGAATCACACAAGTCTTTGTCTCATGCCGCCGCTCACGTCTACACCTGTCTCTCTGCCTACATATCAGTCCAGTCCTCCAGCCTACGTATCGCTTTGCGAAGCTGTCTGTCCTCATAAATGTCTATCACACCTGTCTGTCTCATCTTTCCAGGCCTCTGCTTGTCGTCATGCTTGACCAAGTTTGCCTACCTGCCTTATCAATATCTCTTTCCCTCTTTCTTATATATATATATCTCCTCATCTGTCCCCATGCAACCTGAGCTGACCGTTGTCTCAAGTCTTTCTCAGAGCGTGACTGACCTCTGGACTCATTTGAGTTACCTACCGCAGAGCAGCAGGGACACACAAATACACACATATGAATACAAATGCATATAAACATGAGCGCACAGGCAGTTAATTTAGCCTCGCTTTCTTCCCCGGCTTGAACCTCAAACCATCAGCACATCGCCCTCACAGACTTTGCGAGTGTCTAAGACGAGCAGTCTAATCTGATCGACTATGTATCTGCAAAAAGATCCAGCTTTGCAGGCAAGGCTGGAATTTTTTTTCTTTTTCTTAGCAGTTTACATCAAGGAGGAATTTGGGAATATGACAACATACCAACATGTGCTCCCTCTCTCACACAAAGGAGCTATAATTACACTATTACACCATACAAGGGAAAGTAGTGGAAAACCCAGAGACGCAGCCGGACGAGGTGTAAATACAAAACTGGTGATTCACATTCTAGTGGCAACACACTAGCCACACACACACTTATAGAGAGAAAGAGCCAAAAACACAGGGCTCACCCACATGAAGCCAGAGGAAGCAATATGTGTGTTTGTGTCTTAGTGTGTGGTGACCGAGGAGGATGAGCACAGCTGTTTGCCCTTACTGATGGTGCCATTGCTGGAGCTGTTATCAAAAAAAGGACTTTTTTTTTTTTTCTTTCAACGTCATGCTCTTTAAATGACTGAATGCTCTAACATACAGTCTCTCCCACACATCAATCACTCCGCTTGCCTTCTGAACTGTCCTATAAAAGGATCAGGGAGTGATGATGTACTCCAGGATGTGGCTGAGGGGAATCTTTTTTGTCCTTGTAGCAAAAACATGCAGAAATTTTTCTGCCTAACTTGACTCTAGAATGAATTTCTGAGTTACATTTACACCTAAGTTTTCTGGGGTTCTTTTTGTTGCTCATTAATTAAACCTTATGTCAGTTTAATTTATGTTTTAATCTGTCTGATATTTTGGTGGGAGTCATTGAACAAATCATGTTGACAAGATGTTGATATCTGATACAGAGAAATCTTAAAAAGTTTTTCCACAAAACACAAGGTTGCAGCTTTGATTCGATTCAATTCATTTTGAATGGGTGAGTTCATCATAAGTTCTCATAAGTTTTAAGTCTAGTCTTAAAAACAGGCAGATTTTTTTTCCCCAGGCTTCACCACCCACTTTAGAGTTGGAAATTTTAGGGACCACAATCAAGCCCGCGTTCTAAGAAGATTTCTGGCAGGATTACAGGGAACAATAAGATCTTTCAGGGAGCGATACGTATACCATTTTGGGCTTTGAAAAACATAAGGAGGAACTTAAATTCTATTCTAAATTTTACTGGGAACCAATGAAGAGAGGCTACCACAGGGGAAATGTGGTCTCTTTGCAGTCCCAGTCAATATTCTGGCAACAGCATTTTGGATCAACTGGAAGACTTTAAGAGAGTCATTGGGCTCCAAGATAAAATTGAATTGCAGTAATCTAGTCTGGATGTAATGAATGTGTGGAACTGTTTCTCTGCATTTCTTTGGCAATAATTCACAGGTGGAAGACGGCTGATCTGGGAACCTGTTTAATATAAGAGTTAAAGGAAAAGTCCTGATCAAAAGTAACGACAAGTGTCTTCACAGTACTACTGGAAGCCAAGGCGAGAATGCCATCCAGAGGTAATGCGCAAGCAAAAAAAAAACCAAACTATGACCTCAGTTTTGCTTGGGTTCAAAAGTAGGAAACGACAGGTCATCCAAGCCTTTATTTCTTACAGACAAGGATAACTTTCAGGACACACTGGTTTTCTGAGTTTTCATAAATCAGTATGTCTCACTTAGTAATATTTCTTAAAGGAATCATTTAGGGAGAGAACACAATTGGTCCAAGTCCAGAACCCTGTGGAATGCCAAATCAAAATCTGGCATCTGTAGAAGAAACGCCATTAACATTAACAAACTGGAATCTGTCAAAAAGGTATGACTTAAACCAGTCCAGAGCAGAGCCCTTGATCTCAATATCATACTTTGGTCAGAGGCGTCAAAAGCAGTGCTGGGGTCTAACAAAATCAGCACAAAAAAACAAGAAAAAAAAATCCACTGTCTCAGCCAAGAAGCAAGTCATTTCTCTCTTTAACTAAAGCAGGTCAGTGCTGATGTACTCTTAATCCAGACTGAAACGCTTCATAAAGATAATTATTCTATAAATGGGTGTATATTTGATTTGAAACAAATGTTTAGACTATTTTCAAAAGAAAAAGAAGCTTAGATATTGGTCTGGGACTGGCAAAAACATCAGGATAAACAGCGGGTCTTTAAAGTAATGATTTAATCACTACATTCTTAAAGCCCTGTGGTACACGGGTATTAAGATGAGAAGAATGATCTGATGGGATACAGAGGAATTGGCAAAATGTAAGATCTATTAAAATTCTAGCTGTGATGAGATCTACCGTACATATTGATGTGGTAGAACTTCTTAGAAGCCCTGATTACTGACATTAACTCAGATGCACTGATATGAGAAACAGTGTAAGTAAGAAAATACTTTTTCAAGTTATAGGTTGAAAGAGCTGGATAGGACCAGTTGTGGGACAGAAGAAGATCATTCTTCAGAAAATAATTACAATTCAGTACAGAGGGGATACGTGGGGAGCTCTACAAATATGGCTCATGAAAAATCTAAGACATCACAACCAAGGGGATGACAGTGCAAAATCAAGCTTTGTCTTTACAGTAATGAATACCAGTTGGTATACATTTCTGCAAAATTAATAAACAATGACAATCATTTTCCTTTTTCTATAAATGCAGCCTATATTGAAGTCAAGCCAAGTTTTTTTTTTCTGTAGCACATTCAATAACAACTTCAAGTGACCAAGAAGAAATGGAAGCAGAGTTTTAGGATGACGAAGGGTCTGGCAGCTCTTTTATGAAAAATAAGACTGTTCGACAGATAAGCAGCAACCAATGAGAAAGCTCTGTTCAGTTCTGTTGTCATACATCTACATACTGTATATTACAAAGTGAAATGGTGCATGTATTTGCACTGCACAATTATGACACAAACAACCTTTTTTTGGGTGAAATCAGTTCCACAGAGAACACACTATACACTCCAACAAACTCCGTGAAAAGGTGAACTCATGCTTTTCGCTTTTGTACAAGCCACATATAAAATGAATGTAATCATCTTAAGCAGTCTACAATAATTCATATGGCTCTCTGAAACAATGCAAGTGCACCCCAGGATGACTAGCATAAAAAAATAGAAAATTTGTTATTAGGGGAGACTGTGTGAGGAGATTTGTGATCCACATCTCTACAATTCTTGACAGATTAATAAACATGGGACAGCCTCAGTGTCATTGACCCAAACTCATATAATTGTGTTCAGAAACCATGAATAGAAATTAAATGACTCCCTGAAGTCAAGTGCATAGGAGGAAACGCTTTCAGCAAGTCTATGCTGGTGTCTCTATAATGTAGCAGAACAAAACAGGGGGAAGACAATCAAGTTCTTTCCTCTGCAGCATTAAAGAAATTGAATCGACAGGCCTGCATATTAAGGCTGTGATTTAGCTTTTCCCAAAGCAATAACTAGATACTGTAAACAACATGTTCATAACAGTATATGTGCAACCACAATTCACTGTCTTTTCCATATGGAATAAACAGAAAATGACAGGAAATGGCAAGTTCTGTTTTCCAAAGGTGTTACACAGTTTATAAAACTGATCAGCCTAATTGGTTCAGCTCTCAACAATACTTTTAGTAAATAAATGAATACATAAACTTTCCCTACTTGGCAGGGAAAGTGGCACATTTAATGTGATTATTTTTAGGAGGGGTTGGGTTATTCCTTTAAGTGTAAATGCTTCACGAATGCCCATTAATGACTTAAACTTTGCACATAAATGACAGTGAAACCATACAGGAATGCAAATTTGTTCACTTTTGTTCATTTGAGCGTATTTAGGTCTGGCTCACCACCCCCCAGTCAGCTAGTTTTCCTTTCCTTGCTGCTGTTTGATGTTGCACATTTGACTACTGCAATCCACTTCATAAACTTTAAACCAAATGTTCCCTTTCTCACACCTCAGTTCCTGAAAGCCCACCACACACATGCACACAAATACACTTACACAGATCTCAGTGCTGCAAAGTCATCCAGGGGCCACCCTCATTACCCAATGTGCAGGTGGTGGAGCCCATGCTGGATGGACAAGGACCAGACCAAACCTTCATTTTACACAAGAACAAATGCAAACCCATGCACGCTTTCTTCTACACACCTCAGAGCCATTGGGGCTGAACTCTGTGGTTAATGACTTTCCCACCCACTACACAGCTTGCACATGTTGAAGCCGTTAACAATAAGTGGCTTTTCGAACTTGGTAACGTCCTAATGTCCCTGTTAATCTAACATTCCTCACTACAAAGGCTGCAGTACATGGGCCAAGAATTTCTGTGAAATAAGCAATTTTTGAACTATTAAACAGCCAAATGTCTTTAAGTGCATCATTTCTCAGGGGAGCAGTATCAGGGGCAACTTCAATCTGAGCATCATTCAAACATCTGCCTAAACTTCCACATGTAAAGTACTGCAACTTTATTTATAACGTACTTTAAAAACAACAAATTTGACCAAAATGCTACATTACATAATCAAACCTTTAAAAAAAAAAAAATAGAAGTGACAAAAATAAATAACATACAAAACACATTTATGATAGAAAATAAAACAAAATAATTAATATTAGATAAAACAGATTTTTTTTAAAAAGTAAGCTAAAAACAACCATGTGTGAGTGCAAATCCCAAGGGTCTCTCTGATCAATAACCTTTTCTATAATACAACACCTCTATAAAGTAAGTGGCATTATTTAGGTATCAACAGTACATTAAAGGAAAGAAAATAACAGTTCATTAAAAACATTGAAGCTGACTGACTTTACATTTATAATTACAGCATATTATATTTCACCAACAAGTAACAAGCTCTTACTGGAAGTGCAGCTGGCACTGTTTTTGACCAATCATAACACAAAACAAGAAATTTATGGATGGAGATTATAGCTTTTGAAGTAATATGCAACACTGAATACAGATCCAACTTTTGTCGATAATGCTGCAAAACCACAGCAAGCTCATTATGAATGTGTATTTGCAATTAAGTTCAAGCCCTCAGATTTATTTACATCCCTCACTGCTGACTGCACCTGATTGGTTCAAGATGCTCACATTTAGCCCTACTTCTGTTCATTGCACCTTTTCATATTCTGCTGTTTTAACAAGGAAATTGTGCTTTAAGTGTTAAAATAAATTAATAATAGCTGTTACAAAAGTAGGTTACTGCTGGACGACTGTGATGTACCACAAACGGCTACGTCTAATTGCAAAAGACCTGCAAAACCCAAAAAATACATTTTAAAAACTTTTATGAAAGATTTTGGGGTAAACCATCTGAAGGGCACGGCTATGTGACTACTTACCTTTGTGACGTTATTTAAGTAAATGATTAATATAAGTACATTGTGTTTTGAGACAAGTGTCATCACACTGTGTGCATTTTATAACACGACTACTACTGTAATTAGTGTCTACACAGGTGTTCATGATGAGGTCATAGCCTCAGGTCGGTAAATAGGCTACGTTTTAAAAAGGATGTGGGGCAACGGTTGCTCTACCTGGAGGTGTCTGAAGGCAGCGGTAAGCTGGGTCATGTGCAAACTGAGGCACCTGGATGTGCATCTGGCGCTGTTGATTTTCTCCTGAACATCCTCGGGCTCCGGTGAACTCCTGCGAGCGCGAGCCACGGCCAACACGGCACAGAGCAGCAGCAAACCTGCCCGACGAACTGACATTACCCTGGGAGTAAACGCAAGAACGAGCGGACTAACAGATGAAACGGCGGACTATTCCTTTCTCGTGTTCGGCTTGTCGGTGTCCTGCTCTCGCGAGCCTCCAAGTTCAGAATGAACCCATTTGAGCGCCGCTCCTGTCTGCGCGCGAGCAGGGAGTGGAGCGGCTCTGCCCTCCTCGCGGACACTCCCACCACCGGTACGAGTATAGCCACGCGGAGTCTTCGTCCTTATTATGCTAATTATCATCATTGTCTTCACTCAAACCAACGCTCCCATTAAATGCAATACTCATTATAACCATTTAGCTTTGTAAAACGTTTATAAAAATCTTCATGACTCATCATTTCTCTCCTTCACTTCCATCCTTATCATTTCGAGGTTTATTTTAGTTAGCATCCTTGGTAGTAACCCCCTTCATCATAGTCATTTAGGAATGGAAAAGGGGAGGGGGAGGGGGGGGAAGCTTGCAGTTGTCAGCTTGCAGTTAAAAGGTCAACTTTTTTCTCTCTCTCTCTCTCTTTTTAAAATAAATGTTGAGTAAAGGCACAGGTGATAAAAAATGATTCCAATTTGATTAGTCATGACGGTGCATCAAGATTCCTTGTTTCCCAAACACTAGGACACAATCTTTTTTTTTTTTTTTTTTAACTATGTGGTTTGAACTTCTTTGATTAATTTTAAGGTTTTGTTGTTTTTAAATTATCACTGATTTGTTATTTGTTCTTTTTATATGTTCTTGGTTTGGCTTAGATCATTATGGCCAAATACTTTCCATGTCTTTAATATATTTTGATAGTTCTGTTGTTGTCTTGGCCAGGACACTTTTGGAAAAGAGATTTTTCAATCTCAGTGAGGATTTCCTAGTAAAGTAAAGGTTAAGAAGAATATCTGTTTAGTGACATTTGGGGTCACATGGAGTCAGGAGTCTGCCCTGGACAGTTGTCCAGTCTATGACTGAACTAGCACAACAAAAATGTGATGACAGATATGATTATTTTTATTCCATTGAATTTGAAAACCCTGGAATAATCTTCACATCTTCAACTTCCCCATCTTCATTTTCATTATTTTACACACCAACAAAACTGCAGCATCATCATGTTCTTTATCTTTGGCTTTTTTATGGTCACCTTCAAGCTTAATTCCAGCATGTTTTTCATTTTTATATTGAGGCTTCTATTATACTTACTGTCAAGTTAAATTTAGTGCTCGGCCTTATGTCAACAACATCACTGAGCTCATCATATTGCATCATTGATTTCTTTATATCATCATTCTGTTACAGCTCAGACTGCAGGAAAAAGTTCAGCCAAAATAAATGAAAATTCCTTCAAGGTTCCAGAAAAAAATCAGAAATGAAGAGCAAAGTGAGCAGGCAGAAGTTGAGTCAAGGAGTCAGGAAGAAGAGAAATACCCAGTAACTTCAGGCAAACAGACACAAGAAAGAGTAAAGACTGGTCTGAATGGTGAACGAGTGGTGTAAGTACTAAGGGAACTAATTAAGAAAGTGGGTGCATGTCAGCAGAGAGACTGGAGAGATGAGCTAACGCCACTGGAGGGAAAAAGAGGGCACGTCTGTGGTAACACAATGGTTACACAATGGGAACAAAAATAACCAGAAGGGAAAACACGTCACCTTCACTTTTTCTTGCTTCATCTTTACACTTGACCAATATAATATTTGCCTCATCATCCTCACCGCCAGCATGGTGATCAGAAGCATTATGTTTATCCCTAAACTAAATCTGTGAAAGCTCAAAAGAAATCAAATACAAAATCAAACACCAGGAGAGGCAGTGAACACTACAGGCTGATATTTTGCACGGCAGGCTGTACTTCCAGGCCTATTAACACTTTACCATTACTGTTACGAAAAACAAACTCTCCTTTATAGTCTGGGAATCCTCTCCAAGAGCAGTTATTGGACCAATAAAAGAGCATTTATTAATGGGAAAGAGACCTGAAGAATGCGTTGAGGTTGGTGTCTGTCACAGAGCCAGTCAGAGCGTAAGTCACCACTTTTTGACAGCAACATCAGAGCCAAGTGGAGTTTTGCAGGACGAGGGCCAAGTCAAGATGTTTAGGACGCGGGGCTGAAAGCCCTGTTTGTTTACATGAAACTGTAGCCCAGCAGAGGAGTCATCTCTGCTGGCAATAAAATGTTAAAAGAGTCACCTAGGTTTTGATTTAAGAGGAATGGAGTCGTATAAATATTTAGTAAGGACTGGCAGAGCTGTTATTGGCCCTGCAGTGGAAACCAGACTTTTCATTATGTTTTGTACAGAAAGGCATGTATACTGTAGGTTAGTTGACAGTCTTGGCTCATTAACCCCCCAACACAAAGAAATCCAGGTCTGTAACTAAAGATCTCAGTTAATCACATCATAATTCCCCCCATAGGCCACAGTGATGCTTTGCTATTTAGCTTGATTTATTCAACCAGCAGCTGAAAACCAAGAGAACCTTTTCCCTCGAGTTTCAAATCATATAGGAGCAAAGCATCCTGATATCTGAGAAACATGAGCCAGCAAATGTTCTGTTGATTAAGTAATTTATAACTGAAGAAAAAATCATTGCAGTTTTAAATTAAGCTACTACACGACCCCCATCATAATGAATTGTGTAGAGTTAATGCAGACACGTGTTTTAGAGCTTCAACCATGTGGTTTTTCTTTCATTTGAAGTTTGAGGGGGTTGGAGTTGTCAGATGTTGGTCAAATGAAAAGTTTGAGAAAATAGACAAAATTCAGGGTTACATGTTTTAATTTTATTACCAATTCATCTTTTTAACTGATGTTTTCGCCACAGAAACCTGGAGGAACTTTGGCTTTTATAACAGAACTGCATGATAAAACCATGAGTGACATGGATGTAATACAAGGCAACACCTGTTTGTCTATAATAAATATTAGTGCTCTGCATTGGCAAAAGAGAAGAAACTTTGCATGAAAAATTGATATCAGAAAAGAGTTTTTTAAAAAACTGGGCGGGAATGCCATTCATAAGCAGTAAAAGAAAAAATGTCCTCAGCTTAGTTCAAAAAATTGGCTGCAGTTTGAGAAAATCTAAGTCTCAAGTCGCAGATTCCAGCAGTGGGCAGCATAATGGCCACCAGCCAATTCACTTGGTTTGGATCTGCACACCATTAGCTGACCAATTCTTGCTGATCTAAGGTACTTTCCATGCTTGCAATTAGCAAATTCAGCTTTAGATTTTTGACCAAGCGAAACTTACAGTCAACAAATAGCTGATAATTGGGGTGCTTTGAGGGAAAAAGGTCTGTAAGTCATTGTATGCATGTGTGCACACACAGTAGCAGCTCATTATCTAAATGACCACAGTCGTATTTTTACATTTTCATAGAACACCCTGCTCAAGTTTCTGAACAAACCATCTGCAAAGAAACATACTTCCTCCAACACATATTCAAACATTACACACACATGTACACACACATTTTCAAAACAGAGGCACACTCCCCGTCCAAATCAGCCAGTTGACTGAAGTCAAATGTCTTTGAATTCACAGTGACAGGGTAGAAAGTGAACAGACAGCTGGAGATGAAGATGGATAGGAAAAGAGTACACAGGAGAGAGACAAAAAGGAATGACAAGATCAACAGACAGAGAAGCCAACAGATATATATCTATCTATCTCTCTCTCTATATATATATATAAACTTAATTTAATCAAACTGAACTTGAAAATACTTCCATATTTCCATTATATTGCCATGTATCAGTAAAAAGAATAACTCAGCATCCCCAATATTCCCACTGTCAAGAATTTTGCATTCCCTTGACATTCAAAGGCAGACATGGTTCAAACTTCCTCCTCCTTTCTGATTTGTTCTTGCCCTTCATCCTAGACATCTCCACTTCAATCCATCTTGTTCTGGCTTTATTCCAGGCTCAGCCAGCATGGAAACAACTTTCCTGCTGGCATGGTGACTCATCTTAACAAACTTTTTAAAAATAGCCAGAGATATCCTTCATTTCATCATTCTTGCACTCTTAATTCCAGTAGTTCAGCATCCAAGCCAGTTTGGAAAAAGGAAAAACAGAAATGAATATGAAAGAGAAATGAAGAAAGACACAATATTACGAGTTTTTTTTAATTGTCAAAACACGTCTTTTGAAACTACGTTGTTTTCAAAACTGCACACACAAAACTCCAAACATCACTCACAAATTGCTAAACCCAGGCATCACTTAGCAAAACAACTCTTATCAAATCTCTTACAGTTTTTGCTTTGACCTGTTTGAAGAAAGTGGCAACCTTTCAGTCTTCATCATCACCATCCCAGCAGAGCAAAAGACACTTTTTGCTCTGCAATGAGATTAACCCATTTTTATTGGTTTGACACATTTTCCCCACCCTTTTGCAAAACAGTTAGTTTTTTTTTCTACTGCTAAAACACGTTTTTCAAAACTTTACGTTTTTTTTTTTTAAACTTCACACACAAAACTCCAAACATCGCACACAAATTGCTAAACCCTGGCATCCCTTTGCAAAACACGGTGCCATCAAATCTCTCAACATGCTCACAAAATAGAACTTGTGTTTTCATTTGGTAAACACAGCCAGATTTTCACATGACACACATACATTCATTGAATAAACACAACAGCTTTTGGCTGAACACTACCAAGCATGTACAGAACACTGAAGAGCAAAACTGAAAACATAAGTATAGAAACAGCACACACTAAATCAATGGCATTGCCCGCTACTCTCATAGACAAACATAAAACATCACACAAATTTTCAGACAAAACATTTTATTTTACTGTAAAGCCCCCCCCGTTCCCCTCATTCAATAAAGTACACTTATCTTATAAACATCATGGATTATGGCAGTTTTCTAAGGGTAGCAGCTGATATGGTTGAAGGGTTGCTGATAACGGGCATTGCCTTTGATTCCCTATACACTTTTTCTCAATTGCTAAAACACAATTTTTGAAATGTCCCCTCACTTTTTCACAACTTTAAACACTAATCCCATAGCTCAAACTACTTCCCCAAAACCTCCGCTTCTTGCTGCAAAAGGAAGTTATTGACTCAAAACAGCATCGCCTGGCCTCAAAAAGTGACACTATTGTCAAATCATGCCCCAAGCACAGCAAAATGTAGAACACTACAGAGCAATCAGGAAACACTAGAAGGAAAAAAGGAAAACATAGTTCTCAGAACATCATGCTGTCAGAATGTTTTTTTTCTTTATTTACATCTGGCCAAATGCATCATGTCACAGCACAGAGATAACACAACATAAAGTACAAGAAAAGCACTCGGAGAGCACAGACCTCCGTCAAGCAGCTCTCGCAATGATAAAGAATCCTTCAAAAAAATTCCTGGATCCAGAAGGTGATCCGGATCACCACCAAAATGTAATGGCTTCGTCTTTGGGCTGAGGCTCATGGCTGGTGAAAATTTCACACAACCGTGTCTTAGTTGTGATCAAAGTATGCAACATGTGTTTACCATTTTGCACAGCAAGTGCATCACAATGCAAATGTGTTTGCAAACAGTGTCTAGTGATTTGAAACGTGCTTTAGGTTTTGATCACAAGGGGGCTGATTTGATACCTTGGTTTAGGCTTCTGAAAAATTGGCTTTTAGAATGGGATTTAGTGTTTTAGCAAATGAGAAAAACTGTAATGAGGCACCTTCTACCACGATCCTTATATTCTGAAAGCTCTGTTCTGTTGCCTCAAGTCAAATGGTAAATCTGTAAAAATAAATGAAATCTTGAATAATTCCCTTTCAAAGCAATATCTGCAATTACACCCATCACCATAAGATACTGATTATGAAACTAAGAGTAGCTGAGAGCATGCTTTGTACGTGTGCTGACTGCTGGGAGTTAATGTTTAAGTTGTGAGCAGATTAATGTGTTATCTCTTCTTGAAAGAGATAACACATTAATCTTATGTACTTTGACTGTAGGTGTTACAACCAACCTCGTGATCTCACCAATGATTTTCAGAAATAATGTGAAGCTCCAAGCATCTAAATCCTGCATTTTCTTTACCCACAAAAGTTTGTATATTATATAGTCAAGGAAAAAAAGATAAAAAGGACATTCAGTTCAACTGTTGAAGTAACTACTTTTGGTCAAGAAAGATATGTGCTTATGTTCCTATTCACAAAGAATGACATATGCACCTGTTTCTATCTGTGTTGTTTAATATTTACACACACACACACACAAAAACTGTTTAATGATTCAACAATGAAGGTTGTTCTCCCACAAGAAGTCTGATCGTGACATTGTATCTACAGGACTGTTTGAGATTTGACTTTCGGACTTTTACCGAACCCCATAAACATATCTTTATCACAACTAAATCAAACAAATAAACTGTTTTCATGCACTCTGAAACATAAAGACTTTCAGTTTTGAGTATTCATCATGTCAAGCATCTGGTCCAAAGTATGTCACCTACAGCACTGAACCCCTTTTGGCTGTTTCAGTCTCAATCCCTACATGTTATCATTCCTGTCCAAGATTACCGAGGTGGTCATAGATTATTCCCTGCAGCTGGTGCTACTCACAGCTCATCTGTTATTCATCTGATTTCTGTTACCTCTGTAGTTCTCACCAGAAACTGTTAAAGCCAGAGACAAGCTTAGCAACAGCATTAAAGGCCACATTTCTGTCTTTCTCTTTTAATTGTAATGAACAAACTAAGTATGATCCTTTACATTATGAAAAATATCACTTCTAAGCATGTCTGAAGATATTCAGACACACTGTATTGTGTCTGCTGTGGTTCCAGGACCCTTGCAGGCCCTGTGAATCATACTTGCTGCCAACAAACAAGTCTTTATTGGGAAGACTTGTTTATATCTAATACATTTCCTTCACAAAGGCATGTAAAAATCTTTTTATACAGCAGGAGTGTCCAAATCCAGTCAAAAAATTCTGATTTCTATCTTTAAATCCATTCATTTCTGTGTCATTTTGTGACTGTCAGATCATTCTACTCTAATACTACATACATAAATCTGTGGTCCACAAGTTATCTCACAGTGCACCACAGCAGCTGGAAGGCCGTTAAAGAGACCCATTAGTCTGGAAGTCTCCCACCCAACCTGAAAAAAACTATTTACTTGTGCACTTGTCTTGTGCGACTATAGTTTCCCTCACAGTTGTTGTCACTCTTATTTCCTGTTCTTCTGCTGTTTGTCTTTTTCTGTATGTCAACTGTCTGGGTTTCTTGAAAGGCATTATAGATGTACAAGCTGTCATCATTGAGTAGAATAAAAAAAATAGTCTTAAAGAGAAAACCTGTAACACTGAAATACTGACATAAATATTTATATACATCAAAAATAATACTTGAGTGAGTAAGCAAAGTTACCTTCCACCTCTGTGCATCTACATCCAAAGAAGTCTTTATGTGTTGTGACTAAAAAGAGATGTGATAGAGCAACAGTGCCCCTATGTGGCACTAAAAAGCAATTGCACCTGTACACCTTTGATAAAGGCATTATTTAATTGGCAAGACTTGTTAATATCTAATACATTTCATTCACAAAAACATGTAAAAATCCTTTCATACAGCAGGAGTGTCCAAGTCCAGTCCTTGGGAGTTACTATCCTGCAACTTTTAGAGCCCCTCTCCAACATACCTGAATCCTGCGCTGAATTCCCTCATGCACATGGTATTCAGCTCTGCAGAGGCCTGGTGACAATCTATTCAATTCTATTCACTTGATTCAGGTGTGCTGAGGAAGGTATGCCTTAAAACAGTGGTGGGGAGCCCTAGTCCTTGAAGGCAGCAGTCCTGCAGGTTTTATATGTGTCCCAGCTCCAACAAACCTGATTTAAATCAAATGGATCCGACAGCCTTTTAAGTTCTGCACAGTGAAATAATTTTAGTATGGAGCTTAATCAGTTATGCAGAAAACCAACAACATAAACAACACAGACTGTACAGCAGGTCAGATCAGGGAGCAGAAACGTTGGTCTTAAGGTGAGACACTACAGGCAAATGGGGTAAAAAATGTAACTAACTGCTATCACCATGAAACTTTCCTGGTATATGTTACATTAGGGCTATCATTTTTTTATTGCAAGTTTTCTGAAATTTTATGTTTCAATATGCAAATGAGGTGTTATACAGCCAAAAATGGGCTAGTTTGCATACATTTCTAGGGGGAAAAAAATCTAAACACTGGATTAACCCAGGTTCAAAGTTCCTTTTGAATTTTGTTCACATATTAAAGCCAAACGTTTTTTCAGAGGGGATTTTGGATATCTCTAGTTCTCATTTCACAATTGAGAATATACAGTCAACAACCAGAAAAAGCTCATTTTTGGGCATATTTTTGGGATGAAATGTTTTGTAAATCAGGCTGTGAATGAGATATCAAAAAATCCTTCTGTAAAAACTTTAAGAATACAGTCAGGAGCAAAACTTGAAAGATTAGTTTCTGTAAGTGCCCCTGAAGTTGAGATTTCTTACCCAGAGTAAGAGAAAAAACTCGTTTTGAGAACACAGCAACTTTAGCTGCATTTTGATGGGATTTGGGTGCATCAGACAAAGTATCATGAAATAAACCCCTAAAATGTTTATTTTGGACTTTTTTTTTTTTTTTACACTAGTCTGAAAGAAAACATGTTGAAGGAGGGAAAAAAAAGAAAATCTCAAAACTGACCAGGTGATGAAAAAACTGTGTTTTTGCCTGTAGTGTCTCCCCTTAAAAATAACCTCTGTGGAGGGGTGTTAAAAAAAAGCCATTCTTAAGGAGAGAAAATGGGGAGAGGATTGCAAAATGACACAAGATCTGGACTGAAAATTGGTCTACGGAGTGATGAGCTCAGGCCTCAACATAGTTTGAGTAGGGAGGGACCATCTTGATAGACGACAACAGACCACTGCCAATATTCAAAAGGAGGATATAAGAATATAATAGAAAAATCTTGAACCTCTAAGAAGTCTGAGTAACTATCATTTAAGATAAATGAATGTCAAGAAAGCTTTAAAAGAAGGTTTCAACTGCACTGAAGACTAAAGGCAGTTATACAAAAAAGTACTTTCAAGCTCAATAGATTTGTACAAACTTTATTTATATTCTAATTACAAAGTATCCATTCAGCTTGCACGTGATTCAACAATTCTCTACACCTTTTCATTTTTTTTCCTTTGTCTGGTATTTTGTAAATAAATAAGGGATATCTTTTACTCGATTCTAACAGTATTTGTTCATCTGACTACAATATGCCTATCTGCCTAGGACGCATGTTCCAATAGTAGTTTTTTTTTTCTAAAATTGTTAGATTTTTCTTTAAGTATTTATTCATTTAATAAATTTTTCTTACTTGTTTATTTGTGTGTAATTTCCTCAGCAGCCATACTCAGTGTGAAGATTAGCCGCATCTTGCCTGTAGAGGGCAGCATTGCAAGAAAAATACAGCCTGTCGGAAATTTGAAAGACGAAGAAGAAAACCCGGATGTTTTGGGATTCGGTAGGTAGGTGTGTGAACGTACCTGTCTTGAAACTACATATTCATAACTATTAGTCTTGCTTTATTTCGCTTAATCAGTGAAAGTTAACTTTCCTAGACTGTGAAAGCAACTGTTATCCAGTACGGCTGCGTTTTGCTTTGTTTGATATCATGACTTTGCTTCAGCAAGCTAACCAGGACATTTAACTTTGTTGTTTGGAGTGTTCTGTGGCTGTCAAGTCAACACAACACTTTTATGTGTGTAAAATAAACCCTGAAATAAATATTTCATTACAAATGTTTAATATAGCTGCGTTTGTTTCGTGACAGTCTATACAAGCTAAGATAATTCCAGATTTAAAAGAGATAATCTGATTTGTTATTTAAAGTTGACCCCATTTACCAGCCAGCCACTTACAGGGGGTATTTAATCATAGATTATATGCATTGTGCATTAAATGTTTTTTTGTTTTGTTTTTTAAAGCAAATGACGTTGGTTTGATGTTGAGAGTCAGTCTGTATTTTTATTTCAGGAGTTTACATGTTTACTGAAGCCATGTCTGCTCTTTAATAAATAACAGGAAAATGTCTAAACACTCCAAAAAGAGAAAACACAAGAAGTCGCCTTCATCTTCACGTGAAAAGTATAAGAAGGTGAGGAGAGAGTGAAGCCCTGTTGTGTCACTAACATGAAAGTTAAAATAAAAGACATGTTAGCTGAAAAAGTCAGCTTACAAAAAGAGAGAGAGAGAGAGAAAGAAATGTCAGTGTTTGTATTCTTGCTGGACGAACCAGTCAATCAATCAATCAATCAATCAATCAATCAATCAATCAATCAATCAATCAAATTTTAATTATAAAGCGATTTACAACAACCAAGCCGCTGAACAGAGATAAAAACGAGCTTAAAATTTAAAACGCATTAAAGTGCAGATCGGTACATTCTATTATGTGACACTACTTTTCAGGTGTCAAAACCCCGATAAAAACAGATGGCATTTTAGCCTGGACTTGAACTGAGACAAGTCCGTAATAGGAAGAATGTTCCATAATTTTGCCCTGTTGCCAAGAGCCTGATCTCCCCACTGGACCATGGACCACCAGCAGGTGTGCGGAGGCGCGCATGGCTCTGCTGGGCTGGTGAGGGGTCAGTCCAGCCCGTTTCACAGAATGTATGCATTCTGCATAGCAGGTACGCAATCCGACATCTACTGTTAGGCAGACGGCTTGCCACTCAAAACTATGCAAAATGCTGCTGATAAGTGAAGTGTTTGTAACCAATCAATGTAGAGCACTGGAAAAGAGAGTCTGACGAACCAATAGCGTTTAATCTTTGCTGCCCCTCTCCCCTTCCCACCTCACGGTCGCCTACTGTCCTTTTTAGCCAACTTAGCAACCATTAGAGATGGAAAAGGTAAGCCATCTGTAACATGTCCGCTTTGCCGTGACACGGTCAATAATACGTTCACTTTGAAGACATGCGAGAGAATGTAAAGTGTGTGTGGAAAAAAGATAGATTATCTAATAATGCCCTCACAATTCGACCTCCCGCAAGACGACTCGTACCAGGATCGTGTTGGATGCGCGCCCTTGATAGAAGTTTGCAGTAGCTCCTCTGAGGCCGCAGTGCAAAAAGTTCAGCAGCAACAAGTGATGGGAACAAGTAACAGTGTTAGAAGAAAAAGCGTTACTAACGGCGCTACTTTTTCCAGTAACGGGGTAATCTAACTAATTACTCAGTCCGTCGTTACTACGCTACTACCGTTATAATATTAATATTTATTGTTAATAATAATAGTTTGTGTTCTTCAGTATGTAAAAACAAAAGAAAGAAGAAAAGTAATGACTACAGTAGTTAAAACAGCTAAACTTTAAACATTTTATCTGTAAAATGCCACATACCGCAGTAATATTAACACACAGTCTTTCTGACAGATAATAGCAGAGATTTTTATTATTGGACCTATTAGGTATCAGAATTGGACACCCTTAAACAAAAATGAGCCTTGGATGGAGCCCTGTGGCACACCAGAGGTCAGTGAAGCTGGAGAGGACTAGAGATTATTGATCATAGAGAAGGTTCTGTCTTCTAGGTGTGACCTGAACCACTGCAGCATGGGTCCCTGAGGGTCCACCTGTTGGGCCAGGCAGGAGGAGGATTAGCAAATACCATATAATTTCATTTATGTCATTGTAACAACATGTTGCTCTAACTCGAGCTTGAAAAGATCTGTACTCAAGGTTTTCGTTTTATTTTTTTATATGATTGTAGGAGTCAAGAAAAGATAACCATCGCCACAAAAGAGTCAAAGAAAGTGTTAAGAGTCATGAGAAGTAAGATAAACTTATGTCAGTATAATTGATCCTCACATTATCCTCCATTTTTACTTTTTCTTTTAACCATTACTGTGATCTTTCTTTTGTTGTTTAACATGTCGCTATAGAAAGGATCAGCAGAAGTTTGTTGAAGAAGATGCCCGAACATCCCGCCACATCAAAAAGCCAGTCTACAGACTGCCCAAAGCACAAGCAGCAGAGGAGAAAGCCAATCATAAAGAGGAACGATGTACTGAAACCAAAAGTGTGTCTACACCTGTCTGTGCGGAACGCATCTCCAGTGAAGCAAAAAAACATGGCTCTAGAAAAGATAAAACCGTCAGTGGTAGTAAACGTTCAGATAAGGGACCCTCAAAACCTGTTCCTCAAACAGAGAAAAAATCAAAAGATGGGTCGGATAGAAATTCATCTCAGGGAAGCCCATCCAAATTAAAAAGGCAGCAAATGAGTCCAGGCTTAGGTGTGTCCAAACAAGAAAGCCAGGTGGTAGGGAAGAAGAGGCGCTTATCTGAGGAACCACAGGAGAAAGGGAATAACAGCAGCACTATCAAGACTTGGAAAACCATGTCCTCTTCCTCCAAGGATTGTCCACAGCAGAAAAATAGGGAGATTGACAGAAATATTAGCAAGAGCCCTTCAGTAACGGAACCAAAGGCCAAAAAGAGCTGCAAAGAAACAAAAAACTACTCTGCCTCTACCTCAGAGGAGCCTTCCACTTCAAAAAGCTCACTACCTCAGACAAAAGCTCCGAAGATTTCAAGCATGTCTCAGCCAGTAAGAGTGACACACCAGTGTCACAGGAGAAAGCACAGTCATCATCTGCTCTGCAAATATTATCTCAAAAATTTGTGCCTTTCAAATTTAAGATACCAAAAAAAGTGCGTCCAGTAGCCGTTAACATGACAGTGAAAACAAACGAAAACTCTGCTGTTCCTGCAAACACAAATCTTGAACAGGAGAGTAAACACTCACTTTCTGGGAGTGTAATGAAGAAAGCTGAGCAGGAAGTCATCCAACCAGCCCGCAGCTACTTTAGTGGAACCCTAAATCTTCCATCTAAACAACAAGACGAGGCATCCCTCTTGTCTGACCGGCATTCTGGGAGTTTAATGAAGAAAGCTGAGCAGGAAGTCATCCAACCAGCCCGCAGCTGCTTTAGTGGAACCCTAAATCTTCCATCTAAACAAGACGAGGCATCCCTCTTGTCTGACTGGCACCTGCCTAAAGGCAATATCAACACCGAGCCACAATATGACCAGGTAATGAAAGCTCCACACTTTGGCAGAAGTTATTTAACATGGTATTATTTTCACTTTTTCATGACATTTAGGTATAGCATTGTGCTAACGTAACAATTTTACCATACTTGCTTCAAAATGACTGATGTCTGTTTGCATTTTTTTTTTATGTGTTCTTTAGTTGCAAGTGGTTGAACAGCTTAATCTTTCTCGCTCTGAGAGAAGACTGGAAATCACACAAAGTTATGGTGAACTCACCTGTATGGAGATAGATGCTCCAGAAGAGGGCCCAACAGACTCCTGCAGTAAGTTTTTAGTGTTTACATGAAGACTTAAAGTTCTGAGAACTCATCTTGAGTCATATAAACTCATATTAAGTGTGAAATTTGTATTTACACTCGGTGTGATCTAATAAATTCTAAATTTCACAAACAAGTGATTTAACTACCTTATGTGTTAACTTGTCATCACAGGCAGACAGCAGGAGCAGCAAGACCTCTTGCTCATTTTGGACACAAACATCCTTCTCAGTCACTTGGATTATGTGAAAAAGATCATATCTCTTGGCCTTGGAGGTGCTGAAAACCCTCTAACAACCTAATATTCCTCTAACATGCTTTTTTTCTCAGGATCGACCGATACAGATTTTTAAAGGCCTGTACCAATATTTGATATATATTTATATTTATATATATTTGGGGGTGCAACAATATATGTATTCATATCGAACTGTTCAATACAGGTGCGTATCGAACAGTGATACATATATTATGTATGTATACACACACACACTGAACAAAGACATAAACAGCCTGTTTCAAATATAAGAGTTTTATTAACATTTGGGTTATGCAATATATAGAGAATTTCAAAATGTATTTTTAGTAATTACTAATCCTCATATCAGCATTGATAATATCGTGGTATGACCATTTGTAATGGATTAACAGTCCTTTGAACATAATAGGGATCAGGTTGAGGAGTTTGATTGTTCAATATCTTGCTAGTCCGCCAGCTGCGTCTCTGGTTCCAGACAGTCTGAGGTGTGATGTGCGTGTTGTGCGGACCAATGGTCTCATCAGCTGTATGTGTCGCTGGTCTTAGCCGATCCCACAGATGGACGAGCCAGATGTGGCGATCTTGTGCTGGAGTGGTCACACGTGGCAGATGAGGATGAGTTCGATTTGCAGCAGTGTCAGTCTGTTGGAATATGAACTCTCAAACGGCCTATGGTCTTATAATGGACACTGAGCCGCACAGCTACTGCTCTGGTGAACATCCCTGCATCCAACGTGCCAATGGCATGTTCTCGCATAACTTGCGGCATCTGAGGCTTTATGAGTTGTGACAAAATTTGACATTTTTGGGTGGCCTTTTGGGTCTGATCACCCACTGTACATGCCCCATTCATGCACTGGGTAAAAAACAACTCACTGCGTGAATGCTCACTGATAGCGAGTGGGATTAAAAAGTATACCCAAATCAGGAGAAATATCACTTTTTGTGCAATAAAATGTCAGCAAATGCTCATTTACAATTAATTTTACATGGCAACAATATTTGACATGGGCGTTTATATTTTTGTTCAATGTACATATATACAGTTATATATATATATATATATATAATGCAGTCATCCTCAAAATTATTCATACCCTCCAATTTAAGGGGGAAAAAAATCAGCTGTCAGTGAAAAAAGTTGAAACTGACAAGTCATAATAAATTTAAAAAAAAAATCTATGAAAATCATGACATTGATATTGAATTGTAGTTCAACAAAAATATTAGAAAAACACACACAACAATTAAAACAAGTAAACAACAGAATAGGGCTCTGAAGCTTTTTTTTTTTTTTTTACAGTCCTTTCAGTCAATCACTGCAATCAGGTGTTTTCTGTAATATTCAAAAAGACTTTTACACCTGTTGACAGGTATTTTGGTCCTCTGTTCAAGGGAAAGGTGCTCCAATGTGTGTGGTTTAGTTTAGTTTGGTTAGATTTTTACAGCTATTGTTGTCAGAGGCAATAATTCATATCACGAAATCATAATTTTGAAAATTTTTATTTATTATTAGTTTCTTAATTTTCTTAATATTTGAATTCCTGTTGTCAATTTTTTTTTTATTATTGGAGGGTATGAATAATTTTGAGGATGACTATACATATATATATGTATATACAGTACTGACAAAAAGTTAGGGATATTCAACTTCCGGGTTTTGGAGAACAGAATGATGCAGAATAAATATTTAACCATTGAACAATGTACATGTGCATTGAAAAGTTTAGAGAAAGGTTAATTCAGTTCACCTGGAAAGGTTGTCGTGGATTTTAGATTCATTCTGACATCATACAAAAAGCTAAATATCCTTAACTTTTTGTGAGTAGTGTATATATATATATATTAGGGCTGTCATTCTATTAAAATATCGTGCTAGTTTTTGTGTTGAAATCTAAGTGGATCTGCATTGGATTACATTCAGATCTGGCATTTGGAACAACTTATGTTTTCATGTTAAGTATGACCCTGATAGTAAGCCGTTGTGGACAAAAGGACATTGGGTTAAAAAGCATGAAGATATTTACATATATATATATATATATATATATATATATATATATTATATACTACCCAAAAAAATTTGAATATCCTGAAAAGTTTATTTATTTCTGTAATTCATCTTAAAAGGTGCAATTTACATAGTGTGTAGATAAATAATATGCAAATCAATATATTTCAAGCTTTTATTTGTTTGGATGTTGCTGATTAGGACTTGCAGCTTAAGAAAACATCAAATTCAAATACTCAAAAAAATTAGAATATTGCATGAAATCAATTATAACAGGATTTTAAAAGCAAAAAAGTCAGGCCTCCCAAAATAAAATCTTGCATCTGTACTGAGTACTTGGCTTGGGCCCTTTTGCATGAATGACTGCCTTAACCCGGCGTGGCATGGATGTCCCCAGCTTGTGGCAAATCTCAGCTGTTTTGGAAGACCAACATGCCTCCATCACAGCCTTGAGCTTTGGTCTCTTCCCGTTCAGCTTTTTCTTGACAATGCCCCACATGTTTTCAATGGGGTTCAGGTCAGGCGAGTTTGCGGGCCAATCAAGCATGGTGATCCCATGGTTGTTGAACCAGGATTTTGTAGTTTTGGCAGTGTGGGCAGGTGCCAAGTCCTGCTGGAAGATGAAGTCTGCATTTCCGTAGAGCTGGTCCACTGAAGCAAGCATGAAGTGCTCCAAAATGTCCTGGTAGACGGCTGCATTTGTGCTGGACTTAATGAAGCACAGAGGACCAACATCAGCAGTTGACATGGACCCCAGGTCATCACAGACTGGGAAACTTAACACTGACCATCTTCTCCAGGCTGCTGTCAGTCCTCCGGCTTGCACACAGTTTTCTTCCCCACTTCTTCCTTCCACTTAGCTTTCAATTAAAGTGCTTTGAGACAACACTCAGAGAACATCCAGCTTCTTTTGCTATCATTTTTGTGTCTTTCCCACCTTTTGCAGGGAATCAGTGATGGTTTTCTGCACAACTGTCAGATCAGCAGTCTTCCCCATGGTTGTGAATCCTTCTAAACCAAGACAGAGACTTTTTAAAGGCTCAGGGCACTAATGCAGATGTTTTGGATTACTTTCCTGATTAGAATGTGACACTCTGAGCCGACAATACTGGAGCTTTTCACAGTATTCTAATTTCTTGAGTTTTTGAATTTGAGATTTTCTTAAGCTGCAAGTCCTAATCAGCAACATCCACACAAATAAAAGCTTGAAATATATTGATTTGCATATTGCATATTATTTATCTATACAAAATGTAAATTGCACCTTTTAAGTTGAACTATAGAAATAGATTTACTTTTTCCGGATATTCAAATTTTTGGGGTAGTACCTGTATGTATGTATGTATGTATGTATATATATATATATATATATATATATATATATGATATGATATGATATATATTTTTGTATAGAAGAAATATCGAACCGTGACACTGAAGTATCTGCAGGTGCTGATACCAGCAAAAAATGCAAATATTGGCCTAAAATATCTGCCGGCCGATGTATCGGTCTATCCTTACTTTTTTCACATTAGTCCCAGAATGTCCTTTCTTAGTTCATCCAGTGAGAGAAATAGTTTATTTCTTATAGAAATGAACAAATGATATGATAGTGTTTTGATACTCAAAAGTAATCTCCGTGTAGATGGTTGGAACACTGCACTGGATGAAATTACAACTTCCTACTGAGTGTCTTCTCCCCATTCTCTTAGCACTGGGCAGCCCTGTCGTCCTGATCCCCTGGGTTGTGCTTCAAGAGCTAGATTCCCTAAAAAGGGGAAGAGACCTGTCTGGTTCTGTGGCCCACCTGGCAACACCTGCCATTTCTTACATCTATAACGCTTTGAGGAGAGGAGAGCGTCGTCTGTGGGGACAATCAATGCAGCAGGCCGCTGAGAGCAGCTGTGAGTGCTGATTCATGAAAACTACCCGATTACATCCAAGGATGGCATCTAGGAATGATGGCTTGATGTTATCTATGGAACATCTTCATGAGATGTATCAGAATTTATCATATAAAGACGTGACAGCTGACAAGGTTTATAAAGTAGAGACCACAGTGAACATTGGGAAAATGACACAAAACATTTGGCACTTAAGCCAAAAGTTTTCATCCCTTTTTATTTTTTCTTTCAAGATTAAATCATGAGAAAAGAATATTCTTCTCTTTATGTCGAGAAATTTTTGACTGTAAAACTATAATATGTTCTGTTAAAGCTAGGAAATGCATTTGGAAGCATGATTTATTTTTTGATCACAAGACTTGATTGTTCACTGAATGCACACTGGGTGGCGCCAAGACTCAGCTGTTCCTTTTCAATTCTTGGTCATTAGCAAACAATGGGTGCAACTCAAGGGCAAGTTTCATCCATATGTTCAGAGATTTAGTCAAATAATCCATTTTTCATCGTGATAAAGGAGATTTATGTTTATTTTGGATGTTAAGATAATATGAAGCGTAAAAGCGTTCTATTGAGATAGATACTATTGTTGTATTTTAGAAGAAAATGTGGGTGACCGTGTCCTTTTGTATAGCTTTATGTGTACACCATTTACTTTTACTCTCAGTCGTGTCTGAGTCACTCTTGTCCCGACTTCTTTGTCCCTCAGATGGTCTGAACGCTGAAAATAACGATGACAGAGTGCTGCAGTGCTGCCTGCAATACAGGGATATGCACCCAGAGTGTCTACTGATCTTATGCACGTGAGTTCCCCCTCCCCCTACAGTATACTGCTGCTGCTGCAGAGTGTGTGTCCTCTGCTAATAATGCACATGCATGTGACTCTGCTAGATAGTTCCAGTTTGGATGAGAGAAAGAGAGAGCCAGACAGTTTTTTGCAAAGAATAGATGTGCTGAGCAAGGATTTCTGAATTTAGTTCAGGATTTTTTTTTTTTTTTGTCTTTTTGGCTCACATTTATGGTGGCCATTGTATTTACTTCATCTAATGACCTACTTCTGTAAATGTTGCTATTTCCAAATGCGGCCTGCTATTGATTATTTCACTACATTCAGGGGAGAAATTAGAAACAGCGCTTCATAGTGTCTGTGGAATGAGTTGTCCTGATGTTTTTGTTGACATTACCACCTAATTAAAGACATGTGTTCAATCTTTTCTCTCTAGCAATGATAAAAATCTGTGCAGTAAAGCCCTCCTGAGTGGAGTGAAGGCTTTCTGCAAGACTGATTTGGAGGCAGAGGTTGAGAGGTGCAGACATGGCCAAACCATTCAGTATCCAATCCTGCCTCGCATCAGTCCTCAGGTCTCTTCAAGGATCTCCACACCCCCCAGTCATACCGTCAAGAGGGAGGTTGTTCTGTTAGTGTCCAGGAGAAAGGTGAGCCAGGGATTAATGCGTTCTTCATGTCAAAGAGGACGTTGGAGGACGTTGCTGGGCACGCTCCATCATCATGCTAGTTCATAACACATACCATCTATACACTTGACATGTCCACCCATCCATATTTCTCTGTTTTTCTTTTCCTTATGACCAGCGTGTATTGGGTTGAACTTAACAAGGTCAATGCAATGCTTAAAATATTCATCACCTACACACATTACACATGCTGAAAGTGCATTTCTGATGAAATAGCTTCTGTTTCTCATTTTCTAATGTTTTTCATTTTCTGTCCTTTTACCTACTCTAATGCTCTACACACATCCACAAACACACCTATGCATTTCCTGTTTTCTATACTTACAGTATGTATGTTTATAATTCTTAACAGATGGGAAGCAGCTCAGTAAAGAAGTCAGCGTGCAGGCAAAATGCAACCTTAGCAGATGCCTTTCAGAGCTAGAAGAATGTCTGCAGCAGGTGCTGTCTGATGTGTTGGAAGTGGAGATGAAGGCTGCTTATGAAGAACTTTGGTTGGAGGTAAAATTCACATCATGGAGACTTTTTAAAGCCTCAAAATTTGCCACGTGTGTTCTGTACAATGGAATGAAATATACAAATGATCAAAGAGGCCAAAAATGTCATGCTTAAACAGTATAATGCACTTACTCTCCACAAAGTAGGTTAATATGTCTATTGATGCACAGTACACTACTCACAAAAACTTAAGGATATTTGGCTTTTTGTATGATGTCAGAGTGAATCTGAAATCCACTACAACCCTCCCAGGTGAACTGAATTAAACTACCTCTAAACTTTTCAATGCACATGTACATTGTTCAATGGTTAAATATTTATTCTGCATCATTCTGTTCTCCAAAAACCGAGTTGAATATCCCTAACGTTTTGTGAGTAGAGTATATGCATGGAGTTAAATAAGTAATGGTTTTTAATATTTCCTTGTGTCTTTGTGTGTGTGTTAATAGATTGTTTATATAAAACCACCCTGGACGCTTAAAGATGCCTTACAATGTTTAAAAAAGCACTGGATTGCCGTATTTGGACATATTGCCCCACGAAGAAATCTGGAGATTGTTTTGAACCTAATCAACTTCTTCAACTCAGGTATGTGTACATGTGAGTTGTAGAAAAAAGTTACTAACATGGATTTTGCAAAAGTGCAGTCTTGAGTGTACAAGCCTGCCTATGATCACGTGTGCTTATTTAGCCACATTTATCCTGAGCTAACATGTCTTCATCCCCTCCTACATCGTTTATTAAAGCATAGGGCTGGACGATATAGAAAAAAAGATTATCGATAAAACAAAATCTGTATTGATCGATATCGATATTTATATATAAAAAAAAAAGCCATTATCAAATTAAAAGCCATTTTAGGTGCATCCCTAGCCATTTAATGGGGAAGCTCGTTTTTTTCAACCGGGACCCATTTTCTAGCATGAAATACATTGATTTCCTCACCCAGACAGTTTTGGTGTATCTTGAATTCCTTCAGAAGATATTTAGATCCAATCCAGATCAGCGTATGTCCAAAATAATGGAAGTGATGAGGCAACCTTGCACAACCTCTAAATAAGGCATTATCTGCCACAAACTCCTTCATTTCACCAATGTTTTGTTACAAAACATTAGTCAGACTCCCTGTGAGCTCAAAGAGGCTTTTTTGTGATGATTTGTCCTTATATTGGACATATGCTGATCTGGAGTGGATCTAAATATCTCCCGAAGGAATTCAAGTTGTACCAAAACTGTCATGCTAGAAAATGGGTCCAGATTGAAAGAAACTGAACTTCCCCTTCAAGCTTTTGCTGAATGACCTACTCATAATAAAGATCACACTAACACTGAATTCCAGTTCAGCCTTTGCCTGGGTCTGCGTTTGTGATTGGTTTGGCGGAAGTTGTGACTGTAGTATCATGCTACCCAATAAGCTACAGTGGAAAACTGTGTTTCTATATTGAACTTTTATTGACCCTCTTTTTTTTTTCTATTGAAAAAAACTATTGATCGATATATATATCAATATTGAATTATCGTCCAGCCCTATTAAAGCATTACCACTGTTACTGGGATTAGGAAAACCAAAGAGAAAAGCTGAAGTTATTGTATTCTCCAGATGAAACATTTGATACCAATTCAGATGGGAATGTTTGGAAACTGTCCCTTAGTGTGAAGAAAACATTTTGGGAATCTAGATTGGATTTAAAAAAGTTGATTGATTGAAATTTTATTAATCCAATATTGATTCATCAAGTCACACTTTATTTATATAGAAATTTTTATACAACCCCCCCAAAGTTCTTAACAAAAACAAAACAAAAGAAATCATGTCCCTCCCACCCCACATATAGACCCGCGCACACATTCGCACAGATACATCCTTTAGGAAATTTAACAAAAGACTGGTTCCAGGATGTTATGGAGTAAAATGGTTTTATTGTTCAGGGGGTAGAAAATAAGGCCGAAACATGGGAAATGAAACAGAAATGGGGTTAGAAGTGCTGCTCAAAGGAATGAAATCAAAGACAGAGAAAGCCTAAACTGAAGAGGAGCCAAATGGGGGAAAACCAACAAACCTAATCTAGGATTTCTACAACCCAAAAGGGAAAAGAGCAGCACCAATCAGTTAAAAACTTTCAGAATGTTCCAAAACACAACTATAACAAAAAAAATAATGCCTAGCTATCCCAACTCCAACCTAACCCAGTGAAAACACAAAGACAACTCGTGGGGACCTAGCAGCTAAAACCATTAACCGAAAGAAATACCTGGACAACCAAAACTACAAAATCCCAAAGTTGCTTAACCAAAAACAAGTAGTTGTGAAACCAGAGAAACAGAACAAACTAAAGTCAACAAACAAACTATGGGCAGGCTGTTCCCAGGCCAAACAGTTGCCACTGACTGCAGATCTGTTGGGTTCTTTTGTAGCTGCGTGCCGGCAGCTCCAGCTGTGACTGATGACTCGTTTGCAGGTGAGGAGGGAGGAGATGAAAGGGGGTGTGGTGCCAGGCCAATCACACGGGAGGGTTAAAGTAGGATGATTTGCATGTAAAATGAAACAGATCAGGCAGCCGTAACACATGCGCACACACACACACACACACAGAGCACATAGTAAGAATCCTAGTAACATGGCAGAGTGCTGAGGATCCAAGTGAGAAAGAAACACCTTATAAGGGCCATCCACGCTGAGAGGCACCACAGTTTGCAGCCACGGGGGTGCCACCATAGAGACCACCCCACCCGGATGGACCTGCGTAGACACACATGGTACATGGTCCAGTTCTCCAGGCTCAAGGGGCCCCCAAAACACACCCCCACCGGCAGATAAGACACAACTCCCAGTGAGGAGAGCCCCCATGAGGAACCACTGGAGCTAAAAACTAAAAGATTAAAAGACAGTAAGAAAATATAAAAAATAGGCAATGGATACAATAATTATAAAATGTATAAAGATTTAGGATTTAAAGGTAAAATTTAAGAACTGAATAGTTAAATACTCATGACATTTGATAATCCTTAGAATTAGAGATAAAAAAAATAGTAAAACAAATTGAATAAAAGTGTAAATGACATTAATTAAAAGCCATATTAAAAAGCTGTCACCACTGAAATAACATTCAGCAGCTTATTGCTTCTCACATAGCTGATGCTAAGACCAGAGGCTCTGCCATATCCAACAAACACCAAAGGTTTTGAAAATAACAGCAAGTGAGGTCACTATGCATGCACATACAGTACGTACTGTGAAATAAATCAGTTTATAGACTGGTAAATGTAGACAACAATCTTTCGAAGAAAACACATTTCATTGCCATAATATCCCAAAAAACTCAGCAGTACTTATTTGAAATGCATTTATTTATTCATTTATCTATGCATTTGTTGCACTTTTTCAGCCAATAGGAATGCTAAGGCACTGAGTCATCCTTCAGATTAAGCTTTACTCCACGGGGAGATGATGTTGTCCGCCCTGCACTGCACTACAACCCCACAGAACTACATCCAGAATCAGGTCATCTGCTAAAGTGGGAGACTCAAATGTGTGTCAGAAAGATGCTGAGTAGCCCACTGCAACGCTTCTGTTCCAGTTTGCTCCGTTAGATCCACTTATTAAATGCTTACACGGCTGTATGTGTCTTAGCCTGTCATTCAGGCTCTCTGTCCCTTTATGTGTGTGTGTGTGTGGTGACTGTACCAAACATTTTAATCCATCAAAGAATGTTAATATCTAAAGTTATGTGGTGTTGCATTCACTGGGCATATCCCAGTGTGTGATTCTGGATTTTTTTTGGTACCACACAGCCTGGCTCTGTTCCAGGACTGAGAGTAGGGCAAGGAGGAGGAGGAGGAGGAGGAGCAGGAGGGGAAAGGAAGGAGGGATAAACTGTGCGTGAGACGAAGAAAAAATCTAGTGGTGGAAAAGTACTGCAGGCTGCAAGGGAGTTTGCAGCATCTTGTCGCTATACTGTACTTGTGAGGACATACTCTATAGGTGTGTATAAGTGCAGGAAAGGACATAAGCCTACAAGAAATGAATGTGAACACATGAAAACACATCATGAACTTGCATGTGTTTAATATGCAGAATCTTAAATACAATACTGAAAGTATAAAGTTACAAAGTTTGAACATACTTATTTTTTTTCTGAATAAATGGGTAGATGTGGTGCAGTAACTCCACATTTTATTGTAGGTTTTTTTTTCAAGGCTTAAAACATAAGAAACTGTCTAAACTGGCTGGCTTAGTATCTCCCCTGTTGGATTTGTCCTCTATCTTTATATTCACAAGGTTACACAGAAGAACATCTGCTCATGAGCATCCACTCCCCTCTGCCTCACATTCATATGTTTCTGCAATACTATGTGTTTGTGCTTCCACTCCCAGCTCCAGATTATCAGCCAACACACAGCTAAATCTAAATGCAACTAAATGTGGTGTGACTTATAACTGGTGAC
Organism: Atherinomorus stipes; assembly: GCA_023101725.1. Taxonomy (NCBI): domain Eukaryota; kingdom Metazoa; phylum Chordata; class Actinopteri; order Atheriniformes; family Atherinidae; genus Atherinomorus; species Atherinomorus stipes. Next base: position 2,876,944 of record JALJCO010012340.1, read on the forward strand.
TAAATGTTAATGAATTAGCTTTATGTGCAAATGTGTTTATGGACACTTTTCAGTGCAGTCATCTGATAACTAGCACGCTTTATATCTTCTCACAGGTGAATTTGTGGACCGTTGTGCAACATCTGCAGCCATTCGTGAAGCCAAAGTTCTTCTAAAAGCATTTTGTAAAAGTTCGAACCACGTTGCCTCTGCCATCTCTGTCATGGAATGCATTTTCCACAAGCTACAACCAGAGGTCAGTTGGAACTGATCAGCATCACTGGTGCTGTTTATTGTGGATGGGACTTATTGGCCACACAGCAGTGCCAGTGCCACAAAACATTTTTATTTGTTCAATTATTTGAGTGGGACAGTGCATATTAATAGATGTACAATGTATTGATATAAATATTCCATATTTAGCACAATGCTAATAATCATACCAGTCCCATAGATGGGCTTAAGCTTGCACTGAAACTGTTTATTCATTTGTTTTATAGCAACCGCTCTCTGTGAAAGAAGAGTCTTTTGCCTGTGATGTTGTCATGAATGACGATGAAGACAATCAGCTCACATCAGCTCAGGCGTCTCACCAGGAAACGTGGGCCCTGTTTGAGAAAGTCTGGTCTAATTTGTACCAAACAAGGTGAAGATTTATGATAAACTAGTTGGATTCAGTTTGGGATTAAATCAGGCGCTCCAGGAAGTTGCAGTGTTGGAATCACAAATATTAACAAAAATTCAACTAAAGACAAATTATTCAAGCAACAAACTATGGTTATACCTGGTTATATGAGAAATTTGGGATGGCTATATTTTTATTATATATATTCTACCCCTTTGTATTTGTTTTAATACTTACAATTGCAGCATCGAAACTTCCTGGAGGGACTGTGAAACTGTGGACAGGAGGTTAGGTTGATGTGTTTACTTGTTTTGTACTGAAATCTGATGGGGGGGGGGGGGGGTTGTTTTATTTTTTTAAGAAAAAGGATGAATTGATATCACCAGTTCTCTTGAGGTTCTTTTGTTCTTTTGAGAGTTTAGCAACAATGACAGAAAACAAGCTATTCTAGAAACTGACAGAGAAGTGTGATTGGAGTTGTTAAATTGTAGATTTGCAGTATAAACATCAAATGAGGTTAATTTGATATGGTGGGGTTTTTTTGTTTTTATTTCCATTGTGATGACCCCAGAAGGTCATTTTTTTCTGTCACGTTTCAGCTTGGAAGTGTTCAAAGCGTTGGGCTTTGACCCTCACACCATGGACAGTGCTCCAACAGTGGGAGCTCCTTTGCCGCCACAGGACGCTCTGGACTGTTTGCACAAACTGTCCTCTGTGGCCACACAGCTGCTCCAAGCGTTCAGCAGGTATGTCAACCCCATCACGTAACAGCTGCCAAGCTTATGTTTGTTATATTTGATTATTTGAGCTGAAGCTTGCAAAAGAAACCCCCTGCCTTTTCTCTGTTATAAAATGTAACTTTGTCACATCTGAATCCTTCTCGATTAGCTCACTTTTCTTTGCCCATATCCACTTAATTCATGTCTTTTAACTTGTTTGTAAGACCTTTGTCTCTACTGTCAGTCCTTTTAAAAAGCCCTTTTAAACTTTTCTTTGCCTCTTCTAAGCAAGCCTGCTCCTTCCTGTGTCCCAGTTATCTGTATGTGCTTTGTGCTCCTACGGCTCTCGTGGCCTGTTTGGCATGTAGTGCTGGTCACTCAGTAATCTCTTTGACCTTGTTGCGTTGCCTTATCACCTTTTCCAGTGACGCAACAGTGAGTGTTGCACTTTAGCACTGCTCTTTTTTCACAGTTTTCTTTTTTTTTCTTTTTTTTAAATGCTGCCCACCATCTCAAGAAGTTCACTTGGACTTTTTTTTTTTTTTTTTTTTTGCTGTACCTACTCAGAAATTTAAATCCAATAATCATACTTGGACAAATGGATGAGTTAAATACATGGATTACATCTTTGTTTGTCCAAACATATCCAAAAAAACAAAACAAAACAATAAAGCCCCACAAAAAACAAGACAACTATCTCAAGTAGATGCAGGTCAGCTGTCTGTATGATTTTTTTTTGTTTTGTTGCCTGTTTTTTAAGCACACATCAATAGTCACAGATCTGTTTTATATTGCTGCCAAACAGAGATTGTTTCTCTTTTTTCCTGTTTTGCCCCTTTTCCTCCCATATTTTTCTAATTATTCAGTGGTGACATACGTACATACAGTCGTCATCAAAATTATTCATACCCTACAATTATTCTCTTTTAAGGCTAAATTCACAGTAGTAATTCAAATAACAAGAAACTAATAATGAATACAAATGTACAAAATTCTGATTTAGTGAGATAAAGTGGTGCTTTTGAATTGTGGCTTTAAATAATAATGATAAAAAAAATAAACAAAATTGTCCCAGACACACGAGAGCATCTTTCCTATGAACGGTGGACCAGCATACCTGTCAACAGGTGCAGAAGTCTTTTTGAACATTAGAGAAAACACATGATTGCAGTGATTGCCTCAAAGTGTTGCTCAACAAAATTTTAGCTTCAGAGCCCCGTCATGCTTGTTTACTTGTTTTTATTTTTTTGTGTGTTTGTTTTTAATATTTCTTTCAAACCACAATACAAAATCAATGTCATGATTTTCATAGAATTTTTATTTATTGTTACTTTTGTCAATTTCATCTTTTTTCACTGACAACTGATATTTTTTTCTCTTTTTTAATTTGAGGGTATGAATAATTTTGAGGACAACTGTAGCTCTGATGATTCACTGAAAGACATTTTGGCATTTCTTAGCAGGAAAAGCATTTGAAAAAAAAAAAAAAAAAAAAAAAAATAATGAATCGACTGCTTAAATTTGACCAGTTAATTAGCAGCCTGTTGTTGCGCACAGCCAATATCCTGGTTGTAAAAATCCTGTTGACTCGTAGAGAAATGAATGTGCTTCTAGGTTTGTTATATTTTCGTTCACAGCATTTTTTTCATATTTAAAAGCATGTTAAAAGTTGTTGCTTAAACCTCCCTCGTCCAATTTTGCTTCCTGCAATTACTTATGTACAACATCAAAGGTCACACAAACAGGTTGGGGTGTAGCTGGTGCATTATTCATTTCCTGAATGGGATTTTCTTTGACATTTAGGTCTCTTTGAGGTCAAGCAACAAGGAAGTCCTGCCATTCAAAGGGCACCGTGTCTACTCTGTATGCCTGTGTTTTATCCAGCTGCACCTTCTACTATCCAAATCTATACAAAAAGTAAAAATAAGTAGAACATTTTTGACTTTCTATTCTTCTAAAGAAAGCATATTTTGTGCTAAAGCAAATGCATAATGTAAAAGGGAATTGTTTATCATACCTCCACATTTTCAGCCTCTTCCTGTTGCAGTTTTTATTGATCATAATGCTTTTGTCAGCATTTTTCTAGACTTACTGTTTTACTTTTTACTTATCTGTGCTGTCTGACTAGAAATACTGGAAATACTCCTGATCAAGAATACAATCAAATATAAATGTTGGGCGCACATGTTTTTAAATGGAAGGCAAGCTTGTCTATGAATACTGAATATACCTGCAGTAATGGAGGTCATACCTGAGGCTTTAAGTCACTCAAAGGAAACCCCTCCAATCACTCAATTTCAAAATATGTACGCTCTAGATGATGGCCAAGTTCATTTTCAGTAGCATATGCTTTGTATTTTTTGCTGTAGTGGCCAAGGAAATATTACAAGTATGTGATGGGATGGATCATTTGAGAGTTAACATGTAGCTACTTCAGAAGGTCTGACAATGACAGTGATCAGCACAATGAAGACCAGTACCCCTAAAACATCACCAAGTTTGGATTAATTATTTTGTACTTGTGACATTTAGTTAAGAATTGTGGTTTGACTTGAAAAAAAAAAAAAGAAAATTGGGTAAAAAAAGGTATATATTAAAGTGAAAATCCCGAGAAAATTTCTCCCAAAGTTCTTAATAAAAGAGGGGTTTGGGGGGGTTTTCTTTTTGTCCTAGGCTTTACAACCCTGGGGGTTTAGGAGAAAACAAATGAGAATCCGGGGATATAAAGTGATGTAAGGTTTGGGATGAACTGCTAATAGTTAAGCTAGCATGAGGATTTGGGTTGGACTTTACAGAGTAAATTAAAGACGTTGCCTAATTAGTAAAGCTGCCCAAGCTTGTGTGTGTAAGTTATGTGCTGTAAAAGAAATCCTGTTTAGCCCAGTGATCTGAGGATAGAAAACTTAAACTAGCATGAGTGCTATTAACATGGACAGATTTCTTTGTTGGTATCACACACATTAAGTTTGTACAGTGATAGGAACAGCAAAATAAGACTTAAGAAACTGGGAAGGTTTGATGTTAGAAGGGATAAGTTAAAAAATTAAAGCATGTTTGCTTCCTAACTGATGCCTGCTTCCCTCTGATTGGCTTTTTTAAGTGCCAATTTAAACCTTTTCTATATTTAATGTGAGGCTCTGACAATGTTACATAATATACTTGTTGCCTTTATCTATATCTTCTGAAAATGTGGTTAACCTTGTGCGTGTTGTGTTTATTTTGTGAACTGAGCTGCTTGAGTGCTGTTGCCTAGGAGACAGCCAGATGCATTTTCATATGTTTGAGCATGTCTCATTTACTTCTGCAGAATCTAAATACAGATCATTTAGACTCTTCTCAAATAACCACTCTGCATTCCTCTTTCTCCAGTTCTTTACTCTAATTATTTCTACCTTTAAAAAAAAAAAAAAAAATATATATATATATATATATATATATATATATATATATATATATATATATATATATATATATATTATTTTTAAGATACTCGGCCCTCTGGACATGTCTCTGTAATGCAGTAGTTCTTACATAGTGAATTTAGTGATGAATGAAAGAATAAGTAAAGTGATGTGCTCATTGTGTTTAAAGGTCCCCTCAAAGTTAAGCCAAAGACATCAGTCGTCAAGACAAAAGCTTATTTAGTGCAGATTTCTTTTGAGAATGTCTTGACAAATGAAGATTGAACTGGTCTTCAGCTTGTTTTAAGCTTTATCTAAATGTGAGATTTGTGTCTCATCTCTCAGCGTCTTGTCATCGGCCCCCGGTTTACCAGAAGTCCAGGCTCTCCTCAGCATTATACATTCTAATAAGGTTGGTACTGTGCCACAGTTATTGATCCAGAACTAATCTGCTGCCATTTTAAGCTAATTTATTCAACATTTTACTCTCTCTCTGGTCACATTGAGCTCATTGTGTTCATTTTTATTTTGACTCATATGTTTCATGTTTTCAGATTGTCAATGAAGATTCAAGATTGACAGCCAAAGACCTTCTGGACTGTTTCTCACAGCCAGATTACAGGTAGGGCACATGCACAAACACAATAATAATGATTTAAAACATCAGCTCTTTATCTCATAAAGTTTGTAGCTTCTTGACTGTAAAAGTAACCTTTGACTTGATGCATGGATTAGGCAACGTTCTTAGTTCTTGATGAAAACTGTAAACAAACCAGTTCCCTGAATTGCCACATTCTTTGTCGCAACATGCCCGGGCAAGTATGTGTGTTTTTCCAGCATTGTAGCCCTTTACTCTGACATAATAGCTTTCCTTGTTGATATCCCCAGGAGAGCTCTCACAATGCCGGTGTCCTTGCCAACATTTCCAAACAATTGTGGCATTCATTATTAACACATTTCTTTGAAAAGATGCTTCTCGGTTGTGCATCATCAGGCTGACTCATGCAGTAACCTGATTCTTGTTTTAATTACACTGTATCATGTTAAGTGAGATTATAGTTGTTGCTCTGACAGACTTCATGCTGGTGGTGCATCATGATGGATATTTTTTTGTTTTTCCACCCAAAAGGGAGAGTGAACATCAGATACATTTTGAGAAACCTGTGACTTTAATTGAATAAGAGTGACTTGACAGAGCATAAACAGACATTAAAAAGTCACACGGAAACAAAGCTCTAAGTTAAATTGATTTATGTGTCAGTTTACTGGCTATTATCATTAGCTTCTTGATCAAACAGCTTATATGAACCCTTTGCCTATTTCTCAATATCATTCTTGAGCTGTAAATTGTAAGTAGCAAGATTTCCTTTCCCCTTTTTCATGTAATTTTTAATGCAATTCAAAACCAGGAGCAGAAACATGACTCGTGGAAGCAGGTAAGATTTGTTGGCAGCACAAAGAAATGCTCCCTAAAGGGATTCATTTGGGACCTTTGTGTCCCTCCCCTCATGTAATACCGACTTTATGTCTACACCTCTGATATGACCTGTCTTCAATGGCAAACTTGAATATTGTTATAGGATATTCCACAGTGTTGCTTATTTTTGGTCAGATGGATTTTTCTGTTTGTCATTAAATATGGAGTACGTACAGATTTTGCTGAAGCAAAAACTTTGACTTCATCTAAGATTATTTCATATGAATTCTGTTTTTCTTTATGCCGCATTTAGGATAGAAAAGTGATAAAATTATATTTCCATAGCATTAATAAAGGAGCAAAGAACTGCTGTTGTACAGGGATGGAGAGAATCACCTGTCTGTCCATTCTGATGTAGCTCTGAAGCTATGTTTATGCCTGCAGGTTGAACCCAGCTGCTGCCATGGAAACAAGCCACAGGTCCACGTCTTAAACAGATTATTTGTTTCCTGGCCGTTATGTGTCCTCTGTTAATGCTGCTGTCTGAATGACGATTTCATAACCCCTGCAAAAGAAATATTGACTATTAGACCATTTTCCAGACAGTAAAGTACATTATTCTTGCATATATCACATGGAACTGATCTGGTGATAATAAACAAGTCTCACATGACTACAGCCAGCATAAGTGCTTTGCATAATTTGAGGCACTATTTCCCCGTATTTCAGGCAGTTATTTCATTAAGCAGTAATGTGAGGCCAGTAGTTATTCAGTATTAGAGACAACATCTGCTGTGTCACTTCGCAGAAAAGCTTTTTCAGGCACTCGTCGCTCACGTCATTCAAGCTCTGGTTTCAGCAGTTCACCTCTGACAGACACAGTTAAGCTGACTACGTTGTGATTATAAATGTTTTATTCGTTACATTCATTGTGAAGTGATCAGGGCCTTTACTTAGTGTGTGCATTATCTGTGGTGTTAAATATTTGATCTGTGCGCTCAGTGCGGTTGTGTGATGTCGTGAGTTATATAAGGCGTAAGACAGGCGCTTTCAAGGCACGTTTGGTCATTGACTGGCAAGTTCAAGTGGTCATCTGATAAGATTTCAATGTCAGATTAGTATTTGTGTTGGTTGTTGCTTCGTATTCTTTGATAGCACATCTTTGTTTAATATGATCAAGGTGAGATCTCTCGTTTAAATAATTCATTGCATAGACACGCTGACTGTTTTGCGATGGCTCTGTCTTTGTGAATTTATTTTATTCATCCACAAGAAGGGCTGTTATGTGTTTAGTGAGGAGGATACTTGCACACGTTTTCTTCCCGGGAAAAACGTGTTTTGACATGCATGTTTACATAAGCCCTTTTATGATACTGTTTCCATTTTGTTTTCTTTAAAGCAGTGGGAGGATAGAAACACGTTTCAGTGGCTTGTTCTTCTCGTGTCTCAGCTGAGTTTGCCTTCTGCTAAGAAAACATTCAGGTCCAAGACATGTTTAAATATAACCCTGCATTTGTTCAAATGTCTTCTCTCTTCTCTCTAGATGATTCTGATCATTGTGTGATTGTCCCGAGGTTGTCTGGAGATACCCATTTCTGTGATTGGGATGTTTTTAGATGTGCATGTGACATCGGTGTTGGTGGCTAATGGTTTTTAAAGCAGCCCAATCTAGCTGCTGGTTAGTGAGACTGGATGACTCATTCTCCCAGCTGCATTGATCTCTTTCATGTCGGTGTGTTGTACTGCTTGTCTCTAGTATCCATGTTTAATCTTTCTTGCATAATTCACTGAGTCAAACGCATCTTAAACACCAGGGGCCTCAAGAGTGAACAGCTTTCACACTGAAATAGTTACAAAATCTGAAAACTGTATACCAAATATCCACAAAACCCTGTGCACCCTTGATCTGGAGTTCTTTGTTTTATGAATTCCAATGAGCATGAACTTCAGCACACGTACTTGAGTCGAAAGGATAAAAGATATAAGTTGATTAAGAAGCTGTCTGTCACCCTCACAGTTTATGCACAGACTTAGCAAAAAAAATTAAACTAAATTGGATCTAAAGAGATAACTGTACATTGTGGCTGACAGGTTGCAGTGCAGAAGAGCTACAGGAAGGCAGGTCAGCTGTGGGACTTGATATAGAGTTAAATTTGTACAGATAATCAGCCTGTTTGAGTACCTGCTTCCGTTAACTGAAGTGAAAATATCATTCTTCTGTGAGGAGCCATTTGGTACTAAAAGGATTGGGCACGTTTGCTCGATGGACCGTACATTTTGATAATGCACAAGACTCTGTGGCTCCGCCCACATACCCTTACACCATGCTCATTTCTGTACACATTGAAAATTGCGTGAAAACAGGTGTAATAACTTTTTTTGTATGCATACTGTAGATGAACCGCCTTGTTTGATGCAACATATCCTCTTTCTGCTTTCTCTCACAAAGTCTTTGATGGTTACATCAAAACCATGTCACAAACTGGAGCTTTGCTTTATTACATACCATTACTTATATATAATACTTAAAATCATCAGTTAGTTTATGTAATGAGAATGCATAAAAAGCTTTTGCATGTCTGTGAATATGTCAGAAAACTGAAAAGCAAACTCGGTGACACCTTTTATTATTAACTGGCTTTTTAAAGCCCATCTTTCTGGCTGAGTCATACTCTTAAAGGTTAGCGTTTTCTGTCTTTTTTTCTATAAATGGAGGAAAAAAAAAACCCAGTGAAGTCGTTTTTCATGTTAACCGGCATTCAGGGTATAAAATGACAGAGAGGATGTCTTAGGAGCATGTGGAAAAACTCGTGATCAATAGAGACAAACAAAATGTATAAATGAAGATATAATTACTGTTGTCCAGTAAATGCTGTTTTGCTTATAAGATAATCCACCTTTTATTTCCTTTTAGTTTTAAAAGAGGATTGTGAACCATCAGCTAATGAATCAAGTTGGAAAGAAAGATTGGTTGGTTTAGGACAGTAATCAGTTATGACAACTTTTTAGTCCAGTGTGAGTCAATACTGTCTCCTGGGCATATCCATTAATTACCTGTCAAACATGTATAGGCTGTTATGTAACCTCTTCATGTATACACCCTTAATTTGGGTCAGTGACTTTGCACTATTCAAGTGCCACACTGGTTTTGCATCACTTGCTGGTGACAGGCGGATCTTAATTGTGTGTGAAGTTGTCAATGTAAATGCATTGACAGCAAGTCTTTCACACAGTGCCTCTGTCCATGGAGAGTGCTGGATTGCACAACTAGCTCAGCTGGGAAAGTCCGACACATCCTGAGAGTTGCCTAAACCCTGGATATCACAACCTGGCATTTGCATGGGTAAAAAAAACCAAAACAAACACTGATGCATGCTTGTGTGAAGAGGGGGATGTGGTTGGATGGATGGAGGGTGAAAACAAGGAGGGCCAACAGCCAGCAGATTCCTCTACTTCCATCATGTCTGCAGTTACGCAATGTTCCAACAGAAACAAAGCAGAGGCGGAAACAAACAAGCAACAAGCTCCCTCAGTGTCGACGCTGCTAAGCAGCCGTTGCCAAGACTGTAGCAGAGTGTTTTTCTTCAGCATTTGTAGCAGCCAGAACTTTGTAGTTCAGCTGGAGATAAATGTGAACAAATAGTTGCTGTTTAACTCCAGGGCTTCTGGAAGCTGCAGCATGCACAGAAGCTCTTTTATTTGCTGTGGACGTTTTGTGCTGAGCATCAGAAAAGTCTGATTCATCCAGATGGTACAATGATAAATTGTATGTTTCAACTATAAGATGTTGCACTTTTAGATTTAAAATGTTGCTAATGGGTAGTTTTAGATAATACTAAACAAACCAGTCAGCTTTGCCCTTTGTTAAAAACAAACCACTAAATCAGAAAGAAAAAAAAAATACAGAGTGTGAGAAAGTGCATCATGAAGGGACCAGTATCACTAAACATATTTCACTCAACATTCCTGAGGTCATGCTCGGCTCACCTCAGACAATTTATACAAGGAACCTGACTAGAACATGCAGCAAAAATGATTTTCTGCTACTCTAGATGTCAAGATGTTTACAAAAACATAATTTAATTATAGTTATTTTATGGAAATGGTCTGAAAATGTAGGCTGTCAACTTTAAAATGATGGTATTCACATCCAAACTGGATGAAAAGTTACAAACATGCACCCTGCTGTTATTTTACCATCTGAGAAGCATGTTCATTCTGCACATATTCCCAGACCTGACTGTTTATCATATATTTTTTAAAAATCAGAACAATGCAGATAGTTAACTAAACAATGACTATAGTTTCAGTCATCATGCCGTCTGCACAAATCAGACAGCAGAATGATGTTAAAGAATCGGCATGGGTCCCATTTTTATAACTTTATAGGCAGCACATGACCAAATGTCACAAAATTACAACAAAAACCAAAGCTGTCCACTTACTAAGCTGTCCATTATCTGTCTTCATACCTTCATCTGTCTGCTCTTCATGTCCATTTTTTAATGTTTTATATCAACCACTTGTTTGTCCCTCTGCTCACAGGGAGAAGCTCAGAATTGGAGGGAGCCAGTTAATGGAGCTGAAAAGAGTCTTGGATTGTTGCGTTTGGACCACCAACCAACACTTCAGCCAGTTTGCATGTCAGCCAAACCAGTCCTTGAAATAAGACAGTATATAATGGCTCATCTAACACGCTGCTTATGATAAAGACTGTTGTTCTCGGATGAGATGGGTGTTTACAGAAGTTTTCCTGCTTTCTGAAGATTTTTTTAACTATTATTTGTATTGATCTTTTTCTCATAACAATAAATTACATAATCATTCATTTTACACTTACTCATCCCTATTGCCAATAATTAGTTTCACTCTGTTTTTCAATTCAACAAAGGGGTTTTCACATTTTAAGTGAAATTGGACCACAAGTATTTATGCAATATTTTACAATATATTAATTTTAAAGTGACACGTTAAATCACTTATTTTTGTTGTCATTTGTTTTATTTAAAATACAGAATTTCAGATATTTTGTAGTATTTCTGGACCGGATGAATGTGTAACAATCCAATAATGTCTGCATATTTAGAGACTGCAGGTCTGTCACAAAAAGGGCAATAATTTCAAGTTCCTTTAATATAGAAGGAGTTTTTTAGGTAGCCTGCGGTTTGCAGTAAAGCTAAGATTTTTATGTTATTTTAGCACAGTTAATTATTCAGATCTCTGAATTTATAGGGGGCAACAAAGCATATGTGGACCTTTTATGTTTTAATTTAACAAAAGCATTGAAGAACTGTACCTTTGCTCTGATTGGTCAATCCCAGTGGCTTGAACAGGCAAATCCAATGTCCCTCATAAGCTTTGAGGAAAAAACAAATTTAAGGGAGCAGTTGATAAAAAGCAAAAACGGTTTATCTAAATGTTTCTAACAAGAAAACAACTGAAATCCTACAACAATCCTGTAACTTATTGGCCAAATACTGACATACAAGGTTTATTGAACACATGGTAGCTTATGTAGCCTCTTTTCTGCTGCACTTCAGTGTTTGAATTGTTATAATTTGGGCTGCAGATGTGTTTTTTTTATGACTGACTAATCTGATACAGACAACTCTAAAACCTATAAATAGCTGGTTGATTTGAAAACTGTGATTTAGTTAGATTGTGCCTTTGCTAAATTATATTTAAAAACTCTAAACAGTGTTGTTCAACACTTATGTTTTTGTTCAAGTGAAATGTAATATATTTTTGTAAAAAGATTTATAGTAATAAACCTTTGTTGTCATTTTTTTTTTGTCTTTGCGTAATTTACTTCCATTTTTATACAAGTACAGATGATTTACATATCAGTTAATCTCACTGCAATTAACACATTTTATGTTTAAGTTTCTTGTTAAGTATTAAGGGGCAGTTCACCTACATGTTACAATCTTCATACTGTCCTTGATTTCCTGTACATGACCGTGTTCGCACGTGTGGGCGGTGATTAAGAGGGATGAGATGCAGGTGACGCCAGCAGACCGGCGGAGATTACACCTGCCGTCAGAGTGACACAGGTTGAAGTGCTAGATGTCACACAGAAGGTGGAGAAAGAAAGCTAATAATTATGAGCTTTAATAAAATGATGCTGGACAGAACCGGCTCATCCGTATTTCTTGTGTTCAGATTCAGACCTTTGGTTTGACATGTAACACAATTTAGTCAGACTAAACAGTCTCAGTTTAAAGAACTGTATTATAAAATTATATACATTTAATAAAATGCTCAACACTGATGAAGCAGCCTTCATCCTGCTGTGATTTTCTTGTTAAAGCAAACACTTGAGCGCCAAGACCATAATAGCTCATTGTATGAAGTTTGAATGCCGAATATCTTGTATTTGATCTAATCCATGCTCTTTGGCTGTACTCGTATAAAACACATTAAGCTTGAAGTAATCTCATGGACTGGTAAGATTGCATGGTTGGAATCTAGCCGCACCAGTGTTAAGCCTCCACTTCCTGCTTTTACATAGCCCATTTGCAGGTTTATTTTTTGCAATCCACAGGTGTGTTGAGATCATCAGACCAACTTGTGAATGAGCACAGGGTTGGGATTTAACTCATTCTGGCCAGTAGCCAGACAAATCTGAGGTCATCCAAATGTAGTCAACTCAGCTGGTCCTCATTCGACACTTCCACAGCGGCCGTCGTCGGCCCTTCCTGCTGAGATCCGTTTGCCAGCTTAGTATAATCTCCCCTAAAAGACACTTAGAGGAGCAGAAAAAACCCGGCTTTGGTAGTCAACGAGGCATATTAACTGCAGGAGCAGAGCTAAAGGTTGATGAGGTGGCTGTAAAAGGCTAAATTTAGGGCCACTAAATAAGCCATGGCTAATTTAGAACTTGTGGCATGCTCATTAGCTTTTAATATTTCATTTAGAAGAGCACACAATAAAACCCATTTTGTTCTTTAAATAGATCAAGTCATTCCTTAAGATCACTGCTAAACATCTAGAAAGAAGACTGAAGACAAAAGTCTGAGATTTAAATGGTTTATTAATTAAGAAAATGTTACAAATGTTTTATTTTCTTTCGTATTCTAATATTCCTTCCTAAAGAATCTGCCAATGCCTGACACTTTAAAACACAGAAGAGAGAGAGAAAAAAAAAAGGATCTTCAGTAAACTGCATTTCTACATACGTCAATTAGTTAAATCACAACAAAAAGAAATTTGGTTAGCAGAAGCAAGGTTGTGCGTGTCTGGTGTGTTCACACAAAAAAAATTTAAACTAAAAGTGGCACTGGTTAGATTCACTGACTCAAGCCGCCTGCTACTACTTTTAACTGGTAAATCAGCAGTGTATAAAAAATATAAAAAAGGCCATTATTTTAAGATTTGGAAAGCAATCCAGCTCGTTTAAAATGACACAAAAAGCCGTGACGAGTGTTTATAAACTCACACCAAGTAAGGCTTCAAACCACTGACCTTTAAATATGTGAGCAAAATTACACTTCAACAGAACTTCTTAAATAAACTTGAAACTTACAGAACTCAGTCATCACTTCATACTGGCACCTTTCAGTGACCAATAGTAGAAAGCTCATCTGAAAACCCTTTAAGTGACTATCCTATTAAATCTGAGGAAAGAAAAGCACTAAATGTGTAGTAAATGTTGGCATATGACAAAAAAAATGAGGAAGAAAAATATATACAGCACAAAAAAGAAAAAGAAAAAAAAAGTATGCAATATGCAAAGGCGTCATGTTGCTTTGGGCAACAACCCCCCCCCCCCCCCCCCCCCCCCCAAGATTAAGCCAGTCTTCACTGAAGACCCCTCACCTGAACATCCCCACCCACACATACCCATTCATACACACACAAGATCACGAAACACGATTACATCACTAAGCCTGTTAGTTTGGAAAAAGGTGAAGAACTGTGAAACCTTAAACCCCCCCTCTCCCTTCTCCCCATCTCCCCCCTCCTTAGTCAGAGAGGGGAGATGGAGCTTGGGTGTAGTCGTTCCACTCATCCGTCTCTGGGTTGTACACCTCCACTGTGTTGAGGAATTCGTTGCCGTCAAAGCCGCCCACGGCGTAGATGGTTTCGCCTAGCACAGCCACGCCTGCGTTGCTGCGTGATGACGTCATGCTTCCCAGCATCCTCCAATCGTTGCGGGCTGGGTCATAAACCTCCACACAGCGGAGCGCATGGGAGCCATCGAAGCCACCGACCACAAACAGTTTGCCTGCAATGAAGTGAAGACACAAACATCAGCCAAGCACCATGATAGCGATAAATGGAAACTTTTCCTCGCGAGTAGCATATTAGAAAAATACAGCTACAAATATCTGGTTCCACCATTCTTACCTGCGTGGACAGCAACAGCAGCTCCCCTGCGAGCCACATTCATGGGGGCTACCAGCGTCCAGGTGTTGTTCTCAGGGTTGTAGCGTTCCACAGTGTTCAAGCAGTTCCACGACTCAGCCCCTCCGATCGCATACATGAAGCCATCCAACTCGCACACTGCAGCCTGGTGCCTCCCTAAAAACATGACTTCATCAATACCTCATTTACCCCAGATTTACAAAGGGTGTGGGATTTTGTGGACACGTACTGATGTTAAGGGAGGCGCAGCTGGACCAGGTTTTGATCACAGGGTCAAAAGCATCACAGTTCTTCAGGCCCTTCTGCCCACAGGGGTCTGACCCTCCCACAACGTAAAGTTTGTTGTTCAAGGAGCAGACACCTAAACACAGATGACAGCAGAGTTTAGCCAATTTACTTATTCAAATCAAACATCAGCCGCCCCAGCCTTGTGAGGTGGACTGACCTGCATTGCAGCGGTTTGTCCGGAGCTCTGGTACTTGTGCCCACTCATCAGTATGTGGATTGTACGTCTCCCCACAGCTCAGCTCATCAGAATGTCCGTTCGAGCCTCCGATCACGTACAGCTGGCCCTGTGAGGGGTTTACAGAGACAAATGATTAAAGGATTCCACAAACACGTTTACACACTAGAACGTGCATGGGCCTACAGAAGCTAACGGAGTCCAGAAATTCAATTATTTGATCAAGAAGTAGATAAACGCTTCCTTGTTTAACCTGGACAATCAAAACATTTAAAGCAGGTGCAGGCACGCTCCTAGTCAATACGCAATGAGTCACTTTATTGAAGAGTAAACAAATCTGAGATATGGATGAATGGTAAGCTCTACCATAAGCACTGCCATCTGGAATCGAGCCCTGGGAGTCCGCATGGGTGCGATGAAAGTCCAGCAGTCCTCCTTGGGGTCATAACACTCCACAGTCCTCAGACACTCCTCTCTGTTGTAGCCTCCTGCAGGATTAGAAAGGCGGACCACGTCAGATTTATTTCTTAATTATGAAGTAGTGTTTAGTAACTGCTTGGGTGGGTGTCAGGGGCTGACCTGCTGCGATGAGTCTTCCGTTCAGGCCTGCAGTGCCCAGGCCGGAGCGAGCATAATGCATAGGTGACAGCGGGTGCTCGTCCAGCTCCTCAGGCTGGGCTTCGAAGCTGAGGCTCTTCATCAGGCATGGTGTAGCAGAGGGAGATGTCTGAGGGCTGCTGCGACTGTGCAGGAAGATCACACACAGCACTCCATCCAGCACAGCCAGACACAGATAGTTGTTGTCTAAAGGCAAGATCACAGATGGTTAGGAACAGAAAAGAAAGATGAAGCATTTTTAAACCACTTTCCCTTTAGTTTTCCTCTTTTTACTTTGTAAAGGTCATTGTTTTATTTTGCGCAGAAATTGAGATGTAATTCATAAACACTTACTTGTGGTCTTCTCTGAGGCGATGTACTTCCAGTCTCTCCTGGTGGTCTGTTTTGGGGCATTTGCTGCTTGGTTGGATGGTGAGAGACTTCCTGAGGAGCTGCAGCTCAGCTGTCTCTGGGTGCTCTCCCGTGCTGGTTTCTTCTGCAAGAGCACAATGCAGCTACAGAAGCCAGGCTTGCACCACAGGCCCACCGGCGGCCAGCATCAGCTAATTATGGCTCAGATTTATACTTTGATCCATAGTCAACCTATACCCATCTCGTCCAGGCAATTACTTTAAATCTCACTTAGTTTAAAGCCAACACATCACACTGCAAACTAGTCTCAAACCACTACTACTGGCACACAAGTCAAAATGGAGGAAAAAACAGACACACCCATTGCTGCCCACCCCAGACTAGATGAGACAAACGTGTCTATTAAACAAACAGCCTAACCAAGGCACCTCAAGTCTTACTAAGCTTATTTTCTGTCCTTGCATTTGGGCTAAATTAAGAAGCTATTTCAGCCAGGTTCAGGCTGCGTCCTGCTTTTAGGCACAAAGCTGGAAAATAAACTTTCACGCGGCCAAGCAAACTGTTAAAACTTCATTACAGCGAAGCCAGGCACAGGCCGAGTACCTGAACAAACTGAAGGTGGTCCTCCTCGCCACCAAACACCTCACTGTGCCCCTCAATCACCAGCCCTCCATCCACCAGCTTATGGTCAGGTGAGTAGTAGAGCGTTTGCACCTGCAAGACAAACAGGAACAACACACCCATGTGGCTGTCTCCATGGCAACACACCAAGAACCCCAGGGGGGAAGGAGAAAGAGGGTGGAGGCAGAACTGTGAAGGGGGATGGGGGAAGGAACCAACACCGGGCTCTTCAGTTGCTTGGATGGAAAGTTTCCTTAAAAATTAAAAAAAAAAAAAAAAAAGAGGGGACACATGCCACTGCTCTGAGTGAGTCAAGTGTCCGAGCTCAAGAAGGGAGTGTCTGCCAGCGGCGCTCCTTAATTTGCATCTATAAAAAGAGGGAAAATTGAGATGCTGCATCTGGAAAGATCTTCATTGAAGAGAAGGAGCTCCAAAGTGAGCACCCTTGCTGCTTGGAGACCGGTCCTCTAGCTGAAAAGGTTCCTTGTAATGATGGCAGCCAAATTTAGTTTACTAGCAAAAGTAGTGCTGTTATACCTGTAAGCTAATACTTTAAAAACAAATGAAAGAACCGTTGAGGCCCAGCAATTTTAAGAAAAGAAAGAAAAGCTGTAACAGTTTTTTTTTTTTTTTTTTTTTAAAGGGTCAACAGTGCTGAAAATAATTATCCAGCTTAACAACTTACAGTCCAGAAAATTGTTTGGTGCTCTTCTTTCCAGCGGCTATTTGAATGGCTCGTAAATAAATTTGACATATTGGTTGCTAAAGCTTTGTGGGTAACATGTTCTTGTAAACGGAGACACGATTCGTCTGTGTGTGTGGAAGGGACAGATGGGGGCACAGCGCTGCTTGGCTGAAAAGAGAAGCAGCTGAGAGGCAGTAGTATTCCTCTCCTCCCTCTTTTCTCTGACTCATTTACCCTGGTGGCTCAGTCCTGGCTCCTCAGTCTGGTCTCCTGCTGCTGCTAATAAACCTACAGGAGAGATAAATCAACGGGGAGGAGCGCCTGTTAGTGCTGGAGCAACAAACTTGCACCTGTTCAGATAGTAAAGTAGCAGTGAGAAAGCAGAATCAAGGGCCAGACCTTTGAGAACCGTTTGTGTTTCAGATGAGGCGAGCCCTGAAATATTCAGATGGGGTTGTATGTAAACCAACCACATACTCGAAAAAGAACAAAAGGAAACAACCCCCCCATAAAAAAACAAGAGCAAACAGCAGCTCTTCTTCAGCTCACCTCTAATTTGTAGTATGGATCAGGAATACAGTTTCTTACTGCAAAACCTCAAATCAGAGGAAAACAAAGAGCAATCCTGACACAGTCGAATGACAGGGGCATGCTAGTTTTACTTCACCCCTTTAATGACTTCTTAATGTTCAAAAAACAGGAGAATTCAGAGGGAGGGAGGGCAAAGTGGAAGAAAATTGGTCAGAGTTGAGACTTGTGTGTGCTTACAAACTGACCTCCTCCATCAGTCGTTCCAGTTGGTCTCCATTCTCCCAAAGGCTACGCTGCACCCAGTTTAGCACTTTAGAGTAGAGCTTGCCATTGCTGGGCAGGGCCAGGTTATCTTCTAGCATCACTTCTAACTGTGAAAACAGGAAGGAATGATACTGAAGTTAAAATACTGCGCAGCAAGAACGAAATAAACACAAAACAGGATATAAACATCCTGGATTTACTGCTAGTTTAAAACAGAATCAATAAAACAGCCATGCAAGGAGAAAACAAAAAAATTCAGTCTATTGTCTTGCAGCTTTATAGGTAGAGAATGGTCCTACATGACCTTAAATCATTTGTAATGTACTTGTAGCACCCCAGCAGAATTTAAATACCTCTGAAAAAGACATGCTATACAGAACCAGTCAAAAGTTTGGACACTTACCATTAAATCCCATTTGTGTCTAAACTTTTGACTGGTACTGTATATATGCAAACCTAAGCCATTACCTTGAGGCGGGGAAGTTTGAGAAAGTCTTCTTGCTCGGACACTTCAAGAAGATGGTCTTGAATGAAAGAGTCCACTTTGGCCAAAAGTCTGGAATCGCCCATGGAGCTGGCAAAGTTGCGGAAAGAGATGGCATTCTGGGAATCCATTTTAGACAGCAGGTAGTCACCACAGATCTGAGGAGGAAACAGAGAAGAGACAATGGCGTTAATGATTCAGAACGTTCTTGGGATTTTTTTAGTGTGGTGTGGGTAAAGTTTTGAAAGACCAGATTAATATATACCTGTTTGACTCGCTCCATCTTGAACCTTTTGGCTGCAGAGTATACATCCTTGACCAACTCCTTGTCTGCTTTCAGCCTGCGTTGCAGAAAAACAAAAGGTTGGCAACCATTACAACCGCATGGTCATGCAGATAAGTAATTGAATAAGATCAAAAACCAAATGTGCTACTAACTGGGCAGTGTAGGCATAGTTGAGCAAGACCTCCACAGCCTCTGGGTCCAAGTCCTCAAAAGTGACATGTGAGACTCCGTGAGGCTCAATGTCACTATTAAAGATCTCAAACAAGTAGGGGCTGCAACAAGCCAGAACAGCACGATGAGCCATCAGCTCATGACCACACACCTAAACAAAGAGACAGAAAGTCAGCACTGCCAGTTTATTATGACACAACTTACAAACATAAAATTAAATGCTCAAAAATATTCAAAAGTCAAGCTGGTAGCAGTAGATTCTTACATTTTCTAGGTTCAGATTTAAACTTAGTGACTAGCATAAGTCTCAAATCGTAGCATTAAAGGAATACCTTGATAACTTTACAATAAACAGACTTCTAATGTAACTACTGTGATAAACCAACAAAGCATACCTGCAGTCTAACATCACAGAACTGACCACTCTTTCTGAGGGCATTCATTTTGGCCACGGTGGAATCCAGGAAACTCTCATCCTCAAAAATCAAATAGCCGTTTGGAATCATCTTGGTTAATTTTGTTGATATCCTTGACAAAAAACATAAAAAAACCAACATAAGTTTTGGCCATGTTAATTAACAAGCACCCCCACACTCTGTACAACATGCTTGAACTGTGCAGCAGTGGTCATCAATGAATAAAGCCCGTTATAATAGAGGATTAGGATTAAGTGCTTGTAATGTGCATTGTGTAGTATCAGTGCAATGCATTAGTCATAGCCTTACCTAATAGAGAATAATTGAAATCCAGGGAGGCACCACTGTTAAAAGTATAACAGGAACCGAATGTAGGAAATGAGCAAAGGAGACTGAGATCACAGTGGAACTACGTCTTCTTCACCCAAGGAGAGGAATGGGAAGTCGTCAGAAGAAATGCCAGCTGACTGCAGACGTGGACAGAAGGGAGAGGGAGAGCAGGCCCACGGACAAACTATCAGGCTTTAAGTGACTGTAATCAAGTCCTCGGGATCCCGTTGGCTATAGTGATGTACTTATTCTTTGTTGGTCATACATTATAACCTGGAGGGAAAATGAGAAAGAAAGAGAAAGCGTTTCAATTGAATGAAAAATAAACAAAAAATGTAGAATAAAAACTTAACTGCCTAATGTGGAGACCAGAGCATGACCCAGTTCTATGCAGTAAATCGAGCAACCTCACAGGATGGCATTCAAAGGGACCATCCAGTGCCACTCCTCATCCAAAAGCTTTTTTTCTCCCAACACAGAAAAGACCCCATAATGTTTCACACATCACACTGCATCCAAAACTCAACGGCACACTGTGTTATAGAACAAATTTAATTCAGGATACCAGTACATTTGACAGTTCATCTGGAAACGTAATCCTCATACGAAACAGAACCTCAATTTTAGCATTTTATCCCAATATGTTGAAAACCATTCCGGCCCAACTTAATGAACGCTACACTTTGATACTCATACCTTACATCACCCCCAGTTTAGCTCTTTAAATCTCCACACCTGCTGCTATATCCCACCAGGCCAGACAAGGTTGCTTAATCCGTCTCATGTCTTCTACTTCGTCTCCACTCTCTCTGTGGTGAGACCTCTTAAATGTCATGTTATGTGACAAGCCTCCAAGGCAGGCTCCTCCTATAGGAGCCCTTTCATTCTGGGCCTGACCTATAAGGAAAATGCATCAGGAAAATCTTATGACAAGGGTCCACACCCACTTAGCAGGTAGCGATGGGTTGTTTGTTTTGTTTTTTAAAAAACACAAATTCAAAAGTTGTTGTTCATAAAACCCTTGCTCCACCAACCCATATTCCATTTACTGCAAATAATCTTCATATCATATGTTCAGAACTCAGATTTCACCAGTCCTAAAGCCAAGGGAAATCCAAACTGGTCTCATTCAAAGTGATGTCACTTGTGCCAATGAGATCCTAATAAATAATCCCATAGTTGACTACCTCTATGCCATATGCAGGAAGTAGTTCAGTAAATGACACCCCCCCCCTCTCTCTCTCTCCCCCAAACGGTTATTACCATGGCCACAGATGACAAGATGGACCAGAGCAGCTGCCCCCAAGCCTGACATTATATGCACAGACCACTTTGGACAACTTCTTTTTACATGCAATTTCAACTCATTAAAAAAACCTGCCAGTTACTCAGTGCTACATGTGCAATGTACTCATCACTTTAGCTGCTGTCAGCTCCACATTTCTGTCAACAGCATGTGATTCTGTCTAAGCCCTTCAAATTAATGCAAAACATCATCTGTATGCAGAACTTAAAAACATTCAAAAGGAGTACTTCTGCTGCCTCTTGGCAAGGACTTGCTTAAAAAAAAGAGGTTTTTAATCTCAATGGAACTTTCCTAGTTAAAGGTTAAATTAAAACACACACACACATATATTTGCCCATCTGCTAATGGGCCACACACATTAAAATACTGTCCTTGGGGCAGACATACTGTATACTACTGGTAAATTGCTTTGTAATGATCATATTGAATGTCAGAAAAAAAAAAAAAATCTAAGCACACGTGAGTAAAACATTTGTGCCACAGTAACAAAAGTGTACAAAACCATCAAAGGGCTGACACAAAAGCACCCGTTTTCTGCAGCCCAGTGCCATGCCTTCAAAGTGCATAATAGATTTAGTCAACACCAGCGTACAAAGGTGTAAAGCAAATGGCTCAACAATGCCAGACAGCTTTCCTGTGGCCTACTAAACTACAAAAATGATAATCATCAAAATGCCACTGTGCCCAGTGTAGGTTTAATAATCTTAGGTCATTATCAGAGGTAAAAGAAAGGAATTATGTTGTGATCGGATTACTATGCTTCACTGTATCCAATTCTTTATCTGTATATTTGGCACAAAGAAATAAGTAAAATGATCACTAGTAGATCAAACAAGCATAGGGAATTGAAAAGAAAAAAAGAAAAAAAAAAAAAGATTAATTAGTTTACTGTACTCCCTGCCAATGCAGCTGAAAATGGTAAATGATCAAGAGTAAATGCAAAAGCATGATGGCTTAACCAGCGTGACTGCAGTGAACAGTAAGGCTGGCATAGAAAGCCTACAGTCCATCTGGGTGTAGAAGGAGGGAGCACTGACCTAGTTTCCAGTCCTTATGCAACATCTGGCAGAAGACTCCTTCTGAAGGCTCAAATACTCAACTCCTCCACATGGCTGAGTCTACCCCACTAGCTTGTTGCCGTGATCCTTTTCCTACCTAAAACTCAAGCAAATCCCACCCTTAACTCTACATAGTCCTTTCACAGACCTTCCATTTTAGTCAAAGCTGTAACTAAATAATCTTATCAAAGATAAAACAATTTTACACAAAAAAGACATCTGGCTAAATTTTAAGTTCATGCTTATCATGATAGACACAGGTCATGAATGAAATTGCTGCATGTGATCTACGTTTCAGTCACCAACATCTGTTCCAGATTTGTGACCACAAACCAATCTGAGGATGAGGAAATTACAGGGTCTAGATCTCATAGCCAACTCAGCAAATAGGAACAAAACTACTAGAAATACTTGAGCCATCATTGTAGGGCAACAAGAGAACAAAAAGGACAGAACAGTCTAAAATGGAAAAAGTTAGACTGTTCACAATTTTGTCAGAGGGTAGCTCTGAATGTATTTTCTCTCCCCATTATTCCATCTGATTTAACAGTCACTCACAAAAGTGCAGGTCTGAGGCTGAACAATCAATGCCTGTTAGATATCCCTCCAGTGGTGAGGAGAGGTAATGTCGAGTATTTCACCCACTTTAACAGAGTGGAAATTTACCGCTTAAATTTCATCATTTATGAAGCTTTCAGTGACAACAACTGCAAGCATTACACTGGTACTACACCTCCTTCAACAAAAAAATAAATAAATTTAGAAAAGACAACTTGCTCTACAGAAAATAAAAATTAAACGATGTTTAAAGGTAACACCCCCATCCTACTATCAGAAACAACTAATTTCAATACCACTGGAGGGAGTAGCCGGCATGTGTTATGACCACTCGGACTGTAAGGATTTCTGGTAATCATTATTATACTGGATAGCCTTTTATGTGACTGTTAAATGTTTAACTACTATTTAATTCACAGCTCTTCTGGATTTCTGCACGCGGCTGCCAGCTTCAGAAATGGATTAACAGTACAATAGGTCACATACAGCTACGGCATCAGGCAACACGCAGTTGAGATACTATGTACACCCCCACACACACACACTCAAAGCACTTCAAAAGATCAGAATCGTTAAAATGGTCCGTACAACTCCCTTCCTCACACATTTATACAATACGACTCTAAATGTAGGGGTAATTCAGAACGGCATGTACCCATTCAACCCACACAATCTTACCATCCCCCCCAGTGGGCATGGCATCTCAAGTTCTTCTATTCGTTGCAATGCACCGACATGTCCCTGCCTCTTCCTCTGGTTGAGTGCAATATAGCGTGATGTCTGGCGATGGGCCAGAAGTCATTGTCTGTACCCGCCACCAGAAACTGGGTCATAAAACGGGAGCCCCCGAAGTATCCGATTAGGCTGACTCGACTTTGGCACAGATTAAAAAACGCAGTCATTACACATAATTTTGCTTACGGGCGATGTGTGCGCCCAGACAGATGAGGCAGCTAGCAACCAAAAATTAGATGTGCTCGAAGCTACAGCGTGCTAGCTCTAGCTAGCCAACCTGCTGCTTAGCTGGGGATGAGGAGCCACGAGACAGCCACGCCGGCTTAATTGACTGAATTAATCCAATGCGGAAATATCTGCCCGTTTATCTGAAGCCAAATCTATAGGAAAGAATCGCTATAGCGTTCCATAGCCAACACGAGCTTGATGTTTGCATCATTAGTCCGATGCGGAAAGCGGCGGCTTGTGAGATTCGTCCGCGCCTATTTATATTCAAGCCATTTCGAGCAGCTTCCTCTTAACCAGTGTTTGCAAACTCCAGAAAAATTCACGCCAACAACCGCACTAGCATTGGCTGTAACAAAGGGAAAAATTTTATGTCCAATCAACATGTTAACTGCCAGCTACTTGAAAGTCCTCAATAACCGTCAGTTCCACCTTGAAAAGTAGAGAAAAATCTTACCTGAGGCGTTTTACAACAGACGATATTAGACATATTTAATGCAAATTCAGAGTTGGTTGGTTCGGATTAAGGACGCAACGTGACTACAGGCACGACTTGCGGAGCGAACGGTAGGTGTCTGTTCTGTTTCTTTGGGAGAAACACGTCCACTCTCCGTCTAGTCTAGACTAGCTCTGCTCTGACAAAATCCTGACAAGGAGAAAGCGCGCTCCCGACAAAAGCTCCGCGAGCGCCACGCCGCCCTGACGTCATTAGTGGTGGGCGGTCCTTCAGTGGCTTCTCCGTCGCACACTGTGGGTGGATCAGGCGGACAGTTTATATAAAGGGAGGTTTATTCCACGTGGAAAGGGTATTTTCAAGGACCCAAAATTCAGGTGCCTGTGGTTCAATCTAAAAATAAAATATAGAGAATATTTCAGAAAAACCCATCAAAGAGTTAAACCTCACAAACAGATTAATAACTGAACACAGATAAAATTAGAGAAAGAAGAACAACATTATTTTAGATTAGCTTTTTTTCCCTGTTGGTCTGGGCCAAACCGCTAATGCTCCTGTGAATATTTTAGTTGTGGGAGCAGTCAGTCCTGTTATAATCCCCAACTTTACAGTAGTGATAAATAATTTCAGCCATGTTTATATATCTTTTATTAGCTATACCAAAAATATTTTATAATTTCTCATTCATTAATTTTAATTAGTTAATTTCAACTTAGATTTTATCTTTAATTCAAATAATTCTGATTTATGCATTAGTAAAGGCGGGGCATGTTGGTGTAAGTCAGAGTTGTAGACAATAACCAGGATGGGTCATGTCCTCTGTGTTCAGTGAAAGTCCTCTCTTGGATGCAAAAACCCAGGATGGTGACTTGCAAATGACAAACCTGATCGTACAACAATAATCCACAAACAAAGAGTCGTTCCAGATGAGTCTATTTTTATATTATCTATGGGATTCTAGAGGATTCAGATCCTTTAAAGGAAAGATTTACTTAGAGAAAGAAACATTAAGATATGAAGCTGATAACCGGGACTACACCTCAGAGTCCAGTATATTGTAAGAGACACCACAGCAGACCAGAAGAGCCCACCCAGTCCCTGATCAAACCTAAACATTGCTTTTTATGCCCTTGATTTGTAGTGTTCATATGAAATTCCCCATCTTGCTCATCTTTAAAAATGTATTTTTGCTTTTCCAACTCACAATTTGTTGTATTTTCCTTTAAGTGTACCTCTGAACCATGACAGCAATCTGGTACAAGCATCCATGCATTTGATGTCAGTTAAGAAGGAACATCCAGGCTAAAGCCTCCCTACGTCACCGTAGGAAGAGAAACCCATTCATATTCCTTGACTGAATAGAGCTTAGTACTACCTCACTACGTCAGTAATTAGATTAGATTATAAGAATCGCTTTAATGCCAGGGTGTCAGTCAGGCTTTGAATATGCATGTAAGTTTTTATATGGGACTATTTCACTGCAAGCGTTCCTGCTATCAGCTGTAATTAAATCACAGAAATATAGTTTTTTTTTTTTAGCAATAACCTTAAGAGCATCATGAGAATTTTCTTAGAAACCAGTTTTAATAACCTTATCCATGGGTTGAGTCAACACAGACTCAACAGAAATTAATCTCTTCATAACAATTCTTGTGCTGGTATTTTCACCACAACAAGTTGTGCTTCTGTCCATGAGAGGGTGACATTTCTGACAAGGTGAAAGGAGTTATTGCTGGCTCATGGTCAAGAAAATGAGTAGCTGGTTGCCAGAAATGGAAACCTGCATCATATTTCACCTCTCTCGACCTGAAGACAGCCCAGGGAACCAACCAATAGAAAGGTGTTATGAGGGTGTTCATATGATGTGTCCTTATAAAAAATGTGTGTACTTTCCTTGAGATTATCAAACACAATAATTTTTTATTAAAAAAAAAAAGCCACAACAACAATAATAACAATCATAACAATGAAGAAAAAAGTTAGACTGTAATTATGCTGGTATCAGCATAAGTTTTTTTTTACTTTGAAGTCACTGTTCCCTGCTCTTATCAACACTGGACAGTCAGCAAAGGTGAACAAAAATCTCTTGGCAAGCCAGCAGACTATTTCCTCAGCACCATGTCTGAGGACTTACACACAGACCTGGCCATTACAAACGGTGGACTGCAGCCAGCTAGTTGTGCCAGCATCTTTAGTTCTTTGCTGGTTTGGCTAGTGAGTCACAAAGAATGAAAATGAGTGTCTGGATAGATATTGCTGAGCACACTGGAAAGTAATTTGTAATTCAACATCCTAAGCAGATAATTCAAGAGTACATTTTGCCAAGGATGTTTTCACACACCTTTTTTATGTCATCTGAAAGAAATTTCCAGAAGTATTTCTTGCTTATTGTTTGTCAATAGCAACAGAAATCCGACAACATACAGTAAATGCACAAAGATGTGTATTTACTTGCTTAACTGGCTTCTATCATACTGCACTGCTGTAAGACATATAAAACACCAATATTGTACTGTACTGTGTGTTCACATTGTTTTTGCATGTCCTGGTTTCCACATCAGGAAACCTAACTGTAAGTCCTTGTTAGTAAAGCATGAGTATGCGTTGTTTCTATCTCATTCCATCTCACAGGACACAGCCATATTGTGCTGAGTCATCCTACAGAGATTTGTTCAGTGAAGCTGCATAAATGTATTCTGACAAGAACACTATAAATATTTTAGGTATCTGGGTCCAGTAGTTACACGTGCTCAGTGCGGCTGTGTGGAGAAGGTTAGACTGAAGATGGAGGTTTCAAGCAGGAACTTGATGTTATAGAACCACGTTTTAAAAAATAGGGTTTTTTTTTGTCCCATATGTTATGAGTTTACAAATAAAAAACTACAAGTTTACCAAATTTAACACTAAACCAGAAAAACTATGTGGGTCTTTCGGAGAGATTTAACTGGACAAGCATGGTGTTTTAGTGCAATCACCTTCTCCCTGCCCCCCAGCCATGACAAACAGTGGTTGTCTTTTGACATTGTTCTGATAAATTGTAAAAATCCACAGCGTCAACTTTCTTAAACAACAACCCAAATACGACTGACAAATAAGACACAGTATTATTTTGTGGGGCAACTCAAAGGCCAGTTTTAGCAGCAGACATGTTGTATTCTGCTTTGTGAGGAATGCAGCATTGCACAGTTTATGTGTTGGTAACCAGCCCTGTTGATCCATCTTGATTATTTCCAAGAAACCCTTGTAATGTTTATTGCCACATATTATCCACGGACATGCTTTTCCTTTTTTTCCCCCCGTTTGCTTTTACACAAATGGCAAGGAAATTAAGTCTGAGGTATCAATAGTGGGGGTCATGACATTTTGGTGTTCTTCCAGAGTAGGTACTATATGTTTGTATGATACCGTATGTATGCCGGTCCACTGATTCAAATAGTCTATATCCATCCAGAACCAGACTCCACACAATGGGGGACAGATCATTTCAGGCTGCTGCTCCACGACTGTGGAATGCCCTGCCTGAGCCTCTAAGGGTGCCACAGATCGTGGAGTCTTTTAAAAGGCATCTAAAAACATTCCTGTTTCGAAGAGTCTTTACTTATTTGTTTTACTTGTTGCATAACTTTGATTTTGTTTTAGGCCCTGTTTTGATTTTAAAGGTTTTTAAGGTTTTAAATGTTCTTCTCTCTGATCTTAACCTGTAGCACTTCGAGATTTTACTTAAAATGAAAAGTGCGTTATAAATCTAATTCATTATCATTATTGTTTATTTTTCTCAGTTTGAGATATTGGCTTTGCTTTTTTGTAGCAAAGAGGCTTGAATGGGCATGACATGAGGACTTCTCTGCATAGGGTTTTCTATCTATCTGCATCCAGCTTCAGAGGAATTTTTAATTGATTTTTCTCTTTCTGCCACATCCTGAAACTGTCCCAACATTTATGACTGTTTCTAACCATCAAGAGCAGTTAAAAAAGATTTCAAACTCCAGTCCTAAAGGGCCATTATCCTGCAGGTTTTCCCTGCTTCAGGGAAGACACAGATGAGCAGCTACACGTCGATCTCCAATCTCCAATCTTCCATTTTTAAGTAACATCATCGAAAAAGTAGTTTTTCACCAGCTACATGACTTTTTAAGAGAAAACAACTGTTATGATGTCTTCCAGTCAGGTTTTAGACAGCACCACAGCACTGAGACTGCTCTGACCAAAGTCATGGATAACATGTCTGAATACTGACGCTGGAAAAATGTCAGTGTTGGTTTTACTGGATCTCAGTGCTGCATTTGATACAGTTGACCACATTATATTACTCCAATGACTGGAGAAGTGGGTGGGTGTCTCTCTAGTTCTGTACTTAACTGGTTCAAAACGTACTTGGAGATCAGCAAGTACTTTGTGTCAGTAAGTAATTTTACATCTGAGCGGACAAAAATGACCTGTGGAGTTCCCCAGGGCTCTATCCTGGGGCCTCTTCTGTTTAATATCTACATGCTACCACTGGCCCAGGTTATATAGAACAACAATATTAGTTACCATAGCTACGCAGATGACACACAGCTATATATTATAGTGTCACCAGGAGAACGGGGCCCTGTGCAGGCTCTTGGTAAATGTATTGAGGAGATTAATGACTGGATGTGCCTCAACTTTCTTCAGCTGAATAAAAACAAAACGGAGTTGATTGTTTTTGGAGCCAAAGAGAAATGACAGCAGGTTGTCACAGAACTTCAGTCCATACACCTAAAAACCACCAATCAGGCCAGAAATCTGGGTGTAGTGATGGACTCAGACCTAAACTTTGAAAAACACATAAAAAAGATCACTAAATCAGCCTACTATCACCTGAAGAACGTCTCAAGGAAAAAAAAAGATCTGATGTCACAGGAAAATCTGGAAAAACTAGTCCATGCATTCATCTTCAGTCGGCTTGACTACTGTAACAGCGTCTTTACTGGTCTACCTAAAAAATCAGTTAAACAGCTGCAGCTCAGTCAGAACTCTGCTGCCCGAGTTCTCATTAAGACAGTTTTGTAAACCTTTATTGATTATTAGTTTCTTTAGTTTCTTGTTATTTGACTTACTATTGTGCATTTTGTCTTTTCTTTAATTGAAGGGTATGAATAATTTTGAGGACAACTGCAAATATAGTTATAATATATATATATATATATATATATATATATATATATATATATATACTGTATATATATATATATATATATATATGTATATACATAGATATTAGGGATGCACGATATAGGAATTTTGGCCGATATCCGATATGCCGATATTTTAAAACTCATGTGGCCGATAACCTATACCGATATCAAAGCTGTTTCCGATACTTTGAAAAATAGGGGTGGGAAAAAATATCGACACACTAAAATATCGCAATATTTTCAAAGCCTAATATCAAATCGATATTAAAAAACATGGTATCAATCTATTTTACTTACAAAATCTTGCAAGATTGCATTGTTCTGTAACAAACTCTCAAGATATTTCGTGAATTCTCATGAGATTATGTTTGCAAAATAGACATACCACATTTTTAAAATGTCAATGTAAAATTAGCATATGAGATTTAGTAACAGAACAATGAAATATTGTGAGATTTTGTTAGTAAAATAGATCAATACCGTGTTTTTAAATGTCAATATGATATCAGTATATGAAAATATCACAAATATTTTGGTGAATTCTTGCAAAATTTAGTAACAAAACTATGAAATATTATGAGATTTCTTTAGTAAATAGATCAATTGATGTCATATGATATCAGCATATGAAAATATCACAAAATTTTTATGAATTCTCAAAAGATTTTGTAACAGAACAATGAAAATATTGCGATATTTCAGTGTATCGATATTTTTTCCCACCACTATAGTCTTTAGAAGTTTTAAAGTCTGTAATAAAGAAGTTTTTGAAGAGGAAGAAGTTTTTTTGTTTTCTGTTTTTTTTTTTTTAAATTTAGGAACAGCGGGCTGATTGTTTAAATATCGATGGGGTGGTGGCGGATGTCCGATACTCAGTTTTAAGGCAGATATAGGCCGATACCAATAGGAGGCCGGTTATATCTTACATCCCTAATATAAACATATATATATCGGGAAAATTGTTGGGAAAATTGTGGAAAATTAAGCTTGGCTCCCCAAAAAAACAGAAGTGCTCCCATAAACACATTCAGTAGCGATTATGAGATAGCCATGCAGACTGTGCATGTGAAAATGATGCGTGATGCTGCTGCCAGTGTGATTTAAATGGTTTATTTATTTGACCAAGATGGTGAAGCTGAGGGAGCCCAACCCCAAGGTGATGGTGCTCAGACCCAAGGTGGCGGAGCTGGGCTCTTGTGGGCTCCTGCCCACTTTAACCCCTGCATATATATATATATATATATATATATATATATATATATATATATGCACACACACATAAGCGAAATGGAGGAAGTTCATTTGATCATTGCATCTCTTCAGTATCTTTAATCCCTAAAACAGCCTTTGAATAAAAGAAGTAACATCAGCTACAGTTGGATGGTGAGTTACAGCTAACACCTCCTGCATGACACTGATAATTACAACTATGAAAACACTCTCAGGCTGACAGTAGTCACACACTCTTCTTTCCCACAGAACTGTGCAAGGCCTTGATTTAGTCTCAGCAGAGGGAAAAGTCACAAGAGAGTCACAAGAGTCTGACTGTGTGTCCCATGAAAGTACACAAAACCTGGGAACTTTCACATGCTACCAGCGTGTCGCTTTTCAGTCCCTCCACCCCCTTTTGGTTTGTTCAGTACTTAGGAAGTGGGTCATTCTAGGTAGAAAAGAAAACCCCCACCCACCTGTGGACACAGTCAAGCACTCACAAGCACAAGCTGGATACTGGAATAAAAGCTCATCTGCACACTGAGCTTCTGTCTCCACTGTGTCCCATAAATCTCTCTGGAGGGAACACAATCTTCCTGTAAGCGTCCTGGTGCTTTAATTAACTGAGAAACAACAAGAGCCCATTTGTTGTCAAATTAAATTTTTAATTATCTTCTGGAACATGACCACATTTCTCCTGCATCTCATTGTTCAACGGACATTTTTTTCCCAACAAAAATAGTTGGATGTGTATGATTTATGACAAATTTTTTGCAAAAGACACAATGCGTTCAGGAGACTGTAGGTCTTAAATTACAGCGTGCCTGCTTTTTGAACCCGACTTGACATTCAAACAGTCATTTTATGTTTCATCACATCTGCTTGAGTTATCTTTAAAAATGTAGAAACCACTTCAGAAATCTGTTATATTATTTAATAGTTAGCCCAACTAAGCAAACACATTCCCTGTGTACAGTAACCCTTTCATTCATAGTGATTCTCCCTATGCAGGATGGTTTCAGCATTAAAAAAGAGGATGAATATAAGAAGGGAAGCTGAGAAAACTCACGACAGAGGCTTTGTCTCTTACCTGTTTCTCATTCTTAGATGTTTCAGGTCTTTTTGAAAGATCAAGCAGTCAACGTAGGATAAAGGTCGAAAGAGCAAAATTATGAGGATTAAAAACTGAGAACTTCAGGTGATGATTTCTGAGAATATCATTTCAGCATTCATGTCACTCCTGCAGAAATCTATGCAAATGTGTGTGCAAATGACTGAATGTGATGTGGCAACCAAGGTAAAGCTTGTATGAGCTTTTCTGGCATGAGTTTGTAAACAAGTATGTCCTCTTACATGTGGCAGTTTTCAGATCACTATTCTCTTGTTCCACTACATTTCGCTCTTTTTTTTCCATATTTATATTCATTGGCTATGATCCTCTCCTTCCCTCTTTTTTGTGTGAATAAGGCTGGTGCATAAACTGTTGGCAGACTCGCATTTCTTAACAGCAGTCACCCTTTTTACTTGTTAGATCACCAGCCAGTGTTTTAATCTGATGCTGTTTTACACTGAGCCCTCTACTCTTTTCCTCATGGCTGTGAAGGCAGGATTATCTCAGATGAATTTACAAGCGCTCATACATAAACAGAGCCAGGAGGGAAGAGCTTCTGTGTCAATTCAACAACAACAACAACAAAAAACATTAAACTGCTCAGTATAAGTATCAGGGACATAACACATAAGCTTTAAGGCACTATGGAGAGGCAAAGGCAACATCTCTTTAAATAAATTGAAGAAAACAAATCTCTACAGAATGTCTGAAGTAAAGAATATTTATGTTAAACACAGATCACAGTTTGACTGCAGTTTTTATTCGCACAGCAGAAAAAAATATGACCGCTCCATCTGCATCTTAAAGTAAATAGAAGTCATAGTTACATCAGAGCCTCCTGGAAGCTAATTTGGAAGCTAATTTGGAAGCAGAGCAAATAAAGTGGTCAGTGAGTGAATAAGTGTGTTCACATTTTAAGGGAAATAAGTAAACAGGTGAACATTAACAAAAAAAATTATCAATGGTGGTTGGGAGGAAGGGAATGCAAATAAATTTTCAAACAAGCTTCCAAATTAGCTTCCAAATTAGCCACTTCTATTTTAGAGTAGATTGTCATTACAGTTAGGAGTTTTTATTCTGGTTTTAGAAAAGAGATTAGGTGCAAAGCTATATACTTCACTCTGATGTGCCAGACTGAAATCTATAGGAACCAGCAGCTGGGTGTTGTCTTATTTCTCTGTGTGTTTCTTCACAATGTTTTAAAATCTCATCACTTCCTGTTGAAAACACTTCACCCAACAGTGGGGTGCTAAAAAAAGCTGCATCGCCTAATTAGTTAGGAGTTTATCAATGGGCAGCTCATCACACTGTACTTTTTCTAATGAGCTTGTTAGCAGTGTCTCTCCATTGAGGACTTGTACAATGATTCACATTAGCACAAAGCTGCTGGCTATTTCTGAACAAATGAGGAGTTCAGTCAAATGTTTGAAAATGTATTTGCATTCCCTTCCTCCCAACCACCATTGATCATTTTTTTTTGTTAATGTTCACCTGTTTACTTATTTCCCTTAAAATGTGAACACACTTATTCACTCACTGACCACTTTATTTGCTGCACCTGTTCAAGCACCTGTTAACACAAATAGCTAATAACATCAATAGACATTGCAGCAGCTTATGTCTTTCAAAACAACTTGCTGAAGCTGAAACTGAGCATCAGGATGGGAAGACAGGGTCTTTAAGTGACTTAAAGATAGCATGGTTATTGATGGTCAGACTGGTTGAAGATGATAGGGAGGCAGCAGTAACTCAAATAATAACTGATTACAACCATAGTACTGTATGAGAAATACCATCTCTGAATGTGCGACACATCCAACCTTGAGGCAGATGGGCTACAGCAGCAGGAGTTCACACTGAGTGCCTCTTTTCTCTGCTAAAAACAGGAAACTTAGGCTAAAATTCACTCAGGCTCTCTGAAATTGGACAACAGAGTATTAGAAAAATGTCGCTGAGTCTGATGAGTCTCAATTTCAGCTGAAAAATTAGAGTTTGCTGTAAACAACATGGAAGGATGGATCCATCCTGCCTTTGATCAATGGTTCAGACTGTTGGACACTGTGTAATGATGTGGGGTACATTTTTGTGGCCCACTTTGGGCCCCTTAGTACCACCTGAGCATGGTTTAACCACCATAGCTTACCTGAGTATTGTTACTGACCATGTCCATGCATTTCTGAAGGCAAAAGGGGTTCAAACCTGGTCCTACAGTAGCATGGTGAATAATAAATGTTCATAGCTTGAACAGAAGGACAGAGGTAGAAAAGGTTCCTATGGTAGAAAAGGACTATTTGAAGAACTGTGATGACAAAATAAGCATGCCTGAGAATCTGGATTGCACCGCATATATAGTTAATCATTATTCTGTTCACACTTGTGTAAAGCGAACTTTCCACTTTTAATGTGAGCAGGTTAAACCCCAACAAGTGGGGCTTAAAGTGAACTGGCTGATGTTGCAATAGGAACTCAGTGTTTGACTTGTTAAGAGACTTAACCTCAAAAACAGGTGTACATAAAACTTTGATAACATTGTAGGTCAACCTGTGATAAACGGAGATCGTTCGACACGTGCTGTATGAGTATGCATGTAAGCAAACAAATGGAAACTCAACCAAAGAAATATGCACACATGCATGCACATACAGTACACAAAGCTGGCTGCCAGTAATACTCTCTTTTCGATGTTTAACTTTGAACCAACCAGAAGGGCTTACATCACTTTGACCCCAGTCCCATTCATCCAGTTATATCCAGAGTTGTTGGCAACTCTCACCATTGCCACAGAAGCAGCCGTGCTGTACAGTATTATACAATCACTGCACAGAGACAACATACTGTACTGTTGAGGGAATTACATTTTACAGTCTAATTGCACTGATAAAAGTGCTGTGGTTCTAGATATTCTTGGCTATCTGTAAGCTGAACATTTTACATCAGAAACAATCAGGACCACAATGAATAGAACATTTTGTATCATTTGCTGACAAGATAAAAGAATTTTACAGAGTTACTATTCAAGTCAAACAACAGACTTCCATTAATACCTATGTAAGGGCTGTTGACCAGGTTTCTAGAGCTTTCAAATCTTCGATCTTAGCTTGGGTTCCCAGATTTAAGTTAGGTTTTCAATTTTAAAGGAGTTTAATTTCTGTTTATCAGGCAAACTCAATAAATGAGTAGTTTTAAAGCCTTTGACCTGTTTTTCTTTTTCTTTTTTTTTAACTTCCATGTTAGTGTTTGGTAAGGTAGATTATCAATTTCTATGAATAGGTGTGACAGTGTGGGGTCCTGTCACTATGACTCCAATTGATAATGCGCCCTGACTACTTGGCCACAGGGGAATCCACTTGGCTGGATGACTCTCACCCGGGAGTCTGAGGATCGAATCCCACCGTGGCCCCCGTACCTGCCACAGTAGATTCCCAAAGGAGCCGTGCTGTAACAAGTGAAACCATCGCATTTACGGAGCAAACTAGGAAGTGTAAATTAGTTTTAGATGGAGACTGCAGTGTAAAAGCATGGATATGATATTGTTACAACATGGTGAGATTTGCTAGCCTGGTACACCAGCCTGACTAACGCCATGTAGGATGAGATACACAGCAAGTCAGTCTGGGTTCCCTCCATTGGAAAGTGATTTCCACTCCAGTAAAAAATTGACTGGACCAATCACAGCGCGGAAGGCAAGACTTTTACGATGCATCTTTTTCGGTGACTCAGTTCTCTAACCATAACAGTCAGAATGGCGGATGCAGAGAAGCGACGATCTAACAATGTCCTTTCTAATCTCTTAATGAGCTACACGTGTCCGTCAAACCACAACAACTTGCTGCACTGAGGGCTTTCCTCTTACAAAAAGACATTTGCATCACTTCTGTGTTTCTCTGATTGGTTCTCTCCAGTTCAATTTGTTCCTGTAAGTCCCGCCTCTTGTCTCGCATTGGAAATCCATCTCCAACAGAGGGATTCCAGACTGACCATGTATCTCATACATGGTGTTAGTCAGGATGGTGTACCAGGCTAGAGATTTGTTGCTGCGCTTGGATCATTATCCTGCTACATCCTTTCAGTGACGCTGTAGCTATCAGGCAGATGGCCGGACATCTCAGTCTAAGGGGGCGTCCACACGGTACCGAATTACAGCAAAACCAAATTACAAGAAATCTGCCCCATCATCCTCACGAAACCAGGGATTAGCCTCCTGAAACCGGTCATCTCTGAAACCGGGTTCCAAGGTGGAAAGGTTTAAAACCTCGACCAGTTTGTATTTCATGGGGACAGCATAACCGAACAAGGAAGTTGGAGTGGGGGGATATGACGTCAGTGTGACAACATGTGTTGATCTAATTCACATCAATAAAGTTCATTGAAAAAATTTCACAACAACAATGCGTCGGTGAACAACTGAAACTTTCCGTTTGCCTCGTAAATCCTCAGCCATCTCTTCCTTTCTGCTCTTCCTTTGTTGATTTCCAGCAACATGCGGTGAGTCTTTATTTGCGCACGTGCTTTGTCTTGTTCTAGGTTTGGAGTGTTACACTTTAATCATCACAGCGCCACCCACAGCCTTGTAGGATGTACAACAGCGGTTTCATGGGGATGGTGAAACTTTACCCCAAATTTCTGCTATCGGTTTCACACCTGGACCGGCTTCAGCTACGTGTGGACTAGGCCTAGAATACTTTAGTATACAGAGAGTTTAGTCAACTTAATGTTTGAAAGGTGACTGAGTTCTGTGGCTACAATTTGAGCCCAAATCATCACCCCTCCACCTACATGCTCGATAGTGGTCCAAATGTAGCACTGTGCAATATAGCCACACATCCCTGTTTCGGCTTTTTCTGTCCAGAGGACATTTTCCAGAGGTTTCAGATGACAAATCTGAGCTGTGTTGCCACAGTCCTCATAGAAAAGCTGCATTCCTCTCCTTTCAAGCTAACCATTCTTGTTTATTTTATTTTTTTCTAATTTTTTTTTCATCAGTTTCAACAGCTAGCATGCTAACTGATGTCTAGGGTCTAAAATGTGGCTGTAAAGTTTTAGTATTGTCTCTGGGTTTTGTCATGGTCTGACCTTGAGGTGAACCTGTTGGTGAAAAAAAGAACTACTATCTTGAATGTTTTCCACTTGTATGTGAATTTTCTCACTGCAGGATGATGGGGTCCAAATAGCTTGGAAATGGTCATAATTCTTCCTGTATTTTGTAAATGACTTCGTGCTACATCCAGTTTTATATGAAAAATGCTGCAGAAATTATTTCGATTGACATGTAAACCAAATTAAAAGAGGTATACCTCCATATTCTCTTTTCACATGAATGTAGCCCAGACTACAACAACTGAGATTTCTGCCTAGTAAGCATATTGTTAACCTAAGAGACGGAAATTATATTTTGTGTTTAGCTTAATCAGCCCAAACCAGGCAGGTCACATGCTTGCATTCTTCTGGAGTATGTGAGAAGAACTGGGGTTATCTTGTGGGAAAAGTTATGTAACATCTTCCTTCTTGTTTTGTTTTTCATGCAGCTTGTGTTTTATCATCTTTGTATCTGATGTGTTTTGTTGTGGCACCAAACGTAAATGCCAGCAGGCCTTATTCAGCTATGGCACACCATAATATTTACTTCAGAATCCAGATCATAACAACACCACACCAACCTTGTATTTGCTGGCACTCAGTATAAAATTATAAAAATGAAAATGTGTTTCCAGGTGACATTTCAGAACACATATTATACATACTTGTTATAAAACAAATACATATATATTTCACACAATCTCATCATAGCAAATGAAATATCAACACATTGCTCAGCATATTTATTTATAGCTTTTTCTCTACAATCTAGCCTCTACAATCAAAAAACAATAAATCAAAAACAAAAAGTTTTTTATGCTCAATAATGTAAATTACATTGTAGGTCTAGATTCACAGGATAAATGTACATAGTTACAAAGAGTTGCATATATTTTCCCTACAAATCATACCTTTATACAGTATAGAATAAGATATGAGCTTTTAATGCTTGCACAAAATAAAGAGTTTAAAATAAGCATTTTCAAAACTATCAGTGAAGTGTCTTAAGAACTAAACAGCACAATTATTTTCTATAAATTCAGAAAATAAATCTAAATAGTGAAGCGCATATTAAGATTTTATAGAACAATATTGTGGCTCAGTTCCCTGTTTATAGTTCTCCAATGTCACATTCCTGTAGTGATGAAAAGTGCTGATATGCTTTTGACCCGGATCTTATGTTTTGGCCAAAAGCACAGTCACTTCTTAGAATTCTGTCATTGGTGTTCTTGAAGGTGTCACACAGTTCAGTTCTCGTAAACAAAGTGACACACACTGTGAGCCTCAGGACAGGATGTATCTGGGTCAACTGAAGTGACTCCTTTATCTTAAAAAAAAAAAAAAAAGATAAAAGTGAAAATGCACTTTTTTTTTCTCTTGTATGCAGTTTAACACACTTTGGCTCTTTGAAGGCAAGAACTTTTTAATTTTTACTCTACTTTTTTTTTGCTGTGGCTGAAAAATAATCCTATTCTTTTCCTTTCTGATTCCAGATCCACAGGCTCACAGATAAATGAAGGCCAGGGAGTTAATGATCCACTCTGATATGAGTTTTCTGTTAGTGAGGTGTTCATGTTAGCTTACTTGAGTCAGACAGAAAGATGGAAGATTAAATATTATGAAGCTTGATCCAATGATGAATGAGTTGACATCACCGTGGTCGATGGTTGCATACTGGACTGTATTACATTTAACTGTATCTCCACAGCACCCTATTAGCATATTCACTGTTGAAATGATTAAAGCCACTTGTAGAGGCTTCAGTTCAAATATTTATCCTATTCAATTTAATAAAACTTAATTTATAGGATGGAAGCTGAAAGCAGCCATGTCAGCAATTAATTATGACATTTTCTTGAGCTCATTAGTTGATTATTCTATCATCTCAGGATCACGCACCTCAGTTTTATGTAATAACAAATTAATTCTACCCTTGTTTACTCATGTTTGGTTTTCTTGAGACAACTATTTGCTGTAACTGGTTATCACAGGATAGTAAACTCTGTTTTCTTAAGGCTGCAAAATGATCAAAGTAAGAAAAAAGAACAGTTGGTGCCTAATTAAATTCTTAATTAATTGATTTTTTCCTTTTCCTTTTTTATCTTTTAGTGCTCTCACTTTTTCTTGTGAGTGTTGTTTCTGTCTTTGCCTTTGTACTGTGTTGATCTTGTCAGAATGTTTAAAAGTAAGACATACCAGTTCAGTTTGCTACCTAATAACAGCGTTCCTGAATTCCTTGTTTTGGCGTAGTTTTTCAAAGCTGTCATGTTGACAAAGCAAAATAGTTTTCTTGGCATAACAACATAGATTATTATGTTTTCCATAGAAAATAATTGTTATTTTCTTGTTATATAACTTGTTATATCCAGACTGATCTCAGGAAAAGGTGTTGATGTTTTTTTCATTTTAACTTTATTTGTATAAGTTTAAATCACTGAGAGAATAGGTCTCATTTCCAAGAGTGACCTGTCCAGTTATTACACATAAAACAATGTCTTAGTGTGAGTAGCACATACTGTATTTCACATTACATATTGTGAGAGAATAACATGTAACCCTGAGAATTTGGCATTTAATCTCAAAATATACTGTATGTCAAAAGCTTAAAATGCATTCAAATGACACACAAAAGCAAAATCTTTAGTTACAAAGAAAGAAAAGTAAATTATCATTTGGGTTGAGGGAAATTCACGGGCTTGAGGGTTAACTTGAGATAAATTTCTGTGTGCAGTTGCATGTGAAGACCAGCTTGGATTTTAGTGTTTGGGAGTTGGGAAAGCAAGGAAATCTTATCAGGTTTTTATAAGCATGTAAGGGTCGATTTTGTGTTAGAATTAGCATTGGTCAAAAGTAAGAATATTGACTGGGGTTTGGTATTGTAGAAGCATAGAAATGGAAATATTTAAAGGTACAGTATGTAAAAATTACTGACATCTAGTGGTAAAGATGGGTATTTGAAATGAAAGATATTTTCTTTTAAATGACTTCATATTCCAAGCACTGCTGTGAATGTACGGAAGCTGTTAGTGGCCAAAATTCTCCCAGACATTAAGATGTTTTCATCTGTGAGTGGATCCAGTGATCTTAGGTGTAGCTATGACTGTACTATGAGTAACTACTTTTACTGTCTTTTAAGACATTAGTTATCCTAAACAGTGCTCTCACTTTAAAGGGTTCTCACTTCAAACACAATGTTTTGCCCACTTGGAGACACTGTAGTAAAAATGGTGGAACAAATATGGCAGCCTGCATGTATGCGCACCCACAGCAAGTAGATATAAATGACCCAGTCTAAGAAAATGAACATCTCACAGCAATTCTAGTGCAGTGATTGCACGTCAATAGAAATACAATTTTAAATTATATATCACATTTTTCTGCCATTGACCTTTGATTTTTTACATACTGTACCTTTAAAGAGGAAGATAATGAAAAAGGTAAACAGCTGTATAGAGTAGTGGCACATAGAAACATTTCAGAGATGAATTATTGGCTTCACTGATTATCACAATTTCAGACAACAGCCTCCATATTGTGGTCCATGCTTTCCTTTTTTCATGCCTTCCTAAGTGCAATCCTTTACTTGGACCAGCAAAAAAAAAAAAAAAAAAC
Source organism: Atherinomorus stipes (assembly GCA_023101725.1). NCBI lineage: Eukaryota > Metazoa > Chordata > Actinopteri > Atheriniformes > Atherinidae > Atherinomorus > Atherinomorus stipes. The sequence goes on from JALJCO010012340.1 coordinate 2,917,178, forward strand.
AGCAAAAGCAGTCATAGGTCACTGATTTCACCATGATTTTGAGAGTCACACGTGTACAGTAAACACACACACCATTCTCTCCCATATACATCTGCACATACTGTAGCTTGATTGAAAAAACATGCAGTGACCTACACTTTTCTACTTCTCTACTGAAATGTAATTCTGCTCCCAACCCTTCATAGCTGTGTTGCCATGGTGAAATATATTAGTTATGTGAAGCTTGTCCATGTGAGCTCCTTTGGTAGCTCTGAGGTAGACAAGACAAGAATATGAATTTGTCTTTTAATGCATTCTGTGTTAAACATAAGATACCAGTGAATGTTTTGTAAAGATATTCACACTGTACAAACTTCTCTATAAGCTTGAGAAATTCTTTTGAGAATTATTATGTCATGTTTTCCTTGTAGACAAAACAAATAATCCGATGTAGCAGTAAACTTACAGATTGTTTAACAACCAAAGCATTTCTGCCATCATGAATTTTATTATTTGAATCTGTGTGTTTCTCATAGTAAGTCAGATGTCAACAAGTTTATAGTATGGCCAGAGCCATGTTAATATTAAACAGATTTAGAAGGTTTTTTGTAGATCATTGAAGTCACATTAAGTTTTCTATTAACTTTCCGTATTGTTGTGAATGTATTCAAAGTAGTTCAAAGCTATAATTTCTAACCAGGACACTAGTTAATGGTTTCTTATGGAGGGAGAGAAGAAAAATATAAGCAGGTGAATTAATTTCAAAACCTGAATTAAATAGCATGAAGCAGATTTCACATTGCGCAGGCTAGTGATTACAAGTTGAATGAAGTTTTTGAATAGAATATGCTAACCGGTAAGTGACAAGCAGCCGCAACTAAACCACAGAAATAAATTAGGCTAAATAAATTGCTTGCTGTTTGACTTTTGAAGGGTTTAAAGGATTTGTACTTAAGATATATTCTGCACACAAGTTTTAAAAAAAAAAAAAAATCACAAATCAAGTAATTTCTCATTAGTTTTAATAACTTTTCCTTATTTTATTCCTTGCATGGTTAATATTGTCCGTGATCTGAGTGAAAAAGTAAGGAATAGATGGATTATTTTAAGAATCCCTGGCAGCCCCTGTTTTATATAAAGTTGTGATACAGTGTTAAATATAAATAAAACTCAGTCTCATGCAAAAGATTTGTCATGAACGAGAATAGCACAAAGCGCTCACATTTGATCTAAAACAAAAATATTCTTTGGTTTTTTAATTATTGCTAAATTAATTTTATTGCTCATTTGAGGTCTTTTGCTTCCTATTTTAGCTTGTTGTATTTTTCTTTATTAGGCTGCCCCTGTTCTGGTTCCTGCCTACATTTGTTCAATCTTTTTGTAATCCCAAGATGCTGTTCTCAGCCAGAGTGACTGTAACTGCAACCTTTGTGTCAATTCAGAACAGAATAAACTTTTCTCACTCACTAGGGAAATCTCAATTTCCAGTAATGGCCTCGGCTTGTTCCCAGTTTTCAATTGTTGCCTTTGTTTCTGTTATTTGACATTTAACGTTTGTTTTGTGTCCATTTTTTAAATGACATTAACTTCACCAAGTATTTATCTGTTTTTTCTTTACCATTTCTGTTTAATAAACCTACATAAAACCTGTTTGTTTCACCTGCCAAGTGTCCTGCATTGGGATCCTCATTCTTTGACCCATTACAGTGTTGCAAAAATCCCATGAATAAACAAATAAACAAAAATTCTCTTGTGGAAATCACCCAATGGACTGAAAAGCACTTCCTAAAGCTGCTGTCAGTAAACACTGTTTGTTGCTGCATTCGCAAACTCTACTGTGCAAAAACACAGAAAAAAAGAAGAAAATCCATAAACCTATAGAAAGTTTTCTCTGCTTCTCCTTCACTGGGTGGAACAATATGAGGGAAGTTACATAACTCAATTACAGTCATGACTTTCCCATATAACTTTGACATTTTGATTTCCTGCTGCAGCTATTAATTGTGCTGAAATCGGGAGGGTATGCTTGCAAACATAATTTTCCTCTGCACTCTTACAGTTTCTAAGATAAACATCCACATGGTAACTTCCCCACTGCCATGGGAAGTGAGACTAGGTGAAGAAACTTTTCTATTTTCTGACTGAAACTTTTCTATGTTGAGGAACAGTTTGAGAACATGATGTCCCACTTCATAAAATTATGCTCTATGTACACCATTTTTTTCTTTTAAGCCTTAGGTGAGCTGAGAAACACTTAATTCTCACAATACCTGCTGTGATAATAACTGGAGTTCCTTTAGAAGGTCAGGGGAATGCTTTGAGAACCCTTTTACATGGGAAGGGACAAAGTCTTCTCTCTCATAACATCATGCTGACTTTTGTTTTTGTCCAGATTTTGTTTTGTGTCTTGTTTGCTATGGAGGCCATTTAAAGCAGGTGTGTGGAAAATCCAGATAAGAAATACTGCAATGCTTCCCTGCTCAGTCTCTCATGGAGCATCAATTAATTTTCAACTTCACCTCTATCTAACTCTCCATTATCCCTCCATCCATGCCACTGTTCCTCTTTCATTACAGTGTCCGAGCCAGCTTCCCTCACTCTTGAGGGAAGTGCACTTTGAGTTTTCTGCTGGACTTCCACAGACCTCACATACAGCATTAACACTCAGACAGCTAAATTCATCAAAACATATAGGAACAGTGTTTTTTTTGTCTCTCTTCTGTTACCATACTTCCCTGTTATGCACTGCAGACAGATTGGCAGTCTTACAATAGTTACTTGCCACAGTTCAAATGGTTCGTTTATCAAAGAAGTGAAAAGGGAAGCTGCAGTTGTACAGACAGGGCAAGTCATATGACTGACCCAAATTCTCCAGCAAATGTTTCATTAGTATGTCGCATGGGCAGTTTCATATCCTCCTAACAGCTCTATACAGTAGGTGAATTCTATTAAGAGAATGTATTCAGTCTTTATCCAGCATAAAGACAAGTCGCTGTCATTCTGGAAGAACTTCATATCCCAGCATTCCTTTAGCGTCGTATGACTACGGTGCAGCTGCTGCTGTTACAGACTGACTTGCTTTTAAAGGAATATTGTGTAAGTTCTTAGTAGTTCTATCTATTCACAAAATGTAATATTTCGTTCAAAAGTGTTTTTCCATTAATCAGTAATCACTCCCATCAACAAAATGAAGTGTTCCTCTAAGCTCTGAATTTGCCGTTCGTATCATTCATATATACATCGAACGGGTCGGTTCGGTGGTGGCTACATGGTCGTGTTGCCATGTTTTTACATTCAGTAGAAGCGTGACAGTAGGAAACCACAGAAACTCACCGGAGACACCAGAGTTATCGGCTCAGTTCAAGGTAACACTTTTGAAAACTCACCGCGGGTGCAGTGAGGAGGAACCGAGCGTTACACTAATGCTGGGTTCACGTGCAGTCGGGCAGACGGCCATCGGTAACAAACCAGACCAAACATGGGTGAGGGAAAACAATACGACGTCAGATGTGGACTGAAGTCACTGTAACTGACAGACCACGTCTTCACATGGAGGCTTGTTTATGCCTTTACATGCAGCAGCTGTCGTCCGTCTGCTGTCTGCCTGGTTTCACGCGAACGCAGCATGAAAAGTACTAGCAAGTTGCTTGCGATAAATAATTGTTACACAAGGTCCCTTTAAGCTGCTTATAATATGTCTGGCTAAGTTAACAAGTTGTCAGAAACATTATAATTAGACACATGTTGGCTGGTTGCATAGATCGGTATCTATTGATATCAGATATTGGAAATGAAGAGTTGGACAGTATCGTGTATTAGATATTGATTTTTTTTAAAGCCAATTTCAAACATCCCTAGACAAGGAGACTTGAAAATGACTCAAATCAGCAACAGAGAGAACTTCCTCCTTACTGCAAAAAGAGATGGGGAAATTAGCCCTAATTCATTCAAATACAGGATAAAAGATGCAAAAAAAAGCAGAGCAAGGAAAAACAAAAGAACAAGTAGCTCATGAAAAATATCTGCAAGAATCAAAGCAATCAAAAAGACAAAACCAACCACAAAGGGATTCAAATCAACCAACAAAAAATTAGAATGGACTTGTAAGGGATAGCACAGGAGGAAACATAAATTAACCAAACATTGTACAGAGTGAGTCATAATGGTAGAGATACAAAATAGATACAAAAGCAAAAGCGTTATTAACTCAACTTCTCATCACAAAGACATTGCAAACAGGGTTTAAGTAAAGACACACAAAACAACAAGAACTCAAATAATATAAGATGAATTTCTGCTTATTTGTGTCCTTGCTCTGAGTGTAATAAAGTGTCACTGTGCCTCATTATCTGCTTCAGCCTCCACAAAAAATGTGAAACAGATTTCATGTGAATGAGCGAATTAACTAACCGACTATTTTGGTTCATCTGCATTTGGTGATGCATGCCATATTGTCCTGCTCAAAGCCCCACATGCATAACTGCTGTGACGATTCACCGGATTTAGTGAATCTGACTGCTTGTCCAGTTTGCTGCAGCCACAGTCTTGTGGCCTTGACAACCTGGTGACAGCTGTAATGAATTGAGACAAAAGTGCATTCAGCAGTAACAGAGTCACAAGCCTCGTCCTTGCAAAGCTGCAACTTGTTCTGCCTCCCCCTTATTTTCTGTTACTCTTTTACTTTCCAACACGCCCATACACGCATAGATGCGCACATACGCGTACGCAGGCTGTTCTCGCACAGTCTGTGTAAAAAGACCAACGCTGAACGAGGATGCAATCAGTGTTAACCATGGCCTTTTTGAAGGGAGGAATGTGCTGTCCAAATAGCATCAGAGTGTCAGAGAGGGTTGGCACTGACTAATAAAACCAGAATATAATTAGATTGCCAGGCAACAGTCTTGATAGAGCTGAATCTAGACAGAGGGAGCTTCTTCTCTCCACATTTGTCTGTTTTGTTATCGACTGACTTTATTATATGAAGAATTGCAAAGTGTACTCTCTTGATTAAATTTTTAGAGGACAGATGTCTGAATTTCTCATTTGTCAGACCTGTAGTGCTTTGTGCTTTAAAGTTTCACCACTTTTTGGAGCTTAAGTTTTTTTTTCCTCGTGTTTCACTTTATTCATTATTTACAACAAATTCCAGATAAAGACAGTCACTGAGCAGAAGACAGAAAGGGATGTTGTCATCACTGCTTGTGTGTTACTGATGAGAGTGGGTGAAAGAGAGAGTCATGGAATGAGGACGATTGTTTGAGCACATAAATGCTGGTATACGCGTGGTTACCCATGTCTGTACTGTACAGTGTATGAGAGGGACCCAGAGTGGGTGAAAGAGTTGAAAAGAAAGAATGGGGGGGATTACAAAGGGTATGTTGGTGTGTATGAGCAAAACCAGTGAGCCTCATTGGCCAGATGACTTGTTTTCACTACAAAGGATGGACTTTAGTGAGACGAGAGGCTGTAAGCCCGGGGATTAGGTCTGTTGGGCAACACAGCACAAGGCCCCAGGGCGGGCTTTCTGGTTGGCTTATTGGAAGGATGGAGACATGTGTCATGCGGAATATTGTTTAGGAGACGAGGGGGATGACATTTGTATTCTGCAGTCATGTTTGTTCTGTGAGCCTGCAATCAGCAACTAACAAGTTGCACTTTTTAAACTCTGGAAAACAATATGTGGAGAGAAACACACACAAATACACACAGAGAGAAACCCTCATGAGTCCAAATGATTTAGCTAGCTCATAAAAATGCCATCTGATAAAAGATAATCTCAAAAAATAGCCGCAAACAAATGCAAAGCTGCTCACACATGCTGGCCTTTTCTAGCAGCTTCTTGCCAGTTCTCTGAGGTATTTCTGAGGAGACAGAGATGGCAGAGAATGGAAAATGATGATTTGACGGGCTGCTAGAGGCACTGCAGGCTGGAGAAAATTGCAGGTATGCACCTGTAATGTGGCTCAGCTTTCACACTCTCTCCTTCCTGTCATTACCTCAGCTCCATTTCAACTTAGTGGCTTTTGAGCTTCTGTTGACATAGAAATCCACTGAAATACAGCCTACATAACATAGCATGAACTTGGCAACATTTATTTAACACTCTCTTGAAATCTCTTTTCTATGGATGATATCATTTCTTTGTTCTGTACAGTATATCATAACGATGTTGCATCATTTCATTAGGATGAAGGATAAACCTCTAAATGATTAGAGGTATCAAGACAATTGTACTATCATGAAAAAGGAACTACTCTCTTATAATTCTGAGACAAAAACATAATGGTTCCCAGTAGCAGCACAAGCTTAATGTATGATATTAATAATGATGTTTATTGAGGTCAGTCTCCCACTCCAAACACTGAGAAGGAATTTTTATCTACTCTTCTCTAAGTGATTTAGTTCATCAAAGTTTGTGGAGTTTTTTTTTATTTTTATGCACAACTCTCTTTATATCTTGACCAATTTCAAATGGGGTGAGGGCTGGACTTTGTGCTGGAAGTCCTCTCCTTAGAGGATTTACACCACTTGTAAATAATTGTTGTCTCTATAGAATGATGGACTCAAATGGTTTGGAAACGTCCCTGTAGCGTTCCCTCAATAACTGGGCTGGAACCATTACCTCTCTAAGTTCACTGCTGATGTCTTTCCTCCTTGGCATTGTGTTAACACACTCATGAATGCTCATAACCAACAAAATGCCAACATGTCTGTTTGTAATAGTGATGTGTTGTTCACGAATGAGTCGGTTCTAAGAGCCGATTATATGTAGTGAACGAGAAGAGGCGATTTCAGCAGGAGAGATCTGAATCTTTAAAAAGGGCGGGACTTTACTTTGATTGGCACATTATGTGACCAGTTACATGCAAGCGAAGACTTGTATCCTGCAACCATGTAAAGATGAAACTGGGGGAACCTTTCAGACGACAAGAAGTGTAGTGGTACAGACCAGGTATGCAGAGAAAGATGGGGAGCCAGATTTAAATTACAAGTGTGCCAGGAAGAAGTGGAGAAATTAGTGAATTTAAAGACACACAATGGAACTTTCAGCAGTTTTGTCAGTGACACGCCCCCTATCGGCGGCTAAACTAGCATCCATCTTGTTCGTACCTGTACTGTAAGCTCACTCCAGCCAGTAAAAGACAGTCTTATCTTGACTCTTGTTCTGTCCCTTCCTCTGTTTCTTTTCCTCTCTTCCTCCGGTGATGTTTCCTTGCGTTTCTTTACCGAATTCGACATGATGTGCATTCAAAACACCCGCGATGTTGATACTTGGTTTACATCCGGTTGCTAGTGAGTGACGCGGTGCTGCAACCAATAGTTGGCTGCAACGTCACGGTCGCGTCCCGGATGGGAATCTTACATAGTGCTGTTTCTGAGCCCCGGGACGCCTCTGGGCACTGACAGCTCGAAAATGCGCATAATGAATGTTGGTGTGACATCAAAACGAGTCAGAAACACAGATTTTTAAGGTCTAAAAGTTACGTTGTGTGTCTTTAAAGGCAGGGTGGATGATGTTTTCCAGGAGCATTTTTTACGACAGTATACTGCTTAAAGTCGTCTTCACAACCTGATTGCAACTGATTAATTAAATCTTCTGACATAAAAATAAAAAAAATAAATAAAAAAAAAGTCATCTGTGGAACGGACAGGACTGAAAAAAAAAACATCTAATGAAATTTTAATGGTTCGTGCTTATTGATTGAATCATTATATGTCCATCAAACTTAACTGCCGTTTGTCGCTCTCCCACCCTCCACACGTGCATGTGCACACGCTCTCAACATGTCGTGAGTGTCTCACAGTGCACATGAACATGGCTGCTCGCTGCTCGCTGCTCCTATGTTGCTGTTTGCTCTTAAAATCCTCCAAAAAGAAAAAAAAACGGATGTGGATCAAGTCATGGAGGTGTTGGTGTTTGCAATGTGGACGTTTTACACCGCAGAAGGAACTGGAGGTGAGGGAAGTATCACTTGTAGAAACATGGTTTCTAAGCTGTTTACTAGCGAGTGAACAAGCTATCCACGCGGCTGTTCTCGGTTATCTTCGCCGGCACACGTTGCTGGAGGCGTGGTTTCAGGTGGGTGTATTTTTAAATGTAGCTTGCTTGAAACGTTTTTCCAGAATCCCCTACCCTGCCTTTAAAGTGTCATGATATTCAAAGTTTGGCCTTTGTTTACTTGATTTGCTTGGTGTGGTTCTACGTTTGGATGTTCTTTTAAGATTTTGATTAAAGTATGAAACATATTTTAAAGGTATACTGTGTAACTTTTAATCCAAACATTAGACTAATGTGAGCAATGATAGATAATTTATGGGGTCAATATATGGCACTTGACACATGTTGGTGCTCTGAGGGGGCTGCCCTTCTCAAAAACCGGACACTGTAACTTTGCAGGAGTGGATCCGTCTCTCACTGGATCGTGTGACCTGGAGCACTTTGCTTTATGACTTTATTACTTTGCTATCATCTGATTAAAATGGACTGTTTTATTTTTCGACAGTTGTGTGGCCTGTGGGAAGTTACAGATTTTGTTCCCCTAGTGGCCAAAAGTTACACAGTTTCCCTTTAATGACAAAGCACAAAAAGTAAGACGTTAACTCTATAAAATTTGAAATTAGACTAAATTAGACTAAAATGAAGATCTGAACGATGCTAAATGAAGACATTTGGGGGATGAAAGAGATGACTCTTCTAAGGGAGCTGAGTCTAAGGAGCCAAATTTCCCATCACTAGTTTTTAAATGTACAAGTACTAATTAACATTGTTAATACTTAATATTGTCTTTATACATATCATCTGCATTTTGGCTCATTTATGAAGTTCTAGATAAAGAAAGGGTGAAATATATCAAATCTTATCCATATGAGGTTTTATCTACCCAATTCTAACAGCTTAAGGGCCAAATGATTTTTTTTTAAATATAAATTTCTTCATACATCAAACACCTTGGAATTGGAGGAGGTTGTACTTTCTTTTCACATGACTGTCTGTGGCAGGGACAGAATGAGCTCTTCACACATGGATGATTAAGAATCACACTGTAATGCACAAGAAACCCTGTAGCTGCATTTCTCAGTGATGAGAGTTAATAATGCAGCAGGGAGTATTTTCAGCCAAAACTCCCAACAAAACATTTAAACCTTTTGAGATGGAAGATGACAAAGGTAAAAGACAGACTCCAACCATGCAAAGAAAAAAGCAATACATCTCAGAAACCATAGTGAATTTAAAACTTATTTTGCAGTGGTTTTATTCCGAAGTGCAAATAAAGCTACAGTATATTGCAGTGTACTTGCAGACACCTTTGTGGAAAGGAGTAGTGAAGGAAAGTGAGAGTGATTGAAACTAATCTTTGTGTTTTTAGTCTCTACAGCTGTAATTAGTTTGTGTCTAGGCTTCTGTTGGCCAAAAGGCAGCAACCCAAAAACATCCTGAAAATGGCAAAATGGAAAGGAAAGAAAATACAGGTAGAAGGAGACTATCTTTGCAGGTAAATACGACAATGGACAGTAAAAATTAATATTATGCTCAGTCTGCCTTTAAATAAGTCGGGGTTGAAATTTTCAAGGGCAGAGAATGAAACAAAATAAGCCCCCAAAAATAAATAACAGAGTCACATGAAATAGCGTTTGCATTCAGTGAAATCTGAACCCTTAGTGCAGGCTATATGATCCACATCAGCCCCTTTGTCTTCTTTTTCAAACTGCAAACACTCCTAAGTGTTGCAGGATTTTCTTGACTGTCCAGCTTTGCAGCTGCTGGTGAGTCACAGCACTGACTGAAGATGCCAGAAGCTATAACCAAATCTCAACTTGCCTTTTTGAAAAGTTATTATACCTGACACCTAAGGTGGAGCTACTCAAGGGCATGTTTTGGATTCTTCTTTTTTATTCTCTTTAACATTACAGGTTTTAACAAAAAAATGTTAGACAGTAAATGCAGCAAAGAGTAAAGAGAATTTATTATGGATCGTGATGATTGGATACAAGATCAAGATGAAAAAAATGAATATCCTCTGGTTAGATGATTTATATTCTGCCCTTAATCTGTTTCCCCATGCTTCTCAGTTTGATGTGGGATGATTATGTGTTCAAGTTTACATAATATACTTACCTCTGCTTGTCAAACTCTCCTCACCTTCTGAAGCCCGAAAGACTGGATTTTCAAAACTCCATGATTCCCTAATGTTGTAACACCACTATAAAAGCGCAGGAAGCAGTTAGACCACAATCATTACATTCTCTTTTCTCCCTTTTAGTTTACTGTGTTATCAGAATATTACTGTACAAATTATAAGAAATTTTCGTCTTGTCTGTTTGTTATGCAATCATAAAAGAAGTTATACAACTCTAATGCTGAGTCAATTGGATTATTTGGTTTTGTCAGGTTTGGTAAATCTTTAAAACAACTGCCTCAGGGGAGCGCAGTCCTGCCAACACCCCCTAAACCTTGCCAGATCCTAAAACAGACAAACTGCCTGCCAAAACTAACCCTGGACATTTTGGGAATTAAAAAGGTATTTCAGCTTTTTTGACTTGCACCTGCAGAAACAGACATGAGAGCCAACCCCTGATTCTGCGTATGATCGTAACAGAGAACAGGCTCCTGCTGAATAAAAACTGCTTCAGTGACGTCATTGTGAGGAATGAGGTGGAGATTGGATGATTATAATGCAGGAATGATTCATTAAGCAGAGATGGGAATTGTGGAGTCACCAAGTCTTTTTCATGCCGTGTATTTGTTCTGTAGCCAGTGAACCAGCAGAGTTCAATCTGCACAACTGATTAAATTGTGCTGATTGGACTTACCAAGTTAAGGCTTCAAACATTAATTGGTTTGACATAACCACTTCTATAAACAGTATAACTGAACTATGCATATATTTCTTTTTTTTCCCCTTATCTTAGTTATGTCATTTTTCTAAATAACATTATTTTGTCAATGTATACAGTTTGTTTATTCCTTTAAAGTTCTCTTATTTATACCAGGAGGACTTGGAGGACCAGGAGCCCCTATGGGTTTATTTTTTTTTCCTTGCATGTGTTGAATTGTGATAATTTAGGATTGTTTTTTTTATCCTATATGTGCTAAATAGAGTTGTTTGTTTTTTTTATTTCTCCTGCTTTCAGCTGACTGTTGTCGCACCTGGTGTGATCTGCTGCAGCCCATCTGCTTCAAGGTTCAACATAATGTCTGTTAAGAGATGTTATTCTGCATACATTGGCTGTAACCAATGGTAATTTGACTTCCCATGCTGTAGAATAGATTAGATTAGCTTTGTTAATCCCCCAGAGGGAAAACTCTTGCAACCACACAGTGCTTGCATTCAACAACAAAAACAAAAAAAAAAAAAAAAAAAAGGGGGGGGGGGGGGGGGGGGGGGGGATCTGACAGCAATTGAAACAAAGGACCCTTTAAAACATCAACTAGAACACTCAGGCACAACAAAACATTCACAAAGGTTGAAAAGCTGAAACTAAAAATACTAGAACTAAAAGTGTATTAAAATCTATTGTATTTTGGAAGAAAACTGACAGAAGCCGGACTACGGACTTTTTAACACCTTCAAGGGAACACTAAGGCAGAATAAGATGCTCACTGAAAGGGCTTTTAGCCTGTTGAACCAGTCTGGATGACTTTTTATATATCCAGTCTGGCCATTCCCCTCTGATCTCTGACATCAACAAGTCATTTTTGTCCAGACGACTGCTGCTAACTGGATAACTTCTCTTTTTCAGGCCATTCTCTGTAAATCCAGATGGTTGCGTGAGAAAATCCCAGTTGATCATCAGTTTCTGAAATACTCAACCATGCCTCTTTCAGTCACTTAAATCCCCTTTCTTCCTCGTTCTGATGCTCAGTTTGAACTTTTGACCATGTCTACATGACTAAATGCCGTGATTTGCTGCCATGTGATTACCTAATTAGATATTTGTGTTTACAAGTAACTAAACAGGTACTGTATAGAATGGCCAGTGTATCTTCAACAGCAAACTGTTGTTAACTGGCTCACATAGTAGAACAGATGTGAAGCGTGAATGTGAGGATGTGTTTAAAAAATCCCTTTAATTGTTTTTTCCTATGTAAGTTTGACAGTAACAGGATGTACCCATACAGTAACTCCTGTTGTTTTAGCTCCAAAAATATGTGATTTATTTAGGTGGGGTAGCATGTTATGTAATCACTGCCTTGATAGATTTGCCATGGTGCATTTTCAGAAGGCTCTGGCCTCCTCATTTGTTTGCCATGCAAAACCCTTATTAACAAATGCTCTCTGCCCACATCACTTTCTTTCCCCCTCTCTTTTTCTGGTCAGTGAGGTCTGGACTCTCATTTGAATGTTTCCATGAAAGTTTCCATCCGCATCTCCAGTAGAAACCTAGGAATAAACCTTTGAAAAAAAAAACCTGATACGAAACTTGTGCCACTTTCTTGAACATGACTGTATTTTTACATAAAGCGTGGTCTATGACTTTATGCTTTCTTATAATCCTTAAATTTTCACTTTTCTATCTTTGCTTTGTCCTCACTTTGTATCCTTGAAAAGCAGCCCAAGAGCCCAACACATATGGTAGACTAGCTCCCCCTAATGCTAAAGATCTGCCAAATGTTTGCTGTTGTAGTTTTGAGAGGACAGAGCAATATTAAACAAAAATAACATATTTAAGGAAGACACATCCAATGATTCACCCCCACATTTCAGAAGTCTAACCGAATTACTGGTTATAACCTGAGAAACTTTTCCATTTCACTTATTCAGCCTAGATTGGTGCTGGAAAGCCTGATAAGACCCCCTCACAACAAGGTATAAATTGTCAGGAATGTGTCAAAACCCCCTGCAACACTCTATTCACTCATGCTTTGGGCTTAAAGTGCCGGCGGTAACAGATATATAACCGGCAACTGATTGGCCCTGACTGACAGACATATTGGAATCAGATTCTGGAGCCAGTGATTCTAGAATCTGGATGTCAGTGCTGGAGGATAACCCCATGAATGCTTGTGGGATCAGTTTGGGTGTTCTGTGGAGTGCTAGAGTGTGACCAACACCGCACTCGTTTCCTTCAACAACAACCTGGTTGAGGAATGATACACTCTCACAGCAAAATGTGATCAGCTTGGTGATCAGCATGAGAAGGAGGTGCAGGGCTGTTGTGGCCATGTATGGATCGTTCACACACTTCGAAGGCCCCTGACAGTGTACAGTGGAAGGGTAAAAATAGCCAAAATGTGTTTTGTTTTGTTTTTTTCCTTATTATTGTAGGAGAGTGCAATCATCCAACCCACCAAGCAATTTGAAACAAGAGCAAATACCAACATGAGAAAATGGCAGAGGGTTTGGGCACATTTTGGTAACACTACCCACACATATAGCTGTGTTGCTCGTTCCACACAGGTATAATCAATACAAGTTTTACTTCACTATAAAGATGAGGTATTCCAACTATGTGTAATACAACACAAAGTGATATTATTAAGGAGGAAAAATAATAAATGGAACAAAAAATGTCCTTACATTTCGGAACTCAAACCCTTTGATTATTAAATTTTTATTGTACTCTTTCTCTGTCCAGCACTTTGGGCAAACTTGGTTTTTTGTAAACATGCTTTATAAATAAACTTGAACTCAAACTTAATTTTATATTATTTGTTTCATTTCAGTTAAAAGCTAAATGTACTGTTCCTATTCCTGTTTCTTATGTTATTCTTAGCAGCGTTTTATACGATTCTTAATGATAGGAGACAAAAAAGCTTCTTCTTTACATCTATTTCTAATTCCTCTGATGATTATTAGGTGCGATGTCAGTTTATCACCACTTGGTGGCAGTACTTATATTTGAATCATTTCGATGTTGTTGGTTTTTTTCCCTTCATTTTTCTGCACCAATTAGTCATCTTGTCTCACTTTGAGGAAGCACTTAAAACCTTCATTGTTCATAAATTGATATAATTTTTTGCTTCATAGTCTGCGTGCAATGCGTGCAGATGTGTAAGAGGAGATGGAGAGACGCAGCGAACTAATAAACGATTAAACTAATATCCTTTAATTGAAAAAAGTTTTAGAACGTCAAATTTTTGTGCGAAAAGTGACTGATAACGAAAATCACGCACAGGGTCCCTTCAGGTCATCCTAAATGTGATGTGGTGGGAAGTCGTTTGCGCGTTGAAGACGCGAGAGAGCCGCAGCTGAGAGGTGGTCTTTGTATGACAGAGCTGAACAGGGGCTTCTGACTTTGCAGAGTCACTTCCACAGCTGCTGGGATCACAAGTTGAGCTGACTGAGAAGCTGTTACCAGAAACCAGACTCCTGTATTCTACTTGATTTGGCTGATGCAGCGCACTTCGTAAATTGTTCTCATGTCTCTGCCTTCATGTCGAGACTCACCCTAAGGTTCCCACAGACAAGAACAAAGTATCCAAGAACTGTGTCGGGGAAAACTCTTGGAGCAGAAATGGGCAGCAGATTGATGTGGCTGTCTCTGGCGTTGTCAGTGGCGTTTGCCACCGGGCAGGACGCAGGCACGCGGGGCGCAAATGAGGACATCCCGGAGGGCGCATCCACCTTGGCGTTCGTCTTTGATGTGACCGGATCCATGTACGACGACTTGGTCCAGGTTATCGAGGGTGCATCCAAGATTTTGGAGACATCCCTGAGCAGACCGAAGAGACCTTTGTACAACTTTGCCCTGGTGCCCTTCCATGACCCAGGTATGAACAAACAAGTTTTGTGATGGTGCATAACTTTTTCCTCGCTTTCCCTGTAAAAAAAAAAGTGCATGTTATTTATAACTATTTCATGTTTATTCTTTGATGTCTAAACAAAAGCAGTCAGAAAGGTGGGAAATGTGATAGTTTGTTCACAATCCGCCCTCTGACTGCCTAAATGTTCCTCACACCTCCTCAGGAGGAACTCTGGGGATTTTGTCTCTGCACGCAGATGTTCAGCCTGACGGTCACTATCATTAGCATTCCGCCAGGGTTACTATCAGGCTCTAAGTTTGCAATGCATCTTGATGATTATCATCACCTTTGGGTGCTCTTTCATTCTGAACAGCAATGCCTGCACAATACATCATCGGGCCGTTCAACAGAAAGTCTGACTTGTAGGTCAGGAGTGACATAAGTCTGTGGAGCTTCCAAAATCCAAAATATTTAGCTTAGAAATTTGATAAAGGAGTCCTAGTTGGAGTCTTTGCATAACTTTCAGTTATGGCAGGCAGCTGGGGCTTTGTAGAATTTTAAAATGTGGACGTTTTGTTGATGGAGTGACTTGTGTCCAGAATCTGTTTCCACAAACAAACCCTATGCTTCTGTCATGCCTGATTGGAAATGACACTGCAAAAACTCAAATCTTAGCAAGTATATTTTTCTAATTTCTAGTCCAAATATCCCACCACACTCAAAATTAGACAAAATTACTAAAAGAGAAACATTTCAGTGAGATATAAAATCTTGTTTTATAAAGGCAATGCATCTTATTTCAATAAATCTTATCAAGAAAATTTTGCTTGTTCCATTGGCAGAATTTTCTTTTGCTTGTAGTAAGCAAAAAAAATCTGCCAATGGAACAAGCAAAATTTTCTTGATAAGATTTCTTGAACCAAGATGCATTGCCTTAAAACACAATCTTATATCTCACTGAAATGTTTCTCTTTAAAGGCATATGCCACTTCTGGGTGAAATTGAGCCTCCCCCCACAGTCCCCTGAGTTGGACAAGTGGGCAGAAGCGTTTTTTAGCCAACCCAGTCATTCTCTGAATCTCGCAGCACTGACTGCAGCTTAGCTTAGCATAGTTGCAGTAAGTACCGCGGATAGTAGCAACCATGCGCAGCATCCGGTGGCAACCCTGTTTACAGAAGTTGGGGATGCTGCGCATGCGTGCTGCCTTTGCTACTATCCGCAGTGCTTCGCCTCTCTACTGCCGCAGCATATAGTTCCCTATTGAATGCCGCCTAGTCAGTCCTTTGTTGTGAAATTGGCTTCTTGTTTGTACTCAATCAGAATGTGCGGATCACGAAACTTAACTGGAAAAAATTCTAGTTAATTAGTTCACTTTTGCCAAGTGATGCCATTAGAAACCACCCGATTACAGCAACTATGCTAAGCCAAGCTAAAGTTAGTGCTGCAAGATTCAGAGAATGACTGGGTTGGCTAAAAACACTTCTGCCCATTCGTCCAACTCAGAGGACTGCGGGGAGGAGGTTCAATTTCACCCAGAGGTGGCATATGCCTTTAAGTAATTTTGTCTTATTTTGAGTGTGATGAGATATTTGGACTAGAAATTAGAGAAATATACTTACTAAGATTTGAGTTTTTGCAGTGTATAAATTGAGTATTCACCTAGACAATGCTCATTTAGCATCAAGAAGAAGGGAATGGGCTGCAGGTACCTTCTAAAAACATAATGGTAAGACTTGTTATAGTCAACAAAGAGATAGTGAGAGACAAGTCTGCTTTTAAGATTTGTTTCGTGTGACATCCAGGTAACTTTGTGCTCTGTCCAAATGTGCTCTGTGACTCTCCATGCAGATCTATGTCGAAGTAGTTTAAAATTTAAGTAGTTTCGTCTAAAAATATACCCAGCAGATAAAGAGAATAACTGCTTTGGGAGGTCTGAAGGAGAAAAGAGGAAATGAATAGACAGAGATGATCTGCGTGGTGAAGATACAAATACCTATTCCAGATGTTCTTTCTCTGCTGAACTTCAGCATGTCACAAAATCTTATGAAGCACATTTCCTTAATCACTGATTCAGTCTGCAAGCTCTGTGCCTAGAATAATAATTGTATTCAAGGGAGAAATATGCTCTGTGTACACAAGTGTAATAAATGAGGAATTCATTATTGTGCGCCTCTGGGAGGAAAGTTAATCCAGATCATTAGCAGATGACAGAAGAGCTGTAATTCTTTGCATCTCAGATGATGAAACAGTAGTGGAGAAATGCTGTGATTTTAACCTGTAGCGAGCGTCAGGGTTTGATTTATAGGAATATAGTAAGATCCTCCTCTTGCAGTAAGCTGCATTGGCTCAAGTCAGAGCTCCAGAGTCAAATCTTCAAAAACCTCACATCTACGTGTTTGTCCTTCACTAGTAAGTGACGTTCGTTTGCTTCTTAAAATGTTTACGAGGATTTCAGAATGTGTTCACCAAACCCTCCCCTAGGGAATAGAGGAATGATTAGCACAACTCACAGCTAGCGGGGTAGCTGAACATTTTGCCAAATGTTGTTCTGACCCTTTCTCTTTGTCTCACTTTTTGTCCTCTTCCAACGATATCCCAGAGCCTTGGGGAGAATCAGTTTTGTTTTCATAGGGACTTTTTTATTAAGGGCTTGTTTCATTCTGACACGGATCCATTTTCTTCCCTTTCCATTTTACCCGGTGTGATAACGCAGTCCCTCCTGTTTGATTTGGCCCCTTTTAAATCAGAGCTTCCCTTTTTATTTACACTGCAATCTGACACAGTAAACACTAGAGTGTGTGTTTGTGAGTCTGTGTTCCTGTCAGTGTGTCAGGAGGATGCCTGGATATTGGGGTCAGGCCTGTGTGGGAAGATCAAGCAGGAAGTCCACCCCCCCACCCCCCACCCCCCACCCCCTTTCCTCCATCCTGCAGGGGGAGAGAGAATGAAAGAAAGTGGATTTTACTGAGGAGTAGGGGCTGTGAATGCAGCAGTACAGTCTGAGAAGACTCCAATGAAACAGTGTCAGCGTTATATTTCAGCTCCCCTGGTGTGTTTTTATGTCATACCCATGGTTATTTCAGAGAGCTACATTCACAATGTGAAAGAATGAGCTGTACAGTAAAGTCCTTTTTTAGGCTTAGAAGTCAAAGGTGTATTACTGTAAGCGCAGACTCGCTGGATTCACGGTACATTTATTTGAGAGTTTATAGCCAAATAAACTTTGCTTCACTACACCCCCACTATTCTCTCAAACAAGGAAATGTTGCCACCATGTCAGAGCTGATTTAAATGAGTACATTTTTTCCTGTTAATCCTAAATAAAGAGACTCTGAAATGCTAAAGGCTGACGTAAAGTAAGACAAATGTGTGCATGATGGGCCAAAGTTGTTGCAGATGTCCGGCTTTACTTTACTTACTGCTGACGTCTTCTCATACACATGCATGTTCTTGTAAATGCTGCCTTGCGGTGAGAGGGTGTGGGTCTTATGTGTTTGTGTGCGAGTTTAATTGGTTGAGGTTGAGATGGGTCAGAGTCCATCACCTTGCTCCAGTGGGAGACATAATACACTCGCTGTAGCCATCAATGTTCAGTAAAGTCGCAAGTGACTGTAAGGTTTATGCCCTGTTTACAATTTTGAATGTTGCTTTTAATAAAAGTAAAAAGTAGCCTACATACAGTAGCACAGACAAGTTGACGCTGGAATTTCCCAACAGCAATCAAAATCTTTCTTGTTTAAAGGGACTAGAGGCAGGATTAAGAAGTGAGACTCGCGAGTGCCGCAACTGGCACTTTGGGTAACTGCAGCCACCAGCCAAGCCAGCACGGGTTATAGCTGCAGCGTTCTTCGTAGTGCCACTTTTCAGTGGCCTTTCATATGATCTAGATCGCTTGCTGATGGCAGAAGAATCCATAATTATCCCTCACAGTGTTTGAATTCACCGCGACCGTCTCCTTCCTGTATCAGAACTAGGGATGTAGCGATTATCAGTAAAATGGTTAACAGGGATAAAATTCTCAACGATTAGTAATGCCGTTTCAAATTTTAATTATCGTTAAAACCGTGACTGATTACTGCACTTTGAAAAACTCCCAGCGAGGCTGCTCATTGGCTGCAAAAGCAGTAGCAGCAGTCACATTTTGTAATGTTTAATTCATGATAAAAAATTGCGGAAGGCAATAAAGGCACCCACATGGACAGTCCTCTTGAGAATTTTCCCCCTTTAAAAAAGAAAAAAGTAGACATTTAGACCCATTTTGGATATTTTTAAAGATGCTGGGGGGTAACTCTGTAATACCGCAATTAAAATGATAACCGTGATCATTTTGGTCACAATAACCATGATATGAAATTTTCATATCGTTACATCCTTAATCAAAACTGTGGGGACGCGTATGCAGCGTCAATTGACGTCACATCCGTCACATCAGAATATGCTTCAGTTTATTAAATATAAGCCTCCTGAAAACAACTAAGGACCATTATGCTAATATTAGGGTTAAACCTGTGAATTTATTAGACTGTTTTCCCACATATTCTAGAAAAGTTCTTAATGACCAGAATCTCTACAGCTTTGGACATGACCAAAACCTGTAAGAGTGGCTAAGGCCTTTTGACCCCAGTTGCATGTAGACACCCAAACTGTCTTCGTCTTGTGATGTATGTCCTATACAGTAAACCAGCAAAAACAAGGTCTGATTTTAAACTGTACAAATAATTGGTGAGTTCATTTTCTTGTTTTACTCATTTATGTATGTAGAAAGTTGCATTAAAAAGCTTCAGGCTAGCAGCACAAAGCCAACAAAGCTTTATGGTAAAGACAAGTAACCAGATTTTAGCTGGTTAATGGATCACGTTTTAGTTAGTAAATGCAACGCTTGGCCAACATCTTACGACAGTAATATGCCAACCAAATGCTAGCCGCACGCTAGTGGCCACTAGTGGCTGTGTAACAAGTTACAGGCCTGTAGTGCAAATATCCAAATTCACAGACTGAGACCACAATTACCTTTTTGAAATTACCAAATCAACTAAATGTAACATGTGGCCATAGTGTATCTCTTCCCCAGGAACAGTCATATGGCTATCATATTGCTACATTTACATGCTAAAAACTTAGCATCTCAGTTTTATGTATCCTTATTTCCGTCATACATATCACATTTAACCTTTTTAGCAAAACGAAAACCAACTGTGTCTCCCGCCCTCCATTTATTAAAAGCTGCTCAGTGTTGACCTGTCTTACTTCAGCGCCGGTCAGACTCTAGTTTTGCCTTTTTTGTCACACCAGACAAAAACTTTTCTTTACTTTATGTGTGTGAGTGAAAGCACACACTGACATCACACTTATCTCCTCTGTGTGGTTTGTATGAATAAGTGAGGATGGGCTGTGGCAACTGTCTGAAAAGAGCTCCTGTTTGATCTCAGGTCAAATGTACTTAAGCTGTTATAGCGTTTCTATTTCTGCAGCATCTTCTCTAAAATAAAGAATTAAGTCTGTTTCACTTACACTGCGAATTGGGACGTTATTATTTGCCAATATCTTCATTGGAGTCGTATTATTCTGATCTTGAGTGTTGTTTTGTGTGTTGTAGAGGCTTGTTCCTCTCAGTTGATGGCCTGCCTCTCTAACATTTTCCTGCCAGTTGTCTTTAGTTAGAGGGAGATGGCTGTGGAGTGATGAGAGGGGATGATGGAGTAGTTTCTACCTTCTCTACAAGATCAAAGGCTCTCATCTCAAAGCTCCCTTTGTTGGTGTTCAGCGTCTTTTCCTACCAACCCCTTTTTCCTTTGTTTCCTTCTTTCCAGAGCAATTTTTTGCCTGAACCACCCCGCCCGTGTGAGATTACAAGGAGCTGGCGTTTAGCTGGACAGAGTCAATAATGATGCTATTAGGCAGGAATGCCCAAAAAGAGAGAGGTGGGGATTTGGGAGAATTAGAGGAGGAGAGAGGAGCGTGGCAGACTGAAATGAGTGTCTGTTCTGTGTTTTATTTTCTAATAAAGCTACTCTGGGATATTGAAATGACCACTCATTTTTAGGGATCCACATGCATCTTCTAATGTCGCCCAAGGTACTCTTAGAGCATCAGCTTCAGCTCCATTTAGCTTTGAAATTGTTGCTCAGGGTTGTCTTTCATCTTGGAGGGGAGCACATACCTGAGGGCTGATACAGCAACACTTAAATAATCATCCTTTCTGTTCCCTGCTTTCAGCTTTATAACAGCTGTAGTTACTCCTAGCCCTGTGCCGTTTTAAAGGAAAATACAATTAAAGGACATTGCTTGTGATTAGGGAAATGACATGGACCTTCAATGCACTTGCTAACATGAATCTGTTTAAAATGTGTGATCAAGTTAAGAGGCATATTTTAAATATTTTGTTCATTCCATTATACTGAGATTTTTTGCCCTTAGGGCTTTGTACATGTTTTCTTGTTGAACTCTGAGCCTCATTCTCAGGTCCTGAGGTTTCATTGGCTCTGGTTGGGACCTTCAGGTGTCTTTTGACATCACTGTCTGGGCTCCTATTGATCCTCTTGACCTTTTGTGTCTGGATTGTGTTTGTGTCTGTTGGGTAATTGTCTGAACATGAAGACACAAATCTTGGTCAGAGAAAAGAAAAGTAAAAGAGCAGAGCATCAGAATAGGAATTACCTTTACATTTATGATAATCCTGATTGAAATGTTTTCCCTGATAACTCCAGATCAAAACAATTTGTTTGTTATGAATTATAAATTATTGTGCATTGAAAAAGAAGAACTTTAAACTGAATATCGGGCACAAATGCACATTTTGCTGCATATCTATGTCACGTTTTTCCTGCTCTGGGGCACATTTACCTGACCTATCCCTCCCTTTTACCACGTATCCTCATGCAAGCAGCAAGGCACTCCCAGTTCAACTTCAGTTTATCTGGGAAAGATGAGCACCCGAGGCTGGTCAAGTAATTTTGACAACAACTGTCTCTGAATGCCTCATGGTGGGCAGCAGCATGTTTTTCGGTCAGTCTGTTGCAGTTGTGACCGGAGAAATCTTGGGCTGCACTACATATTGAGGCTTTTTATATATTGATGCATTTTTATGCTTCTACAACAAAGGTTTGGCTCCCAAACCAAGTGGATAGTTTCCATCTGCGTGTTCCAGCTGTACCAGCTGCATACATACACACTACGCTCTGCTTTAGTTTTTGCTAGTCAGCATTTTTTTCTTTATTACTCATAATAATAAGCAGCAACCTCAGCACTCTAACTGTTGCCCCTAACCGAGGGCTTTCCCCAATTCATCATTTTTCAATTGATGTCTAGACGCTGTTATTAAGAAAATATGTTTTCTGACACAAGTTTCTTTTTTAGGGCAGATTCATGTAGGTGTTTTACATCATAGTTTCAGGGCCTGGAAGACTCATTAGAGTTATGTCCTTATAGAGCTGATTCCAAAGTTGAACATTCACATGATTTGGTATGGCATGACTTCACGTTGGCTGTGACTTCCAAGGCTGTTTTTCCACTGTGTGAGCTGGACATTTGAGTTGAAACATATGTAGGCTTTAAACAGAGTGGCCAGTGAGGGTGAAGTGACATTGTAGGGATGTGCACCCTTAAATTTGCTGGTTGCAGAATATCAGGAAAGTCACTGTTATTCTAGAACTTCATATCCCAGCATTCCTTTCAGAGTCATGTGACTACAGTGCAGCTGCTGCTGCTAAGACTGACTTACTTTGAAGCTGCTTATAATATGTCTGGTTTTAAGTTGTTGGTTAAGTTACAGAGTTGTCAGAAAAATTTTAATTTCCCACATGTTGGCTTATACCTGCTTGTATCTGATATATGGCAGCCAGATGTCCAAAATGAACCACTGTGGCTGAGCTAAAGCTATTATCTTTGCTCTTGAAGCAGAATATAGTTGTATATCTTTCAAAATATAAGAGATACATCCATATTTTATATCTCTCATATTTTGTTAGGTTGTATCTCATGGTTGTAACTGATACCAATCTACAAAGATCAATAAGCAAGGGATAATGCCTGACAAGGTGTCCATTATCAGAAATTAATGGACCAGTTTAGGATGGGCAGGGTTGCTTATAAGCCCTCTGGGCTTTTTGACCCTTTCTGCACATTTCAACATGTTTCTTTTTTATTGCTCTTCTTCATGATTTTATGTATGGACATGCAAATAGCAATAGACAACAAAATAACAATAAACCTCACAGCAAGAAGGCCTCTGGTTCATGCCTCAGCTGTGGCCTTTATATGTGGACTTTGCTTGTTCTCTCTGTGCATGTAGGTTCTCTTTTAGCATTCTGGCTTCATCCCACAGCCCCAAAACATGCATGTTGATTAATTAGTGTTTCCAAATACTCCGTAATGAGTGGGATTTGAGGAGGAGTGAGTGGTTCTATGTTTCACTGTGTTGGCCCTGTGATGGACTGGTGTCCTGCCTGGGATGTAGCCTGCCTCTTGCCTGACAACAGCTAGGCTCCAGCTCTAAGACCCTGAATTGGAAAAAGCAGGTATAGAAAATGGATGGATGGATGGATGGATGGATGGATGGATGGATGGATTGTTCATTCTTTATTTCAGATCATGTAAACACTGATAATTAATTAGTCTAATTTGATTTTAAATTAATTTAAAAAGAAAAAAGAAGGGAAAAAAGAAGAGAAAGGACAAAGAAAGAAAAACAAACACCTTAAATTCTTCTAAATTCTTCAAATTATTTTGATAATTGTGTCTAGCATATACATTTAAAGTAAATTTTCATCTCTCTATTCGAGGGTCCATTTTTTTCTTGTTCTTCAGTACTCTCAGACATTTCATAGGAGATATTGTAATAACACAAAACTAGTTTGTTCACATATATTTCTGAAGTTAATCTTAATTCTGTGCTTAGAATATAGGGGAGCCAGCAAATCTGTCCAAAGATGTACATGCGCTTTTTATTCACTGCCCGTTTCTGAACAGTTGGTCACATTTTCATTTTTCTGTTGGACAAGTGAAAAAGCTGGTGTGAACTAACACAACAACTTAATTAGGTGATAATATTTCATTTTATGGTTGCAGCGAAGTGGCGAATCTAAACTAAATAACTGAAGACATTATGGCTGCTCTGGTTTAATTTATCCTGTTCAAACAGATTTACAGTAATTTCCTTAAAAAAAACAGGCAAGATATTACCATCCTTGTTAAAGGTTAATGATGCTGCTGTATAGCAGAACCACAGGTATACAGATGTAAATGATCAGGTTTTTCCAAAGATAAAAATCTACTCCATTGGAAAATTGAGTAAAAAAAATCTTTATGTAGTCGATTTAAATTAACCATTGTGTTGCGCTGTTGCATCACCACTGGCTTTTATAAGTTTCTATTGATTCCTGCATTATTTCATTTTGCTTTTCCCTCTTGAGAAAAAGCTGGTAAGCTTGAAGCTTTTCCTGAAATGCAGCAAAAACCGTGCTGCATTTATGTGTCTTTGCCAGAAGAAAAGATGGAGGAAAAAAAACAGAGGAAAGGGATTCTTTGTGGTTGAAAAAACTCGTTTAGAACATCTGATGAACATGACAGTTTCAGATGGTAATTGAGGCAAATGTAGGAATCAGACAAGTGTTTGGATGCCCCTAGGTGAGCGTTGGAGGAAATCACATCATGTTATGTATCCATCACCGTATTTTTTAAGCCATGACTCAGGTTTTTTTATTTCAGGTCTGAAGTTTGAACTCATCAATGTGAGGTTGCCTATCTTCTCAGATTGGATGAAAATAGGGAAGAATTTGATGCTCAAGTTAATATATAGCAATTAGGGCTGTCAGGTGATTAAAAAAAAATCTGATTAATAACAGGATTTGTAATTAATGAATCTAAATTGCATTTTAATCTCATATCTAAAGCAGTCGTGGGGAATGGTCCTGAACAGTCCTCTAAGTTTTCCATGCAACCCTGCTCCAACACAGCCTATGAAGTTCCGTACAGTGACTCATTGACACGTCTTCTTCTTCCTTCCTTCTTTTTTTTTTTTTTTTTTTTTTGATATACTTTATTCATCCCAATTAGTGAGCCAATTAGGAAATTCATTCTCTGCATTTTCTCCCATCTCAGGTTGAACCTGAGAGCAGTGGGCTGCTATTTAAAGCGCCCACCCACTGCCCGGGTCATTCATTGGGCCAGATTTAAAATGATTGTGCACTGAATTGGCACTCTGAATTAATCATGATCATTTTTTAATGCATTAATTTGCCGTAATTTGTAGTTAATTAATCCAATTAATGTGTTAAATTGACAGCCCTAATAGCAATCATAGGTTTCAGAAACTAACAAGTTCAAACTTATGTGTAAAAAAACCCTGAAAAATCAACAAAGAAAAACACCCATTATTGTTTTATTGGCCTTTCCACTTCTTAATTGTTATTGGCTGCATCTGCTTGCTTCTTGCTTGGCAGAACTTGTTCTTTCAACCAATTCAGCTCATTGGGAAAATCTAAAGAGTTTTGAGCAGATGTGAGAGAGCGCATCATGGATTTTGACAAGCCAGGAGTTTTTCTTGGAGACATTTCTAGAACTGCAGAGTCAAAGATCATTGTTTCAAACAAATGTTCATGGGAAAGCTATCAGAGAGGTTTCTCCAGACTGTCACCCTCAGCTGTGAGGAAATTGGTTTATATGGAAGAAACATCCAGTGAACTGACTGTCAGGTAACTTTAACATCAGCGTGGACTGACAGGACCTCATCAAAGAAAGAAATCCCTTCATGGACAAAGAAAAAAAAAGCCTTCTGGGGGGAAGTTTGATTGTGTTTCCTACTGATGGCAGACCTAGACCCGGCTTACAGACGATCTTTAAAACCCTAAAAGTCTAAGTAGTCCTCTTATATGTTGTTATATTTAATATGAATTTGAATGCAGAGCATCTTGGGTGACATCAAGATACAACTGACGCTGCAGGAAATTATTGCCTCAGACACTGAGCTCAGACTGCACATAGAGGATTAATGAAGTATGCATCTGACTGAGTAGACAGTGTTTAATTCTATATTTTCTCCAGTTCAGATAGGGCTGGACGATATAGAAAAAAAGATTATCGATAAAAAAAATCTGTATCAATCGATATCGATATTTATCAAAAATAAAAGCCATTATCAAATTAAAAGCTATTTTAGCTGCAGCCCTGGCCATTTAAGCTTTTGCTGAATGACCTAGTTATAATAAAGTTCACACTAAAGCTGTTTTCAGACTTTCATTGCACAACATGAGCAGTAAAGTCCATCCACTCTTTAAATGGACTTGTCTTTTCAAACATGCTGCTTCCTTGTGGACTTATCGCGTCCAATTCAGCCTTTGCTTGGGTCTGCGTTTGTGATTGGATTGGCGGAAGGACTTTAGTATCATGCTACCCGATAGGCTACAGCGGAAATCTGTGCTTTTATATTGAACTTTTATTGACCCTCTTTTTTCTATTGAAAAAACCTCTATCGATCGATGTATATCAATATTGAATTATCGTCCAGCCCTAGTTCAGCTTGTAAATCTGCACAGTAAAGCAAAGGAGGAATACAAAACAGAAAAAGCTTAAACATTTTCATAGACTCTGATTGCACCATCAGCCATGAAATACTTGGTTGGGAATGATGTAATTTTGTGGTTTTCTTATTGAGGTTCTTGACATTTATGTCTAAGCTTTCTACTTATTGCAATTAAGTTTCATGTTTAATTCCCCGAACATTATGAATTAGGGAGTCGGATCTAGCCAAGACTCAGGGCTTTACAGCAGACTCAGCTAAACATCAATAGCAACATCTGAACTCTCTCTAAAGTTTTGTCTTCTTTCATCCTTTTTCTCCAGCCTTGTCTCCTCTTGATATGTTATAAAGGCTGAACACAAATGTGTTGTTGGAGCTAAAATCATTGAAAGGTTTTGCTGTTGAAAATATTCTTGCTGTTTTTGTGGTTAACACATTCTTAAACTCTCACAAGAGAGATATTCATCACAGCTTGGCTGAGATTCCACATAATTAAACAAATGTCAGAATCAGACGGGTTGGATAAAAAAATGCAGAGTGGAAGACAAAAGTGGGAAAGTTCAGAAGCTGTTCATTCAGTCCAGAGGTCAACAGCAGAAAATCCAAGCCACAGAGCACAGATGAAAGTTATCTGTAAGCAGGGAAGCAAGGATCATTTACAAGGAAAACTTATAAGGGAAAGATGCAGGATCACTGATAGAAACTGACATGTCGATCTGGAGGCAGAGGAGCAGATGAGGAGAGAGAAGTAATTAGGCAGAATGTGTGGATGACTGTCAAAAAAAAGAAAAAGAAAAAAAAGAAACAGTTAAAGGTATAGTCCGGAGTTCCCCTCCTAAAAAATAAACGTTAGACTTGAGCAAGTGAAACCCGTCTCAAACTCCGCCTTTGGGACTCAGCTCCTGTGCCGTGGTGCGTTTGAACGCAACTCTCTCTCCCCCTGCCTGTAATTCGCTCTTTTGCATGGTTTTGGTGTGTTAGGGACGTTTCTGGGTGGAGATTTCTGTTTATATCGGCAGCCAATGACAGAGCTAAGAGCATGACGCTGTGTGGAAATAAGCTCATGATTGGAGCAGACGCCAGTCACTCAAACTCTCGAAGGAAAAAGAAAGAAAGAATGAAAGAAAAAAAAAAAAAAACACCGTATATGCACCGAAGAAAAGGTAAGAGCTTCAGATAATGCGCTTTGGAAAACCAGGGTTAATAGTAGTTTGGCTTGTAGCCACTTCTGAGCTCTGAAGGAGAAGCTTGAAGTTAAATAGGCTAGCTAAAACGAGGCGGCCATTAGCCTGAGAGGGAGGAGCGCTAAGTTTGAATGCTGTTTGCAAACAGAAACGCTGGAGGGACTTCAGACTCTACCTTTAAGTTTTAAGTCACAGTGATAAGAATCTCCTTAAAATTGGATTGTAAATCAAGTCAGAAATCTTTTAAAGTGTCCTGTTTTGTTAAATTTAAACCCACTTTTAATACGTTGACTTCCTCACATAGTTCATTGGGGGGAAAATAATATTCCAACTTCTCTAAAACATCCCTTTACTGTCTGGTAAATAGATATTTTGTTTCTGTAAAGCTTTTGTGGTGACAAAATCAGCAGAATGAAGAAAGCTAATATTCTTGTTTAACTGCAGAAGTCTGTCACATGAAACATCTGTGCAGTGATGTTGTCTGCTAGAAAATCCTCAGTGTTGTATTTTACCAAATGAACTTAAACATAAAGGGCAACTTCGGTTTTTTTTTCAATCTGGACCTATTTTCTTGCATGAAATATGTTCATTTACTCACCCAGACAGTTTTGGTGCAACTTGAATTCCTTCGGGAGATATTTAGATTCACTCCAGATCAGCGTATGCGCAATATAATGGCAGTGATGGGGCAAATGCGTCCAGCCTCTAAATAAGGCATTATCTGCCACAAACTCCTTCATTTCTCCAATGTGTTGTTACAAAACATTAGTTTTAGCTTTATTCTTCTATGCCATTCTGGGTTGTTTTTTTTTTTTTTTGTGGTGCTCAGACAGGCTGCAGGCTTTCACTAAACCAAATAAAAAGACTTCACAATTTACTCATGTTATTAACAAAATCTCTCGCTCAGCACAAAATGATTCTTGTAACTTAGATTTCGGAACAGACATGCAGGATTCTAAACATGGTGACTTATTGGCTTCTCACAAAATGACTCAGAGATGTGTAACTTCAGTATATGTGCACATTCAGTCCTTTAACAAGTACAGCAAAAACCCTGGAGAGAACATCTAACAGCCCAAGTCACAATTAAGTCAATCATAACTCTCAGGTTTTTATTATTCTTTCAGAAACCATTTTCTAACACTAAAAATTAGAGTGCATTCTTAAACTATTTTTTAAAAGGGAAAAGAATGAAGGAAGGAAATTAAAAAAAAAAAAAAAAAACCAAAAAAAAAAAAAAAAAAAAAATCCAAATCTAAAAAATAAAAAAAAAACCAAGGGGAGGGGGATTAAAACACATTTCCATTAAACTCTGAATTTGATTTTACTCGGATATTTAGCTGCTAACTTGGCTGATTTAACTGGCTTTCTTTTTTAAAGAGGAGGGAAAGTGAAGTTTACAGAGAAAAATGCAGCTGCATCTGCTATCGTTAATACTTACAGAACTTTTTCTTCTTCTTGGTCATTCATGTACTAATGTATCCACAGACATTGTAAATAAACAGGTATGCATTTCCATTTGGTGAAAATACTTTTTGTTGCATGAGTTTGGCAACTCATAGAGCCATAAATCCCAATGACAGTCATACACTTCCACGCTTGCATTTACAGACTTGATTAAGACGTCCCATTAGATTGCGTCCCCCTGTTTTTTCTCCAACACCAGTTATCCAGTGAAATTCATGACTGTAGGAGGGCTGTCATCTGTCCCTGGAACATGCTCCCCATCAGACTGTACATCTGGGAAGGATCACATGCCCATGTGTGGTGTTTGAATTAGTTCCACCTTGGTTTACTTGTGCATGTAGGGCTGATTTGAACTCACGAGTGCCACTAATAGAGATCTGTGGTTTTACAGCCCATTGTCTCAAAGCACATCCAATTGTTGGGAATGAAGTGAAACATGAGGGCAGGGCTGCAACTGGTAGTCTGAACTGCCTGGTGGTCCCTTTCTCTGTTAGTTGTGGTGAGAAGTTTCCATTGCAAACTCACTTTGTGCTGGTTTGAAATAAATCCTGTTGATGGCTTTATTGCTTCAGGCTCGACGTGATTACATCATTCTATGCTGGCTGGTGAAGTCACGCATGATAAGAACATGCAGCTTAGAAGAGCAAGCAAGAGAGAAGAGTGAAAATGCAGGAAGAAGTTACTGAAAAAAAGGTGCAAAGAAAATGTGAAGTAGCAAGGCAGAAAAAAAAGCTGAAGATTTTTGTGTTGCATGTCATGCATCGACTTTTGAGGACTCATTTATTGAAAAGAAAAAAAGATTTCTGAGAGATTGGCCTCGGGCTGTTCCTAAGGGTATGGCTGGGGGGGTTTTCTTTGGTTGGGGGGGGGTGGGGGGCCCGGGGGCCCGTCCCTAACAAACCCAAAAGCCACCGTTCTGCTGCTATGATGCTGGACAGGACAAGTGAAAAAAAAGAAAGAAGAAAAGATATCCGAGTCAGTGCTGCTGTGTGTCTCTGTCTCAACAAGGACATGGTTGTGTCACTGTAAACAACAGACCTAATCAGACTTGATTTGAATTAAATGGAGATTATTATCCCATCAGGGGAGCTAACCACTTCCTCTCTACAATGCTCTACCATTTAAAATAGACAGCACACATGCGTTTGGAAAAAGCTGGGATTTAACTTTCAGAAGGTTGCAATTTCCTGTTTGGAAAAATGTTTCTGGCTGATTTCATCAGTGGTGTCTCAATAAAGCTGCGCATTGTTTTTTAAGGCAATTTAATCAGGGAATGAGATCTGGGTCGAAGAGTTGGGGAAAAAAAGTGGATGAAATAAAAAGAAAACCAATAAAACTCAGTAGTTAGTAATAAAAATGACAAAGTTAATGGTTAGAAAAGTGAATACTTCAGGTTGATTTTTTTCATGTGCCTTGTTAATTGCTGTGTCTCAGGGGAAATGTAACACGTGTGGAGTATATTACTGATGATTGTAGCAGATACAGGGGTAATTACAGAAAACCGTTGCGCCTCTGAATGCATTTACATAAACTGTAAATACACTTGAATGTCCTATATGAGTGTCTGCAAACATTTCTGCTCCTCTGTTTATTGCTGGATGCTTTCCTCACAGAAACACAGTAATTGGCCCATGTGCTGTTTCACATGTGTTTTCTCTGTGGGGCCGATTACATAAATTATACCCCAAAGTTGACTTTCAAGATGACGGCCTCTCTCTCATTCCGGTGGATTTTACCCTGAGTCAGCAAACTGTGTTTGTTTACTGGTGTTAAGTGTTGTAACAGCTTCATGTTGTGTAACTGGTTGGGGTTTGTTGGTCTGGAAAAGCCATTCAATCTCCTTTACTTGACCATTAAAGTGATTGACTAGTGCTTTCATGTTCTGTTACAGAGTCTCATTTATTTATTTCACAAATTAGACTCATTGGGAACATTTTGCATAAAGAAATCTTGGAACATGAATTAACCAGGACCAGTAGGAACAAGAACACAACTTTTGTGGCTTGGTCATTATTTGTGATCAGAGGGTGTACTTACAGAGGGGTTCTTTAGGTCAGTGTATATAAATATCTTTTTTACTTATTTATTCTTGGATATTGTAATTTTATTTTGAGATTAGTCCTGGTGGAGCAACATGATTTGGCTTTCTTAAATCTGAATAATTCTCACCTAATGGATGTTGCAGGCCCAGTTAACAAGTATTTGTTGCTTCTTTGGCTTTAGGTAAAATGCTGACTTTACATAATTTTTGGTCAGTTTGTTTTGGAGCTAGATTCTGCAGGTCAACTCTGGCAATCTGTGACAAAACTGTGACAAAAATGGAAATTCTTCACTGGAAATGTAGTTGCTGCTACTACTATTCAACAGTTTTCGGTGAAGTCAATGGGATTTAAAGCGCATATAAAGTACAGTAAAACTTTCCCAAACTATCATCACATCAAGGTCATAACTTTAGAAAAATGTCAGTAATAAATTTCTAACATTGTTTCTGTCAATTGTTTATCATGTAGCTTGTGAAAACCTTATTATTGCTGCCAAAACTTAAGAATTTATTTGCTCAGGGGACACAAGGGGGTGTGAACTTCCCATGCATCGGCCTTGGAATTCCTCGCTGCTGATGTTGTTCCTTTTGCACAGTAAATGCTTGAATGATTCACAGCAAATTACTTCAAGCCCGAATGTCAGCGGAGGTGAAATTGAGTATGCCTTTGGACAGTCGCCCATCTCACATTAGATGTTCTGTGAGCGTTTAAGCCTGCATGTGATTTGTAGATGCACGCATTAAGAGCCGGCATCACAGATAGATATTGCAACAACGTGTACATGAAGGCTGAAGCCATTGATTGCGACTGTTTACCTCCACTTCTCTTGTTAAACAATGCGCTCCATTATTAAATTAAGAAAACATGACGCAATGCAGGTCTTAATTTTGTTTAGTTTCTTTATCTGTTTGTTGCTGTTTGTAGCTGGAGCATCATTATTAGCAAAGCATACATGATATCTTTGAGACCTCAGACTGTAGCTAAACATTCATGGAAAAGAAAGAATGTCACAACAAACAGCAGTGTCTCATTTGTCTTGATATGTCAGAGTCAGAGGTCAATGCACTAGTCAAGTTAAAAGAGATTTATTATGTCTCATGCTGTTTAGAGGTCATGAGTATTAGCTATGGTTTTCCACACTGCTGGTGCAGAAGAGGGTGGCTGTGGTCAGGGACAACATAGCCAAAACAGTCTACAGAATCCTTACAACAGCCATGGGAACTTCACCCTGACGGAAAGGGATGTCAGCTTTTCCATCTCTGAAAACTTTGGCTCAAAATCCACGTTCCGTTCAGAGCAGCCAGAAACATTTCCACGTTAGTTTCAAAAGCATCTCCGATCGCCACAAATGTTCCCTCGCTCCACCTTGAAGATTTACAGGGATGCCAAAATCTGGGTCATTTGGAAAAAAAGACTTTTTGGTCCTTTGTATATTGAAACTGGAAGTGTTTGCAGGGTGGTTTTCTTAGAGAAATACAACATGATGGGAGCTGAATACGGTGATGTGCACTTTGTGTTGTATGAGGATAAATTTACCCTCAAAATAAAAGAAGGAAATATGTATGAAAGTAAACGAAGTTGTAAAAGTTCTCCATTACTTTTTAATAAAGTTGCAGGTCTTTATTTGACAAAACTTTTCATTTATTCTCTGGCCTTTATGCGGAGTTGAGGATTGAAGTAAAACAGTTCAAGCTGTATCCTTTTTCAGCACTCAGGGATACTTTGTAATTGCACTCTCTTCAACAAGGGAACCCTTGTTTTCCAGTCTGCTTGCATGTGCAGAATTACACAGTGTGTGTGTGTACTAAGTGTGCATGCATGCTTTTTTTTTCTTTTTTTTTTTTGAAGCAATCTCATTCCTCAGAACAGCTGCGGTGGCTGAAGTCACCCAATTTGACTCAAGAGGAGTCTTAGCAGCTCATTAAGATAGTCAGCTGAGAAACAGAAGTTACCATCAACAGTGTCTGATTCAAAGTGGACAGACGTTTCCGTCTCTGTGTGGGGCTGGATTCTAGTGTAACATAGATAATGGCCACTGTGAGATGGGCCAAATCTTGTGTGGACACTGATGCTTGGTGTTGAGTAAAAAGCCAATTACACATCTAATGTCAGGAGTTGAGTTTCAGTGATTAGCTGGTTAGGAAGCTGCTCAAGCAGCAGAGAAAGCTGGGAATTATTTACATTACTGGAATTTTTGTGTTTGCAACTTTACAAAATGAAGTGAATTTGATGTTTATATCAGGATATTAGATGGATAAAGACCTTTTGATATATCACATTGA
Organism: Atherinomorus stipes; assembly: GCA_023101725.1. Taxonomy (NCBI): domain Eukaryota; kingdom Metazoa; phylum Chordata; class Actinopteri; order Atheriniformes; family Atherinidae; genus Atherinomorus; species Atherinomorus stipes. Next base: position 2,950,334 of record JALJCO010012340.1, read on the forward strand.
ACTGTGAGAAACTATAAAGGGCATTTTGTGCAAGGATTTTTGCCCCTTTGATCAGTAGACAATGACAATTATCTGCAGTTATTTATACAACATTGATATATAGGATTCATGCATCCTTGATGCAGACTCCATCCTCTTTTGCATTTTGATTTAGACTGCAGGGTCTTAAACCATGCTATGTTTACTTACCTATTATTTGCATATTTAGATTTATTTTGATTATTAAGAGGAAAACAAAAGATACTGTAGTTGTTTGAAGAGTGTCCACTGAAATACACAAGACTGCTTTAAGAATTATGGATAAAGGCCGCAGTCTGTCCTTAACTAAAGAATGTACAGTGTATACTACAGTTTTCTTCATTTTTATAATTCTTGTTGTATTTTTAGTCAGAAAGTAAGATTTTCAAACTTTCTCTCAATCCTTTTTTCTTACATTATGTATCTTCCTTACATTTCCCTCTTTCCTTTTCTTTGTTAGTTGAATACATCCCATTTCCGAAGCTGTTCCTCACTCCAGTTCTTACTTTGACATTTTAATCTGGACGTCCGTTTGGATTTGCCAGAACTAACATTTGGCTCAGGAGTGGTCGTTAGGAAATAAAAATGCACTCAGTTATTCATCAGATAAAGACTTGAGCCCGTGGCTCCATTAATCACACAGCTTCTTTTGTGTTGTTTCTTTGCAGAGATTGGACCCGTAACAATCACAACAGACCCAACGAAGTTCCAGAATGAGCTGAGAGAGCTGTACGTTCAGGTGGGTTCATAACATCTATCAAACTATAGGAAACAGCAGCCATAGCCTGGATGCTGAGGTCATCTGGCCTTGATAAACGTACCAGGTCTTGGTCATGCCAGAGGTCTGGGGATGAAGATTGTAAGCTGTTGCAGAACTTAAACCATTTTACATGCATAGCTCAAAGAAGACTCAAAAGAAAATATGCTCTCTGCAGGATGAGTCATGACAGACTTTGATCACATATTGACTTTGATGCAATGGAAAAAAAAGTTTGAGATTTTTCTTCCTAAACTAATAAAGCATTTTTTTAAAAAAGTGTAGTGGCTGAACGTTGAATAGAGTTCAACTAGGTCTACACTTTTTGTCCTTGGAAAGTTGAAAACTGTGAATTTAACTGTGTAGGATTTGATAAAAGAAAAATTGCAAATGATATCCATTCAAGCATCAGTAACGCAAACCAACATGCTATTCAAAGATTCAGATTCTTTGAAGAAACTTATCTATGTGCCTGTTGACAATGTGGTGTTTGAGCATATTGTGTGCAGCATGGAAAACATCCAGTTTCCTCTCACTTTCCGCTTCATTTCCGAGTCTGTTTTTCCTCCTCTCACCTCTTCACCTGGACAACTCCTGAAGAGATTTTGGCCACAAAACATGGAAAATATACTCTTTGGAACTGACTTTGAAAAACGAAAAAGGGAAATCTCCTGTCATGCAGGGAGAGGAATGACAGCAACACTTTATGTATTTAAGCTTGAAGTAAAGTAACACACAAGAGGATAGTGGGGTAGGTGGGGGTAAACAGGCTCAGTGTTGGAAGCATTAACTCAATTTGGGGGTGGATATTTGGCCAGGATATTTTGGGGTGCAGGCAAGACAGAGAAGTCTTGTCTCTCAACAACCACCCTGGCCCCTGAAACCTGAAATCACGGGTCGGTCCATTCCAGATGTTACTCTTGGGGGTGATGTGTCCTAACAAACTGCTGAACCTTTCAGACAGATGGACTTGTGTCTGTAGGAAAGCGATGGCAAATGTTTGTCTTTGACCAACCTATCTAAAAAAAGACAGAGAAAAAGACAGGTTGTGTCATTAAGGTAGGAGAAATATTATATTTTCACCATTCTTTAGGTGAATATCTTCCAAGGCCATAAGTTTATTAGTTGTTGATAATTTGCTGGATCACATATCATAGCACATTTTCTTTTAAATGTTTTAACTGTACATCATTCTGATCTGTGGCCAATGTTCTCAAACTCTGTAAGCTAATAACAGGAAGACAAATGCACTATTCCGTTTACAGTGCTTTATTAATGGTTTTTTTTTTTTACAAAAAAAGTCTAAACTCAAGCATGGTGGCCTATTACAGTAGTCAAACAAGTTGTATGGATGATTATTCGGGCATATACAGCGGGGGAAAAGTACTGAACACATCAACATTTTTCTCCGAAAATATATTTCTAGAAAAGCTATTGACACGAACACAATCTGGTGACAAATTGGGGGGGATTTGGGGAAAATTTCAATACCTTTTCCCCAGGAGGATGAAGATAGAGATCATGGCGTGGATGATTATTAAGGATCTAAGAGAAGGGTGGAGATTCAACGCTTGATATTGACAGCATTTGCACCACCACATAATCAGCAACAAGCCAAACAATCTGCTTCAGAGTGGCATCTTTTGCAGAATTGAACGTTTGCTGTTGTTCCTTTTTGGGTTGTTTGCACCAGAGGAATCTCCCATGTTGCATCTGCAAATGTGGAGCTGAGTTCTTTGCTGCTGACAGATGTTTATCATCTACAAGGTGGAGAGTTCATCATGCTGTGGGGCTGCTTTCCCGTCTCTGGAGTCTGAGTTCAAATTTGAAAGGGTTGATGATGTCACAAAATGGGACTGAAGGGGAGAAGACCCAAATGCACGGCCCTCATGGACACCATTAAGTAGAGTAACCAAGAACATATGCAAATGAACAAACAGAAATCTTAAAATCAAGGTTGAAAAGAAACCAGAAACTGGCTGAATTTACACATTGATCAGAAAATGGATAAAGAAAATGATATGAACAAAAGGTGAGAGGTGATCAACTGAAACCAAGTGGGACAACAAGCAGAAAAATCATGTGCACAGGCTTTTTATGATCAAAACAGGAACTGACAAAAGAGAAAAAAAAAAGATATAAAAGGGAAAAAGAAACTTTAACGGAGGTTGAATTTTAAAAAAATTTTTAAAAGGGGAAAAAGAAAAGAAAGGGGGGAAGGAATCGGAAAACAAGAGAGAGCCAAAATAAAAAAAAAAAAAAAATAAACCAATAAAAAAAATAAAAAAAACCAAATGGGGGGGGGGAGCAGAGAGGAGGAGACGGGGAGAAGAATTTATTGGGGGGGGAGGGGGGGGGGGGGGGGGGGGGGAGGGGGGAGGGGGGGGGGATAAAAAAAAATGGAAGGAAGGAGAAGGGGGAGAGGAAAAAAAAAAAAGAGAAAAAAAAAAGAAAAAAAAAAAAAAAAAAAAAAAAAAAAAAAAAAAAAAAAAAAAAAAAAAAAAAAAAAAAAAGGGTTTTTTATAAAAATAAAAAAAAAAAAAAAAAAAGAGAATGGGTTTAATGACATGATGTACACATCTAACAACACAAAAGACCGGATGAAAATAAAAGTTCAAACAGCTTTAAAATGACCACCAAAACCCCAAAGTTAACCCTGTAAAAACCTTACTTTATCTTAATTTTGCCATTTTAAAATGAGCTTCTGAAAACCTTAAGGAGCTTTGACAGATTGCAATGTGGCTGAAGTTCCCAGCAGACCAATAAAAGCAGCTTCCAAGTCATTAGCACATAATTCATTTACACAAGTATACATACGGTAGAGACATTTAATATGATCCTATTTTGTGGTAAGCCTGATGAAGCTGCACAAATTACTTTAGATGATTTACTACATAAAAAGAAAAAAAAAAGTCTGTTTGACACTTTAAAAAGAACTCACACAAGTGCACATGAATACTTTTGGTTGATCATATTCTTCTTCCTCTTAGGGAGGTGGTGACTGTCCAGAGATGAGTATTGGTGCCATTAAGATTGCTTTGGAGATCTCTTTGCCAGGATCGTTCATTTACGTCTTCACAGATGCCCGATCTAAAGATTATAAGCTGACCCACGAAGTCCTGCAGCTCATTCAGCAGAAACAGTCACAGGTCTGGAGATCACTTTATGTAATATATTTTGATTACAAGTCCTGAATAGCAGAGACCATGTTTTCATTCCTGCTTCTCCAGGTGGTGTTTGTGTTGACCGGCGACTGCGATGATAGGACCCACATTGGCTACAAGGCATACGAGGAGATTGCATCTACAAGCTCCGGCCAAGTCTTCCATCTAGACAAGAAACAGGTCAATGAGGTAAGAGCATTGTGTAACATACATGCAGCTGCGCATCTGCTCACTTTGAATCTTTAGAAGTTTTCAGGATTCAGAGTTCAAAAGATTTGGTTTTGGTCACAGTGATGAAATCTTTTGAAAATAGCCTGCGATTTCCTGTAAATCTATGAAAATTAGGTGGTAGCTGAAGGTTTCACTACCCCTCATGTCTTCTGTTGTAGCACATTCAAATCTGGGCTCCAGATCTGGTGTGCAGGAAACATTTTATTGATTGATTCATACTAACACTCTTTTTGAACTCTCCAAGAAATGTAAATCAGTTGTCTGGGACTGAAATGAGCCAAAGCATTAAATTTGAATGTTCTGCTGTTTTATTACTTCAAGATAAGATTTCTTGCTGAAAACGGAAGACATGTACATGTTAAACAGCTTTTAAGCTACAGTAATCCAGTTCTCTCTCTTGGTTTGTGAACAAAACAGTTTTACTATAATGTAATGTAGTTCTCTATCAGATCTTTGATCCATTTGTTTGTGACTAAATTTCTTTTTTCTGAAGATCTTTTTTATTTTAAACACCTGGTCTCTTGCAATTTATTCTTATTTGAGTAGCATCTGGGTCTTGCACAGTAGTGTTTGGGTTCCCAGTGGCCACAGGGAGAAAGCACGGGGCGGGACATGTGGAGAATGTTAGAAACTTAATGTGTTTAAGTCTTAACATGGGAACTTGAGAGGATGTCTTTGCATGCAGCTGGGAGAGAACACATGTCTGTGCCATAAATGACCTGCTATTTAAATGTTTTTCCCATCTTTACAGGTTCTTAAATGGGTAGAGGAGGCGGTGCAGTCTTCCAAAGTCCACCTGCTGTCCACTGACCATTTCAGTCAGGTCAGCAACACTTGGCAGATGCCCTTTGACCCCAGCCTAAAGGAAGTTACTGTGGCTCTGAGCGGCCCAGCACCCGACATCGAGATTAAAACCCCCCAGGGTATGATAAATGTTACCATATACCATCAGTAATGTCAGTTAATTTCCTGAAAAGTTTTATTTTCCAGATGTAATTTTATTATTTATATGGCATTTATGTTCACAAAATCCCTAAAAGTCTTTTTAGATATGCTTTCACAGAACATTTTTTAGTCTGATTTGACTTAATTTGATGGAGATGATAAATGAGTTACAAACTGTAGAGCACCTATAACTATAGGAGTTGAAGCACAGCACAAAAGGCAGTTTGAGTACATCAAAATGCAGGATTGTTTTTTCTCTATCATAGCACAGATTCCAGGAACATCTGGGATCCATACACTGCGCTGTGTGCACATGTTTCTCCACTTACAGTATCTTCACTATTGTATAAAACATACCTTGCATCTTGAAAAATTCCCATTTGATGTCAATATTTTATGTTTAAGGTGCAACCAAGCCACAAAAAGCAGTAAAGCTTTATTTGTATCAGTCAAAGCTGCAGAAAAGGTAAATAATTGTCTCAGTGTTCATGTTTGGCCTCTAGGGAAGCTTGTGGGGAAGAATGACGGCCTGACCGAGCTCTTGCACATTCCCAACTCTGCCAAAGTTGTCAACATCAAGGACCCACAACCAGGAATGTGGTCTATCAAGGTAAACAATCCATTCTTTACCTGGACACATGTAAATTACAGGTTTCTAACAATTCCCTGAGCTGAGAGACAGACTGCAAATAGATCCGTACTATGACCTTGTAATGAGGTCAACTCACACACCAGGAGGAAGCTGCTCTCTTGAGGAAGGTTTTTCAGTTTAATTGCAGCGTGTTGAGATACAATGATGTGTAATCAGTTTAACGTCCATGTTGTCTGGTGAAAGCATCTCTCAGCCAACCGCAACATGAGCAGAAAGACACATTTGAGCTCTGAGAGGATTTTTACGACAGTCCTGATAGATGAAGATAAAGTATCAAGGCCACTGCTGTCAACACAGCCTACTACGTCGCTGTCAGGGCACTCTTGCTGCACAGTTGAGACTATTGGCACCCCGCTGTCAGTGCAACGCCAAGCAGGTCAGTCCTTTAACTGCCTGCACTGTAGAAGCCAGATGTTGGGAAATGACAAGCATTTTTACCTGAGTGATTTGTTGATGGGCCTGGATGGCCTCTGTATTCTCTGTGGACTTCGGGTGGGACAGTTTCTCTCATTTCTGCAGAGCTGTGTTTGTGCTAGAAGCTAACTGATTTACAGGGAAAGGCCTCGAATGAACAACTGTGACTTCACAGCATTTCCTTTACTAGTAATGTGTTCCTGTGTGCAGTTAATAATAGGGGGGGGGTTAAATGGTATTACTCTCTTTGGCTTATATTACAGGCATGGATGTAAACTACAGTTGGACTGACTGGTAGAGGCTAACAACTGTGGTAAATCAATAATAAAAGGTGCTAAAAGTTTAATTCCTTCCCACCAGTAGTTGGTGCACTAACACCTGCTTACTCAGTTAGCATGAGCAACGTTGCACAACCAGCTAACCATGAATTAGCATTAGTAAATGCTTAATTTACATGCCAAGGGGGGAAGCAGCAACCTCCATAGGACTTTTGAACCCTTTTGCTGCCTTCACATTCATCCTACTTCATTTTTTGTCCACTTGAATTTGAGAAATGTAGCGCAAGGAAGATGCTATTTCTAGACATAGAAATCGAGCTAGCAATGCCAGAGCTAATGCTAATGGGGAAGAATCCCAACGTTGGCATGTAAATAGGGATGTAACGATTACCGGTAAAATGGTTGATAAAATTCCCAACGATTAGTAATACCGTTTCAAATTTTAATTATTGTTAAAACAGTGACTGATTACTGCACTTTGAAAAACTCCCAGTGATGTTGCTCAATGGCTGGAAAAGCAGCAACAGTCACAGTTTGCAATGTTTAATTTATGAAAACATGGCAGAGGGCAACAAAGGCACTCACATGGACAGTTCTCTTGAGATTTTTTACCCCTTTAAAAAGGACAAAGTAGACATTTAGACCCATTTTGGATATTTTTAAAGATGCTGGGGGTAATTCTATAATACCGCTATAAAAATGATCATTTTGGTCACAATTACCATAATATAAAATTTTTGTATCGTTACATCTCAACATGTAAAGATTTATTTTTTTGGCCATTCAAAATTGATAAAACAATTATATATATGCTATGTTTTAGTAAAATTTATTAATTAATTAATAAATAAAAAAAAAGTTGTAGCTATCATCTTTAATGATCCAATATTTGTCATTTTGGTTTCTGTTACAGAGGAAACAAATGACAAAAACACAACAGCAGAATTTCCCTTCAGGTTCATCTCATATTTGAAAAATCTGGCAAAGCTGTGATGTGTAATCACTTGAACTTTTTTCTTCGTCCTCATGCACAACAGTTATCTTGTCACTATTTGAGACTAAAAAACTGCTGTGCTGTTACAGCATATCTAGTTGACCTTTTTCAACTTTTGAATATTTCTCCATTTCTTGCACAAATGTGCATTAGATGCTCATGTTGATGTTAAAGCATCTTGTTTTTCCTCTTGGTTATGACCATATTGAACCTCAGTGTTCTACACCAGTTTCTCTTGCTTCTAGACTATCTTCCTTTCATCTGCAGCCGTGTTTCCCAGGGCGTCTAAAGAAATGTGGATAAATAATTGAGGGGGGATTTGGCTGTTCTGCCACGCTGGGTTTAAGTCACATTAATGGGCCATGACATTCCAGTGTAAAGTTCAGGCCATAGATTGTGTGAGAGAAGGAATTTGACCCTTTTTAATCTGCTTTTAAAGGGATATTGTAGTAATGTTCCCCCCATTATCACTGCTTTTATGTTTCACTCATAATTTATGAAGCTTTACAGCCATTGTGATAATTTAATTTACTCATTTATTCCTCATTTGCAAAACATAGTAAAAAACACACTTTTAAAAATCTTGAGCCAGGACTCTCATTATGTTAAATTCAAAGAGTATGTATCTTTTCACAAATCATTTGTCATCATAGCCATTACCACTTGGACTGAGCTGGTGAGATCAGCTCAGCTTTAAATGCAGTCACATTGATCAGTTTACAGTTTTCCACTCAACTTCAATCTCTACTAAGGAAGAGCATCCATATTCTACTTCTTTTGCTTGTCATCTTCTTCATCCAGTGCGTTTTGTGCCACCATCTAAAATGAAGGTTGATATGAGCACATGCATAGCTGGCGTCCTTGTAATAGGCATATTTAGTCAGAAACAGGTCAGTCTGTACATACGGGTGTGAGATCAGGAAATGAGCAGCTTTAATGACAGAACCTCTTCTTTACTTGACTTAAAGTGTGACCTTTAAAGAACCTCTCCCTTAATTACAGCCTCATTTACGACCAACTCAAGACTGGGGATGATTCTGTGGCAGCCGCTGAGGCAGGTTTAATGGCCACCAAATGTATTGTGTTTCATGATGGCAGGCAATGATGTTTAAGACTGGGCTGACTCCCCTTTTATTGGCTGAATTCCACTTAATTTACATTGTTTGAGCCAGTTGAGGGGCTACTGTGGATCAGGGGATAATGGGGTAGTCTTCCAGTTTACAGCGATTCTCTCAGGAAGCAGAACTCACATCGCACCAGATACTAAACGGTGTTGAGTCAAAGATGCTTAAAGTGTTAAATAAATAAGTACAAGTTTTATCTCTAGCTGGTGATAGTTACTCTGTTGCCTGACTAAATGGTCATGTTTGATCTGTTTATGGCAGGTAGAAGTTAATCATTGTGAGGCAGAGAATCATCACATTTTCTGTGATTTAAAGCAATTGCACAGAAAATGACAGTAGGATCGCGTGCCTCTTTCTGCATCAGGACACCGTCAAAGCATTTTTACCCGAGGTGAGGAGTTTCCACCTCTCACCAACATATACTTCAGAGTAATTACTCCGTCTCTGTTTCTGCAACGCTTCAAAAGACCTCCTCATGATGAAGACCACATGAGCCATTATACTCTCTGATTATAGTGATAGCGTTTGTTTAACTGAAGCATGAGCATCAGAGCGAATGGGTCATCTCTAAATTGTGGATGTTTTATAAGCTCAGGTGTGAGATATTTGACAGTAAACAGTGACTTACTCATTGTAACGTGTCTGTACATGTGGGGATTGTTGGCATACAAAAAGCTGCTACACAACAGTCCTAAAGCTGCATCTGTCATTAGGCCTCTCAGCAATGCTTTTGATGCAATGACTTCTCTTTGTTTTGTTTTTTCTTCTCTCTGACTCCATTAGCTTTATCATCATGTGGCATAAAGTTGGAGTTTTGGGCAAATAACTTACCAATATGCCTTTGTTTTTTTACATTTAAATCCAGACCTTTAGTGAAGGAAGACACTCAGTTCGAATCACAGGTCTCAGCACCATTGACTTCCGAGCTGGGTTTTCTAGAAAACCGACGCTGGATTTCAAAATGACATCTAGTCGGCCAGTTCAAGGTGAGTAACACCATTCTTTCCCGTCTGTTTCGTTTTGTCACTCACTGTGTGCACACATATCTTTTTGGAAAATGAACAGAATTTGTATCTAAACTTTCCAGGTATTCCCACTCACATCCTTTTGAACACCACTGGACTTTCCCCTCCCGCTCGGCCTGACAGGCTCGAGCTCCTCACAATAACGGGTGAAATGATCAAGACGTTGCCAATTCGTTACTTCCCCGAGCGTCAGCCATACAACCTCTGGAACATCACCGATTTCATCCCACCCAATGAGGCTTTCTTCCTGCGGGTGACAGGATACGACCGGGATGGTTTTCTGTTCCAGAGAGTCTCCAGTGTTTCTTTCTCCAGTATTATACCCAGTGAGTGAACTGCATGCAGATGACGATACCAGCAACTGCTCATCACGTGGCTATTTAACCTTCCTAAGTGGGTAACGTTATTGTCCTCTTTGCAACAAATTCCTTTTAGATGCACCAAAAGTGGTGATGCCAGCCACTACTAATGGTTACTACCTCCAAAGAGGAGCTATCAAATGCCAGATAGAGAGTTTGATACCCTTCACTCTCCGCTTCAGCAGAGATGGAAGACAACTTGGGGTGGATCAACTCTTTAGGTGAGGAGGACTGTGAAGGAGTGGATGCATCAGTTTAATGGCTCCTGAAAAGACACGACAGCTCCCAAGTTTTTATTCCATACCATTTACTTTCAGTGAAAGCTCATGTTATGCACATTTGATTACTTTACTGTTAAATGTCAAGGCTAACACATTTTAAAGGCTTTTTATGACCCAAGTTTAAGCTTAGCCATCTTTCAAACATTTCAACACATCATTTAAGTAAAGTCTGGCCAGCTAGACCTTGTAAACGGACTGTTTTTCTGCAAGTTTTGGAAGAACTTGGAAGAAAGTCAGTATAATAAAACAAAATACTGTAGATCAAAAACAAATTATAGTTTGGAGAAATATTACAAATTGATGTAACCATGTAATTGAACCTGACTGGATAGAAGCAGATGAAAGGGAAACTTAGTGACAGTCCAAATAGATGCAACATTATTGTTCAAGTGTCAAAGATGAACACCCATCCCTGCACGTCCTCTGATTGCAGCGAGTCTGACGGTGCATCGTGGGAAATAGGCCAGGTAACTCTGAAGGATGAAGGTTACTATGAATGCATTGCAATCAGCAGCGCTGGAACAGGACGAGCTCGCACCTTCCTGGATGTGTCAGGTGAGCAGATATCATAAGTCAGCATGTGCAGAATAAGCTACAGGCAGCTTGATCTGCAAATTTCATTTATATGCTACCTTATGAAGAAGTCAGTTACTCATAAAATACAAAAACCACTGACAGTTGCAAAGACTATTGACAATTCACTGTGGTACAGTAGTTAATATTAATTAACAGACCATGGTTAGCTACTCTCCATCACTACCTTTAATGATCCAGGACTGTTCGACTGGAAAGCTCACAAGCTGGCAAGCATTAGACTGTCAGTGAGTGTAACTGGTCTGTGATGAATCTGCTGGCAGAGCACTGAGCAGTTTAAAACATCACTATATTTAATGTTCTGCATCATGTTGTGAAAATACCACTTAAAGAACGCACACATATTAAAAACACAACATACCATGAGTGAAATGGTGCAGCAAGATTAAGTTTATGTCATGCTCAAAAGGTTAACACACACAACACACAAATACACACACGTACAACAGATGGTTGGAATCCAAGTGGCCATTAGGACGGGTAGGATTTTATACAGTCTGACGTCTCTTACTGTAGGCCTCATGCAGAGAAACTGCACAAAGACAGAATTAATGTAACTTTATGGAACATTTGGCAACATTATGCTGTAATCCATGCCTCATGGTGATTTGTAAAGAAAGGGGCTGCAGACATTTGACAAACTGATATATGTATTTGTAAATAAGTTCAAAGCTGTGCACCAAGAGAAAACTGTACTATAATAGCTTTAAATAGGACAAAGATACTGCTCTTCACACTAATAATTACATTGCTCTTCACAGTCTCGTGCAGAAAGTCATAACCGTGATAATAAATGAGGTGTGTGGTGATTTCTGATCATCACATTGTCAAAGCTTTTTTAAAATAAAACCAGGAGACTCGTGTTGTGATTTATATCTCCTGTCTCAGCACTGGGCAAAATAAAATTAACCTGTTCCAAAATCCTCTTCAGCACATCTATTTTCCAGTCAGAAACTTTTCCGTTATGAGAGACAACAAAGGACACACCAGGAGCATGAATGCAGTCAGGTGGGGTTTTTTGTGTGTCTTTGCTTTCCAAAAAATTTTTGGCCCCATGGAAGTTACCAGAGTTTCATCGACAGACGAATGCCAAGCAGAAAAGGAGAAGGTGGAGAAAAACAGAAAGAAAGGTTTAAAGAAATTTTGTGAAACAGAAGAAAGGAAGAGGGATCCAGGCAGTGATGTGGATCGCTGATGAGTGTAACTCATTCAACAGCCATTTTTTTTTTTACTGTGACATAGTTTGCCTAAACGTTACTGCTCACCTTCTGCTTTTGGAACAGTTGCTTTCTGAGGCCTCTAATTGAATACATTTTATATATATATATGCACACATGTAGATACACAGACTCAGCCACCAAATTTGTGTCATCTTAACCCCAAAGAGCACTATTGAAATCTCTAGTTTCTGTCCTTTATAAGAGGAGGCCTTTCCCCCTCATCTTCCCTTTCTTCATTCCTTTTTTTCCCTACACAACCCCAAAAGAAGACTGACAACACATCAAAGCTGAAGGTATGAGTTTTTTCAACATTTTGAAGAGACATAGGAGGAAGCAAGAGCATGAAAGCAACAGATCTTCCCCTTGGACAGATGTGGGGGTTTGGGTCATACTATGACTTTTACTGTATGAAAGTTAGACAGCCCTTTATGCAGTTGCCAGAAAAATTATTCAACACCCATACTATTGGATTTCTTTCGCATCAGGGGTTGAATCATTATGCTGTTGAATGATATTTATATCCCAATAAAGTCTCTGACTTCCAGCACTCATCCTACAGTTTTGATTCAGCTCAGTTCTATTTATTTATGTAGCACCAGTTCCAAAAAAGTTTGAGATACAGTCCAATTTAATCCAATAATCAAATCCAATTCTTAATAGTTGTATTCATACACTCCCCATCCCCCCCAAAAAAGTCACTACCTGAATTTAACTAAGAAAAGGAAAAAGCCTCTAACTGCATGGATGATTATGTTTTAGCTGGCAACATGTTATTTAGCCTGAACTGATACAGTGAGTTGCTTCTTATTTCTTAAACAACCATGTCGGAAAACACATCCTGCAGTTGGGGAAAAGATGTAAATCTGTTCCAGAAATGTCAAATATTGGCCTGAATCAAGCAAGTTAGTTGCAGTCAAGGTTGCAGTTAGAAAGTAATTAAGAACTTTCCAATGCATTATTAAAAAGTTGAGAACCATCATGTTTGAGGAAGGAACATAGTCGGAAAATCATCTGGAATGATCGTGACTGGCGATGACTTAAATGTAGAATCCCATTCTCGACCCATTTTTCAATAAAAACTGATGTATTCTTAACTAAAATATCTTTGTTGTTCTAAAAAAGGCATTTATGTATTGAGAAGTTATCTTTATAAATTAAGGACCATGCTAAAAGGACCTGCTTGCGAAAGGATGAGCTTTTCACAGGGAGTTTGTCTGTATTATGATTACAATTCAAAACAAACTTAAAGGTACAGTGTGTAAAAAAAACAAACAAAGGTCAATGGCAGAAAAATGTATATAATCCAAAACTGTGTTTCAATTGATGTGAGATCGCTTCACTATAATAGCTGTTATATGTTTATTTTCTTAGAATGAGTAATTTATATCTACTTTCTGGGAGTGCACATACAAGGAGGCTGCCATATTTTTGCCGCCATTTTTACTACAGTGTCCCTGATTGGACAAACAATGTGAGTGAAGTTAGAACCCTCTGAACTTTAAAACTGCGGTACCAGCTTTGTTTAACGAGAGTTAGAGCACTGTTTGGGATAAGGAATGCCTTAAAACACTTAAAAATAGTTACTCATAACACAGTCATAGCTACACCTGAGACTACTGGATCCACTCACAGATGAAAACATTGTTATGTCTTGGAGGATTTTGGCCACTAACGGCCACCATACATTCACAACAGTGCTTAGAAAATGAAGTCATTTGAAAGAAAACATATTTTCTTTCAAATACCCATCTTACCACTAGATCTCAATAATTCTTACATACTGTACCTTTAAAGCCACCAAAATGCGAGAAGGCGTAGCAAAGAATGAGTACAGCAGAAACTTGAATACACTGAATGACCAGGTTTTTCCATCAATGGATTCTTTTCTTCTACGATGTCACGGGCATATTGCAAGATGACAACACCAGAATTCATGAGACTCAAATTGTGAAAGTGGTTCAGGGAGCATGAGACATCATTTTCACTCATACAGTCGGTACAAAAAGTGTTCAGACCCCTTTAAATTTTTCACTGTTTGTTTCATTGCAGCCAATTGCCAAAATCAAAAAAATTAATTTTATTCCTCGTTATTGTACACTCAGCACCCCATCTTGACAGAAAAAACAGAAATGTAGAAATTTTTGCAAATTTATTAAAAAATAAAAACTGAAATATCACATGCTCATAAGTATTCAGACCCTTTGCTCAGTACTGAGTAGAAGCACCATTTCGAGCTCTTACAGCCACGAGTCTTCTTGGGAATGATGCAACAAGTTTTTCAAGAATGGTCACAGAGTTGTTCTGAAGCCACTCCTTTGTTATCTTAGCTGTTTGCTGAGGGTCATTGTCTTGTTGAAAGGTGAACCTTCGGCCCAGTCTGAGGTCCTGAGCACTCTGGAAGAGGAATTCTTCCAGGATCTCTGTACTTGGCCACAGTCATCTTTCCTTCAACTGCATTCATCCTGTCCCTACAGCTGAAAAACACCCCCAAAGCATGATGCTGCCACCATGTTTCACTGTTGGAATGGTATTGGGCAGGTGATGACCTGGTTTTCTCCACACATACCGCTTAGAATTAACTCCAAAAAGTTCAATCTTGGTCTCATCACACCAGAAAATCTTATTTCTTACAGTCTGGGAGTCCTTCATGTGTTTTTTGGCAAACTCTATACGGGCTTTCATATGTCTTGCACTGACTCTGCTATAAAGCCCCGACTGGTGGAGGCTACAGTGATAGTTGACTTTGTGGAACTTTCTCCCATCTCCCTACTGCATCTCTGGAGCTCAGCCACAGTGATCTTTGGGTTCTTCTTTACCTCTCTCACCAAGGCTCTTCTCCCACGATTGCTCAGTTTGGCTGGACGGCCGGGTCTAGGAAGAGTTCTGGTCGTCCCAAACTTCTTCCATTTAAGGACCATAGAGGCCACCATGCTCTTAGGAACCTTAAGCGCTGCAAAAATTCTTTTGTAACCTTGTACAGGTCTGTGCCTTGCCACAATTCTGTCTCTGAACTTCTTGGGCAGTTCCTTTGACCTCATTTGCTCTGAAATTCACTGTGAGCTGTAAGGTCTTATATAGACGTGTGTGCTTTTTCTAATCACGTCCAATCAGTTTAATTACAGTAAACACAGCTGGACTCCAATGAAGGAGTAGAACCATCTCAAGGAGGATCAGAAGAAATGGACAGCATATGAGTGTCCCTGCAAAGGGTCTGAATACTTATGAACACGTGATATTTCAGTTTTTCATTTTTTATAAATTTGCAAAAATTTCTGCATTTCATTTTTTTCTGTCAAGATGGAGTGCTGAGTGTACATCAATGAGAAATAAAATTAACTTTTTTAATTTTAGCAAATGGCTGTAATGAAACAATGAGTGAAAAGTTTAAAGGGGTCTGAATACTTTCTGTACCCACTGTAGATTGGTTATCAGAGTCCAAACCTGAACCGCTTTGAGAATCTAGAGAATGCTTGAGATAGTTCTGCCGCAGTGAATACATACCCACAATGAAGCTAAAGGCAGTCCAACAAAATTTTAGAGTTGAAACCAAAGGATTTCATTGAATCTTCTTTGGGATGGCCATTGCTTCCACCAGATGTCAGTCATTTTTGTTTCTATTGAGGTTTAGAGACTATGTGGAAATACAGTGATGTTAAGTCATTTAAACCTGAATCAACTCAAATGGACAAACATGACATAAAATTCTATATGGACACACTGAATTCTTCATGTCCACTCCAAAGTCACCACAACTTGCATTGTCCTCTCACACTGCAGAGCCTCCTCCAGCCATCACTGTCCAGGGTAACGTTACTGTCTCCCCGGGCTCACGTGCTGTCCTCACCTGCCACGTTGTCAGCACTGTCAAAGTCAACATCACCTGGCTGCGAGGAGGCCACGATGCCCACCAAGATCCGCGGGTAAACATCCTGGCCAACCTTTCGCTGCAGGTGTCTGCTGTAACCCCAGATGATTCTGGCTGGTACGAGTGCATCGCTGCAAATGAAGGAGGTGCAACTGCAAACCGGATCTATCTCACTGTGCAGGGTGAGGAGTGTGTTTTTATATTGTCATGTTAAATATGAATCTGTTGTGGAAACTCAAAGAGAGCTTTTAAATTGCAAAGTTAATTTGTTCATTTTTAGTGCAGGCTGCATGGTGGTTAGCACTGCAGCCTCACAGTACAAAGGTTGCTAGTTCAAGTCCCAGCTGGGGAGGGGGTTTGAACAATTCCAACAGCAGCCTTCCTGTATGGAGTTTGCATGTTCTCCCTGTGTATGAGGGGTTCTCTCCAGGTACTCCAGCTTCCTCCCACCATCTAAAGACATGCATGTTAGGTTAATTTGTTACTCTAATTGTCCCTAGGAATGAGTGTGTGTGGTTGTCTGTCTCTCTGTGTTGACCCTGCGACAGACTGGCGACCTGTCCAGGATGTACCCTGGTGCTCGCCTGATAATAGCTGGGATAGGCTCCAGCAACCCCTGCGACCCTGAACTAGATATGCGGTACAGAAAATGACTCACTGCCTGAATTTTCACAAGTAGAGTATATTTGCGCTTATATGTGTGTGTGTGTGGCTTTATTTCAATTAATATATGTGTCCCTGCTTCTTCTTTGTGATTTACACAGAAGAGGAATAAAACTCTTGGCAAAAACAACTGCTCATAAATATATGATTCTTTCTGAAATGCCCCTTCCCTTCTTTCCTCCCTCACTCCCTTTAATACACCTGAAACTCTGTATGAGACGTGTGAAAACTATTATGCATGACCGGCACGAACGGCAGTACTTAGGTAATGTTTTCTATCTCTGGAATGCTCTGATTGTCCTGCTCTGGAACTTCACTGACACTGAATCAGGAGAATTTTCTTTCTACAGATGACAGTGTTGCAGAGCATCAGCCAAGAATTGTGGCTGCATTACAGCGGCTAGAATCTGATATTAGTTCATGATCTCAGCCAGAACCGATTTGTGGTGAAATCAGGAGCTATAAAGAAGCAAATAACTTTGTTTTACATGGTCCAAACTGTCAAACCGAACATCCTGTATTTACTTTGCTACACAATCTCCAGTTTCAGAAGAAGTTGATTTAAAATCCACATGCGGCTACTGACGCTTAATTCTTTATGTGACTTGTACTTCTTTCTTCAACCAATGTGTTAAACCTGTTTTTTCTCTTTTTAGAGACAATTCTTTGAGCTTCTTTGGATTTTTTTTTTTTTTTTTTTGCCACAATGTCTTTCTCTCTAAACAGCTGTTTGCAGGCCCGGGGTTTCCTAATTACCCCCTGGTCAGTCCCATCCTAGTGATTAGCCTTGCTTTGAAGTGGGTCAGGTCTGTCAAGTCTGATGTCATCTTACAACACTTAGATGTAACACAATGAAACTGAGACGGTAAGCTAGTTAAATGTTGGGTTCTGTCTCCAATGGTAGCTTCTTTTAAATGAAAATGGATCAGTCATTATGGTGTATGTGTATTTGTTGGGTTATGTGTATTTGTTAGACAAACTTTCCATAAAATATGATTTGGGGAATGTTTCATAAAGCGGTGTTTGGTTATAGCTTTTTAATTAGCTTTTGCGACTTCTTTTCTACCTTGCTCTGCTTCAAAATAAACTCAAAATTCAGTTGTTCTTCTTAGATCTACTTTATATCTGTTTCCCAACAATTTCACAAACAGAAAATAATGTTATTATTGTTTTCTGTTTGTGAAATAGTAAGGGAGATAGGTAAGATAGGTAAGGGAGGGAGAAAGTCAAGACAGGAGGAAGATACCACGTGAGAGGAAGTGAAGACAGATGAGAGGAGGGAAAAAAAGGAAAGATGGAGCAAGTGAAGAGAGGAGTGCTAAAGACAGACTTCTTGCTGACATTTTAAGGCTGCTGAGTTAAGTTTGAAGAATCTATTTGTATCTTAAATCGTAGGTGTTTTTCTCTCAAGATGATCTTGTGAGAAGACGGGCCAGTGATGAGAAAACTTGCTTTTCATGTAAAAATAGAATAAGCGTGCTTTCAAGTTGCTCTGACAAACTTTTGTTCAACCTTTTTCTGTGTTGTAAAGTCCACACTGCCACGAATATTAAGGTCCATGTGATGGAAAGCTGAGGAATTTCTAAATATCTTAAAGTCAAGGTTGTAATATATCAGGAGGATTGCCTGCTAATTTATCGGCAGCATCTGGTCAATCTGCTGTATATCTGTCAAAATGTGACATCTCTCATGATTGAAGCTTGAGCACCTGTCTATAACGCTACGCATTCCTTCATTCCTTCACACCTACTGTACTTGTTTGTCTTTTTAACCTTTTCAACTTGTAACTGCTGAACTTTGTTCACATCAGCACATTCTACAATCTAACCTGCAGAGACTTTCACACAGTCACTTACACATGGTGCAGATAAAAGGACAGGTTTCCTTTCTGTTCCCAAAGAAAAAAAGAAATCCTTTCATTTAAATTCCTCCCTGACATCTTATGTAGACATAAATTGTAAATTTGTCCTTTCGGAGTAGTGCATACAGTAAGACTCTAACATTGCTTCTTCTACAAGCTGCACTTTAAACTTAAGTGGTTAGAGATGCTGGAGATAGCGCAGCATCAGTTAGAACAGACTACAGAAAACACATGCTCAATACATGAGTTTACACATCATGAACCAGTTGAAACATCTCCAGGGAGGACAAATTTTATGGATAAGCATTCCTTCTTGTTTTACCAATAAAAAAGAAAAATACTGTGAAATGCACGTTGTGAAACATTAAAATATGTTTTTGTAGTTATCACTTCTTTTATGGTGAATAATCCATCAGTGCAGCGTAACACTTTGCTGGTGCATCCCAGGTCCCAGGGAAGATCTAGGACCCACTGGAGGGAGTATTTCTCTGGCCCAGGGAGCTCCCTGGATGAGCTGGAACAAGTGGTACAGTAGGACAACTGAATGGCCTAAAGAATTTTTTTGTGTGTGTGTGATTTATCCTGTAGAGGTACCAAGGGTCTCAGTGGAGCCAAGGAATCATACCTTTATGATGGGTGATGATGTAAGAATCAGGTGCTCGGCCAGTGGCTTTCCTCAACCCAGCCTGGTTTGGACCCACAATGACATGTTCATCATGGCATCCAGCAGGTGGGTTTATTTCCTTTCACCTGTACACTTGTCTTGGATTCTATAATTCAGACATTTTCAGGCATGTTTTACTAACTTTTTTATTTTCATTTTCTTTATATAAAACTATTCTTCTCTCTGAACTGAAGGTGATGAGTACCCTCTTGCCAATAGTTATTCCTCAAATCAGGATTTCTCACAAGATGGAAAGCCTAACAAACTCCTCAGGGGATCCCTAGGAAAATATAGACTAGCTTTTACTGCCATTACACCGGGTACATTAAAATTATGGGTGCACTTTTCATTTAATGTAACTATAAAACAAAGAACATTGAAAATATTGTACATATGGCATAGCACATGGATCTGCATTTTGCTTTACAGACTCACAAAATACACAAGCAAATGAATATCAACACACACTAGCCATTTTGAACGTGCACCACGACTGATTCAGAAAAGAAACTTGAGAGGAAAATGAAAGAGAAAATGACAGAGCAAGAGATAAGACAAGAGTCAACACAGCGCTGTCTTTTACCGGCTTCAGAGAGCTCAGGGCAAAGACAGGATGCAAGATGGATGCGAAAAATTCAGTAGCTTTAAAGGATAACTTTCTCTTTTTTAAACCTGGACCTTATTTCTAGGTGTATGTACATGTGTTTACTCATCAGTAAATTTCTGCATCACTTTGAGTCTTTCAGAAGATATTATGTTTAGTCACCCTTGTACATCCAGTAATAATGGCGGAGGCGGGGCAGTCACTATATGAGACATTATCTGCAGCAAAACTCCTTGATTTTCGCCAATACTTTAAGTAGAATGAATGAAAGAATGAGTACTATTGTCCCGTGAGTCCAGATTTAGCTTTCCGTTAGTTATCAGGGTTTTCTACAAACTTTTCGTGGCTGCGCGTTCACGATGCACGCTTCCGTAGTACAGCTGAGAAGAGCAGCTCGCTACCCAGGCAACAACAAAAACACAATTTGCAAAACTCTGAACTCACAGGACAATAGTACTCATTTGTTCGTTCATTCTACATAAAGCATTGATGAAATCAAGAAGTTTTTGCTGCAGATAATGTCTAAATAGTGGCTGCCCCCATCCCCGCCATTTTACTAATGTCCACCGAAGGGCGACTCAACGTAATATCTCAAAGTGATGCAGAAACTTTAACGGTGTGTAAATGCACGTACTCCTAGAAATAATGTCCAGGTTGAAAAAAAGAAAGTTATCCTTCAAAAAACTTGATTCTATGGAGAAAAATTTAATGTAGCCACCCTGAGCCTCAAAAATTAGCTCTATATAATGTTATGCCTGAAAGTGGATGAGCATGGATGGTCATCTGTGGCTAAAAATATTTCAGACTTGAGTGTAAAGTGATAGAACCAGTCATACCCCCATGGCACCCTCACAACAATTACTATTGTTTCAAATATGTACTCTGACTAAGCAGAAAAATCCTTGATAACAGTGAACTGTCATCATCATTTTCAGATACAGGATGACTCCTGATGGCACATTGGTTATAAGAAACATGGAGAAGAAGGATGAAGGACTATATGGCTGCTTGGCCAGCAACCAGGCTGGTACGGACTCGATGACCTCCATCCTCACATATCTTGGTGAGTGCTATAGACGCAGCTAATAATAGAAAATAGCTTTAGCCTTGATGTCTCCATGGTGCTGATCTTTCAATGATGCTTCTCTCCTAGAACCTCCTGTTGTGACGGTAGCGTTAAGTGAGATTCTCATTGCCATTGGAGAAACCACCACGATGGCCTGTTCCACATCTGGAGTCCCTCAGCCTGAGATCTGGTGGTACAAAGGTAACACCTTCAAACACCTTTAAAATTCACAACACAAAATTAGAAGCAATGACTAAAAAAAAAATAGAGAAGAAAAACAAACTGAAAGACTTATGTTTCAGAACAAAGCTGGCCAACCCTACCATTTTATATTTGTTCTCATCACAAGGTAATGTCCAGCTGCAGTCCTCATCCATCTTGGAAGTGGACAGATTGGCAGGGATGCTCACCATTAAGCAAACCCAGATTAGTGATGCGGGAGATTACACTTGTGTTGCCGTCAATGCTGCTGGCACCTCATCAGGGAGGATCTCACTTGATGTTGGAGGTAAAATTTATATACATTCTTGTTGGAAGATTGCGGCAGACTAAAATGCTAAAATGGTTTAATCAAATTCATCTGGACTCCCACCAGGATGTCCAGAGAATTTTGTATACTACTGTTTTGAAGCACAAAGGGTTTTGTGTGATTAATGTTCAGAATAGGATACTAATCTGGCTTAAAATATGGACAAAGGAGAGTAGTTAAAAAGAAGTTGCTTTAAGAGAATATGTTTGAGCCAAAAGTTATAGCAGAAACAAAGCGAGAGGTTCAGTGGGATCCCTGTTCTTTGTAGCAGCCTGCATCCCTTTGGCTCCCTTAGGTGATTTTTATATGTTATGTATGGCCATACATAACATATAAAGTGAGATGTCTTTCTATCAAAAGGATAGAAAGACATCAAAAGGAAAAACAAATGCTAAAACGTAATCTTTCAACTTCAAGATTTAAGCCGTAAAAACATTCTGTAAGATATGAGTTTGCTTGTGCTCAGCTACAAAGTGCTTCATGCTTTAACCAGTTAGCCATGAATGACATTTTTCATTGTGGATGAGAACACCCAGAAAGAAAAGTGTGTGTGATGGCTGTGTGTAATGATACAAAGGCTCATTTTATGCAGTTTATGAATGGTACCTTTAACAGACCAAGACTGAAGCAGGTCTGACTTAAATCTACACAGGGTTGTATTCATTGGCATGTATGGGGACACATACCCATAGTTTAAAAGTAGCACAACACACACTTAGAAGTCCATCAATCTTATGTAATTACTAAATTCATTCCATCTGCTGTATAAATGCCTCATCTCTGTCATTGCTCATCTTCAACCTTGACTATCATAGCGGCACCCAGATTCACCCATGAGCCGTCAGATGTGGCAGTGGACATTGGCTCCAATGTGACCCTGCAGTGTTATGTCCAAGGACACCCTGAGCCACAAGTCACTTGGAGGAGAGAAGATGGCACCCCTCTTTTTAACAGGCTGCGTATACATGGCAGTATATCCCAGAGGAGGGGAGAGCTACATATCATGAGTATGTTTTCTGTATTTGACAGTAATATGCATGAAACAGAAAAATATACTTGGTTCACGTTCTAATGTTGCATGTTTTTGCCAGATCTATGGGTAGAGGATGAGGGAGTGTATATCTGTGAGGCTAAAAACCACTTTGGGAAGATCGAAACCAAGGCCAGCATCACTGTGACTGGACTTGGTAAGACCGGCGCTTGCAATGTTTGTTTTTTTACAAGATCAATGCTCTTTTTTTTAATTCACCAATGGCAAATAGTTATCTCTGCAAGGTGAATTCCAATATTTTTTGGCTCCTATTTTCTCTCATGGATGGATGAAAAGCAGATTGGCTCAAAAGTTTCCCAAATGAATCCACACTGAGTCAGAATGCCTTTGCATCACTGATGAAAAGCTACAATATAATATTTCTTTTCCTTTTTGAGTGTCACTCATCATCCAAGTCAAAACAAATGATTGCAGACTTAATGATCTGAAGGCACAGTGCAGGGTTTTTGCAAAAGATTTTTAACATGTCCCACTCCCTGGAAGTAAGAAAGGTTGTCTATGAAAACTTTTTCCAGTATGGAAAAGAATAAACACTGTCACCTCCAGAAATGAGCAAATATCACATCAACAGCCTTGGAGTTCATATTAAGTTTGGGTGAGATTACAAATATTTTAGTGCTTCTCAATATTTGCACCAAAACTGAGGGGAGATAAAGCAAATTGAGTGAATTAGAAATAATTTAATTCACCAAACAGATGAGAGAAGCTGGGAATAGTTTGCTTGTGATAAGGTTTGAAACTTTGATAGTTCAGTGTAGCTTAGCTAAGAAAGTACTCATATAGTATTGTCCATCCGTAGAGCCTTTCCACTTAAAAGACAAAGCTTGGTTGAAAACAAAATGGTTACTTTCATGAGTTTTTAGTCATTTCTAAGATCACTTGTTCTTCATGCCCACTGTCTTGTCTAAGAAAAGCTACATGTCTTTGAGTGCCTACATCTGTCTGTATCTTTGTGCACGTAAGCTTCTGTTTCAATCTGCACATCATTCGAGTCTTAGATGTAGGCCAAAGGTCAGCAAGTACAGACCCACCCAGATGACATGTTACCCTCCCTACTGGCCCATTTCCATATTGACAGCACTTCCTCAGAGGACACACAAACCCTGTGCAAAGACACATGTAACATTGTTTTATTTGGACAATAATTGGGAAGTGAGCGTTGGTGTATGCAGTACTAGTGTGTGTATAAGTGTGTGTTAGAGAGTTTTTTCCCCATTTGAGTCAGGGTGGGTAGCATCCTGTTGTCTGTCACATCCTCCCAGAGGTTCCACTGTCTTCATGAGCGGCCCAACCCATTAAGATTAAATGTGATGTTACATCTTTTTTAAAAAAATCTTATGTATGTACTGGGTATAAATATGCATATGTGTGAAAAAGGAAGGGGCATAGTCCATAGTTTGAGCAGCAATGGAAACTTACAACCAACCAACCAAACTTATTGTTCACTTTGTTAATACCGAATTTTTATTGTTTATTAATATTATTGTTCCCAATAATATTCAAAAGCTGTAAGTAATTTGGTCTTTGCTGATGTCAATCTACATAATCTTTTTAATGATTTGTCATTGTCCTATCAGAGTCCTTGTTTATTTACATAAGCTTTGTATAATCTGCAGTTTCACCTGTGATTGCAATGAGTCCAGCTGTGCTCAGTGTAACTGAGGATCAGCCGGTAACTCTTCCCTGTGTGCTGCTGGCTGGGAATCCACTGCCTGAACGACAGTGGCTGCACAACTATGGCCTGGTGAGAACAACTTACAGTTTCCATCTCTTACATGCAAGCAGCTGGGGATTTATTTCACCTTTTTAACCCACCATCTGTTAGGTGACCTCAGACCAGTATGTAACAGTGAGGAGGGATGGCAGTCTACATATTGAGAGAGTTCGTCTGGATGATGCAGGCGACTACACGTGTTTAGCTGAGAACGTCATTGGGGCCACCAACCAAACAACCACCGTCAATGTCCATGGTATTGTAGCCACCCTGCACACAAGAAAATAGTAAAAAAAGAGAGAAAGAAATGGTTTTAAAAGACGGCTGATATTCTTTTAGTTACTTTGTAAAGTGTCTGAACATTTTCAATGTCTTCCCTTGGAATTTTCACAGTGATTAGCAAATATATGCAACAAGAATATGGGATATTTTATACCTTTGGCAATTCTGCAGGAATTTAAGGCAAACAGATACAACCACGTACGTACTGGCGATGCACTTCCTGTCTCATTCTCTGCAAGGTCTATGACTGAAATTTGCTGGAATCTGCCTGTGTTTTTTGATTGGGGGCAGTATCTGGATATGTCATACATACATAATTTTGGACTGACAAATCACATGGAATGAATATTTGTTTTAGGATTTTGTAAAAACAAAAACCAAAAGAAATCAGTTTTTACCTTCTAATTGCTTTTAAACTAACTATGTACGAAAGACCAGGGTGAGAGGCGCATCAGTGATTTTACATTATTTATCATATCAGCAGTTAGTGACATTGGGATAAAAGGTTGCAGAAGTATCATAAAATGTTTTGTGGAAACATGAGCAGTTTTAAATCACCAGCCATGGTCAGGAACCAGGACAGTTGCTGAAGCTGTTCCATAGAGAATATTATTAATTTCACCTGTGCTTTTTCTGTTAGGATGAGTTCAGACATCGTCTGAGAAAAGAGGTCTGCAAACACTTCTCATGAATAGGATTATCTTTGAGGTTGCATTACAGTCAGGAACTGCTTAGTAAGGGTTGGCAGATCTTAAATCACAATGAATGGAAGCCAAACATGTGTTTTTCATTAAACTACAGTCATATTTTGCCAGATTCCACCAACTTATATAGGCAGGGTTTGCAGCGTGGACATATAAGCGTGTTTGCCTATAGATCTTGAAACTAGGTCAGCTCTATTAATGCAGACGAAGCATTTGAATTTGACTTCTGTAGTTGGTGTGAAGCTGAATTTGCTTTAATTTAGCAGAAATATTTACTATAGAGGTTACAGGTAAAGTAGCTGAAACTTATATTTGAACTGTAAATTCAGTTGGATGTACATAGACTCTCTAGCTGCAGCCCAGTCTCACCATTTAAGTGGTGACACAATTGCAGAGACCACCAAACCCATCATATATACTCTACTGTCTACAGAATACATAAGGTAAATTCACTAGATACTTGATGAAGACACAAAACAAGCTAAATTTACTTCCTGTTTTGTACTTGTGTTCACAGTTGTTCCTACTATTCAGTATGGCCCGCAGGTATTTAGCACTATCGAGGGAACATCCTTATCTCTGCCATGCCATGCCAAAGGTGTACCAAGTCCTGTCATCACTTGGAGCAAGGTGTGTACAAACATTATTTCTGTTTTTAAATGCCAGTGAAAAGGCCCAGTTCTTTACCCTTGCTGCTTTAAAGAATTTATTTTCTTTATGCAAGTAATAGTGATACAGTAAATGACACATGAATTAATAATGCACGGAAGTGCAAGTCACATCCCATTTTAAATAAATCTTTCCTGATTACACTGCACAATATTCATCACCAAAAGTTAAATCATCTTTAAAGGGTCCAAACATCCAATAACTGATTAATTATATGATACAAACTCATACTTGCATGAGTATGTATATGCATATTATTCTGTATTCTTTATACTTTCACAATTTATCCATAGAAAAGTAATCAGTCCTGATGTGTAGGTTTTTTTTTGTTTTGTTTTGTTTTACAGGAGCACAGTAGTTGTATTTACGCAGGTTGGTGTTTTTAACAGTGATGACCCCCCCCCCCCTAAGATTAAGAGAATCCGAAGAAGACTTTCTTTAGCTGTTTTACATCAGAAGTCAGGACCGGTCTCAATTCAGGCCTTGCTTCACTGACAGGCGCTGATAGCACAATAACAGCAGAGTGGAAATACCCACCTGTCTCTGAGGATGTGTGCAGCTCATGTGCTGCATCATCAAATCAGTTCTACCATCTTTTATGTGCAGCATGTTCAGTTTTTAAGCGTGCACTTTTCTGTGTTAGCGCAAACTATAAGCAATTTTGCATTTGTGAACCGTGCTTCCCTATTTTCCGTTTTCAGCACTAGTTTTTTGGACTTGTAAAAGCCTCACTGTTAAAGTGAACAGGACAGCTGGGACAAATGAAACAAGACCCTGCTAAGTTCTGCACCAGCTTTGCAGATGTGATTCTATATTTTTGCTCTTAAATATTTTTACTCTTCTCTTAAACATCAGTCAAGTCAGGCAAGCCACTTCAGATCCAAAGGGACAGGCCAGATATGACACAGTCCGAAAGCAGTAACATAACATTTGTTTTGTGTTTTGATTTGTTTGATTGAATAAATATTAATGTTTCATTCATAGCATTTTTGTTTAACTGCATGGAAGAAACTCAAACCATAAATAAATTTCAGCACCCCTGAACACCACGTCCAGCGTTAATAAAGCTGACTGAATGAAATAAACTCTGGCTGCCGCCCTTTCCCTGCTGTAACTTATTTGTTTTAGGGTGGAGAGCTGCTGAACTTGGGTGGTCCAGTGTTCACTCTGGATTCTGATGGCAGCCTTGTCATCACTTCTCCTTCTGGAAATGAGAGCGGAGAATTTATCTGCACAGCTACCAACGCTGCTGGCTCTGCATCCAGAAAGGTCCAGCTCACAGTTTATGGTAAACATCTCGCTATTTGAGGGCTTGGTCAAGTCAAAGGAAAATTAAAGGGGTTAAATGAAGCATTTCACCACAGCAAGTTATTTGATTAGTTATGAGACATTAGTAAAAGAAAGTAATAAAAATGTATGTGTCATCCAAGACACGATGTGAACTGTGGACACCTACAGTATGTCCTAAGTGTTTTTTGTCTTCTGTTTTCAGTTACTTTCATCATGAAATTATTCTGCTTGTTACTCTTTGCATCCCACAGTAGAACTATACTGAACTTATTCTTTAATGGACAGCATGTGTTATAAGATGGCATTTTTCATTCAAGATTTAAGATTCAGTTTATTTGCCATTACACAACACCAGCTTGCATAACAAAATTACAGACCTAGTCTCTAATTGTGGTCTGTATGGTCTGTTAAATTCACCAACTACAATAAAATACCATCTGGTTGGTTTGTCATGGAACAGCTCATGACCTCACCCAGTTCCTTTTCTGCATTTTTTTTTCTTGCATTTAGTCTTGGATCTGTGAGTGTGCAGACAGCAGAACTACATAGCAAAACAACACGGTTAACATTCCAGTGTAAAAAACACCCCAAAAACAAAGCAATCCTTATAATTTGGCAGCAGCTGAGCTTTAAACATCACAAATGCAAATAAATCTAAAAAACAGTTGGTAAGAAATGTTTGGAGTCTATTAAATCTGTATTTGACTGACCAGTCCGACCTAGGCCCAATGCCGGTGGGTCAGCAGAGCCAGTGAGGATGACAGTGATTGAAAGGGAAGATGCGGTTTTGCCTTGTGATGTCCACAGTGTCCCACCTCCAACCATCAGCTGGGCAAAAGAGAAGCAACTCATCTCTCCTTACTCTCCCAGGTAAGACATGTGTACTATGTGTTATTTGTTTGCAATTTTTTGTTTTTTAATTACAGATTAAAAGAGACCCACAAGCAGCCCAAAAAAACATCATTCTTTCAAAAAATGTTGGGCAGGAGAGATAAAGTTTTTTACAGTTTCACTTGATCCCTGCAAAGTCCTCACCATGCTCACATAACATCAGAAAAAGACTATTAGTTATTGTACTAGTCCAGCTAAAACCTGACTTTTATGCATGTGTTTGTTTGTCCTAAATGTTATAAAATCAAAGCTTACAAAATTGGAATAACCCACTCAGATAATCAGCGACAAATCAAGTAACTTCCATCTCTAACTTCATCTAGATTTAAGTGACCCAAGGTGCATCAAACAAAACTTAAATGTACCATAGTTTCCATCTGTTTGTGAAACAGTAAAATATAAGTACATTATTGCAGCCAAATTCCCAATAAAACCTCTCTAATTCACATACCCTTCCTTTACAGTTCTCAGGCCCCTAGATAGCAAAAATTAGAAGTAATTGAAGTAGTTGAAAGGATGGTGGTCCAAAGACATGGCCAGGTTGAGTTATATCCATACATCTCAACAAATAAGGAAATGTTGCTGTGTTAAAAGAGTAAATAGACACAGCCTGGTACACCAGCCCAACTAGCGCCATGTATGAGATACAGTCTAGGCTCCCTCCGTGGAGACTGATTTCCAATGCCAGACGAGAGGGGGACTAACAGGAGGAAAGTGAACTGGAGAGAACCAATCAGAGAAACACAGAAGTGACGCAAACGTCTTTTTCTAAGAGGAAAATATGGAGGAAAGCCTTCAGAGCAGCAAATTGTTGCGGGTTTTTTAGGACATTTGCAGCTCATTAAGAGATCAGAAAGGGCATTGTTATGTAGTCGCTCCTCTGCAGCTGCCATTCTAACTGTTTAGGGTTAGAGAAATGAGTCGCCGAAAAGGCGTGTCGTAAAGTCCCGCCTCCCGCACTGTGATTGGTCTGGTCAATTTTTTACCGGAGTGGAAATCACTTCCCAATGGAACCCAGACTGACTTGCTGTGTATCTCATACATGGTGTTGGTCAGGCTGATGGTACCAGGCTAAAATAGACAAGCATGCTAATTATGATTCAAACTTCTTGTTATTGGGAGAAAAAAAAGATTTATTTCCACAGTTAACATTTTTGGAAAGCAGTCAGTAATAAGTATTACAGATGCGGACATGAAAAAGTTCCCCTTTCTGCCGACTGCCAGCTACTTACCAGCCACATAGCAGTGACTTGTCTGCTAATTCGATCGCACGAGAAACGCCTGTGTGCCCAGGGGAAACGATTTCAGAGCATACATGATTGCCTGGAAGAAGGACATTTCCACATGCCAAGTTTGGACACCGCGCGTGATGACGTATTTGCGGGACAAATTGTTCAGCCAGTGATAGTGCAGTAATAGTGCACTATCACTGCACTACTTCTGGCAGAAAAAGGAGGAACTTTTTCATGCCCACATCTGTAAGCTTCCTGTTGTCATATACAAGGTTGTGAGACAAAGGAAGAGACTTTTACGGCAGGCATGTTGGCAGGAAAACATTGCGAACACATGTTTCCAATGTGTGTGACCTTCTGTAGAAGAAAAAAATCTTGCCCACCTCCGGTTTAAATGAATTGCAAACACAACTTTGACTTGGCCCAGCTTGAAGATAAAGATTAGTTTTTAATTCTCACAGACTAAAAGAAAATCAATGTCAACAGTGCGTTGTCATTCTTTCATGACCTCAGGGCATAGTTTGTGGTTTTTTGGGTGAGTAATCATACTTCACCCTGTGATCTGTTGTATTTACTGTGCGCCTGCCACAGTAACCGTAATTATAGTTGATGGTGGATCACTAAGAATTACCGGAGTACATGTTTACAGTAATAACAAAATAATTCAATGAGTGGAAACAATAAGTGTGTGAGAGAGTGCAGTTTTCTTTGTTTGGCACCATTGTCGGCAATGATGTTTTTATTTTAGAGTTGGATTGCTGTCTGCTTCTGAGCATGAACAATGTATGTCCTTACTCCTCCCAGACATACCCAGCTACCCTCTGGGTCTATGAAGATCTTGGAGACCAGAGTGTCAGATAGTGGGCTTTATGTTTGTGTTGCCTCCAATATTGCTGGTAACCTGACACTAACCACGGAGCTGAGTGTTTTTGGTAAGTTTTTAAAAGCTCCCAAGCCCTATAATGAGTTAACAATGAGATCATCACATGTTACTTATGAGTTCCTGTTTTCTAAATTTGCTATGTCCATGTAAACTTGGACATATCTTCATAAGATCACATGATGTAAACTGCACTGATTTGGATCAAATTGGGTAGCTGAGCAGTTTGTGATGATCAATTATTGGTTTTATACAGTTGAAACTACTTATTCTACTTCGGAATTAAAATTCCTGTGTAATAAACAGCATGTAGGTCCACATGAGGCAGAGAGACGCTTTGAAAATCTTGTTCTTCTTTTATAGTTCCTCCTAAAATTCAGCCAGGCCCAAGAGTGATGAAGGTACAGGTGGGTCACCCAGTGGAGCTGCCATGTGTGGTAACAGGTGTCCCAGAGCCAACACTCACCTGGACTAAGGAAGGTAAAAGTTACCCAGTGTTACCTGATGGTAGCCTGGCACTGAAGAATGTGGGGCTGGAAGATGAAGGAGCGTACATCTGCACAGCCACAAATCCAGCAGGCAGGGATGAGGTTCCAGTTAAGCTTATGGTCCAAGGTTGGTTTCAGATCAAACTTATTGTTCTGTATTTTTTGTTTAAATGTCAATGTTTGGAAGACAAACTGTCATATATGCTTCAAAGTGTGTTTGTGTTTGTATTTGGAGGCAGCCTTTTTCATTGTGTTAGCATGTTTTGTTTTTCTTTTCAGTTCCCCCTGTTGTTGAAGTGCTGGAGCCCCCCTTCAACAGCCCTCTTCAGGAGAGAGTTGCTAACCAGCGCATTGCCTTCCCATGTCCGGCCAAAGGTGCAGAGCTGTCTTTTCCGTCCTCAAGAAACATTTGATCCAGCTATGATTTACTGTAGGAACCTGAAGTTTAGTTAAAACTGATGTTTAATGCAGCACAGGTGTTATAAGGGATCAAGTGCAATTATGATTTCATAATTACTAATAATGTGGCTTTCCTGCAGTTTCGGTCTTCCTTTGGTTTTACTTGAAAAAAATTAAGTAAAACCTGTGAATGTCTCTTTTTAACATATATTTTGCAATACTGCAATATGTTTGCAATATGTTCATAAAATTTTAACAACCTCACTATAACAGATTTTGGGTTTCCTATTTGTAACTTAGACAATATAAATCTAAAAACAGGCGCAACTGACAGTTTGTCAACAGTGATATTCTTTCATATAATGCAGTTGGATGGACCAACACAGCCAGGTTGAGTTTGCTGGTGTTGCAGTTAATAGATTTGAAGAAACATTCAGGGAGCAAAGACCTCCAGGAAGCTTTTCAGTTCACTCCATATGGCCCTATCTCACAATGATAAAGAATTATTCAAAAAATTCCTGGATCCAGACGGTGATTTGAAGCAACTCCAATATTCAATCAGTTCTTCTGTGTGACAAACAAATGCCAGAAATGACATGAGTACAGTGCAATAGCTGTACTTGTTACTGCTAATGGAGGTCAAAATAAATACAAATACAAATACAATACCCCCTTGGCAGAGGTAAAAATCTCATAACTTTGATAAATCACATTAAATTGTTTATACTGTTAAAAGCACATCACGTGACACCCCCCTAACCAGCACGGAAATTGCCAAATATAGACTTTTCTTATTGATTGTTTTCATCTAAAAGTAGGTTTTTGTTCATTTTAAGGTGTTTTTTTTTTTCTACTGAACTCATAGTTATTTGTTTTGCCATCCTCATATCTTCTGCAGGTTTTCCTAAGCCAGTGATTCGCTGGTTGCGTAATGGCCAAGAACTTACTGGGAATGAACCCGGCGTGTCCATCCTGGAGGATGGTACACTGCTGATTCTCGCCTCAGTCTCACCTCTGGATAATGGAGAGTATGTTTGTACAGCTGCCAATGATGCCGGGTCCACCGAGCGAAAGTACCAGCTCAAAGTTAACGGTGACTGACCTGTTCATTAAGTCATGTGTTGACACATCAGTACAGTTCTGCTGCAGCATTAAAGTATGTTCATTGCCTCCACAGTTCCTCCAGATTTCCGTGAAAGTGACATCTCAAGGAACCTGTCAGTGGTCCTGAAGCAGCCCACCAGCTTGGTGTGTGACGTCACGGGAAGTCCAACTCCTGTCATCACCTGGTACAAAGATGGCACTCCTGTAGGTGCAAAGCCTCTGAACTAAAAAAAAAAATTTTTTAAAATGCTATAGCAGATTTTTCTTTTTCTTTTTAATTTTCCATGAAATCTTCAAATGTTGCCTGTAAATAAAGTAGATAAACACGTCAAATTCACATTCTGAGTCACTGAGTAACACTCAGCCCTGTTATTTCCATAACCTACAGTTAACCTCTCGTCAGTCCAATAAAAGATTGGATCACACTGTTTTCACATGCAAAGAATAAATGAGAAACTACAATGCCTGCTCCTTTCATTCAGCGCTCATAAAAGCCAAATGAGCTCTGATTGCAGGGTGTGCCATCCAAGAAAACAAACATTCAAGCAGTGTTTATCCAGTGTGTGTAACAAGGACCAGCTCTGGTTCCAGCATCCTATAATGATAGCATGATTGTGATGAACTGATGCAACAGGAGAACATCAGCACCGTTACTTTGCTGTATCATCCCAGTTAGTTGGCTGATTTTGCTGTCTTGGCTCCTGCATTAAATTTTCCTGCCAGACTTGGATGGGAAAATCCGAGTGTGTCCCTTAATCTGCTAATTATGGGTAATCTAAATCAAGATGATTTGCCCTCTAAATGTTTTTGGAAACATTTGAACCCTTTTCATGTTTTGTAGGGGTTACTCAACATCTGAACAAATGTCTCTGTGGACTGTTGCTGTTTTTCAAATCTGCTTCGATTGTAAACTTCAGCTTTTGAAGTTTAAATGCTATGATCACGATGTTTTACTGTTTTGTCCAATGATTACTGTCAGGCAGCATTTCCTCAACTTTCAGTTACGTTGTGTTTGATTTAATGCATTTATGGTGATCGGCAGGTAGTTGCCAGTAACAGCATCCAGATTCTGGATATGGGAAAAACCCTGAGACTACTGAAGGCAGAAACAGCAGATGCAGGCAGCTACAGCTGCAAGGCCATCAACGTTGCAGGCAGCTCTGAAAAAGACTTTTTCCTGGATGTACTGGGTTAGTAAAGACTGAATTGGTTTTTTTTTCTCTTCGAGACAGAGATATAATACATGCTTAATCTACAGGCTATAGCCTGTAGATTAAGCATGTATTAGTATCTCTGTCTCAACTTTCAGTTAATTCTTAATGCTTCATGCTTCATACTCAAAATATGTAGATATATTGATATTATCTGCCAGAAATTTAAATTTGTTGCATAAAGTTTGACACACACATGAATAGACGGAACATATTATCTACAAAATGCTGTTTATAAAAATATATATATGCATTTGCATTGAATGGTTTCATATCTGTGAACTTGTTCAATAACCTGATTGATCGATGGCGACTTAAAGATTTAAAGTGAAAGAGCCATGTGACAACTTGCTGACCCACAGGACCTATAGATTATTATTTTACTTTATGTTTCAACCAACTCTTTTTGCCTCAGTCCCACCAACAATTGTAGGTTTTGGTTCTCCTCAAGACATTTCAGCAACTCTGAAACAAGAGATCACTCTGGAGTGCAAAGTGCAAGGGTCGCCCTTTCCAACAATCCAGTGGTACAAAGACAGAAAGTGAGCATCTTCACATGTTAAAGAATTTAGATCTACAGTAATCTTCAATTCTTTTCTCAATGATTCCCATCTATCCCATTACTGTTTTGTAGGCTTGTGTTTCTTGGTGATCCTAATCTGGAGGTCACCAACCAGGGTCAGGTCTTGAAGATAAAAAGTGCCCGTCTGGGAGACCAGGCTCGATACCAGTGTAGCGCCACGAACGCAGCTGGAAAACAGTCCAAGGAGTTCAACCTTAGGGTCTACGGTGAGTGAGCATTTCAGCAAATCCTAGACTATTTAGGGAAAAAGTGGTGTAATTGTTCTTTTTGTCCTGTTTTTTCAGTGCCCCCCTCTATCAAGGGAGGCAACTTAACCACAGAGGTGACAGCACTGCTGGACACGATGGTAACGCTGGAGTGTGAGGCACGTGGAGTGCCACTTCCCATCATCACCTGGTACCGTAAAGGAGAGGCCATCCTGTCCAGCCGTCAGGCTCAGTATGTAGAGCGAGGTCACTATCTGAAGATCCCACGGGTGCAGGCGTCCGATGCTGGTCAGTACATCTGCAAGGTGACCAGTGTGGCCGGGAACGCAGAGAAGAGCTATGAGCTGGACATCTACCGTAAGAGACTCGTATCTAACATTTGATACATTTAGAATCTAATTCTGATTAAAAATCTGAATTATGGAACGAGATCACGTGGGCGCTCGATGAAGATGGCGGCTTGAAAGAGTTGCTCGTGAACCTTCGCCAAAAATAAGCTCAACGATACCTCATTTCATTTATATGTGGAATAACTGTTGTGGTTTCTGGCTCTTTAAGTAATAAGTTGCTAGCCTGATATAGTTTAAGTCAATGTCCCTTCGTGTAAGAAGAACACCACGGCCCAAGAATCCGCCACTCGCGCAACAGGCTAAAGCCAACAGAAACATGGATAGCTACGTGAGCAAAACTCTGGACGAAGCACCTGCAGCGGCAGCTACGCCAAGTCCTACAGCCAAGAGTGAAGGGCAGATAACGCTGGACTTTATGTTCACTGAGATAAGGGCAATACGCGAATCGACAACCAACATAGAACAAGACACAAAGCAAATCAAGACCACAGTCACAGAAATCGAGGGGGCTCTTAGCGCACTGAGCAGTCGTGTAACCGAGGTGGAAGAAAGGGTCGCGGCGATAGAAACAACCACAGACGCGACTGACCAAAGGGTAACCACACTGCAAGAGGAGCTGCACGTATTGCATAACCGTGTCGAAGATCTTGATAACAGAGGACGCCGATGTAACGTAAAAATATTGGGCATACCTGAGCGACGGGAAGGGGACGACATGATCAAGTTTCTGCAGCAGGAGATCCCCTTAATGCTGGACCACCAGTTCTCCGGAGTTTTGGAGATACAGCGAGCACACCGGGTCCCGGGCGGCCCGCCAGGACGCAACCAGGGAGAGAGAGACCGACCACGTCCGGTGATGGTAAACATGCTCCGTTACCAGGATAAAGAGGAAATACTTCGAGCCGCCAGGGGGAAAAGAGAGATTAAGCGGTATGGAGCAAGAATTATGTTCTTCCCAGATTATTCAAAACAAACCATGGAGCGGCGTCTGGCTTTCAATAAAGTAAAGACAGAACTGAGAGAGAGAAAAATGGAATATTCGCTCCGTTTCCCTGCCACCCTTGAGATAAAGCACAATGGATTTCGACACAGGTTCACGTCACCTGAGGAGGCATCGGAGTTTATCGTGAAAAAATTCCCCAAAGATAAGTGATTGGATGAACGTGAGTGCTGATTCCCTCACTTTTCCTTGCTGTCCTTAAATGTGCAGTTTACTCTAACTCTTAACTTGAAGACCAGCTCCCCCATTATTTTTCTATTTTTTTTTTTTTCTCCTTATTCCTCTTCTTTTAAAATATTATTCACAAACCTACTAGACTGGCGTTGGATCACTAAAGCGAGTGTCAGTGATCGCACAGGGTTCTCCCAAGCTGGCACCACAGTGCCCTGTTTTTATTTTTGTTTTTCTTTGCCCCAGTTTTGGTTCTGTGGGGCTTGTTCAAATACTGCATTTCTGTGTTGCGGATGTCTATGTTTGTATTTCCCCACACCTGACCAAATTGTTATCTTGTGAATGTAATTGTAATGTTAGATATTATTTGATTACTGTCAAATGGTTAATGCAACAGAACTGAAATTAGCCAGTTGGAATGTTAAGGGACTCAATAATGTTATTAAAAAAAAAGAAAATCTTAACATATCTAAAATCCTCTAAAGTGGACATAGCCTTTATTCAGGAAACCCATCTAACCAAACTGGAATCAGCAAAACTTAAAGGATCATGGATAGGTAAGGTCTTTTCAAGCCCTGGAACCAGTAAGAGTAGAGGGGTGTCTATCATAATCCATAAAGCAATCACTTTTACTGAGTCCGAGGTATTATTGGATCAAGAGGGTCGATACGTCTTAGTTAAGGGACAACTGTTTGATACATCAGTTGTTTTGTGTAATATTTATGCCCCTAATTTTGACAGGCCAGACTTTTTTCACAGTTTATCACAACTACTTCTGGACACAGGTAGTGATCAAATTATCCTAGGTGGGGATTTTAACCAAATACTTGATAGTGACCTGGACAGATCACTTCCACGCTGCAATACAGCATGCAAATCGGCAATGGCCATTAGACAGCTTATGTCTGATTTAGGCTTACAAGACATTTGGAGATTAATGCATCCTGATAGTCGGGAATATTCATTTTTCTCCTCCCCCCATAATGTATATACAAGGATCGACTATTTTCTGATATCAGACACTTTGGTGAATAATTTACTGGACTCGACAATAGGTAACATTGTAATTTCAGACCACGCCCAGTCTTTCTGTGTCTAAATAAGTTGTCGCAAACCCCAAAAAGCCGTAGATGGCGTTTGAATGTCTCCTTACTTCGGGACACCAAATTTATAAAGATGATTAGAGAAGAAATACAATTTTTTAAACAATCAAATAAAATGGAAGACTGTACCTTAGCCAATTGGTGGGATACTTTAAAAGCCTATTTGAGAGGGAAGATTATTTCTTATGCATCTTTTAAGAAGAAGGAAGCCAATAAAAACATTTCTTCCTTGGAGATGGAACTCAGGATGCTTGAGGCTCTGCACTCTAAAGGTAAGCCAGTGCTAAATAAAATAATTAGTACTAAATACAAATTGAACACACTGTATACGAAAAAAGCAGAGTACGCATTGTTTCGCATAAATCAGGCTTACTGGGAAATGGGTGAAAAGCCAGGCAGACTTTTAGCTTACCGCCTTAAGCAATTAAATAAAATAAACCAAATCCCAGGAATACGGAAATCTGATGGTACCACCTCAACCTTATCTAAACAGATAAACGATAGATTTAAAGAATTTTATAATAAACTTTATATGTCACAGGGAGACTTAGATGAACAAAAGTGTGAGGAATTTTTTACAGATCTCAACCTACCGCAACTCAGCACAGATGATCATAGGTTTCTGGAAGCCCCGCTGAGGGTGGAGGAAATCTCACAGGCGATTAAAAGCATGCCCTTGAATAAGGCTCCAGGATTAGATGGTTTACCTTTGGATTTCTATAAAACATTTGAAGATATGTTGAGTCCTTTGTTGCTCGAGGTCTATAAGGAGGCCTTTGTATCGGGTTCTTTGCCAAAATCAATGCATTCTGCACTCATAACCGTGATCCATAAAAAGATAAAGATGCACTAGATCCTGGTGGTTACCGTCCTATCTCATTGCTTAATTGTGACCAAAAGATTCTATCAAAGGCTCTGGCAAGTCGTTTAAAAACTGTGATTGGCAAAATAATTCATGAGGATCAATCCGGCTTTATTCCAAATCGATATGGTTCAGATAACATCAGAAGACTTGTTAATCTGCAACACTACATGTATGATTCAATAGATCCCACAATTGCCTTGTCTTTGGATGCTGCTAAAGCTTTTGACTGTGTTGAATGGA
Source organism: Atherinomorus stipes (assembly GCA_023101725.1). Lineage (NCBI taxonomy): Eukaryota > Metazoa > Chordata > Actinopteri > Atheriniformes > Atherinidae > Atherinomorus > Atherinomorus stipes. The sequence goes on from JALJCO010012340.1 coordinate 2,988,075, forward strand.
GCTACTTGTTCAAAACATTGGCGAAATTTGGTTTTGGCAATAATTTTATCACATGGATCAAGACTTTATATGACATGCCTAATGCTTGTGTTTTGACGAATGGCCTCATATCTGACCCGTTTCATCTACAGAGATCCACTAGACAGGGATGCCCTTTGAGTCCTGGCCTTTTTGTGATAGCAGTGGAACCACTGGCACAGAAAATAAGAACTCATGCTGATATTCAGGGTATTACTGTGGGCAACAGACATCACAAACTTATGCTATATGCAGACGACATGTTGGTGTTTTTGACACAACCTGAAAAGTCTATTCCGACTTTATTAGACTGCATAGAAGATTTTGCTCTACTGTCTGGGTATCGTGTTAACTGGGAAAAATCAGAGGCAATGCCCATGTCTGGACATTGTCCCTCTTATATTTTCAAAAAGTGGAAATTTTGCTGGTCTCCTAAAAGCATGAAATACCTTGGAATACATATTACATCTGATTATAATGATATGGTAAAAAAGAACATTGGTCCATTATTTGAAAAAATTAAGATAGATTTTGGTAGATGGTCTAAAATTCACCTTTCACTATGGGGAAAAATCAATTCCATAAAGATGATGGTGGCACCAACTATATTTTACGTATTGGCCAACATTCCTTTGTACGTCCAAGATGCATTTTTCAAAGATCTAGACTCCTTGATTTTGGATTTTCTTTGGGGCAGTTCACATCACCGCTTGAGCCTTAAAAAACTGCAAACAAGTGCTGAAAGAGGAGGATTTGCATTGCCAAATTTCAAATGGTACTACTGGGCCCTGAGAGTGAAACAACTAAGAGCTTGGTTACCAAGCTCTGAATTATCAGACAAACCTATCTGGTTCCAGCTAGAGTGTGAGATTAATGGTGGTGAATCTCCGTGGTCAAACTTATTTGGGATTAAAGCCAACGTACAGAAGGAACACCCCATAATTTCAGCAACAAAATTAATATGGATTAAATTACATAGAGCAGGTCGCTGGGACTTTTTAAAGTCACCATTGGCTCCCCTATGGAACAACAAAAAAATCTTGATTGGAAGGGAATCAGTTGACTGGCTACAGTGGCGCAACAAGGGAATTTCTAATGTACGAAATTTATTTGATATGAATGCAAATAAATATTTGAATTTTGACCAGGTTGTTGATAAATATGATTTGTCACATGATCAGTTCTGGAGATATGTCCAATTGCATAGTTCACTATCGAATTGGCTGGGAAGCCCTCTCTCTGTTGCCCCACAGGAAGCCCAATAGAAGCAGTTCTGCGTAAGCCACTAACTAGCAAAGGGACTACTGCTAAAATCTATAAATTACTTCAAGATGTATTGGCAGATCCATTATCCAAAGTGAAAAAGTATTGGGCTGAAGACATGGCGTTGGACATATCTCAAGAAGACTGGGACTCTTGTTTACATAACATCAATACAATATATAAAGAAATTGGTAGCAAATTCATTCAGTTAAAGATTATCCACAGATGGCACCGAACCCCTCAACAACTTAATAAATGGAAACTGATCCCCACAGACACTTGCTGGAGATGTAACGAACATGGGGGATCAATATATCACATCCTTTGGAGTTGCCCAGCCCTTCAAGACTGGTGGAAAAACATTTTGGAGGTTATTTTTAGAGTGTTAAAAAGGAGATTTCACATCTCAGCCAAGCTTTCTGTTTTGGGCTCAACCACAGAACTTTCAGACTCTCAGTTTTCATCTTTTGAAACAAGATGGATCATACTTGCCTCTCACAACAGGAAAACGAATCTTGCTAAGACATTGGATGAAGAAACGACCCCCCCCATATGAGGAGTGGTTAACAACAATGGTAAAATTAGCATCTTACGAGAAAGTAACCTATGGTCTCCTGAATAAGCCACATCAATATGAATATACTTGGTCTGTATTTACCAACTGGCTCACTGTACCATAAAGCATTGACTGTCTGAGGGGTCCACCATCTGTGGACCAGTACCTAACCTATGGTCGGTGTGGGGTTTTTGTTTTGTTTTGTTTTTTGTCCTTTGTCTTTTGTAACCGTATTTTTGTGCTCTAATATAAAAAATCAATAAAAGTGTGCATTACAAAAAAAAAAATCTGAATTATGAGAGCATACTAGCTAAAATGAGTACATAGTTTAAAATCATAAGGTGAGGGCTGTCATTAGTATCGATGTCATCATTATCAGTATATTCTCACACTCTTACTAAATTGTACATTGAGTTAAGATTGTATTACACAATCCTATAGATGCAGTACTTCTAGGTGTCTTACAGTATCTGGATGGCGTAAACTATATTTGAATTTGTCTGCTTCAAATGTTATCAAAAATGTAGAACACACATTTAACACCAAGTCCAAAGATAATTTTGACTCTGAATCAGAGATTAAAAGGATTTTAAAGCATGTGGATTTAATCAGCTGTAAATATTTGGCAGAACACAACAGAAAATCTTTGAATGGTACAGAAGAATTTATACATATGACAGTTTTACATTATATTGACAGATAAAAGCCTTGAGCATTAGATATTAGTAAGATGCTGTAGCTGTGAAGCAGAACAGTGAACAAAGTTTAACTCTTTTTTTTTCTTTTTATTCTTTCCCACAGTGCCTCCTACTATTGTAGGGGGGGATGGTGAGCCTACTGAGAGGAAAGTGGTCCTTACTAAAGCTCTGATCCTGGAATGTGACGCAGAAGGACACCCTCCGCCCTCCCTCACCTGGCTGAAAGATGGAGTCCCTGTACGTGATGGAGAAAGCGTCCGTGTGCTTGAGCAAGGCAGGAAAATAGAAATCTCATCAGCTGCCGTCTCAGACTCAGGACGCTACATCTGTGTGGCCACGAGCATCGCAGGAGAGAAGGAAGTCAAATATGATGTTAGAGTTTTAGGTAAGTAAATCTAAAACACTGCTTTATGTTGGCAGATACTGCACTATTAAAGAGCTAAAATGAACTGATAAAGCAAATAAACACGGCCATGTTTGTTTTGTTGTTACATGCCTCTGGCTTTCTATACAGTATTTCGTAGTATAAAACCTGCCCCTCTCCAGAAAACTCTGGATTTTTGTACTGCATTTTGTTCAAGGTCAGCTTTTTTTAAATTAAAGTAAGGCTCACACATTTAACTTATTAAAAGCAGTAGAAAAGTACATGAGCTTCATCCTCTACTACTGTTTAGAAAGGACATTTGTTGTGCTAAGTAACCCTTATTGAACTGTATAGAGCTGCATGGCTGCAGATACTGTCTCTAACATTCGCTCAGTAAATGTCAGTGCTTTCCTCTGGTCATTAAATGAGTGGATTTGCCTGACTTTCCTTTCTGGCACGGTGCTGCCTCTCTATGAGCAAACCTCAGATAATTGCAGCCCACCTCCTTTAGCTTACTCTGTTACAACATGACAGCTGAAAAAACACTTTGTGCCGTTGTCGGCAGGATTCGAACCTGCGCGGGGAGACCCCAATGGATTTCTAGTCCATCGCCTTAACCACTCGGCCACGACAACTCATGTGAAATATGAGCCGCTGCTCTCAGTTTCTGCCAAACCTGCTCCTCTCCACATCGTGTGCATTCCACGTGGGAAACTGGCATCTGCTACTTTACTGTGGCTATGCTTATCTGACTCATATGTAAACCCTAAAAAACTAATACATGCATTCCAGGATTTAACCTAGAGCAGAGGTCTTCAACAGAGGATCTGCAGCGGTACTGCTGGAGGGTCCTGAAATTTTTGGAGGATGAGACCATTTTTTCAAAAATGTACTTTTAATATTTCTCCCCTATTTTGTTACTACATATTTAAATACAGATTAACATGGACCCAACATTTTGCAGTGAATAAATGGAGGTAGAAAAAAATGATCCGTCAGTCATTATTGCACATAGTCAGTGATGTACAGGGACTATCTCAAGCCTGGAGCCGACTCTTCTGAACACAAAGAGGACTTCAGACTTCAGTCAACTTTATTTATCCCGTTAGGGAGTTCCTTCAGGGAAATTGAGGTTCCAGCCAGTCAATAAATAAATTATATATATATATATATATATATATATATATATATATATATATATGTATGTATATATACAGTATATACACATGCTGCGCATTGGCTGGAAAACTAATGGCAGTCGCAGTTTGCAATGTTTCAATTTATGAAAACATGGCAGAAAGCAACAAAGGCACCCACAGGCAACCCTTCTCTCGAGATTTTTTTCCCCTTTACAAAGGACAAAGTAGATATTTAGACCCATTTTGTATATTTTTAAAGATGCTGGGGGACATTTCTATAATACTGCAATAGAAATCATAACTGTGGTCGTTTTGGTCTCAATAACCATTTTCATTTCTTTATATCCCCAGTCATGGCGTTTAGACTTGGTGGACACAGTTCATGACCTGAACCTGCTGTTGATGAACCAACTGCTTGTCTAATATTTTGGATTTTGTCTGTGAAGAATTTGGCAAAGTTGCAGGCTTTGGTGGAATAAAGTTCAGGTGCTACTGGCACAGAAGGGTTTGTTAGCCTGTCGACTGTAGCAAATAAGGCCTGAGCATTATGACGGTTTTTAGTGATGATGTCAGAAACATATGAATTCCTTGCATTCCTCAGCTGTAAATTATAAGAGCGAAGTTTCTCTCCATACAGTAGATGTCATAATAAACCTGTAGTTTTGTTTTTCTCCAGCTGCGCTTGGCTTTCCTTCACGCTCCCCTCACTTGAAAGGAGCGTATATACTGCTGCAATTAGTCACAAGGTCACAATGCTACATGTAATGTTGGCTCTGTCAGACTCCCCATGATTGGCCAAGAGCCTATTTAGTTACCAGCTGACTAAGATCTCAAACACATGCCCCAATATCATTTGAAAAGAAGATATCTTTGTAAGAAAAAAACGTAATTTCCATCACCCAGAAATCTTGTGCAATCATATCAAGACATTCCTGTTAAAACCTTGCAGTTCTGAACAGCCAACAGACACCTGCTGAGGCAGTATGTCATTATACCAACTGTATGGACACTGTTAGGAGTAAAAAAAAAGGACAGTTTGTAACTCAACCAAAAAAGAAGGGTGCAAATAAGAAAAAAAAACTGAAAATAAACAGATGATAATCTGAAGTGTGAATTTACCATCAAGGAGACAGTTGGCATTGAATCACAAATGTGTACCAAATGTATTGCGTTAAGTGGCTGCTTTAAAAAATGGACTACTGGTAATCATGAGACATCAAGACGTGCGGGGCAGTGGGTCCCGGATTGGAGAAACACTGACCAAGCGGACATCCTCTTTATATTTAATATTGCATTCTTCATGATGTTTTTTTTTCCACTTCCAGTTCCTCCTTTCATTGATGGAGCTGAAGATGTAACAGAGAGCACCGTCATCATCAACAGCCCTTTGGAGTTGGAGTGTGACGCCACCGGAACACCTGCACCAGATATCAAGTAATACATCAGTCTAATGCAAAAACATAAACACGCACAAACCCTTAAACGCACTCAAAGTCACTGGAAAAAAATTCCTTTGCCAGGTGGTTTAAAGATGGAAAAGCAGTCAGGCAGGGCGAAGGGTTGCGGATTGCAGCCGGCGGCCGGCAGCTGCTTGTTTCCCGAGCTCAGATCTCTGATGCAGCTCGCTTCCAGTGTGTCGCCACCAATGAGGCAGGAGACCACAAAAGGGACTTTAATGTGGTAATACAAGGTAAAAAAAAAAAAGATTGCTTAAAATAATCACAATAGTTTTACATATGTTTCAAATATAATTTCTGTAACTTTTACTCGAAATACAAACTTTAGGAGAAGTTCCATTTTTGGTAAATACTTTTTGCTTTTGTTGTTCGTTTTCTTTCCTTTTTTATTTATAGTTGTGAAGTGTTTTTAAGGAAATAATTCTATCCTCTGCTCTTCCACAGTTCCTCCATCCATCCGTACGACTGGGCCTGCTGAGCGCTCTGTGGTTCTTGGCAAGTCCACCAGTTTGGAGTGCATCTCCAGTGGCATCCCCCCACCCAGTGTTACTTGGCTCAAAGACGGCCGACCTGTGGACACAACTAAGGAGCACCTTAAGGTTGGTTACTGATTGAATATTATTAGTTATATAAAAATGTTTTGCAATATCATAAATAGAGATGTCCCGATCAGGTTTTTTTGCCCCGGATTCCAAGTCCGAGTCATTAGATTTTGAGGATCAGCCGATCCTGAGTCCCGATCCAATACTTCTATAACAAAATAAAAATTGAACAAAAAAAAGACAGATATAGTGTTTCCCTACAGCATGCTGTAGCTGTGGTGATACAGCTGGTCGGTGAGGGGGGTTATCAACACACTAGCCTGATCTGATTCGGAATCCTATTTCATTTAAATCATAGGTGGAATTGGGGAGTCAGGAGATGTCACATTTGTTACATTTTTTTCCTTTAATTATTCTTATTTTACTTTATTATGATGCCTCCTACTCGTTCAATCACATAAAACAAGATATTTAGCATACATTTCTACACCAACTAACAGCAGATTAATGAGGAATTGATCATTTATGAATGTCTGTGGAAATCACAAAGGAAAGTATTTGGTTTTTTCTCCATTTCTAAGAAGCATGAGAACGTTTGATTCTTTACCTGTTGGACAGCAAATAAAACCAACACTGTAGATTTTAAATAAACTGTGAAACAACAGATGATTTAATGTGTGCTTCGATTTTACCCAGTTATGTAATGGCAAACAAAGTTTAACCGGCATTCTTTTCTTTTTTTTTTCTGTCACTCCATCGCGGGTCACGTCACACACAGCAGCAGCCCTGTCAAACAGCTGCATGTGCTGTGTCAGAAATGTCAAACCAGCACGCATCGTCGCGTCAATGTAAAGGAAACATTTATCCGATACCTGATCGGGATGTAATAGCCGATTCCGATCGAGTCTGAAACCACGTGATCGGGCCTGATTTCCGATCACGTGATCGGATCGGGACATCCCTAATCATAAATTTACTTTTGACATAATTGATGACTCTTTATGTCAAGGAGTATGTTAAGACTAATTTGACAGCATGACATGACATAAACATGAATTAGCTTTACATTTGTGATGTCATCAGTCATTTTTAATGGGAAGCTGATATAATATTGTTTCCTTACAATAACATAAATATATGCCTGCAGTTGTGACCATTTTTGAGGAAATGTTTAATTCTCAGCATTCTGAGCTAAAATAATCTCCTAGTGTAAATATTACAGGCATGATTTTGATTTTAACTCCAGTTACTCCATTGCGGAAAATGCTATTTTTGCTTGCTATGTTATGTTATGAGTAAATATTTGTTTCTCCTTAATTTGTTATAACAAACACATTCTAAAACTTTGCATTAAGAACAGATGCTGTGAATTTTTCTGCAATATGTAAAGATTTGTTAGAATTCTTAATGAAACCGTAGCTAGAGCGTGCTGTTCTTCATATCCTCTATTTATTTTCACCTATAATTCCCATAGCTGCAGTCAGCAGGCAGAACTCTAAAGATCACAGAGGCTAGACTGGAGGATTCTGGGAGATACACTTGCCTGGCCACTAATGCAGCCGGTGAAGCTCAACAACATATTCGACTCAGTGTCCATGGTAACTTACAGATACACCACACACTCCCTCCACATATCCTGTTCTACATCTTTATTCCCTCTTCTTTCTGTTATCAAGAGACAACATGGAGTTATGAGAATACTGCGCAATAAATTATTGTTGTATGTAACATTTTCTGTATATCTCAGAGCCTCCCAGAATCCCCCTCTCTGGAGAGATCATAAACCAGACCATCCTGTCAGGCTTTTCCACTGAGCTGGAGTGCAAGGCCACAGGCAGCCCACTACCTGGTAAGAAAGCTCAGAAATGTTCTCCTCAGTCCTGCTGTGCTCTCTCACAGCTGGCCAGGCGTCGCTTCCTCAGACCGCTGAGCTGGACACACAGCTGTCCTTATCTGTAACCATTAAAGGAAGGGCAGAAAAGTGATCTCAGTTGCCTCCCTGCAGGCAGCTTCACTGTTCTCCCACTCCTTTTCCTTACAGATGGATGAGCTGTATGATGTGCAGCTTTGGCAGAGGTGAACAGTTAAATGACAGATGTGTGGATATGAAGAAAGAAACAACTGGTTGCTATTGCGATTTAAGACACATTTTGAAGACTTGTGGGGTGTAGATGAACATGTTAGTTCATCATGATATATTGGGGGTTTTTTTTAACAAATGCATGCCTCCTGTAGATCATTTTATATTATCTTTATTTTTCTTCATGAAAGAGAAAATTGTCAGTCATCAGTCATTTTCCGTACCGCTTATCCAGTTCAGGGTTGCTGGAGCCTATCCCAGCTATTATCAGGCGAGAGGCGGGGTACACCCTGGACAGGTCACCAGTCCGTCGCAGGGCCAACACAGAGAGACAGACAACCACACACTCTCACATTCATTCCTAAGGGGAATTTGGAGTGTCTAATTAACCTAACATGCATGTCTTTGGATGGTGGGAGGAAGCCGGAGTACCCGGAGAGAACCCATGCATACACGAGGAGAACATGCAAACTCCACACAGGAAGGCCACTGTTGGAATTATTTGAACCCCCTTCCCCAGCTAGGAATTGAACTAGCGACCTTCATACTGGGAGGCTGCGGCGCTAACCACCACGCCACTGTTTTGATAATCATATTTTCAAAAAGACGCTTACTCACCTATAACCTTAACTTAGAAGATCAAGTCTTGGCTGAAAGCAAAACAACATTGTAACCATGTACAAAAAGCACCGGGCACATGAATGAATGTTTTTTAGATCTTTTATTGTGTGTATGGTAATGATTTATATAGGTTTCATAATGTGCTACTGTATTTACTTTATCATGTTTTTATTGTTTAATGTATTAACTTTTTAATTCCTTATTTTATGTAGAAAGGCCTGACCAGGGACAAGAGTTGATAATTAGCCTTGGCTATAAACTGCATTTGTATGGCCTCAGCCACAAACTTCATTTTTTGTGACTATGTTACTTATAATGTCCTTGTCAAATAAACTAACTAACTAAATAAAAAATATATATACCAACACCTATAACAATGCATCGCAAAGAAAGGTCAATAAAATGTGTGGATACACAGTAAAATGCCCAAATCCAAGCATGGGTGGGGACAAAAGTTATTTCAAAAGTGATTTATCATCATCATCATATTCATCAGTTTATTTATAAAGTTATTTTACAGCAGCACATCTAAGGCAGATTAAATACAGGATATCATGGAGTGAGAAGACAAGCTCATCAGATAACTGGATAAAAAGCTGCAGAAACTGGTTTGCATCACTGGAGGCGAAAGGATAACGGAATATGGAACAATTTGCAGTCACAGACAGTTGTCTCAATGTTCTGGGAAAGATGGGAATTTTCTGGATAGTTGCTATCAGTCTTTTAGCTGACATACTATACTGTACATCCAACTGTTATTAAGATTTGTTTGCGAACTTTAGACGAAACCGATTCAACATTACTGGATCTCAGAAGCTGGATCTCAGAAAGCAACAGTTTTAGCCAAAGAATGTAAAATTTTATCTCAAAAGCTTTTATTTTATTGCATGTCCAAATCGTATGATAAAAAGTCCATTATCTGCATTGTCTTTATGCCTTAGCAATCACTTGGTACAAAGATGGCCGACCTCTGACTGGCGCAGCTGGTGTGTTGATGCTGAAACGTGGCCAGGTGCTGGAGATTGAGCGGGCTCAGCTGTCTGATGCTGGAATGTACAAATGTGTCGCTGTTAACCTGGCTGGAGCTGCAGAAATATTTTATAGTCTACAAGTGTTTGGTGGGTGTTCTGTTTTTTTCTTTTCTCTTTTGAAACATTCCATATGCATGTAATGATGCTAACCTTTTATGTTTATCCAGTTATGACAACTACGTAGACATTCTAACAGCACCTCTTAAGTCCATGTCCTTCACTGTTGTGCCTCACAGTGCCTCCGATCATCTCCAGCCGGGGTGGTACTGTAACAGTCGTGGTGAATGAGGTTGCCAGGCTGGAATGTGAGGCGTCTGGTGTCCCTGCACCCAGTCTCACATGGCTAAAAGATGGCAGCCCTGTGGCAAGTGTTTCACATGGCATACAGGTGACAGTGTATTCATTTTATTCATTTATCAAACATAAAAAGAAAATAGAAACAAAACAATATATTCATGAATGAAAGGGGACAGAAAGGTGACAGTCTACTTGCCAGTTAATGTATAAGTTGTTGTTTACATAAAGTTGAGGGTTTTTTTGTGCATGTTTTCCTCTCTTAAGGCTAAAATCGGATTTTAGTATCACTGTCATTGATTCATAATGTAGCACGCTTTTTCCTCAGATTGTGATCTGTCAAGTGATGCGGTCTCTCATCTGTTTCTGTCACCCCCTCAGGTGATGTCTGGTGGCAGAGTGTTGTCACTAAACAGTGCCCAGGTTAGTGATGCTGGCAGATATACCTGCGTTGCGGTAAACGCTGGAGGAGAACAGCAAAGAGAGTACGACCTCAAGGTTTATGGTAAGAATACCAGTTTTCTAGTTGTCATGCATGAATAAAACCTCACTGCATGTATTCATATACTTTAAAAGCTTTGTTATACTGTTTGTAATCTATTATGTTATCTTTGAGAAGTTGCTGCACTCAAGTTGAAAATTAGGCAATTAATTATTCAAGCTACTGACTTCCTCTTTGAGATTCTTTAAAGGGATACCATGAAACTTTTGACGCAAATATTGGCCTAATGTAAGAAATAATAGGTTATTTCTGGGGTCAATTTAGAGCACTTGACACATGTTGGTGCTCCAAGGGAGCTGCCCTCCTCAGAAACCAGACATTGGCCGTGTCCCAATCTGCGAACTTGAGCACTTCAAAGACTCTTTTTGCGTTCATGGTGTCATTTAAGTGAAAATTCAGTGCAACGAGAGTACCAGGATGTTGCCCTAATAATGTCCAAAAATGAAGTGCAAAACGAAGCACACTACTCGCACTAAACGGACGCCATCTTGCTGACATAGAGGAAGAGGCGGGACTTTCAAACTGCTTTCAGAGCTGAATAATGGCGGCGAATGAGGCGGTGGTGACACCTGCTGCATCGGAGGCGGTATTGTACTGATTTAAGTAACGTTTATGAAATGATTTAGACATAATTTAGACACGGTCTGATTACTTTTCTATCAACTGGTTAAAGTGGTCTGCAAACATGATTCCAGAACACAGATGAAGACTGTTTAATTTTGCGACAGTTGCTTGGCCTGTTGGAAGTTACAGGTTTAGTGCCCCTTTGGCCAAGGTTGTACCTAATCCCTTCAACAACAAAAGTTAAGTCTGCAGATATTTCATGCACTGAATGCTGCTCCATCAAAATTATTTCACTGTAATTATCAAAGACATAAAAGATAATCAAAGAAATTAAATTAAAAGCCTTTGGTGAAAACAACAAAGGCTTTTGACAGCATCAGTAAACACTTCAGTTAATTTTTGTCTCATCTTAATCTGAGTCAGTGTGTAATAGCGGGTTTAAATTCAATGTTTTGGGTTGAGTGGGAGGTTTTCTACTTTTGTTTTACTTTTGGCTCTCAGATGAAGCCTTTTTAAACCAATAACAAACCTTTCCCCACTGCCATAATACCGTGCATTAGAACTTTGTGAAAATTAAAGATAAACTTGAGTTTGGTGTTCATGTTTTATTCTAATACCTTCTTTTAAATATCAATTGCAAATTCTGATCCCTGTCCTTAAATATTCCTGTTTGTCTGTATCGTTTTTTTTACTTACAATGGTTATGGCCTGCTGTATTATATTTACCAGCAGAGCATCAGTGTGAACACACAACACAAATTACAATCTTAAAACAACGCCAACCAGAGATAAAGGTTTCAAGCATACTATGATAAAGTCAGAGGAATATGATCTGACTTGCTGTACAGAAGTCTAATCAAAGTGAAAGTCTCTCTGTGTGCACATCTGTCATAACTTAAATACACAGAATGGCTTATCATGCAGTGTGTGTGCAAGTGCGATGTTGGTTTAAAGCAGTGGGTTGTGGTAGGTATGAGTTGTCGTGGCCGAGTGGTTAAGGCGATGGACTAGAAATCCATTGGGGTCTCCCCGCGCAGGTTCGAATCCTGCCGACAACGGTGCAAAGCTTTTTCAGCTGTCGTGTTGCAACAGAGTAAACATGGTAAGCTGCTGTTATCTGAGGTTTGCACAAATACAAGCAGCGCTGTGTCAGAAAGAGTCAGGCGAATCCCCGTTTAATGGCAGGAGAAAAGCACTCACCGTGTTTCGAGACAGTATCTTCAACCATGCTGCTCTATACAGATCAATATGGGTGATTTAGCGTGGACTGAAGTAAAAAGATAAAATAAAGCCTTTTTAGAGAGAGAGGCGAACTTCCCATGCCTGTTTTTTTTCCTCTCACAGTGACTTGGAATTTTTTTGCACAGTACCTTTATTGAAGACATACTTGTCTAAAAGTCTAAAAGTACTATATACAGTGGGTAAGAAAAAAAAAAGTGTGCCTGTCTCATGTAAAACTGATAAAGAAAGGCTTTAATAAAATACTTTTTGGACTAGATAATGTTTTCAAGGACTCCTGTCTGGTGTTAATGCAGACGCGATCATTTACAGGGCGGAGATTTCCTAAGTTGATGCTTTGCAGTTATCGGTTAATTTCTCTCAAATGGTTTGCCTTCTGTAAGCTCACACGTCTGGGCTTCGGCTTCATAGATTGCCAGGCCAAACATGTGTCATATTCATGAAATGAGAAATTCCAGCAGCGCCTTCTTTGTTGCTTGAGTCGTTTCCCATTGAAGTACTTCTTAGCAATTTCTCTGGAGATTTGGTTTTTATTAACTTCAAGGAGATTAAGCTGCTCTAATTTACAAACAAATGCTGAGCTGCTAGGAAGGAGTTAGGATTTAATTATCCCTACTGACTCAAAGAGAGAGACATCATTCATGACATGATTTCACAGACTAATTTTACATCAAAACTAGAATCACAGTGATTACTTCACATCAACATTGATTTTTACTGTAAGGATTTACTTGGGCGTCAGAATATTTTCAACAAGTTGTCTTTATGTTTGCCTCAGTGCCACCTAACATCAAAGGGGAGGAGGTGAACGCGACAGTAATGCTTGGACATTCACTGGAGCTTCACTGCCAGAGCGACGCCATCCCTCCACCTACGCTCCTCTGGCGAAAAGATGGCCGCCAGCTCTTTAGGAAACCTGGTCTCACTGTCTCTGCAGACGGGAGTTTACTCAAGGTAAAGTTTGCCAGAGGTTCTACAATCAGCTAAGAAATCCATCTTAAAGAGCTCACTTTGGACAGTTTGACTTTTGCAACTGCTTTCTTCTTTAGTTTGAGGTGTAATTCACGAGTCAGTGCAATGTTGTTATTATTAAACTGAGTGACCTGTCTGAATTGAATTGGTAGGTTGATAATGCTCAGGTGCAGGACGCCGGCAGATATACCTGTGAAGCCATCAATGTTGCTGGAAAAACAGAGAAGAACTATAACCTCAATGTCTGGGGTAAGTTTGCATTTATTTCCATCAGTGTCTGTTTGTGTTTTATCCTGTCAATTACAGGAAACCCACATTTTCTTTAAAGAGGGGAGGAGTTTTTATGAGACAACATGTAGATAAGTAATTTGTTTTCAGTTTATGTGTAGTAATAAAGCTCAGAAACTATAGTTTCTCGTTTTCAACTGACCTGAAATCAGCTTTTTTGCCACAGCTTTGTTAAATTGTTAATGTAGTCAATGTTAATGTTAACCGATTATGGAAATCACTCCTTCCTGACCTCCCTAACACCAACTTTCTACCTCAGATCAGATCTAGACCTTAAAACTCATCTTTTCAAAATGTGGTCCTTTTTAATTATTAGTCCCGTATTCCTTTAAATTACTGTATTTTATTATTTCAATGTATTGTCAATGTATCTTACTTTATCCTATGTATCTTTTATTGTAATGTGACATTGAGTCTCATGAAAGGTTCCCAGAAATAAAATGTATCATCATTATTATTGTAATTATTAGATAAAAAAACAAAAACCTAAATATCTCATGGGAAAAATATTTAAGATTAACATTCATAGACAGTTTTTTTTTCTTTTTTTTTGCTGTAACATTAATTCCGCTGCTCTATTAAAAAAACTCCATTAAAGATGTTTCATTGTGATTGAATGTGACTTGACTGCCACCTGTTGGTGTTCTGCTGTCATTGCAGTTTCACCCAGCATCCGCGGGTCAGAGGAGGTGTCTCCTCTGACGGTGATCGAAGGAAGTCTCATCAGTCTGGTGTGTGAGTCCAGTGGCATACCACCTCCCAACCTGACATGGAGGAAGGATGGTAAGCGGGCACATGTGTGGGGAAAAAAGTCAGAATGAGAGCATGGATACTCTGTGACAGGTGTATTGTAGCACGACCCTGTGTTTTCTCATTGTTTTAGGTTCTGAACTCAAGTTGGAGCAGCGGCTGAAAGTTTTATCAGGAGGCCGGCAGCTGCTGATCTCCAGTGCTAAGAGAGCAGATACAGCATCTTACACCTGCACAGCCTCCAGTGCATCGGGAACAACCTCCAAGGAGTACAGCCTGCAGGTTTACGGTATGTATGCCACATCAGTTCACCCACTGATCAAATCTGTTTCCACTGCCTGCTTTTAGATGAGCTCTGTCCTGTTAGAGAATTGTGCTTAGATGCAGGACGGAGAAATTACTACAGTATAATCCAGCTTTTGAAACAGTGGGAAACTACTCTGACATAGATGGTTATGCGTATCACACATACAGAGTACAATCAAGCAACAATCTGCAAACAAACTATAGTATTAAATAAAACTTACTTTTAACAAAACTTCTAACAAGAGAGGAAAGATTTATGTTTAGTTTAAATGACTTTAATATGCAGATAGCTTGATCTCCTTATGATATGAAGGAATGCAAGTGTAATGTACATCTTATAGTTCAAAGCCTTACAGTCTAAATAATGTGTTTACATTAACCATACCAAAAGGCATACAACTCAACCACTTTTCTCATTTCAGTTCGTCCTTCCATCACACGGAGTGAAGAAGACAGCGATGACGTCACGGTGACGAAGGGAAGTGATGTGACCCTGCAGTGTGTTGCAGAGGGTGTGCCACGGCCAGCGATCACATGGCTGAAGGATGGACGGCCCATTACAGGCCATCATGGTGCAAAGGTCCTGAATGAGGGGAGGTTGTTGCAGGTTAAAGATGCTAAGGTGTCAGACACAGGACGATACACCTGCATTGCTGTTAATGTGGCAGGACAGGCAGACAGCAAGTATGACATCAGTGTGCATGGTATGAATTTGTGATCTTTTAAGCTGATTTGTGTCATTTGAATTAGTTATTATATCTAAAATTTGGACTGTTTGAATTTAATCATCTTCCCGTTGCTTTTCTTCATTGCCCTTCTTCTTGACCAGTCCCACCCAGTTTAATTGGTCAGGTGCAGTTTCCGGAAAATGTGAGTGTTGTGGTGAAGAACCCAGTTGCTCTGAGCTGCGAGGCTTCTGGAGTCCCTCTTCCTACCATCTCCTGGCTGAAGGATGGTCAACCAGTTAAGGCGACTAGTTCAGTGCGCATCCTCTCAGGTCAGTTTGTATTTGATTTTCTGTACTGAAAGCTCCGTATATGGAACTACTTTGCCCTGTATTTCCTCAGTCTTCTCTTATGAACCCTTGCAAGGCAAAGCCAGTCTTAGTTCAAATCTCATTGAATTGGTTTGTAAATGTTTATACAACTGTTAGTCTTTCTGTTTTTGAAATTAATTAATTAATTAATGCGCAAAACAACATGCTAAATCCTTGACAAACTGAATACCATGGCAGAAAGAAAAAGGGAGGAAATTCAGACAGCTAGCTAAAAAAATGGGTGAGCTTTAACAAGGTCACAGAGGGAATACAGAGAATGCAGTATAGTATGTTTCAATGAGACATGGCTGCAGAAACATATATAGTCTAACATAAGAGCAGACTGAGACAACAAATTAGAGAGGAGCTAAAAAGAAGAAGCATTGCAGTGCTTTTCAACTTGGATACCGTATGTCTTGGTAAGGAAAAAAGATCTGCACCCAGGACCTTGAACAGTGAATTTCTGGCAATATTATCTATCAAGGGTCAATATAAAACAGGTAAGCTTTGTGCTGGGGCTGATCTGGAGCTCCTGGAGCTGATTGTCTAGAGAAGAAGGCAGCACAAATATTATAAGATGATAATTGAGGTAAATTAGGTATTTTTCATTTAAGTTAATTTTCATTAATTGATAATGATTTTCAGAGAGGTGAAGCCCTCTTTCCTCAAGGCTCAGGATGTTGTTTGAATCTTCTGACAGTGTACTTAGAGGATTAAAGATTTTCAGATAAATGACAGTAACTGACCTGTTCGACCTCTAGGGGGGCGCAGTCTTCGTCTAATGCATGCTGCAGTCGATGATGCTGGGAGATATACGTGCATCGTTTCTAACAGTGCTGGGGAAGAGAGGAAGAACTTTGACCTTGACATCCTCGGTAAGGAGGCATTAGATGCCTGTTATTGCTTGATTCCTTTGAATTCTTTGTAAATGTCCACTTTTAGGACATTTTGCAGACAAAAAAAAGTTTTGCACCTTGGAGATATTCATGTTTTAGCATAACTTATAATGACACACTGAACAGTGAAAGAGCGAAAACCATTAACTGGTGTGATTAACAGTTCCACCAAGTATTGTGGAAGAGGGAACAGTTGAGGACACTAAAGTAAAGGAGAAACACAATATCACTCTCACCTGTGAAGCAACAGGTAAATTACAAATTTTCCCAATAAAAAGGTTTTGTTTGCCATTAATGTAAGTTACGGTAAACATACTCTTTACTTTGCAACTCTTTTGACTTTTATTTCCCAGGTAACCCTGTACCAGAGATTAAATGGTTAAAGGATGGACAACTGTTGTTGCCTGACAGGCGCCATCAAGTGTTGTCTCATGGTCGCTTCCTCCAAATCTCTGAGGCCCAAGTTGCAGACACCGGCAGATACAGCTGCCTAGCATCTAACAGCGCCGGAGACCGCAGCAGGCATTTCAACCTCAATGTTCTGGGTATAAAACAACTTTTCTTAATCTGGAACATTATTTCAAATCAAGTAAAAATTTTGAAATACTGTCCAAGTCACAATCTTATTACCGTGTGTTTCTGCCCCTTCCTTCACCAGTTTCTCCCACCATTTCTGGGTCTGACCCTGATTTTTCTCCTGAGGAAGTTACTGTAACCCTGAGCAGCCCCACCTCCCTGGTGTGTGAAGTCCAGTCTTACCCTCCTGCTCTGATCACCTGGCTCAAGGATGGTGCTCCGTTTGAATCCTCTCGCAATGCCCGAGTCCTTCCAGGTGTGAGATCAGATTTCTACATAGGAGACTTTTAAGCTGATGGAATAGTGTGGTTAATTTTTCTGAACCTTGTGTTTTTACAGGTGGGCGAACGCTGCAGATTCTCAACGCTAAAGAAGAAGATGCTGGAAGATACACCTGTGTGGCGACAAATGAGGCTGGAGATACACTGAAGCACTATGAAGTCAAGGTTTATGGTGAGATTACTGCACCTTTGAAAACATTTTTATGCATACATACATAAATATACATATGCATGTATGTATGTATGTATGCATACATAAATGCATGCATACATATATGTGTATACATATATATATATATATATACATGATATTTCCATATATATATATTATAGGTATTTTTTGTTTTTTTTTTTTACCATAAATTATATTTTGCATCTAAAAAAAAAAAATATATTAAATAACAAAAAAAAGAGATGTGAACAAAATGGTGGGTTTTTATATTATATTTAAAAAAAAAAACAACTTTCTTTGAAAAGAAAAGATCCAAAAAAATCTAAGCTTAGCCAAGGGAGTTATTTTGGATTGGGTGGGATATATAAAAAACAAAAGGGGAAGACTTAAACATAAACAAAAACTAAAAAAAAAAAACACAATCAACAAAAGGACTGTATAGAGCTGCTCTGTAGAACATAAATCTAAAAAAAAAGGGAGAGAGAAAAATCCTCCGAAAAAAAAGGAGGAGAAAAAAAAAAAAGAGATATAGTTAAAAAAAATCCAAAAACCAAACCCCCCCCCTGATATCACATTTTAATGACAATATTGGCCGATAATATCGGTAGGCCGGTGATATCAAACATCCTTAGTATTTACATATGCCTATGCATACACATGCACTACTCACAAAAAGTTAAGGACATTCAACTTTCGGTTACAGTTTAAGGAAATGTTGGGCGACATTTGCCGGCCACCCGCAACTGCCATTCCAGGGGCTGGTCTAATTTATGCTCTTGGCAAGGCAGGTGGTGCAGATGTCATTGATAGTGGCACTAAAATTTCAGCCAGTCCTGGTTTCCTGATCCATAACCCCCTGGTTCTACTGCAAAGAAACACTGGGAGGGGACACAGCCCCCTCCCCAATACTGAACTTATGATCCTGGTTCCAGCAATGGTCAGGATTTGAACTTGACAGCTTTGCACCACTGGCTACTCACGGTGCACCTTTAACCCCATCACACCACAGAGGACCCTTCACACTCTGCCAGCTTCTTCTGCCGCTTTTATCTTTTTCAGTTTTGACCTTTGAAAAATGTTACTGCTGAGTCATAAGGTTTGATCCCAAGTCCTCCACATCACAGACCATACACCTAACAGCCTGAGCTATTTTTCCAGGCAGGTGACACTTTCACATTGAAGACTTTCAGTCTTTACTATAAATTTGCTCCTTTACAGAACAGGAAACATAAAGTCCAAGTAAAGGGAAACTCATTACCTCCATCCTTCCAGGAAGTTGAACCTACGGCTTACTGATACACAGCCCTATCGCTCCATCACTCTGCGCCATCCTTTCACACACCTCTGCATGTTTTTGGAGCATTTCTTACTCTTTCATTTGAAGTGCAAAATTCAAAAGTCTTACTGTCTAGATGGTTTGATCCCACTTTCTCTGAGAGTCCAGAGAACCACCTACCACAGCGAGCTATTCTAACAGGCCTGCATACTGCCTTTCTGACAGTTTTTCTTATTTCATGTTTGGCTGCTTTTCTAAAAAAAAAAAAAATAAAACAAAGCTCTTCATATACCCTTCCATTAGGCTGTTATCGTCAGGAGTTGAACTGGTTCATTCTGCTTGCAGTAACAGCACATCATCTTCCTGAGCTGTCCAGTGACAGGCTCTCTAAAGTTTCTGAGCAGGTTTTGGTTAGAGACACAGCGATCAAGTTTTTTCTGATCCAATCTGATACCTGGGCTAAGCGTATCGGCTGATATCCCATGCAGATCCAATACTACAGTTGAAAGAATGAACCCTATCCCTTGCCATGTGAGTGAAGGTATCAAGCTTGACAGAAACATTCATCCTTATTAAAACAAATGGCAAAAAATCAACACAGAGATTCAAAAGTTGAACTCATGATCTCCTGCATGGAAGTCTGTTTCATTACCACAAGGCAAGTATGCCACTGTCAAACACATGGGTCGAGACAGAGGTACTTCAAAATAGCAGGTTAAGATTTGAGTAAGTTTGCATTGCAAAGAGCACAGATGTATTAAACTAGCATAAAACTGGAATGCATGTAAGGCAGAAACATGGTGAAAAAAAAAAGGATAATTTGCATTCAGTGAAAATTAAGCATATACTGTAGAGTGTGAAACTATGTTTAAAAACTGCCTTCATGTATCTTAATTTGGAACAGTTTTATTTTCTGCAAGTTTCTATTGCACAGAAAAATAGTCTGGAGCAGGGTTTGAGCTCACGACTACCAACACAGAAAACATCTGTATTACCAGAAGACCAAAGTGCCACTGACCAAAGAATAGGTAGAAGCAGAGATATATTTCCAAATGGTGCCATGGCATGCTTTCTGGACTTTCCACATTGATGTTAACTGTGGAATAAATGAGCAGAAGATGTTATTTTTAATAAAGCAGGCTACAATTTGAGGAAGTTTTCATTGCAAAGAGCAGAGATACAATAAACTGGCATTACAATGGTATGAATATAAGGAAAAAAGGTAGTGGGGAAAAAAGCAGAAATTTGTTGAATATATTATTTTGGAGAAACGTGCTATTTCTCATGGTATTTGT
Source organism: Atherinomorus stipes (assembly GCA_023101725.1). Lineage (NCBI taxonomy): Eukaryota > Metazoa > Chordata > Actinopteri > Atheriniformes > Atherinidae > Atherinomorus > Atherinomorus stipes. The sequence continues at coordinate 3,008,291 of JALJCO010012340.1, forward strand.
AGCTTTCATACTTTTTAAATTATCTAAACTTTTTTAATACAACCATTTGATCGGATGAATACTCTTGTGACTGCAGAGCTGGTCAATGGTGGCACAGCTGAGGGCAATGAGTGCAGTCATGAAGCAAAGTGAAAGCTTAAGAACTCTGCATGGTACACCTGGACGTGAACCCACGACCACAGGAGCATGATCATTGCATGATTCCAGCATGTTTGCATAACCATGACTGTCATAGCAGGGTACACACAGGGTACACACAGTGGGTGAAACTAGAAAAATTGTGGTGAATGGGGTTTGGAATGCTTTTGGCTGAAATTTTTCTGCTTGGCCTGAAGGGGGCCAGAAAATGTCCAGCAAAATGTATATAAAGTCACAAAATGCTGAATAACTGAAAAACTCTAGAAGTTGGAGACGTGAAAAGATATAGCAGGCACAAACGGCGGCAGTGGCACAAACGGCTGCAGTGGCACAAACGGCGCGGGAGGAGTAGCGCACCAAAGTCCACCTCAACATAAAAATGACAGTCTCCATAACTTTTCATGTTTGGTGTCGTCTTGGTCTGATGACGTAAGTGTGAATAGGATGATAAAGAGGACTATTTAAAAACAAGAGGTCATTAAAACCAGAACATTTAGAGGTCAAGTCACACGGTTAAGATATTACTTTTGTATGTTTTTCGTGTGTATATTTTTGGAGAACAGCATGATGTGCAATTAATATTTAAAGACTGAATGATGAACAATGTACACGTGTGTTTAAAAGTTTAGAGAAGGTCTAATTCAGTCCACGTGGAAAGGCTAGAGTGCATTTTAGGTTCATTCTGACATCATACAAAAAGCCAAATATCCCTAACTTTTTGTGAGTAGGTTATATACAGACATACATATACATGTACTGTATGCATGCATGCATATGAGTCATCAGATTTTTCCTCAAAAAACATCATTAAACATATTAATCAGTATTAGAACATTAACTTAAAAATGTTTTTGACTTAAGTTCCACCACAGATTAATAAGAATGACATTCCTGGAGAGGGACTGGTGCCTAAAGAGGTGAAGATTAAGATCAACAGCACGCTGACTCTGGAGTGCGTAGCTCAGGCTTTTCCCACCCCAGCGCTGCAGTGGTATAAAGATGGGCAGGTATGGATTTAGAACACCTGGCTTTATTTTTCTGTTTACATGTGTTTGTCCTTCTTTCAAAACATGATGCTGATAAAGACTTCAAAAACACGTTTCCACAGATTCTCCGGACAGATGACCACGTGTCCATTACAGCCAATGGCCGTATTGTTCAGATCAAACATGCTCAGGTGTCGGACACGGGTCGCTACACCTGCGTTGCCACTAATATAGCTGGAGAGGATGAGAAGGACTTTGATGTAAATATACAAGGTGAACTGGGTTGACTCATGCTCACAGGTTAACAGAGACTAGCATCAATGACTGCTGCCACTACATCCTCTGCGATGCATCCAGAAATGTCTCAAACCTTATCACCACAAAATTCAGCTCTAAAAATCCTCAATGTGTAGTTAAAATAGTTTCTGCTCTTTTCAGTTCCCCCTAATTTCAACAGACCTGGTGGAGTTGGTGATGCAACATCAGCCTCTGGTTTTGGAGGGGATGCCCGTGATGTGATTCTTAACAATCCTATCTCTCTGTACTGTGAGACAAACGCTGTCCCGCCTCCAACTCTCACCTGGTACAAGGATGGACAGCTACTCACTTCCAATGACAAAGTGTTAATCCTGCCAGGTAAGGCAGATGAGGGGAACAGCCAGAAAGAAGGGAATTGGGACACTGTGTTTATACAAAAATCCTTTTTATCATTATTTGAATCCTCAGGTGGGCGAGTTTTACAGATTCCCAGGGCCCAGATGGAAGACTCCGGCAGGTACACTTGTGTGGCCATCAATGAAGCAGGAGAAGACTCCATTCAGTATGATGTCAGAGTGTTACGTGAGTTTTTGATCAGTTTGATATGCTGTGAAAAGTCATTTTAGTTAGAGCCACTTCTCATAGCCTCATGGTGAATATCTGTCCTGCCCCAGTGCCTCCAACCATACGTGGAACAGACAGCGATACACCTGGTGAGGTCACCGTCCTGGTCAACAAAACTACCCAGCTAGAGTGCCATGTGGACGGGAATCCCACACCCAAAATCACCTGGTTTAAGGACGGTCAGCCAATCAGCTCTCAGGGTTCTCATAAGATTCTGTCCAATGGACGAACACTTAAGGTAAAACCCAGGAAACACAGACAGAAAAGATGGGTTACATCATTACAACATGATTATAGTTTTATTTTGTATAGCTCATGCTGCTAAACCAACAAGCCAACAAGTTTAAAAGTAGTGATTCAAGATCATAACAGTAAATGGCTGATATGATAATTTAAAACACTGTATGAATATATAATGTGTGCAATAGTTCTTGAGTTCATTAATTCACTCATTCACTATCTCATAGCAGCAGACTCCTGAACGCTGCCATAAAATTAAGCTAAAATCTAAGATTTTTTGGGGGACTATGTCCATTGTAGTTTGGATAATGTTATTAATCAGAGTTGATGCAGGTTTGCATCTTTTCTGTTTTATTTTATTTTAGTTCTCAGTTAAATTTAGATTTGTTCTCAGTGTGGATTTGCACATTTAACGGCTTTATATAACCAAGATAGTAGGTACCGTATACTTTGTTTACTTGCTTTGATGCACTTTTTTCTTCATCAGGTGTTGGCTGCCCAGGTATCTGACACAGGCCGTTACGTGTGTGTGGCTGACAATGTGGCTGGAAGTGCAGAAAAACACTTTAATCTTAACGTTCATGGTGAGTAATTGGAGTGGATACTGAATAACCTTTCTGTGAAAGATTAATTGAATAGTGTATATATCAACCTCTTTTTTTATGTAGAATCATGCCAATTTCATCTTGGAAACTAAATATTTTTAGTTTTTCTGCTTCCAAGATCATCTTGAAGATATTATTTGTCGTAACTCAAACTGCCTCTTCCTTGCCCTGCAGTGCCACCCACCATTATCGGTGCGAGTCCCAACAATGTGACAGTGGTGGTGAGCAACTTTGTATCCCTTTCTTGTGAAGCTACTGGCTTCCCTCCTCCCACATTGAGCTGGCTAAATGACAGGGGCCCCCTTCAGGCCAACACTAATGCTCTCATCATGCCAGGTACGGGGTGGTGATGTCCACACCTTCAGGATAGTGGTGAAAACCAGTAAAAATAACTCAAAATGTTAACATTATATTAAATAAATGACCAACATGATAAAAAAAGATGTCAAATTTGTATTGTATTTGTGTTTATTGATGTCCTCAGGTGGTCGTACTTTACAGATTCTAAAAGCAAAGGTATCTGATGGGGGAAAGTACATCTGTGTGGCCATGAATGCAGCAGGAGAAGCTTACAAGCACATCTATCTCACTGTGTTTGGTCAGTCCACATCTTTATTGTTTGTACTTTTTTGTTTTGTTTCATTAAACAGTGAAAGATTCTCATTTCTACTCCACCTCCCAGTTCCTCCCAGTATCCGGGGCAGTAACGGAGACTCTCCTGTGCTGGTTAGCGTGCTTCTTGGTAAATCAGTAACTCTAGAGTGCGAATCCAACGCCATCCCTCCTCCCACCATCACCTGGTACAAAAACGGCCGGGTTGTGACAGAAACAGCCAACCTAAATATTCTGGCAGAAGGACAGATCCTTGAGATCCGAGGCTCAGAGGTGAGAAATGACATACTGTTTGTTCTGATTACATCAAGTTATTTTTCATTTGCATGACGCATTTTGTTCTTATGCTTCATCAGCCATGGTAGATACCTTCTCCAATAAATTACATCCTCTTGAAAAATTTTTTTCTCCCAAAACGTACCAAATAATTGCAAATTTAAATTTTTTTTTTACAGGTATCTGATACAGGGCAGTATGTTTGCATGGCCACCAATGTTGCTGGACAAGTAGACAAGAACTTTCACCTTAACATCCACGGTAGCCTCTTCTAACCAAAGTCTTTAAAGTCATGAAACACATACTTGGAAACAAAGTGTTCAATATACAGAATGATATCTAAAAGATCTCTCTCTCTCTCTCTCTCTAGTTCCTCCTAGTATTGATGGCCCAGCAGAGAAAAATGTTGTGGAAACCATCAGTAACCCAGTTTCTTTTGCCTGTGATGCTTCTGGAATCCCTCCACCCAGTCTAACTTGGTTAAAAAATGGACACCCCATAGGTAGGCCTGGTGCAACCTTAATGTTGTTTGCAAACACACAAAGAACAAAATATTTATTATTGCAAATTCCTCCAAAGAATGAACCAGTTGACTGCTATCATGTTTACCGAGGAAAAAAAACATTGTTACTGTTAACTCTATGTGTCCTTTAGAGAACTCGGACTCTCTGGAGATGCACATCTTCTCAGGAGGAAGTAAACTGCAGATTGCACGACTGCAGCTTTCTGATAGTGGCACATACACATGTTTGGCCTCCAACGTTGAAGGGAAAGCACGCAAGAGCTACCACCTCACAATACAAGGTAAATGCTCATCTTTACTGCAGGTCTCCAGCCTTTTCAACAAGCTTATACAGACAGCCTGTCTAGTTGTTACACTCTGCTTACTGTATTCTTTTCTTCACACAGTATAGTAATTGTACTCTAACTTACTGAATAATCCAAATCCAGCTTTAATGATAGTGTTAGCATTTATGCAATTACTGTATCATCTGGATTGCAGCTAACTGGTAAATTCTCTCCTAGTCCCACCTCGTATCTCTGGATCAGAGATGCCCAGTGAGATGGGAGTCCTGGTCAATGACAGCATCCAGCTCATCTGTCAAGCTCAGGGAACCCCTACTCCAGTCATCCAGTGGTTGAAGGATGGGAGCGCCATCAACAGCATGAAAAACAAAGAGCTCAGGTACACAAACTAGTGCCACGAGAGAAATACATTAAAAAAAACTGCAAACTGGTATTTCTGTCATACTTGGAATCTAGATATATCCTGAGTCATTTTTTATTAAAGATTGAAGACTGTATTTGAAAGGAATGTAATCTGCACACGTAACTACTGAAGTAAGAGGACATAATACACTAACAATCCTTTGGCAGCTTCCAGGACAGGACATTTGATTTTCACCATGAAGGAGATTAAATACAAACTTTTCCTTATGCTCAGAGTCAGTCTCGATGGCAGCACACTCACAGTGAGCCAAGCTCATCCTGAAGACAGCGGAAAATACACCTGTGTGGCCACCAATGCTGCCGGAGAGGAGGACAGGATATTTAATCTGAACGTATATGGTGGGTTTCTTTTCTTTTCTTTTAAATTCCCACTATGATGATGTCATAACCAGTTTTCTCTTTTACTGACCTCCATTGTCCCTCTGCTAACTCAGTGCCTCCTGCGATACTTGGAAACAGTGATTCTGTTGAGGACCTGATCACAGTTCTGGACAGTTCTGTCAGCATAGAGTGTGTTGCTACCGGGTCTCCTCTACCGCAGCTAAACTGGCTGAGAAATGGTCTACCTCTGCCAGTCTCTTCCCACGTACGACTTCTTTCTGCTGGACAGGTGCTCCGGTAGGTCAGTGGACAGGGCACATGAAGAAAGTTGTCCTGCAATTGCATTTGTTTCTTTTGAGTGTGAAAGTGATGATGTCACATATTCTTGTTCATTATGTTAAATAACAGCAAGATTTGATTTTTTTTTTTTACCATGAGCTATAATCTTATTCTCACTTTTTAATTCAAAAGATTTTGTCTTAAGTCAGTAGGCTACTACTGACCTCCATGATGTTAGGAAGCTTTTCCTGGCTGTGCAACCATGAAGCCAAAAATACAGGCAATCAAAAAAACATTTAAAGAGTAGACAATTAACACTAACATAGCTGATATCTGGGCCATGGTACTGTTTTTTCTGCAGAAAACAAATAATAAGTTAGATTTTGATCATTTTCACTGAAACATTGTTTCAATCTGTCAGGATTACACGAACTCAGGTGTCTGATGGCGGACGCTACACCTGCGTTGCTTCAAACAGAGCAGGAGTGGACAACAGACATTATAACCTACAGGTGCATGGTGAGGTGTCAATAAAAATACCTTTGTAAATGTCCCCAGTTAAACCAAATAAAACAGAATCAGTGAGTTGTTTTTATTGACTTTCTTTAGTTCCTCCTGGTTTGGATGGAGCTGGAAGCTCAGAGGATGTAACTGTGGTTAGAGGGAACTTGGCCTCTTTGCTGTGTATTGCTGATGGGACCCCTACCCCTGCCATTTCGTGGCTCAAAGATGGAGTGGCTTTTGTCCCCGACCCCCACATCTCTCTCCTAAAACTGAATACCACCTTACAGATTAGCCATGCCCAGGTTAACGATACAGGGCGTTTCACCTGTATGGCTAACAACACTGCTGGTCAAGCTAGCCGTCACTTCAACCTGAAAGTTCTAGGTTAGTAAAAGATTTAAGATCAAACTCTCTAGTTCCATCCTCTGATTGATGAATGAGACAAAAGTTTACCTTTGTGTCGGGCAGATCCTCCACATATTGAAGGCTCTGGAGAAACATCAGAAGTTACTGTGGTTGTTAATAACGTCCTGGAGCTCCAGTGTGAGGCCACAGGTATCCCTACACCCTCTCTGACCTGGCTGAAGGACGGACGCCCACTCCCACAGACGAATAGCCTGCGTCTTCTCCGTGGAGGAGAAGTACTCCGTGTGGCCTCAGCACAGGTCAGTCCTCCAGGACCACTGTAAAATATTTTCATCATCCTTCCATTATGTGCTTCATGTAATAACAGAAAAGCAACAGAATAATGTCATCTGCTCGTATCCCTTCTCACACCTGTTCCTGTTCAGCTGGAGGACACGGGCAGATACAGCTGCTTAGCCAACAGCCCAGCAGGAGATGCTGACAAAGAGTTCCTTGTTCGAGTGCATAGTGAGTAAAATAGATGTGTGACATGTTCAACAAAGTACTAATTAATTGGGAGTGGATAGTGTAGTGGTAATGTCACGGGCTTTGGCACGGCAGACCTGGGTTCGAGTCCCTGACATGGCATTCACATGAACCACTGTGGACCCCTGAGCAAGGTCCTTAACCCCCACCAACTGCTCCCAGGATGCTTTAAATAGCAGCCCACTCCTGTCAGGTTCAACCTGATATGGGTGAAAATGCAGAGAATGAATTTCCTAATTGGGATGAATAAAGTATATCAAATTATTATAGACTGATGATTTGATTTATATCACAGTGCTCATGTCATTTGATATTTATGCCAGTATCATGTTTGAAACAAGCTGACACAAGGGTGTATTTAACATGGTGTTAAATCAGTCATCATCTTAACAACACATAGGGGAGTATTTAGAAAAGATTATGTTTATTTTTGGCTTTATTTTGTTAAAACAAGCAAGGAATTCACAGAAAAATGCATTATATAGATGGCAGCACTAGATCTCCCAAAACATGTATCTGTGTTGGGAGAGTATCTGTTTAATGCTGAGTACAGCATTAATTGTACTCTTATTGTGTGCATTAAAGCTTGTGCCATCATTAGATACCTACTTTTGAACTGTACACTGATGACAAGGGAAATCTTCTAAATGAAACTGGATGATAAAATACCTAATGGTACCTCTTTCAGTTCCACCAAACATTGCGGGAGAGAGCACACCTCAGGATGTGTCAGTCCTGCAGAACAGACAGATCACCCTGGAGTGCAAGTCTGATGCTGTTCCACCTCCAACTCTGACCTGGCTCAAAGATGGCAAACCACTGCAGGTCAGTTATTAAATCTTAAATCACAAAACAACCAGCATCGTGTGTTCCTGAATCATATCTACAAATGATTTATCTCCTGTGTGTAGGCCTCTGCTCGTGTACGCATCCTGTCTGCTGGACGATACTTACAGATCAACATGGCAGAGCTCAGTGACAGAGCTCAGTACACCTGTGTGGCGAGTAACATCGCTGGCGAGACAACACGGCAGTTTAACCTGACGGTCAACGGTACAGTAACAGACTTCCTTACAGAGGCTGCAAAAGCCTAAAAATTGATTCAGTTATTTAAATAATTCCTCTCCCTGCTTTTTTATGGATGTGAATTTATCATAAACGAGGAAATAAAGCAGTTTTGGTTTGAACACCTGTCCCCTTAGTGTCCCCAACAATTAAGGATGGTCCTCAGATGGTGTCTGTGCACGTTGACAAGCAAGCAGTGCTTGAATGCATAGTCAGTGGCGTGCCAGCACCCCAGGTAACATGGAGGAAAAATGGTGTAATACTGGCAGGAAAAACCCCAGGTAAAGCACTTCATATGTTTATCACTGGAGTCCCTTTCCCTTCCTTTTAAGTATTTTACAACATTTTTTCAACATGTGCACATGCATGCAGGTACACAATTGTAGAGGATGGGTCTTTACACATCCACTCAGCTCAGGTGACCGACACTGGTCGCTATTTGTGCATGGCAACAAATCAGGCTGGGACTCAGCGCAAGAGAGTGGATCTGCAAGTATACGGTGGGTAGTGAGTGTAATTAGGACACACCAAACCACAGCCACGCTATGAATTAATAAACCTCACCTCTCATCTTTTAGTGCCTCCTTCCATCGCTGATGGTCGCACCAATGTGACAGTCATTGTCAACGTGCAGACCACCTTACCTTGTGAGGCCACCGGCATTCCCAAACCCTCTGTCAGCTGGCAAAAAAATGGTCGAACCATCAATACTGACCAGAATCAGAATATGTACAGGTTGAGCCAGGTTTTCTCCCTCTCTTTACTAATCTAAGATTCTGTATTAAAGCTTTAACTGTTTCTGAAGAGACAGAGGTGATTTTTTTTTTAAAGGATATTTATTCTACTTTAGACTAATCTAATCTCCACAATTCTTTGGCAGTTATGCAGTGAAATTATTTTACAAGCTTGAAGGTAACAGAGTATGTTGAAAAAGCTTTTCTAAACATTAACTTGACTTCTTTCCATAATTTCTAGATTGCTATCATCAGGCTCTCTGGTCATTATAGCACCAACAGTGGAGGATGCAGCAGTGTACAAATGTGTGGTCTCTAATGAAGCAGGGGAGAGCTCCAAATCAATCAACCTCACTGTCATTGGTGGCTACACTTTATTTGTTATATTCAATTAAAAAATTCATTCTCCAGTATTGGTATTCCACAATATGATTGTTCTCATGGTTTCTGTCCCACTAGTTCCTCCATCGATAGCGGATGAATCCACTGAGCTGGTTGTAACCAGACTGTCCCCGGTGGTCATTGGTTGCACTGCATCGGGTGTCCCACAGCCCACAATCAACTGGAGCAAAGATGGTGTGAAGCTTCCCAAGAAGGGAGAGGGATACAGCACCCTGTCTTCAGGTCAAATTTATATCTGTACAAATCATGTTCTTAGTGTATCTTCAAATGTACAATCATCATGAATGAATGAACTGTGCTATCAGTATAGTTTGAAAATTAGAAGTAGAAATTGGATTAGATTTCAATAGCTGCATGTAAAATGCTAAATTTGTTGAATATATTAGCATTTTGTGTGCGTGTTGATCTGCACTCAGGTCCAGTGGAGATCCCGTCAGCTGAGCTGAGTCATGCTGGGCGCTACTCGTGCAGAGCTACGAATAGTGCAGGCTCCACTCATCGCCACGTGCAGCTTACAGTGCAGGGTAAGAAAGTCCTGATAGTCATATTACCAGACACACTGCTCTTTTGAGGCTGTGCACACTGCAACTTATGGCCTGTGTAATATTTTTAAACTTTATTCTTTCATTTCAATCTCCGACCAACAGACAAATCGTTTATATCTTTGACCTTCTCATCTCTTTCTGGGTTTCTGGATTATGTCCGAGAAAGGTTATAAAATGGATGTTTTTCTTGAGGAATCTGTTAGTATGTTATATAGAAGATGTAACTTCCATGAATAAAACTGCATGATACAGTTTATGCTACATAAGTGAGTCCCTCACTCTGGAGCTGTGTTTTCTCTCATTTTCACTCGGTAGTCTTTGAATCATAGAAGAATCACCGGGGTTAAAAGCAGACGTTTGTTAAAACATTTAAAGGGAGAGAAGGCAGGAATTGTGAAAGAATAAACATGCATGTCCAGTTTTTTAATGCTAATGGGTAATGAAGTGTTAAAAACCAAAAAGAATGAGCCCACCATTGTCTCTCTCCGTTGCCTTAAACAGGCTGTGTGCTGCATAATGCGCTGCGATTCGGTGGCCGAATTTCCAGCACAGTCGAGCGGATGTGACGTCAATTGACACTGCATCCGCATCCCCGACAGTTTCGATATAGTAAGGAGATGGTCACGGTGAATTCAAACAGGGATAGTTATGGATTCTTCTGCCATCAGCAAACGATCGAGATAAACAGAAAGACACTAAAAAGTGGTACTACAAAGTAAAGGACTTTATCAACGTAGTAAATAACGTTACAGATGCGGGCATGAAAAAGTTCCCCTTTCTGCCGACTGCCTGCCACTTACCAGCGACTTGTCTGCTAATTCAATCGCACAGAGAAACGCCTGTGTACCCAGGGGAAACGATTTCAGAGCATAAATGAACGCCTGGAACAAGAACGTTTTCACACGCCAAGTTTGGACACCGTGCATGATGACATATTCGCAGGAGAATCGTTCAGCCAGTAATAGTGCACTTTGACTGCACCACTTCTAGCAGAAAAAGGCGGAACTTTTTCATGCCCGCATCTGTATAGCATCTGTTTGTGCACGCTCCCGTGCTGGCTGGGCTGATGGCTGCAGTTACCCGCAGCGCCAGTCGCGAGTCTCATTTCTTAATCTTGTCTCTTGTCCCTTTAAGACGTTACTTGGATTAAACACCGTTACATGATTGTGGACTGGGCATTTGCAATTTTCTCTCATAATAAACAACAAAACATTTTTCATTATGTCATAGATAAAGGGCAGTGTGCAGCAACTACATTTTATTTTTTGTTTTTTCATGTGTTTTGATATGCTGTTTATTTGTAAATGTGGATGTAAACAAAATGTCCATAAGTTTTATCTTAAAAAGAGCTCTGGATTTTATACTTCATATCTCTGGTTTTCTGAACCATTTTGTGACGCAGATAACAAAAAGGAGGATTACTACAAACACTATGTTTGATGCAGTTTGAAGAAAACTGATAAGATGTTAAATCAGATTATGAATGTTACATTGAAGTATAACAGCTGCATGAGTCTTTGGCCTTTCTTCTCCTCAGAACTCCCAGTGATCCAGTCACATCCATCCACCCTGGATGTGATCATCAACAGCCCCGTCACTCTGCCCTGCAGAGCCACGGGCTCGCCTAGACCCACCATTACCTGGCAGAAGGAGGGCATTAACATACCCACCACAGGTAATTATCCTGTGTATGTGTGAGTCAGTGATCACAACAAATTGGTCATAACTTGTCTCTTGCTTTATGGTAGGAGGTGCTTTCACAATACTCCCTAATGGAAGTCTGCAGATATCCAAGGCATCTTTGCCAGACTCCGGGACTTATATTTGTGTAGCTCAAAACCCTGCAGGCACTGCACTGGGGAAGACCAAACTCAGAGTGCAAGGTTGGTGAAAGGCAGAAAATCTCTCGCAGCTTCAGAGCTCATCAAATTATCCTTATAATCACAGTTGAGTCTCCATGAAGATGCATGCTTCTTTAGACTGTCAATGAATATCTTAAAGATATGCACTACACATAATATTTCTGTTTGCACTCTGTACAGTTCCTCCAGTGATCCGCTCAGAGATGCAGGAGTATGTGGCCCCGGTGGATTCGTCTGTGACGCTGCAGTGCCAAGCCGAGAGCTCCCCTCTACCCTCTGTCACATGGCACAAAGACGGCAAACTGCTGAGTGTCTCTGTACGCCAGCGAGTGCTCAGCTCTGGATCTCTGCAGATTGCCTTCGTTCAGCCCAGTGATGCTGGACGATACACTTGCACTGCTGCCAACGCAGCAGGCACCGTCAGCTTGGAAATGAGCCTCACTGTACAGAGTAGGAGTGATTCCATCAAATCACACTAAATTCAGAGTTAAACTCAGCTTTTAATTTTTTGAGTTTCATGCTGTTTTTTAAGTGGATAAACCAAATTTCAGATACTTTCACAGACTTTGTTCTTGCTATGATCATTTTACTGGGTTGGAAAAGCACAAACATCTTCAAATTATCCTGTTTTATTCTTGACATTTGATTTCTTATCTATATTTTTACCTCTAAAAAAAACTGATGTTTTATCATACAGTATTTATGCATTAACAAACTTTTAAGTACTCCTGTATAATATACTCTAAGATTATATCTGCTAATGTTTACATAAAAGGAAAAATAAATGCAGGCTAATGTTTAAATGAAGTCAAGGCAAAAGCAACAACTTCAGGAACTGTTTTTTAACTGTTTTCAACCTTTACCTCAGTTCCTCCCTCCATTCGTGGTGGAAAGCAAGAGCTTGTGGCAGTGGAGAACAGTCATGTGCAGCTGGTGTGTGTAGCAGAGGGCATCCCACAGCCTACACTGTCCTGGGAAAAAGATGGTACTCCCCTCAGTGAAAGTGCGGGGGAGTATACAATCCTGCCATCTGGGGAGCTGGTTATCGACAGCGCTCAGGTATTACAAGAAACAGCCAGAACAGATGCTTAATTTTATACTAGCTTACTAACAACTTGTAAATAACATCATTTACATCCATGTATTTGTTCATGAGCAATTTTGTCTTATGTAAAAAAAAAAAACCCAAACTTCTCTCTGCACCAGCCTGATGACGCCGGTAGTTATACCTGTGTTGCCGTTAATTCGGTCGGGCAGGACAGTTGGATGGTGATGCTGTCAGTTCACACTCACCCCGTTTTCACTGAGCTGCTCCGAGATGTGGCCCTCAACAAGGGAGAGCAGCTCATGCTGACCTGTGGCGTCAGTGGTACACCTTTACCCAGAATTACATGGGCCTTCAACAACAACATCATCCCAGGTTTCAGTGATTAAAAAAAGCTTTTTCATACATTTATCTGGATATTTTCCAATGATATTTTGTGTAAGTTTTCCCTTCTCTTATTGTTTTTTCTAATTTTTTCCATTTACTCTTGACGCTCTAGTTCACTACGATCATATGAACGGTCACAGTGAACTAATGATAGAGAGAGTGAGCAAAGACGACTCTGGTACCTACACCTGTGTGGCGGAAAACAGTGTGGGAACCATAAAGTCTGTGGGCTTTGTTTATGTTAAAGGTAATAAAGATTTCTGTGAAACATGGCTCTCCTTCATCTCCCTACTGTCAACTGAGCTCATCCGTCTGTTCTTCAGAGCCTCCCATCATTGATGGGGACCTTCATGCCAACCGAATTGAACCTCTGGGTGGTAATGCCATCCTGAACTGTGAGGTACGAGGAGACCCACTGCCAACCATCCAGTGGAGCAAAAATGGAATAAACATTAAGATAAGCAACCGAATCCGCCAACTGGACAACGGCTCTCTGGCTATCTATGGCACAGTGGTAGGAAAGCACATTAGTTTGAGACTTTAAGCTGCATGTCATGCTAATACAAAAATATTTTACTAGTGTCTTCTTTGTTAATTTTATGATGAATGACAGAGTGAAGATGCTGGCAGCTACATGTGTGTAGCAACAAATGATGCTGGTGTGGTGGAGAGGAGTGTCACCCTAACTCTGCAGAGTAAGTCTTTATCTGCATCAGTCTACTTGAACTTTAAATATAACATTTTCTGTGTGAATTGCGTAACTGAGCTTTTAATCAGATGAACTGATACTTTCCTGTCAGGTGCTCCCACTATCGTCGTAGAGCCAGTGGGGACAGTGGTGGATGCAGGCACCACGCTTGTGCTAAACTGTCAGGCAGAGGGAGAGCCTAAACCTAGGATAGAATGGTCCCATCAAGGTCGCCCCCTGCTGGTGAATGAGCGTTTCTCTACTTTGTCCAATGGTTCACTGAGGATCAGCAGTGCCCAGAAGGAGGACACGGCCGAATATGAGTGTGTGGCCAGAAACCTGCTCGGATCAGTGTTGGTTCGAGTCAGTCTTACCGTACGAGGTGGGCTTCGCATTGGTCAGGTTTTTACTGTATTTGACAGGCAGTTGGGCATATTCCAAATGACATTTCTTCTATTTATTTTGTAGTCCATGGGGGCTACTCAGAGTGGGCAGAGTGGGGCCCTTGCAGTGTATCCTGTGGTGCAGGTATCCAGAGGAGACTGAGGGAGTGTAACAATCCTTTACCTGCGAATGGGGGCCGTCACTGTGCAGGATTAGAAATGGAAACGCGCAGTTGTCATGGAAAACCATGTCCAGGCGAGTTTAGAAAAAGGAAAAAAAAAAACAGAGAGTCAACCTGTCCCTTTTGTTAGGAATGTCTGATATTAGCCCTTTTACCGATATCCCATATACTGATAGTGTCTGACTCTCATTTCCAATATCCGATATCGACCAGTACTGATCTATGCAGACAACTGTGAGGTTGTGTCTCTTATTTTGAGAAATACAACTACAGGTACTACCCAAAAAATTAGAATATCCGGAAAAAGTTCTTGTATTTCTGTAATTCAACTTAGAAGGCACAATTTACATATTGTATAGATAAATAATATGCAAATCAATATATTTCGAGCATTTGTTTGTTTGGATGTTGCTGATTAGGACTTGCAGCTTAAGAAAACCTCAAATTCAAAAACTCAAAAAATTTTAATACTGTGAAAAGCTCTAGTATTGTCGGCTCAGAGTGTCACATTCTAATCAGGTAAGTAATCCAAAACATCTGCATAAGTGCCCTGAGCCTTTAAAAAGTCCCTGTCTTGATTCAGAAGGATTCACAATCATGGGGAAGACTGATGATCTGACAGTTGTGCAGAAAACCATCACTCGACTCCCAGCACAAGGTGGGAAAGACACAAAAATGATAGCAAAAGAAGCTGGATGTTCTCTGAGTGCTGTCTCAAAGCACATTAATGGACAGTTAAGTGGAAGGAAGAAGTGTGGAAGAAAATGGGGTACGAGCAGGAGGGCTGACAGCAGCCTGGAAAAGATGGTCAGTGTTAAGTTTCCCAGTCTGTGATGACCTGGGGTCCATGTCAGCTGCTGATGTTGGTCCTCTGTGCTTCATTAAGTCCAACATAAATGCAGCCGTCTACCAGGACATTTTGGAGCACTTCAGGCTTGCTTCAGTGGCAGCTGTGTGGGGATGCACACCTCATCTTCCAGCAGGACTTGGCACCTGCCCACACTGCCAACAGTACAAAATCCTGGTTCAACAACCATGGGATCACCATGCTTGATTGGCCCGCAAACTCACCGGACCTGAACCGAATCGAAAACATGTGGGGCATTGTCAAGAGAAAGGAAGGAAAGAAAAGCCAAGGCTGTGATGGAGGCATGTTCGTCTTCCATAACAGCTGAGATTTGCCACAAGCTGGTTGCATCCATGCCACGCTGGGTTAAGGCAGTCATTCATGCAAAAGGGCCCAAACCAAGTATTAAGTACAGATGCAAGATTTTATTTTAGGAGCCCCGACTTTTTTGCTTTTAAAATCCTTTTATTATTGATTTCATGCAATATTCTAATTTTTGAGTTTTTGAATTTGAGGTTTTCTTTAGCTGCAAGTCCTAATCAGCAACATCCACACAAATAAAAGCTTGAAATATATTGATTTGCATATTATTTATCTATTTATTTAAATTGCACCTTTTAAGTTGAATTACAGAAATAAATTAACTTTTTCAGGATATTCTGATATTTTCGGTCGTACCTGTATATTCTGCTCAGAGAGCAAAGTTCCCAAAATATCCTTAACTCAGCCAGACAAGTTCATTTTGGACATCTGGCTGTCATATATCAGATACTAGCAGGTATTTGCCAACTTGTAGCTAATTATAATGTTTCTGACAACTTGGTAACTTAACCAACAACTCAAAACCAGACATACTATAAGCAGCTTCAAAACAAGTCAGTCTGTAGCAGCAGCAGCTCTGTAGTCACATGACTCTGAAAGGAATGCTGGGATATGGAGTTCCTCTAGAATAACAGTGACTTTTTAACATGCTGGACTGGTGCTAATAGAGCAAGATCTCGTTAGATTTAGTTTGTAAAAATAATGGTCCAGAAAATAATAATATTAGACATCTTTCCTTTTAATATTTATAATGTATACGCTATGCAAATTGAACTCTTAATAACTTTTTTAAAATTTCCTTCTGTAGTTGATGGTAACTGGTCGGAATGGTCCTCCTGGGAGGAATGTTCACGAACCTGTGGTCAGGGCAACAGAACCAGGGTCCGGACATGTAGCAACCCTCCAGCTCAGCATGGAGGCAGACCATGTGAAGGAAAGGCAGCGGAAGTCATCATGTGCAGCGTCAGACCATGTCCAGGTCAGAAATCATCATCTCTGAAAGTGAACAATCCATTATAGAGAAATGTTGTGAAGCCATGGTGTGACTTGAAGTGAGAAGTCTTTTTGTTTATACTCTTGCAGTGGCAGGTAACTGGGGAGCTTGGTTACCATGGAGCCCATGCAGTGAGACCTGCGGAAAGGGCATGCAGTCCAGAATCCGACTGTGCAACAACCCCCCACCAGCATTTGATGGGCCGCGTTGTGATGGCACAGATACCCAATCACAAGTGTGCAGGGAGAATCCTTGTCCTGGTAAATGCAGGATTATGGCTGGAGAAAGTCTCAACTGTTGCCACTGAAAGTAAATGAATCACACCAAATCTTTAAATTCCTTTGTTCTTGTTTCTTCCAGTGGATGGAAAGTGGTCATCGTGGATGAGCTGGGCAGCCTGCAGTGTTTCCTGTGGAGGTGGTACCAGACAGCGAACACGCCTCTGTGCCAGCCCGGCCCCGCAGCATGGCGGCAGGAAGTGCGTGGGCAATGATGTTCTTATAGATTTCTGTAACACTGACCCCTGTCCCAGTAAGTGTTTCATTTTTTGTTTTTTTCTGTTAGAGGTGAAGATCTTTTTATTTTGTTTACAAGACGATACTTGCCAGCTATATCATTTTTCTATATTTGCAAATCTCTGCTGTTGTTAATCGCTTTACTACTTTGTGTCAGTCAATGGTAACTGGGGTCCATGGAGCAGCTGGGGCAGCTGCAGCAAGACGTGTAACAGCGGTCAAATGAGGCGCTACAGGACTTGTGACAACCCCAGACCTGCTTATGGTGGGAGAGCTTGTGTGGGTGCTGATACACAGATCCAAAGATGCAGCACAGCCAACTGCCCAGGTGAGTCAGCGTTTATGTGTCTGTGTTAGGACCAGACACATAAACGCTGTGTCTGGTCCTAGAGAGGTTAATAGAGAGGTTAGGACCCATGCATAGTTTAAAATGCCATTGAGTGCTATGTTTTTGTGGCACAACATTGCAGTTGATGGTAACTGGGGCTTATGGCAGCCATGGGGAGAATGCTCTGCTTCCTGTGGAGGAGGTGAAAAGACACGTGTTCGACTCTGCAACAACCCATCTCCCAGTAACGGTGGTCGGGCATGCCCAGGAGACTCCAATCAATTGTCAAGGTGCAACACACAGGCGTGCCCAGGTAAGACGTGTCATAAAGAAGTTTGTTTCTGTTTTCACACATGCTCTGCAGCCCAGAAATTTCCTTGACATGTTCTGGTAGGACTGCGTGTTGGAATGTGACTCTGCATTGTTGCTCTTGACTACTTGCAGAGATTATCCACTCTCCTAACTTTCACAAGCCCCTGAAAATGACAGTGTGAGGCTATGTGTGTACGTAACAGCAAATTCTCTAGGGCATTTACACAAACTCGTATAATGTAAATTGTGTTCCACTCACTTTACAATATTTTAAACATTGAAGGTCATAGCTACAACCTTTTCACCAAATAGTTAAATTTTAAAAAGAAAGACATCTAGAGGGGTACACAAGTATGAATTCATTTTTTTTATTTTTAGTGTATATATATATATATATATATATATATATATATATATATAGAGAGAGAGAGAGAGAGAGAGAGAGAGAGAGATAAGATATGTATATACATATAATTGTTTTATCAATTTTGACAGGTCCAAAATATATAAATATTTACATCTCATTACTACGGTATGCCATCATCTACAATAAAAGATTCTGCACTATTAACATTAGCTCAGGAGCTGCTAGCTCGTCCTCCTTGTGCAACATTTCTCAAATTTTAAGTGGACAAAAAAAAAAGCAGGATGAGGGGAAAAGTACCAAAGGGGCTCAAAGCCCCACAGAGGTTGCGGCTTTCCTCCTGGACATGTAAGTTAAACATTTGCTAATGCTAATTAACTGTTAGCCAATTGCGTCATGTTGCCAATGCTAAGTGAGTAAGCAAGTGTGAGTGCGACAGCTACTGGCGGGGAGGAATCAAACTTGTCGCCATCATCTTTAAATATGTAAATATGTTCACAAATCAGTCACAGGATTAGGTAGGGAGTCTCATCTGCAGTTCTCATTGTACACAATAAAAAAAAACAGCAATTTTTACAGCATATCTTTAGCATCATCTTTTGTCTCTGGTGCATCCCATCAAGATAGCACACCTCATGTGTGCAGCACAGCAGCTACATAAAAGTCTGGTCCTTATTCCTCACACATTCTCCTGACATTCTCTGTGTGACTCATAGGCCTATAGGAAAAAGCTGTGCATGTCCTTTATACATTAACTGCATTTCCACTGAAACCTGTCTCTCCATCAGGTGGGCCGCTGAAGGCTAAAGGAAGCATCATAGGAAACATCAATGATATTGAGTTTGGTGTTTCCATCCTGAACGCCACCATCACCAAAACCAAGTTTGGTAACCGACTCATCAAAGCCACTATATCTAATGTACCAAGAACGTTAGGTCAGTTTCATACATACTTCCTTTCATCCAAAAGTAAGCGCTTTATTTTAAGTTTAGAAAAACTAAATGCCAAATCTTTAAATTCAAGGTCCTGCTATGAGAAAGCTCATCTCAGTCCTGAACCCCATCTACTGGACTACTGCACAGGAAGTTGGAGAAGCTGTCAATGGTTACACACTGACAGGAGGTATCTTCAGGCGTGAGACGCAGGTGGAGTTTGCTACAGGTAGAAACGCTGCTTATGGCATGATTAGATCTTTAAATGGATGAGCATTAAGGTAGTAGATTGACTAACATGATGTAATTAAATGTTTCCAGGTGAAATCCTGAGGATGGCCCACATTGCCAGGGGCCTGGACTCTGATGGAGCATTGCTACTAGACATTGTAGTTAATGGCCACATCTTACAGCTACCTTCACATGCTGACATCAATATCAAGGTACACAAATAATGAGTGGGCATTTTTTAGAAATCAATGAAAGTACTAACTTTATTTATTTATATAAAAAGTGATATCACTTTTTCTTTTATGATAGCCCGCTACGTTATGTTACTATGCTATGCTTGTGTACAGTTTTTCAACCATATCCTCCAAAATAACCATTTGTAACACCTTTTGTTTTCCACCACGTTCTAAAACCAAATAAGATTATATTACTGGTTGCCTGACACACACCATGCCTGCTGCATACTGTGATCTCTCAGGACTACTCTGAGGATTATATCCAGACGGGTCCAGGCCAGCTTTATGCTCTGTCCACTCGTATGTTTACTATCGATGAGGAGAGTGTTCCTTACTCCTGGAACCATACCATCACCTATGATCCCACCAAGGGAAAGATGCCTTACCTGGTAGAAACGCTTCACGCCACTGCCATCACTGCTAACTACGATCCAATCGAGGAAGCGCTGGAGTATAGCATCCATGCTAGCATTGCCAAGGGTGTGTTTAAAAATTTGTAAATATCTTTTTCTGTCTTTTTTTTTTTTTCAAAAGAAAAATTTGCAAATATCTCATGCTTCTGTAGAAGATTTTTAATTGGATAATTAATTAGTTTGTTCACATGATTCCAGGTGATCGCAGTAACCAGTGTCCTCATGGTTTCAATTTGGTGGCCGCTGGGCCGTACTGTGCAGGTAACGCTGGTTATGACACATATTCACTGTCTCTGTCTCAGTAATGCTCTTGATGCACACGATTATTGTCACTTTGAAATGTGTTCTGAACAAGGTTATTATAGTTGACTAAAACTAATGAAAACTAAAATTAAAAAAAAAAATTCTGATAACTGAAATAAAAATAAAAATGACAGTTTTTTTTAAAACAAACTAAAACTAACTGAAACTGTATTGTGTCTTTACAAAACTAACTATAATTTTTTGCAAGAAGATCCTTAGTTTTAGTCTTTGTAAATGTATTTAATGCATAAGCCTTTTTGGTTTATATGAAATCTATTTCTATTTAACCTTTTTATTTTGCTCTAGCAGTTTCACTCTAAGTTACTTTCTGATGAGTTTGAATTTCACACCACCTATAATTTACAGGAGAAAAAAATCCCCCAAAACTAAAACTTACACTGAAACTAATAAAACCTAAACTAAAACTAAGCATTTTCCAAAAAATAAAAACCAATAAAAACTAGCAAATCTGCTCAAAAAACTAACTAGAACTAACTGAATGGAAAAACAAAAAGTCAAAACTAAATTAAAAATGAAACTAACTAAAAATCCAAAACTATTATAACCTTGGTTGTGACTGTTTTTTTCTTGCTTTTTATTCCTATCGTTCATGTGCTGCAGATGAGAATGAATGTGAGGTTGGGAACCCCTGTTCTCATACCTGCCACAATGCGATGGGCACCTATTACTGTTCCTGTCCGCTGGGCCTCACCATCTCAGCTGATGGCAGAACCTGCCAGGGTATAAAACACAGCGCCACACAATGAACCTTTGTTTAACTTTATGTGTTGTTATTGCTATTATTTATCATTGCTCATTAAGCTCACTGCTCTCCTCTGTTTTAGATATCGATGAGTGTTCCCTGGTTGGGAACGTGTGCCACATTGGACAAGACTGTGAGAACACCATCGGCTCTTACAGATGTGTCATGCGCTGTGGGCGGGGCTTCAGGAGAACAGCCGATGGCCTCAGCTGCACAGGTAGGGCAGATTTAGCAAAGCCAGTTTGGTAACACTTCATTATGAGGGCAGAAACCATTTATAATCCTGAATTCCTGCACTTTTATCAACATTTTACATAAATTTGTAAAGCTTGATAAGCCTGTAGTGTTTCTGATCAGTCAGTCACAAAACAGTAGGACATGCTTCTGATTTTCTGTTATTTTCATGGATGTTTAATCATGTTCATGTTATAATCTATAACACTAGGTACTGCTCTTACAGAGAACCCCATCAAAGACATAAACCCTATAAATATTTGTCGAAACCAGCTTAATTGGTGCCACAAATTCAACGGGAATTCATAATATATCCTGTAATAATTCATACAATAAATCATCATGACAGATGCATTTTTTTAAGTATGTGATTTTTGTCTTTACTATAAAGTGTTTCATAATATTTTTTTTTACTGATTATTTAAGGCTTTTAAAGTTAATGTGTTCCTCCTTTTCCCCCCTTTTTTTGGCTCAGATGTGAACGAATGTCAAGAGTCAAATCCATGTAACCAACTCTGTCTGAATACCGTTGGTAGTTATCGATGCGCCTGTGAGCCAGGCTTTCAACTCAGAAACAGACGGTGCATTGGTGAGTCCGCAACTCAGCTCCATTAGATCCAGCACTGAGGGCATCTTTTGGTAGAAATGCAAGCAGCTTTGCTTAACTTTGTGTAAAACTGGATGAGATTGTGAGTTTGTGACCTTAGAAAAAGCCTTCTACATCTGGCAGATTTTAGTTTTCCTTGCAGCTTGCCATGTTTCTATTGTAGCCCAGAAAAAACAAGACTTTGAGCAAGTACCACTATTATTCAGCACATTTAACATATACTGTATTTTGAAGGGAAGAGTAGTTTGCATGTTGCAGGTTCACCTCTAGATGTCCCTCCATCCTACACAGACATTTTCTCTCCTGCATTATTTTTGATTCATTCATTTTTGCCATCTGTTTATTTCAGATATAAACGAGTGCAGGCAGAGGGTTTGCCGGTCAGATCAGCAGTGTAAAAACACGCGGGGCGGCTACACCTGTATTGATCTCTGCCCCAGTGGTATGACCAAAGGTGGGAATGGAACATGTGTTGGTGAGTGCAGCAATCCAGAGAGAAAGAGCATCAGCTGATGAACACAGCAGTTTTAACAGAGGTTCCAGAGTTAATGTTGGTGGGTCTTTTGTGGCCCGTTGTAGACATCGACGAATGCAGAGATGGCTCCCATCAGTGCAGATACAACCAGATCTGTGAGAATACCAGAGGCAGCTACCACTGCACCTGCCCTCGTGGATTCAGATCGCAGGGAGTAGGACAGCCATGTGTCGGTATGTACAACCCTCTTGATTTCTTTTCAGTATCAAGGATGGTCAAATTTTTTTATATTCAATGTGCAGGCAGGCAGTGCTGACATTTGCTTTAACATTTCAGTATTACTCCTGCTCTACACTTCCCATCAGCTTGCTTGCTTCTGTCAGCAGATTCCTCTTTCTTTTTGTCGGTGACTCAACTCACCAAAGTATGGAGAGAAAATAAAACAGTCTTTTGCAATGTGGACTTCATATCCTGCCACTGCTTGCTTGAATAACTAAATGCTTTACTGAAATCTGCTGATTAATTATTATTTAAAGCAACTGCATATTGTTTGTAGAAATGCACTGCATGGCATCAGATCCTTAAAACAACAGGATGATGCTACATCTACTTGTCAGCATGTTAGAAAACTTGCAGTAAAACTTAAATGTTTCCTGCAGCCACTTTTAATCATTATTAGCAACTTTTAGCTTGTTTGTCTGCAGTCTTTTATAAATACTGCAAGTCACATTTGTTTATTTTTGGGCTAGTTTCTGAAGCATTACTGTTTTTATTTCACCTTGTAGGTCCTCTCTCTTTCCATTGTTATTGTCTCATGATTACTTAAGGATCACCCTTTTTCCTGCTTAAGCAGGATCAGTCACAACCTTGTTTTCTCCTCTACTTTCCTTTACCTATATATACAAGTGACAAACATAGTGCAAAACCCTAATATCAGTTTTTTTTTTTTTTTTTGCTACTTCATTTTACTTTATTTTTTTAATATCTTATATTTTAAAGCCCCAGTGTGTAAGAATTACTTCCATCTAGTGATGGAATTCAAACAACCAAGTAGTCCTTTCTGGCGCCTCGTCGTTGAAGCCTGTTATTACCACCACCAAAGCCGTGGAGAGTCACGAATATGAAAATGTCAACACCTTGCACAAGTTCAAGTGTCCCATCAGGGGATGAGTTACAGAAGGATACATAATTCTATTTCCTTATTGATACCAGCAAGTTAAATCACGATGAGAGACTGGTATTACTTTGGTATTTTCTGTCTGACAAGAGGGAGGACATTAACCCCCACCCCCCAGACAAATCAGCTGAAATAAATAATGAAACACAAGGAAAAACTCTTGGAAAATACATTTGAGAGAAGCATGCAGTCGCCTGCTGGTATGACCTCTGTGAAGCAACTGAAAACTGTTGCAACTGAGCTTTTCCACTGAAGGCTAACAAACTAGCCGTCTCTGCCTTTTTATATAGGAAGTAACAGTAAATTATCTGACTTAAATGGGAGGATAAAGTAGATGTGGACAACCCTGCCCAGTTTCTAACATAGCAACAAACAAACTTCATTGTTAAGCTGAATTAACTCACCTGTTCGACAGAGAGGCTGCAACTTCAGTGTTGGTTCATAAACACTGACCATTTCACATGGTTACTCCCTCTTGAGAGACAGAGTATGGATGGTCTGCCATTTCAATGGAATACGGCAAGCTAAATGATCCACAGCCCCCCAATACTGAAGTGTCAGGGCTAAAATGTGTTAGGCTGACAAGTTTGTCCCCTTTTGGCTTCCATATTTAAAGATAATGATGCAGCAGCTTTCAGTTGGGCACACCACCACCTACAGTACGTATGTATTTATAAGGAACTCATTCTAAGCTATGAAAACGCTTTCATAGCTTTTAAAAAGCCAAATTAAAGGTACACACTGTACCTTTAAATACTTCACATTTGCAACAGATTTTTTTTTCCATCAAGGTATCATTACTTTAACTTGATGATCATAATACTTCCCTGTCAATTGACTTTTGAATTTATTCAGATAATATTTGTTTTTGTTTTTTTTTCATCATTGACTCATTCTTCACTTCTGTTGCTCATGTCCAATCTAAGTTTAGTCAAACAGATTGTCTCTGTGGCGTCTCAGTTAGTAAGGTAGCCTGGTGTGGTCCTGCCTGTTTCCATTAACCTGGCTGTTCGTTAGTCTTGTTAGATCTGGCAACACTGAACACTTATATTTTGACCTAAAAGACCAGCACCTCAACCTCACAGCTCTGTTTCTGTTTCCTCTAACTTTCCTCCAAGTCTGTCTCTGTAAACTGTTTCTTACACTTTACATTTGTCTATGGCGACTTCATGGTGTTGCTTTGTAATGGCATTCATCTTGTTTCCTCTGTGATACTAACTCCTTGATGTTAATGTGTTTTCATCTGGGGTTTTTAATCCCATATTTAAAAACATAGTGAATGTGAGATAGATGTAGTTTTCTTTCATTTTATTGGAGATAAGAATTCTAGAGATTAGATAACATTTACTTACATTGTCTCAATACATTTCTGCTTCAGAAACAGGGAAATGTATTGTCATACAGTGGGGTAATTGATATATTTCCTCTCTCATCCTCATCTTTCTTCTCTATTTCCACCACCACATTTATTCCTTTCATGACTGTATATCTTTTCATGTTTCCATCTTGTGTTGTTTATGCTCCTTTTCTTCCCTCAATCTTTCTTTCTGTCACCTTGTTGTGCCTTTCTTTTCCTGGTGCTGGTCTTCCTTTGTGCCGAGGGAAGACATAAATGAGTGTGAGCGGCTTCCGCAGCCCTGTGCCCACCAGTGCATCAACACTCCTGGCAGCTTCAAGTGCACCTGCCCACCAGGGCGCCACCTGCTGGGGGATGGCAAATCCTGCGCTGGGCTGGAGCGGCTGCCAAGCTATGAAAGTTACTCATACGGCTACCGCACGTCTCAGTCTTCCCCGGAGCGCAGCTCCGATCACCAGCTCTACCACAACCTGGCCTCTCACAGCTACCACTCCTACACAGCCACCCGAGGCGGGCGCTCCAGGAGCCGTAGCCGCAGAGAGACTCGCAAACACTCCTCACAGCAGGGTGTCCTCACTTGTCAGCAGGGGTTTGAGCCCAGGGGTGGTCGCTGCTTAGGTAATTATAAAGGACAGACAGGGTTAAGATCAGGGAAGAGGATGGGAGCTAACAACGCCTTCTTAATTTTGTCAGAGGCTGCAAATAATAGCTGTTCTCTTGCAATCTCTGTCATAAAGAAACATGATTTGCTGTAGGATTTTGCTGTGTTTTTGTTTATGATGCCAACAGACATCAATGAATGTGAAGTGAGGGACACCTGCCAGCATGAGTGCATGAACACACCAGGAAGCCACAGATGTCTTTGTCCTGCCGGTTACCGCCTAATGGCAAATGGGAAGACCTGTCAAGGTGAGACCTCCAATGAACTTTACAGCCTGTGCAGCGTTTTGGATACGCTACAACTTACTTTACTGACTCTGAACAATTGACAAAGGCTCCACACTGGGACGTGGCTTGGGTGATAAGCTGTTTTCTGTATCTACAGACATAGACGAGTGTCTGGAGCAGAACATCCAGTGTGGAGCAAATCGGATGTGCTTCAACATGAGAGGAAGTTACCAGTGCATTGACACACCCTGTCCACCCAACTACCATCGGGATCCAGACACAGGGTAAACCATCATAGAAATACACTTCCACCCTACCAGCACCCACCAACACCATCAATTCATGACATGATTTCATATATTAAGATGAAAAGTCATTAGGATTTTTGTTGCTTACTCAGCAATCCAGTTCATTTACTGTACTGTGGGAATTGAATAGTTCTCAGTTCTGCAGATTCACTGCAAGAAATATGTTGTTCTTTAAAACCTAGGGATGTCCAATATTGGCCTACCAATATTATCGGCCGATATCGGCAGTAAAATATGATATCAGAAAATTTCAGTATCAGGATTTTTGGACCGATATGTTTTTTACTAAAACTTTCGCGAGATCTCATTGTTCCGTCACAAAATCTCGTGAAATCTTGTTCCATTAGCACCAGTCCAGCATGTAGAAAAGTCCCTGTTATTATTCTGAAAGAACTTCATATTCCAGCATTCCTTTTAGAATCATGTGACGACAATGCTGCTGCTACAGATTGACTAGCTTTGAAACAGCTTATAATATGTTTGGTTTTAAGTTGTTGTTTAAGTGACCAAGTTGTCAGAAACATTATAATTAGCCACATATTGGATAATACCTTCTGGTATCTGATATCTGGCAGCCAGATGTCCAAAATGAACTCCTCTGGCTGAATTAAGGCTATTTTTTGGGATCTTTGCTCTCAGAGCAGAATGTATCACTCAGAATAAGAGAGATACAACCTCACAGTTGTCTGCAAATATTGGTATCGGCATGATATCAAATATGGGAAATTAAGAGTTGGACAATATCGGATATTGGTAAAAAAAAAAAAAAAAAAAAAAAAAAGCCAATATCAAACACCCCCAATAGAAACTGCTGATTTTAATAGTAGGTGAGATTCTAACACATTACCCCTCTGGTCATTGACAAATAACATGCTTTTTGGTAAAAAAGTAATGGGCTATGTATGCACATATGTAAACACTCTTGGTTTTTAACTTGTAGGTTCTGCCTTAAGGACTGCCCTGCAAATGACCTGGAGTGTGCACTGAGCCCTTATGCGCTGGAGTACAAGCTCCTCTCTCTTCCCTTTGGCATCGCAGCCAACCAAGATCTCATCCGGTTAGTGGCCTACACACAAGACGGTGTGATGCACCCCAGAACCACCTTCCTAGTGGTGGATGAGGATGTCACGTTACCATTTGCCCTGCGAGATGAGAACATGAAAGGGGTTCTGTTCACCACAAGGCCGCTACGGGAGCCCCACACATATAGGATGAAAGTCCGAGCCCTCTCCTACAGCGAGGATGGAGGCATTGAGTACCAGACGACCTTCATTGTCTACATTGCCGTCTCCACCTACCCCTACTGAGAGCACTTTAAATGGCGTAAGACGAAGGTGGGATGGTGAATCGTGTCCTCTTGTGGGACCACACAGTGAGATTGAGCATGTGTGGTTTTGGACTAGTAACCACAGCAGTATACAGACTGAAGGGGAGACTTGTGTTGAGTGGGGGGTGGTGGAGTGTGCACACCACTCTGAAGACATATGGAAGTGGAATTAAAGAGAATATGAAAGAGGCTGCTAGAGGAAACTCGGATAAAACTGACTGTTTTCGGCTTTACTTCCTCACATTGAACCCATATGTCAGTTTGTCAGGACTCAGAGATTCAGTTCTTGATATTATGACGCGTTAATTTCCCTTGAAATTTATTTATTAGATCAATTTGATTTAATTCCTTGAAGCAGAAACTCCTCTCAGTTGCTCAGTGAGTAGATTTCAACTCTCCTGACAGTCATCATGTATTTACACCTACCTATTATTAACTTATTGGGAAGTGCTTGAACATGAAAAATGGGCAGCTCCTGCCTTTGTTTAGCCTTATTATCAATCACTACCGTGGAGATGTAACTGTTCTGATATGGTGCTGATATTTGTGATTGAACACTGCCACATATACCGACTGCATCCTCAGGTTGTGGCCCATCATGCAGAAGTGCCTTAGATAGACACCCCATCAGCTGTCAGTCTGATTACTTCATCAGTATAACACCATCATTCTCCATCCAGTAGTTGATATCAAGATGTATTTTATTTTTATGGCTTGTACATAAGTGTTTTCTTATATTGTGATTTTGTACTTGTACTTGTTGTATCCATTTTGTAATAAAAATGAGATAATACTCTGAGATTTGAAATATTTGCAGCACAGTTGCAGCTTTGATCATAAATAAGTTGTGACATGTTGGCTTTAAACTTAGGAATTTGAGTGTCCATGCAGAAGCAGTTGGGATTTAGTGACATCTAGTGGTGTAGTTGCAGGTTGCATCTTTTTTTATGGATTGTACTAAATGTTCCTAATGTGCTTTGTTTAGGAGTAAAAGAAAGGGTCTTATTTGAGCCATATAACACTTTCACATGCTGGAGGTTGATAGAATTTCTTGAAGTCTTCAGAAAAATCTGAAATACTTTTTATTTTTACATCTGTTTTAGGAACTGGGGTTGGTGCAAGTGCCACAACTACACTCATATGCATTTAGGAGAGAAATTACATTCAGTGGCCTTTTCCTAGTGAGCATAGTGTACCAAATGTGAGCTCACATTTGCACACACAGGACTGACAGAATATATCAATCATATTCCTGAGACACTGAGATGATCTTTTGGGACCATCTTCTTTTGGCCCCTCGAATTAGGTTCCATGACCCCTGTAATCAGTGTAAGAAAATAAAAAATTATATTACAAATCAAATTTATTTAAATGGCAATAAAATCTTTTGTTTGTTGTGTGTCAATTTGTGTCCACCAGCAGTCAGTTTGTGAGATAAAAGTGCAGAGCTTGTAAAAACACAATCAAAAGTCAGGACAAAGCTATGATCAGCATTCACACCTTTATTTTTCTCAAAAAAAAAAAGAAAAAAAAAAAGAAAGCAAACATAAAAAAAAGGAATATTTGAGTAAGGCAGTTTGTACATCAGTGTGGTCCACTCTCATCTTCTCGCCGTGGACTAGAAGAGCTTCACAGACAAGAATTACAAGAAGCAGAAGTCATCAAACCTCTGTCCTCTGCACATCCTTTAACTACTGCATTAGAAAAAAATCCAATGTCTGGATGCATCATCACTGATGACAGTATTCAAACATATTAACTCAGAAGTAAAACACTGTAAAAGCAACAACCAATGAGAAAATCCATGAATGTTTTAGTCTGGAACTGGGTAGAAAAACAAAACAGTGGGATTGAATCCCATCATCACTGTTGTCTACATGAGGAGCAAAGCTGAAACTGCTTTAATCCAAAACTGCAACACACTTCACTTTCATGCTCAGTTACACTATAAATGCTGATAAATCCACAATGTTCCCTCTAAACACACAAACTCAACTAAATCTCCAACATAAGCTATGTTGTAAAATTCAACTGAAAAAAGAAAAACATTTGGCAACAGATGAAATCTACCCCAGCAAGGCAGATAAAACATGAACATTTCCAGTTTTCCTCAGTATCATATAAAATCGAAACTGAACTTACAGTAACCATCAGCGGTAGTAAAGGTGTCACCTCCTATAATCTGCAAGGATTTGTTTTAAACATCTTTTAACTCAAAAGCTAATACAAGAGAGAGAAAAAAAAACTGAAGCTTCCCAGAGACAAAACAAGTACAAAAGATGGGTATGAAATGCTTTTCTCAATGTCTCAAAAGTGGGATCATGCAAAATGTATTTTTAATTTTGGATAAATTCCCTCTCTATTTACAGCAAAACAAACGTGCCATTTCACTTACATCAGTATTGCGGAACCTCTGAGCATTTTTTTTTATATAATTCATTTTAATAGAGTGGGGATTTGGCTTTTAGGCAAATATAAACAGAAAAAAAAATCCTTTTTTTTGTTAAATACTTATTAAAAAGATCTGAGAGCGTTTCATCATGTTGTTTTTCCTGAAAAAACAGAGAAAATACAGCTTCAAAAAACAGTACCAGCAGAGCCACGTAGCAGAGGGAGCATGTGTGTGTGAGGAACGGCAAAGTGGGATTAATATCAGTGGTGGTGGAGATGCATCGTGGGTAATAATCCTCCCCCTCCCCGAGGTGAATGCTGAACCCTGTGGGCAAATTCATCAGCCTCCATCTGTGACTGTGCTTTTCAGGAGACTCCTGCTGTTCGAGTGTTAGTCTGAGAGGATTTACTGCTGTTATTCCATCATCAAGTCTGAGGTGGAAATAACACCATGATGGAAAACAAATATGTACGTGTAGTTGTTGGTGAGGATAAGTTTCTACAAAACAACCATGTTCCAGCACAAATGAGTGTGTGAGCAGAGTGCACAGCAGTGGCATCAAACCTTATTTGATTCAAGCCTTGTAGTTTTAACCAGATCACCCATTTTAAAAAGATCTACCTCGGTTATGTTTGAGGCCACTGCTGAGCAGAGGCACAGGAATGACATCCATGGATGGTTATAAAAAGATTCAGGGAATACGCAGACACTCAGGTGGGATGTAGTACCTGTAGCACCCTGTGATGAGTATCACTTAGGCTGTGATCACAAATAGGTGGGAACATAAAAATCTGTCTTTAACCAAATATGATCCAAATCATGTGCACTTTAATTTGTTGCCTCGAGGAAATGAAGATCTCAGGGGGTTAAAAACGATGCCATCTGATACATGAACAATGCAGTGTGTCCGTGATGTGATGTGAAATGCTACTCCGCTCCGCCTTTAGACAGTCTTCCTTGCCGTTAGTACCCTGACGATGCTGCCCACTCCTCCGGCAGCCAGAGCCTGCAAACACAAGCGAGAGAAGACCGTCAGGATCATTTTAATAATGTCAGTTCAGGCTTGAAGGATGTCAAACAACTAACTTCTTCAATATTCACGCATTTCAGAGGTAACCAGTGATCAGCCTTCGATATGCCAGCTCTAAAACACACACTTATACTGAAAAGCGAACCATCTCTCTCCTCCTGGCTAGCATTTAAAAAATCTTTGACACGCATACTCAAGACCAATGCGTGATTTTTAGAACAACTCAAACCTGACAAGGTGAAGTGAAAGTCAAAAATAAGGTAAAAATTTATTCTTTTATTTATCAAATTTATTCTATTAGTTTGTTCTTCTTAAGTTTAAGCTGTTATGTTGATTTTTTTTAGATTACTGTAATATCAATTGCATTTTTAAACTGGTTTTCTTTGTGTGAAGAACTCTGTATTGCAGTTGTGCTTGATAGGCGCTGTCGGTATGTAAATAAAGAAATGATCATTGTAAAAGCCCAAGGACAGAAAATCTTCCTGATGTTTGTCGTCTGACAGTTCTTTCTTTTTTTTTTGCTCTGAACTTACAGTTGGAGCTACTGTAACAGCTTTTCATTTCACAATTACATTTTCCTCCTCTGTTTTTATCAACACTTTCATGTCCAAAGCACTTGAGCAATTGGATTGTTGTACATGTGCTAAATAATTACACTTGGACTTGAAATGACTGATAAAAATGTACCTGATAATATACATTATCTTATAGTTTATTATATTTTATCTTATTTTACTTTATTTTATTTATATGCACCGTGGGTTTGAGAAGATTGTAACTTCATCTGTGTAGTATTTCTAACTTATGGCACATTTCACAATAAAGTTGACTTTGACTAATGTAACGTCCCTTCATCCATTTCAGGATGAAGGCAGAAGTGGAAACTAAGTTTGTTCATCTGTGTTTATTAATATTAATAATAAGAGAACTTTACTTGCTCACAAGCTCATGAATCTTACTAAAATAATAATATACTTTTTGCTTCAGCCATCCTGAAAGCATATTATTATTGTCGGTAAATTTTGACTTCAAGCAAAGCATTTTACTATTATTACAAATAAATAACTATTTGTATTTGTAATTATATTTGATACTTTTAGTTTATTCCTTAGTCCTTGTTGCACATAATGGTACTTTTAAAAAATAATTTTTAATATTCTTTATTATTCTCTTACATTAGGACTTGCTTTGTTTTTTTTTTTCTTAACTATTTAGTTTTTACTAGTGTTGCCGGGAGATTGAGAGTCACAGAATTTCAATTCCTCAATGTGTCTTGTATATATCACAGATACTGACAATAAAGCTGACTTTGAGATGACAATTTTTTGATAAGCTTTCATTTAATTTTCTAAGAATAAGTCATTTATCTTTGATGTCGCTGAGAGAGCTGAACACCTGTTTAATAATGTCATTTTGTGGCACCTGTTTTCTGCTGTGGTCATGTATTTGCCATGCACAGCCGTCAGTTTACAAAAACTAAATGGCAAACCAAAATAGTTTTATTTACCTTACAATAATTATGTCTGGATTAATCCTGTGAAGCACTATTAGCACTATTTGCTCAGATTGTGAGATTAAGACACTGAAAAAGTATTTAGTTTTAAAGCCTAATTCAAAGTCTGAAGAAATTATCGATGTCAACACTGAACGCATGCTAAACTAAAATGATCATTGCCACTTCCTTTCACATATCTCAAAATTGTCTAAAAATTATCACATCAAAGCAAAATGTCACCGTCCTGCTCAATATTCATTCAGTCTTTTAATAACGTGAAAAGAAAAACAGGTGTAAATATTACAAGCCCAGCTGATGAAGGCAGATTGATGCTGGTGAGGCAGATTAATGCTCCTCTCTGTGAAATAAAGCTGTACCATGCCTGGATTGTTTCACATGTTATAAGACATCACAGAAGAAAATTAACTAACTGAATTTAAAAAGAAAATGAAACATGAACACAGTAGCTGATGATTTTCGTTTTGAATCTGCAGAACACCACTTTCAACCTCAGAAAGGAGAAGTCACGTTCTACACAGCTAACTACAGGAAGCCTACAGCGCCAATAAATCCTGATTTATTTGCAGCTAGATACAAGTTAGTTTGAGCGGCAGGTTGGTGAAGTTTCCTCTGTTTGCTAAAATGGCCGAATCGACAGCAGCCAAGGTTTCCTGCTTTGGGGGGCTCTGTCACCCCTGTGTGGCTGAACTGTGAAAAGGTGGTTGGTCAAAGCTGACTTCAACATTCAACAACCAAACTGTAACAACAAAGATGAAGGCTGCTTATTTTCACTCACTGAGTGTGAGAGAATCCATCTTTTCCACATAGTAGGCAACAACCACTGAGTACTCTTCATTTCTGGTGACAGACAGCCACGTCTGGCTGACCACGGCAAAGTGATGAAGAGGGACAGCTCTCAATGAATTCAACCCAGAGACAGCTGGGATTGCCATGAAACTTAGGAAAACTGACAACTATTTCTGACATTTATCTGGGTGACACTGCAAGTATGAGAGGACATTATTTTCTCTTCATCTCTCCCTCCCATTTGCAAATCATGCCATTGCAATAGGTGTCAACAACCAACTGCAAACTATCTTTATTTCTAAGCTGCGTCAAGCAATTCTCTCGGGGGGACAATGTGGGACATGGCTCAAAAATCTTTGGAAAAGCAGACTTTACTCACAGAGATCTGCTGACAGTGTGAGACCTCTCACAAAACCGAGAAAAAAAAAGAGGCCATGACTGGCTGCTGTGCACTCAGTGAAGACAATCAGCTGCCATTACTGCATCTAGGGGTGCAACAATACATGTGTTTGTATCGTACCGTTCAATACAGGTGTGTATCGAACCGTGACCACTATGTATCGAATATCGAACAATACAGAATTTTTAGTTTATCATCTTTTGTTCTGACGATGAGCTCAGTGGATCTGCTTTCGATTACACTCAGATCTGATGTTTGGAACTACTTTGGTTTTCATGTTCAGTATGAACCTGATGGTAAGCTGTTGTGGACAAAAGCACATTGGGCAAAAAAAAAAAAAAAAAGGCACAAAATTTTTTTTGAGTGTATTGAAAAAGTATCAAACTGTGACACTTAAAGAGGAAGTTAGTTTTTTTTTCTAATTGGACCCATTTTCTAGCATTAAATATGTTCATTTACTCACCCAGACAGTTTTGGTGCAACTTGAATTCCTTTGGGAGATATTGATCCACTCCAGATCAGCGTGTGTCCAATATAATGTAAGTGATGGGGCAACTGCGCGCAGCCTCTAAATAAGGCATTATCTGCCACAAACTCCTTCATCTCACCAATGTTTACATGTTTACATTGACAACATTAGGACCCCCCTTGGGGGCCCGGCTTTTGTGGTGATTTGTCCTTATCTACAGGCTTAACTTCCATCTCTCAAAGGAATTCAAGTTGCACCAAAACTGTCTGGGTGAGTAAATGAATGCATTTCATGCTAGAAAATAGGTCCAGATTGAAAAATACTGAACTTCCCCTTTAAGTATCGAACTGTGGAAAATTTGTATTTCGCTGTTTTTTCTTGCCAGAGAGCGCTACCATAGGGAGTTTTGACGACTTGGAGGAGAACGAGGATGTTTGAACAGCTGAGTTTTGTGTAGGTCTCATTAACATATTAACAGATCCCCACTAACCAAATTAGGAGGGTGGTGCAAAGCCATACCCCATACAGTATTAGGACCATGAGTTTTTGGGGAAGGGTTTTCCATGGCAAATACATAAGGTTATATAAGCTTGAGTCAAACAGATGAGCTGGTGGGGAATCAAGGACTTCTGGATGGGGAAAAAGAAAGAACTGGATCCCCCACATACACAGTGCATAAAAACATGAAGTGGAACTATTTACCTTTTCATGCCACTGCAACAGGACGGCGCTGCTGTTTTCTGACGGCCTTTCAAAGCCTTTGTAGATATATTTCATCAGCAGGTCCACACCATTCTTATCGAGTGATTGCACGCCTTTCTCGATGTCACTGCTCTTAAAGGCACTGAGCACCTTCAGCACCAGACCCTCCGCGCGATCCTGGATACAAGGAGATGTACAGACCACAGCTAAAATTCAGCAGATCGTTATCCTGGAGATAAAATTATGAATCAACACTACATCAAAGTGGCTTTTTAGTTTTAGTCTTAAACAATTTAATTTCTGAAACTATGAGAGTCAACACAGATCAATATTTCTGTGATTCTCATTAAAAGAATGTAAAAGCAAACGCTGAGAAAATGAGGTCAGGCTGGGAGAGTTTTATTTTGGAGAAACAAAACCCACCTTGACATTCTGGTTCTTTGTGTTGATTGGTGGGTTCTTCAGAACAGCATGTAAAGCCTCCATGAGATTTCCTGTGCAGTGAATGTTAGGGATCATACATGCATCTCAATACAGGGACCGGTCTCCAAACCTCAACTGCTGTAATATCAATAATAATAACAATCTAACAGCCAATATATGCAATAGATATAAAAATCAAATTATTCTAGTGGTAATATTTCAATATATAGCTTTTTTTTTTTGACAGCCTAGCCCAGTGGGAGTTGATAGTGGGAGGACTCATTCAATGAGGAAGTGCAGCACTTCCCTGCCTTATAAGGCTCTAAAGACTGAATTGAAGGCCTTTGAGTTTGACAGCTACACTTCCATTACAACTGTGCAAAACTGTATTCGTTTGCGGAACAGGATCCACAAGCATTACAACATTTCAGCTTTAAATTGTAGTATTTACTGGCGAAGCTGTACTCAAAATGCAAAGCAGTTTGCAGTCAGTAAAGGCGGCCTGATTAGCCTGGAGCAGCAATCCCTGGAATGTGACTGTCAGGCAAGTCTGGACAGTGACTGGCCTGTCAGCAAAACACCGGAAACATGAAGCAAAATCATCGCTGACAATGAAAAAACAGCACAACGGAAAAACGACTGCGCTCCTCCAAATTGTTATGGCTAACAGGCAAGCTAGCTTGTCATGTAAAGGATATTGTCTGATGAGGGAGTCCACCTCTGCTTCGTCTGGACCCAACTGGTTTTCTCCTCCGTCCTCTTCGTCCACAAATTTGTTCTCGTCGTACTCGTCCACGTCCACTCGCCTGAAGCGGGCGGACACTGTGTTCTTCGACATGTTTACAGCTTTCGGGGTGAAGCGCTGAGCCAAAACGGACTAGAGTTCAGTCTCAAGCCCGGCCTTTTTCTCTGAGATGAGACGGCTGTCACAGACAGGAAGTCAAGCAGGTTTCTGGCTTCCTCCCTGCTATGTGTTGTTCGCTTTCTTTTACTCAGCAACGCCGCTCAGCGGCGGAAAGGCGTTACTGCAAGTTGTTGTTTTTTTGCTTTGTGTTTGGCCACGAGAGGGCGCTCAAACCCAAGAAATGTTTGTTACAGTCTGTAATAAGCGCATCACTGTCGAGCCACCAGTCAAGAAGTCTAATAAACCACCAAAGCTTAACTAACATTATTATAATTTTCATTAACTTAATTTTCCTTAACTTAGATCAATATCAGTGATTAGTGTAACTGACAACTGACAACAAACTGTTTATGATTAGGAGTCTTTAGTTTTATGTTTTTATTACAACTTGATTATTTCCAGAAATTTAAACTCAGGCCCTAAGTTGCCTCTCACAATAAATAAACACCACTGCATGCAGGAAAAAGGCGATTTTGTTGTAGATTCTACAAAATCTACTTTTTGAAACAAAAAAAACAAAACAAACAAAAAAAAAACTTAAAATCAGTTTAATTGATTTCTAAATAAAATGAATTATTTTGGTCTTTTTGTGGGAGAAATTTAATGACAGTTAACTGGAAAAAAAAACAAATCAGTTTACTAGCTATACAATGATGTTGCTATTTTTTTTATTTATAGAATATAGGTTATAGTTACACTTTGGTTTGGCTTTGTTTTTGTATGTTTGTTTGTTTTGCTTTGTTTTGTAACACATATATAATATACATGTAATTATTACTATGATTACTATGATTATTATGAAAATCATAATATAAAAGCTATAATTATACTACTGTTTAGAAGGACTGCTATTTATAGTTATTGTACAAGCTACGCACATTTTTCAATGCTGCAGGTACCCTTAGGGGTGAAATGGTACAAATTTGTACTTTATATTACTTTGGACCCTTTTTCATAACAGACACTTCTGGCCTCATAAAGCGTATATTGTACTTTTGAGAGAACATTTGTTAAAAAAAAAAGTACCTACAGGTAAAGAAATGTTCCTGTCTATAGTATATAGTATATTTTTGAGTGTGTATTGATCCAACAGAGGGAACATATTTTTTTCATTCTCTTATTATTTCACAATAAAACAACTATTAACTTTAACACTCACCATGAGGTATTGGGGGGAACAATGGAATAAAAAAGTGCAGAACAAAACACGTATGCATTCACGTACAGGTTGCAAGACAAGTCTTTTACTTATGCAGAATGTATTTTATCTTGTTGCATAGGTCCAGATGAATCTGCAGCAGTGATGAAATCTGGGGATCTGTTGGAATGCAACTCACATTGTACCAGTCTGTGCCTCTGAATGAGTGTGCAGGTTTCACCAACGGCTGCACTGTCCTGATTGCACTACATGTTCAGCTTGATGTCTGGATTTTTTGAGTCACCTGGAAATGCATTTTTCTTTTTGTAATAAGACTTTCGGTGTCGCTTATTCATACTCTCATGCTTATTTGCATCAGAGAGGGAACTTTTTTAATAGAAATAGAAATCCACCCATTAAACTGATTAAAATGGAAAAAAAAGTTGGCGCCTTCAAATCTTTTGGGGGTTCTTGTTACAGTACGTTGCTAGGGGTAACAGACAGTGATCAACTGAACTTCATAACACAGAGACCTTTTTTGGGAAGCCAAGGAAGCAAGAAGGACACTCCTACAGTATGTTTTAGTTCTGTTCTGTGGAATTCCTCATTTCCGTATCGGCACTGTCTAGACTGCTGACCCCTTACCTCAGCAGGAAATACGATAACTCTCACTGATCCCATTCCTTCCAATACGCACGAGTATGAGAAAGTGTTGCTCATTGCACTGGACATGAAGATGTGAGACGGTGAGTAGTAAAACCAAAACAGAGGAATTTCATTCAATGCCCATTAGACCTCCAAACCCAAACTTACACAATCCTTTTCCCATCAGTCCAAGAACACTCATGCTTATTAAGTCCACAGACAAAATGTCTTTCTTTCTTTCAGATTTTCCTCCCATCACACCCACTCTCTCTCTCTCTCTCACACACACACACACACACATCCACACTATGTTGCGTGCGTTGGTCCTCATCTGTGTAGTGCCCCAACGTGTCAGTGCTATGTTTATGACTCAGCATATTAAAAGCCATGGATGCAGGCATACACAAGACATCTGTGAACATGCAAATGAAAGAATTATAATATAAAGGCCATTTCTCTTTCCTGGGTAATATAACAACCAGTTTCTGCAGAACACATGACCCCTGATGGTCTGTGAACATAAACACCAGGTTATGGTGTCGGAGCAAATCTGCAGGGCATCTGGCCAGATGCTTCCGTGCTAAAGAGAAGGACTTACAGTAAAAGTATACTGAGCACATAATTAGTACTTTCACATGAGGGGAATATTGCTCTTGGATGCTGATTTAATTGAGGAATGTAATGATTTAACAGGTGCTGCGTTTGAGCAGGTCTCCAGACTGGGTGAGACTGTGGGTGGCTTTTTGTAATTAATTCTGTGAGCTGTGTGGTGTTTTGTTTAACATTTGTTGAGTTTAAGCCATGACAATGTACAAGTTATCACTTATTATGAAACTCCAGATGACATGAAAAACAAAAATATAGTCAGCTCAACAACTGATGAAAACTGTTTATTTAGAGAAAAAATACACAGTACAAACAAAAGTGGAGTGAAATACTTCTCCAGAGGACACTACGTACATCATTTGATATTTTAGAAAAGGATCTTTGTACCAGCATCATAACTTTTCCACTTACATATAGAGGGGTTGGACAAAATAATAAAGAGATCAGAGAGGATGGTAAAGGGAAGCAGTTCTTTTCTTTTCTTCTTTTCAAATGTGATGCTTCACATCAACCCAACTGTGCAGTAATATTAAAAGACTTGCCAGTGGTACTGTAGCCCTTCCATGATGGTGCACTCTGCCTACCATTCTGGTTCATCCTGTGTTAGAGAGATGTTGCTTTAGCTCTGCAGTT
The DNA here is from genome assembly GCA_023101725.1 of Atherinomorus stipes. Taxonomy (NCBI): domain Eukaryota; kingdom Metazoa; phylum Chordata; class Actinopteri; order Atheriniformes; family Atherinidae; genus Atherinomorus; species Atherinomorus stipes. Next base: position 3,047,124 of record JALJCO010012340.1, read on the forward strand.
GTTTTAGCTGCTTTAATTTGTGGATTTCTTGACACTCTCTGTCCGGAGTTAAACCTCCCAGATTTTTTTTCTAGTTTTTCATATAATAGCAGGAATTTAGACGAAGTTCTTCTAAAAATGTTTAACAGTTCTGTAGTTTTCACTTCCCAGGCCTGAGATCCAACTGCTTGCCCTGTTTGAATCTCAGTTGCACAGTTTAATGTACTTCTGGATCAGTAAAGCAAGACGCTACTGGTTTTCACATCAAGTATGGGATGTCTCCTCTGTGAGTACATAAGAAATATGCACCAGTGGGATTTTAATTTGTTTATATCTAGTTATTGGTGGAAATATATGAAATGTCAGCTGTTTCCTTCTCTCTAGCCAACCCATCTACTCTTTTCAATTTGTGCAAAACATAAGCTTCCTTTTGGTTACTAGTTCAAGTTTAAGTCTATTTATAGTGAACATTTACAACCACGGTTGCCCAAAATCCTGAACAGAGAAGTGGAACTTTAAAGTAATAAAAACAGTGAAGAACAAATGAACTTAAATCAGAATGAGATCAAATTAAAACAAGCAAAATAATGCCAAGCTCAGCTATGTTTAAAAGCCAGTGAAAAGAAGTGGGTCTTGAGCAAGGACTTAAAAGCCAAGAGAAGTTTAATCTAGATTTATCTAGTCACAAAACTGAAAATATATGAAGATGAAAAAAAAAAATTTGCTTTGATTTCTTTTCCACTGAAGGTTTTTCATTAAAATGAAATTGTTAAGAGTAAATAAGATATAACATTCGTCAAACTTAATGTGTAAATGGCATAGAATTACCTAAATTATCCCTAAATAACTTTACAGTGTGTCACAAGATGATTAGTGCCCACACACACACACATACTACAAAGCGTCTTACTCATTTCAACTGGAATTTACTCAATAAAAAGGAAATAAAACTTTAAGTTCAAATTAATCTGTCCCTCCAGGAAATTTTCTTGTCACTGCGGATGATTATTTTCATCTGGGCTTAAAAGGAAGTTTAACCTGAAAAGGGAAATGGTTCAAAGAAAAACATCACAAAGCGTGACCATAAAATCCCTTTACCTCGAATTCAAAAAGCCAAAGAAATGGCAAGAAAAACACGTTTGCTTCCTCATCCCCTCTCTCAGTCGTTTCAGAAACCTGTTAGCGTATCTTTTCTGCATCAGGGTTTCCACAGTCATGTTCATCCATCACTCGAAAGTGAAGTAAAAGTAAATATGCACATCATAGCAGCACTACCAAACAATAATTAGATGTTCCACTTGTATAATGCATCTTAAGCAAAGGGGTTAGAGGGGGTGTTGAGTGTGTATAAATTGAGAAATGACATCACATCACAATGTGATTGTGTCACAGTACTGTAGGTCATGCATCATTCAGTCAACTGTAGGTATGGGTGTGTGTGTGTTTTCCCATGAATTCTCCGCATCTGATTTATCTGTATCCTTGTGCCCACTGCGGTTTATTCATTGCAGACTTTTTAAACTGGTTTAACTTGCTTGTCATTTATTTGTTTTCCCAAAGTCGACCTAGTAATAAAAGGTACATTAAAGCTGGTTTATGTGTTCACTACCACCCTGTCTTCACTCCTTATCACTTTCCTCCACTCTCTCATACAAAACAAATTTAACATTGCGTTACTTTTCATTTCATCTAAGAAGTTTTGCATGTGCTTTTAATCTAATAAGACCAACGTGCTCTGAAAGGTTTATCTTTAAAAAAATGTAATAAAAACAGTGAGAAAATATGTTTTTCTTGTAATTACTGGAAAACAGACTTTTGATAGATGTTTATTTCAGGAATTTACTTGCATAGCTTTTGAAACAAGATCCCTCAGTGGAAAAATGAATCCATGAACATGCTAAGGACTAATTTGAATGTATTCTATTGCTGGAAAATCTATGCAGGCTAATCTAGTTACACAAAAGGAAGTGGAACAAAAGGAAATGTATCGCGTTACAAGGGCGACTTCTTTCTCAGCTGTTGTGTTATTTCAAGTGGTGTCTCACGGATGTCCTATATTTTCAAAGAAAACAGCACAAAAGATCAATTCTCTCTTTTATTATTGTCCTTTAACATATAAAATAAGAACGCCATGCTTTGCCAGTTATGATAAAGTTAATGATAACAGAAGTGTTTGTGTGCACACGTCAAATCCCCCAAACTGACCTTTTTATCTTGTTACATGTAAACACTGATCATAAACTCAAACACATTAAAATCAAAGTAGCTACCACTCTTGACTTGGTTGTGAAAAGCAGTTAGTAAGACCCAGTCGACTATTAAGAAAATTATTTATTTTTTGTTTTAAGAACAGCCTTAAAAAGCTCTATTTTACACTAAAATCGGTTTGTATGGAGACAGAGTTCCAGCCTGTCATCTGCACTCTCACTGCTCACCTTCCTGTCTCACAACTACCAATAAAAACCACTAGTTGTTAAGTAAATCTAAAACACAAATATTAAAAAAAAAAAAAAAAATCCCTATGCTGCATAGCTGCACTGTAGCCAGAATTGACTACTGTCTGGCAACAGTGTGTAAACAAGGGGACAATTGGAAAAGTTGTGATGAACGTACAGAGAAGTATTTCACTGTTGCAGTTTCTCTGGATTTTTTTCTCCGGCTTTCCACATAAAGCTGCAAAACCAACCACTCTGTTTCACTTTCTTGGCTCCCTTGCACTGAATACCGCCTACAACAGACAGATGTGTAAAGAAAAGAGAAATACGAAACTTAAGAGCAAGCAAGAGGAGAAGGAAAAACAAAAGGAAAAAAAAAAAAACCACATACGCAGATCTCTTCAGAATGAGCTCCCTTTTGGAAAAAAACAATTTTGACAGAAGAATCTGCAGTTTCCCTCAGTAGTTTGTAAAGATCACAAAAAGGAGAAAAAAAAAAGAAAAAAGTGTGTTTGACGCTCATCAGATGATTAAAACTTCAGTCAAAAGACAAGAAAATTCAACTAACAATACATGCAAAGATCAATCTTTTAAAAAAAATGACATTTTCATGGTTTTATGTTGTCATTTCTGTCTAAGTTGGGTTCTTGCATACAGACATAGATGAAAAAATGATTTACCCACATTTTTTTAACTGATCCTTTAAGGGACACGAGTGTGCTGCAAAACATATGAAACACCACCAACAACACCACACACACACAAAAGAAGCAGGCAAGAAAGGGTTGAAACAGGAGCATGAGTGCTCGGAAGTGCTTCAGTGTAAAATTCCACAGCTCTGTGTGCAGCCTTCAGGCCTCTGCAGGTAGAGGTGTAGTGTGTCGGATTCCAGTATTTTACTGCTGCAGGTGTAGGTGTAGTGTGCAAAATTCCCCAGTGCTGTCGAGAATCACCGTAGTCTGCGTGCAGGCCTTGTGAACACACACGCCACTCAGCTCGGCCTTCCGTCCACTTTATTATTCAAAGGGTCAGACAGTGAAATGGGTTTGCTGGATGAGGAACTGGCCATGGAAAAGTAAACTATGTCTATCTGACACGCACCCTGAAACAACATAGATAGGAAAGTAAACACAACTTTGTCTTCGTGCAGAGAGAGAGAGAGAGAGAGAGAGAGGCAGGAGAAATGAGGCTGTTTCCATGGTATCAGCTTCTGTTTTTCCAAAATGGTGGATTTAATGAGACGCTCCCCTTGGGATAGCACTCCCTTCTCCCTCTCTGTAGGTGGGTAAACATCTTTCAGATGTTTGAGGTATCTGGGGGGGATGCACTTGGTGTGTTTAGGAGTTGCCATCAAACATAACCAAAGATTACGAGCTCCTCATCTCTGTTTCCAAACAGGATTACATGTTTAGACAAGCCTAATATATATACAGTCATCCTCAAAATTATTCCTACCCTCCCATTAAAGAAAAGGCTAAATTCACAACAGTAATTTAAATAACAAGAAACTAAAAAAAAAGTCATAACAAATACAAATGTGCTAAATTATAATTTAGTAAAAATAGAATATTGCTTTTGAATTGTAGTGGAGAGTAATGATAATAATAAAAAAAACAAGTGTCTCAGACAAATTAAAGCATGTTACTCATGAACAGTGGACCAAAATACCTGTCAACAGATGTATAAGTTTTAATAAAAGTTACAGAAAACACTTCATAGCAGTGATTGCCTAAAAGTGGTGCTCAACATAATTCTAGCCTAGGAGTCCCATTATGTTTGTTCACTTGTTTTATTTTTTGTGCATTTTTGTTTGTCATATTTCTTTTGAATCACAATTCAAAATCAGCGTCATGATTTTCACAGAATTTTTATTTATTACCACTTTTGACAACTTTAGCTTATTTCACTGACAGCTGATTTTGCCCCCCTTCTTTTATGGGAGGGTATTAATAATTTTGAGGATGACGTATATGTATGTATGTATATGTATATATATATATATATATATATATATATATATATATATATATATATATAAAATCAATTTTTTTTTTTTTTTTATATATATATATATATATATTTGCAGTCTGTAATCACATGTTAAGTCCAGCTCACTTCAGGTGCAGCACAGTTGAGGCTTCTTACGGTGATTCAGAGCACAAAGCTAAACAACACGGCTGCACACAAAGTCATGGAAAAATGCAAATATGGAATGACTCTTGAAAAAGTATGAACTGAAGCCAAGAGAATCATCATAAGTTGGGAATGTTGGAACTGAAAAAGAAAATTCATGTGATGCAATAAAACAGAATGAATCTACATGAGTTTGAAGAGAATATGTTATCCAAATGCAAGTAACTAATATATATATCATGGTTTGGGATTTAAGAGGAAATAAAAAACAGTAAAAAGGGCTCATTGTGCTGTCTGATGGGAGAGCTAATAATCCAGTCATACTGGAATATAAATGATCAACATCCAGTCTTTTTAGCTAGCAGGTAGAATAACTATCAGCTGTTTGGAATCAATAATTGTTTTCTTTTTCTTTTTTTTCCAGCAATCACATTGTTGTACATAAAGTCATACGAAAACTCTGCTGCATATGAATGTAATCCCAAAGCTGTGATTTGTTAAGTTTCTTTACAAAATACCTCTAATAAACATAAACCATCTTAATCAAAAGTACACAGCAATCAGAAGTTGAACATCTTGGAAAATAAAATGCTTAACTTTATACTCCATCAGCAAAACGTCTGCTTGTCCAAAGTCTTAGCTTCAGGCTACTGTTGGTCCTTTCCAAGATGATTCAAGGGTTTTGAGCGAGAATCTCTTTTCATAAACTTTTTCGGGATCTCGCTGAGGGAGAAGGGAGCGCAGAGGCTGGAGGGATTCTCCTTCCGGGACACAATGCGGTCCTTGATGGCTTCTTTAATGACCTGCAGGGGACAAATACTGGGAATGAATATAAACTGCAACAATACAAACTGCAACAATCCAAACGCCCCAAAAAGAGATGACAACTCAGCCAGACGCAATGTTGAATAATTTACCTGTCATACAAGTCAGAAGAGTTAAAGCCAGTGGGGATATTTGAAAATGTTTCCATCTGGAATAAGTGAAGTGGAATCTGAGCTGCTGACACTCCTCTAGAAAACCTGACTAAGAATGTCCTATAGATGGATACCAGAATAACACATAACTGTTGGCTGCATGTAATTTGTGCTGAAAACAATCACTGTGCTCCTGCTGGATAGAGCTCTTACATAATCTGATACCAATGTGTGTCAGGCACCTCTTTCACACACCAGATTAACCATATAGTGGTTTTAGACACCTCATGTGAGGGGGAAAAAGTGCTAAAGGAGTGAAATGATGATGAAATTGTTTTTGTTTTTGTAGCCCCAAGTAGTTTGACAATAATGAGCTAAATCTGGCTGCAGAAATGGATAAACATTCAAATTCATGCCAAAATATTCAAAAACACATGAAAAAGATCCTTTTGAGGTGATGCAGGATGATTTTGCCATGATTCACACACACACACACACGCACACACCCACACACACAGTACTGCAGCTGGTACAGTAATTACATTAGGCTGACGTATTATCCAGTTAGAATGTATTTTTCCATATGGTAGCGTGGAGTCAAAATGTTTAGGAAACGGAGGGACATGAAATAACACACGTCATACTCATATCGTGTGTCTTTGTCAGACCAGTTTGCATGGTTGCTATGGTGATAAACAGGCCAGCTGACAGTTTCGCCTGAGACAAAATGATAGAAGACGCATTCACAACTCCCCCAAACAAAGCGGGTTTTCCGAGCAAACGGACTCTGATTTGAATCAAAAAAGCTTTGTGAATGCGCCCTAAAAATAAAAAATAAAAGAGGAAGAAAGTTTCAGATCCAATTTTTTAGCAGACCTTGTCAATATTTACTGTTTTATCAGCTTTCAGTAGCTCCTGCTTGTACTGTACTTAGCCTATTGTAGCGATTGCTGTAGTGAGTGGGGCTTTGTTCAAATATTTCCCATCATGCTTTGTGGCTATAACATAATCCCTTGATATTCTCCTGGGGACGCATCATCAGAGTGATGTGGCGAGTACTTTCAATAAACTTACTGAATTTAACAAACTAACACGATTACTGAAACCTTTCATTGTTCAGACCACTGCAGTTGTTACGACCATTCTGAAATCAAATCCCAGCAACAGCCCTGTCTGCCCCCCCCCCCCCCCCCTATCTGCGGGCATGGCGGTAAGTCTTGTGTAAGGTGGTGGCTTTACTGAAAAGGCAAAAGATGAATTCATTCCTTTTCTAAGGTAATGTTGGGCTGCTAAAACTGCATGTATTTCCATTATTCTCTATATCCTAGATTCTTTTTTTTTTTCTTGTGTCTACGTTTCCTGCATTGGGTGACTCAATCCATATATCTCACATCATAAGCGAAGTATAGGGTTTGGCGATAATTCGATAACGATATCTATCGAAGAGGCGTACCTGTGATAGATAAAAAAGAACCTCGATAGGAGGTTCGATAGAAAAAAAAAGTCTCCCCTCGTTTTTCATTCTAGCCTATCATGTAACTTAATACTACAGTCATTACTCCCTCCCAACCAATCACAAATGCAGACCCAGGCACACTCTGTCTCCAAGTCCCGCCCCCTCTCAAACCACAACACAAGTACAGGTTTGTGAAGAAGCGCTTGCCACCGCATGGACAGAGCAAAGCCTTCAATATGACAGAGGAGGAAATCTTCCCAGAAAAAGCTGTGTTTCTCCTTCACTGACAGACGGCCACTGCAGCTGTTTTACCATCACCACCTTCAGGATGCCAAGAATTAAATAATTCAACACAAAAACGTCAACATTTCTGAACTGACGCTGCAGCAGCAGGTGATGATGTCATCTGCTGCTGCATATGGACCTCACGCAGAGCGACGGGGGGGCAGAGGCAGCGCAGCGTCGGTGTGCAGTCGAAGGGAGGAAAGGTAGCGGCTGATAAATTAGCTTTGATTTTACAAGTTGAACAGACATTCCAATAAATATATTGATCAAGGTTCTGATCACACTATGGCTTTCAGGGAGGCCTTTCTTTGCGGTTTGTCACATGCATGCGTGTATAGTATCAATGCACGATACAATCAGAAAGATAACACATTAACCTAATGACATTAAATAAAAAATCTGAATTCAGCATCATCTCACAGAGGGAAACTGGTTTCCAGCATGTAGATGCTACAGTAATGAGTTAGAGCCACCAAAACCCACTTTATCCTTATTTATAAAGTTTCTGATTATTTTATACCTTTAAGTTTCAATTATATCATTTTATTTATTGTTACGACATTGAAAAAAATGTCAATTTTGCTTCTGCTTTCCTGTTAAACTTGAAAGCTTTAAGATTTTAATTTTAGAATTAAGATTTTTATCATTCATTTAGAGTTGTTTGTGTACCTATTTTACCTGACACAGCTGTGTAATGTTACATGTCATGTTCAACTTTGACAGAAAATAAATATTTGAATAAAATGAATCCTCTGATATCTTTAAATCTCATTTAAGAGTAACAGGGAACATTTAAGATTGTCAAAAATAAAGATTTATTTTATATCGTGATACAACAATATGGAAAAAAATTATCCCGATAGAACATTTTCCCATATCGCCCAGCTCTACCTATCACAATGCCGGGAATGACAGACTTTACATTGGCACTGTTTTCCTGATGCCTGCAGACAGAGTAACTTGGGAATGTTGGAAGTGCAGCATCCAGGTTGTTGGAAAATTGTGCTTATTGTCAATATAATCAGTTCGTCTGATTGAACTAACTGCCCAGTTAGTTTGAATCTGAATCATTACTCAGCGGGAAAGTGACTCACATCAAAATAGGAGTCATCTGACTTTGCTGTGGCACGCCTGCTGTAAGCATGTCAAAACTTCTACTATCCGGTTAGAGATGGGTATCCGGAATTTGACATTTTTGACATTGCACAATAAAACCCTCAAAGAAAGTTTAACTTCCTTGCTGTCAGCATTCAACAGAAGTAGACTCCCATAAAGTGCTGAAAAGATAAACGGAAATGAGTCCGTCTCTGTAAGCTGGATGAATCAGTACGTAAGCCTTGACAATTCTTGAGTATTATGTGTTCATTCATTCATTCATTGGAGAAACTCGGTCTATGCCAGTCTTACAAAAGCACTAAGCTGACCTCAAGGTTGTTGAGAGTGTTGAACTCCATGAGGTCATGAAGTCGGGTGAATGCTTCGTTGGAGTATTGGAAGTTGAAAGTGGAGAATGGAGACTCGGGGTCATCAAAGATGTCAAAATCTGCCAATTCCTTCTCCTTCTCAGTTTCTCTGGGAACTCCTGCAAGATGACCAAAAACAAAGAAATACAATTTTTTTAAAAACCCTGAAAATGACAAAAATCACCAGGATGAATTCAGTATTTTTTTATTAATTACACATGTAACTGTATGTTACTCTGGAAAACATCAGCTGGCACTGGAATTTTTCAGGAGCTGGTAAATGTATAACATTAGCTTTTTTATCTGCCTTTCCTCAACATGCTTCTGATTTTCCATGAACTCATACCAACAGATAGAAGTGTGCGTATCCTTTCAATAAATGTTGTAAAACTTGTGTGGTAGAGGGTTTATATGATGCCACAGTCTTCACCTCACATATCCCGTGTAATGTATTGTGACTCACTGACAACAGACACAAAATATATTTCCTACTATGTAATGCAACTGCCCTCAAAACATCAGGAAACAACACTGCATGTTATGCTGTGAAGGGAGAAGCTTATAAACATTAAAACACCTTAAATTAAATTATTATGCATTTGATATATGAAAATGTGATTTTAACCAGTCAGACAAAAAAAAGAGAGAAAAGATTGAAACAATCGCTAAAATTCATAAAATTGAGTATCTGAATAGCATAAACATGAGCAGCACTCTGCTCTTAGAGGATGTTTGGTGCATCTGCTGACGTGTACGTTGACAGATTTTGTGTCAGAGTAAATGAGTTGCATAACAGTGCATCTTTTTGTGCAAACCTCTGAATTCAGACTTCTGCATAAATGACTATGGATCAGTCTTGAGAGTAAAGCTGCTCATCTTTTAACTGGTTTAAAAAAGTGTGAACACATACCTTCATACTCGTTATCCCCTCACTGACACCTCATCTCTATCTGAATTGAATAAAAGATTTTACTGCTTACTTTCAAAAGGTTTGTTTGGCAGGATGGTTTCCCTTTCAATATATGCACTGCTCAGACTGTAGATTTATCTCAACTGTTGCTTAAGTCTCATGACTTCTTCTCCAAATAAATCTTTTGCATTTCATTGTGATTTTATTTATTTATTCATTTTGAGCTTCTAATGCTTTTCTAGCTGATTAATATCACTAATTATCTTGTCATTGGTTGTAAATACTTTTGACTGTTGAATAGAAGTTGATTTTGGTCATCTTTTGTTATCTTAAATGTGATGCATAAATAAACACGACATTGTCCTACAGACTTCAATCTGCATTTTGGATTTAACAGATTAAAAGGAAAGTGTTGGCATCCCTTTTTGTTCTATAAAAACTGATTGACAAACCAGTCCAAAACAATCGTGGCAGTAAGTGTGGTTTTGCCTCAGCTGCAGAGCAGACAGCGGTGTGGTAGACAAAGGTTATTATAGTTAACTAAAACTAACGAAAAAAACAAAAACTAAAATTGAAAAACATTTTTGTTAACTGAAATAAAAAATAAAAATCACAATTTTTTCAAAAACAATAACTGAAACTGTATTGTGTCTTTACAAAACTAACTAAAAATAACTAAAATTATTTAACAAATGTCCTTAGTTTTAGACTATTTAAATTTATTTATTACATCAGCCTTTTGTGTTGATATGAAATCAATTTCTATTTAATATATTTACTTTGCTCTACCGATTTTACTCCGAGTGACTTTCTGATGATTACACCAGACAAATATGTATAATTTACAAAAGAAAAAAAAAACTAAAACTAACACTGAAACAAATAAAAACTAAACTAAAACTAAGCATTTTCCGAAAAATAAAAACTAATAAAAACAAGTAAACCTGCTCAAAAAACTAACTAAAACTAACTGAATTGAAAAACAAAAAGTCAAAACTAAATAAAAACTGAAACTAATGAAAAATCGAAAACTATTATAACCTTGTGGTAGACTCAAGGAAACATGTCAGGTGAGTCTAATGAAAACAGCTGTGGTTCGTTTCTAATCAGTCTCCCGCTTTCTATGTTGCAGGCTGAGGGCCGGCGCTTTGATTGACAATTCACAGCCAGCTATTGGGAGAAAGGGGGGGGGGGGGGGGGGGGGGGGGGGGGGCTGGGGGGATCTTTGTGTTGTGTTGTCTCTGTCCACAGTATCTGGAGCAATACTGCATACAGTTATCAAAACGTTTACTAATGGCATTGATCCTTTAAAAAAAAGATTTGGGGGTTTGAGTGGCCTTTATATCACAGTATACATTAACAGGGAAAGGAAAAAGGGGGCAAGAGAGTGGGGGATAACACTGCCCTGTAGCATTGATTTCTTAGCAGAATATCCCTTTGTTAATCTAAAAAAGACATTAACTACTGCACAATATCCCAAAATGTTAGCTTCACTTCATCTTTTATCCTACTGAATCTGTTGCCTTTAGATGTAAACTTTAACCTTGAGCCCAAATTAGCATGAAGTGCATCTTTAATGCAGAGGTGGACATTCAGCTTTGAAGATACAGCGGCAAGCAGGAACTGGAAGTCCATTTAAGGTCTCATACTCTCAGATTTCTTTTGCTTTTGAGTCCCAAACCTTTATGTAGTATCTCTGAACAGATTTGATGGAAGTGTGTTGGCAGCTGGCCAACAGAATGTAAAGAGGCAGAAGTGCAGATGTGGGTCCTGATATATGGCCTGTCTGTGCAAAGAGCTCTCCCAGTGGAGCGAGAGACTCCCTACCAGCAACTTTCTCCTTTAGGAGCTACATTTTACATCAAACACACTGAACACAGTGTGGTTCATTCGTTCACTGCAGACATACAGTACCATTCCAGCATCTCCACCCCCACAGACCTTGAGCAAATGCTTTCTATATGGGCCCCTCAAATGACAGGTCTAATGTTTAGAAAAACGTGAAACACTGTCTGCTGCTGACGAAATTTAGCTGAAATCCACAGCCCAGCTTCACGGAACAGATGCCTCATGTGCCATGTGGTAGTCACAATTATAGTAATAGAAAGAGCCATGCTCCATTTTCCACTCATTAAAGTTTAAAAATCTCCACATATGCACATACTTACCGGGTGCTTTGAACTGTCTGAAGTTGATGTTGACCAGGACAAAGTGAATCACGGTCGGGCAGTTCTTTTCACCTTTCCTTGGCTTGAAGACGTAGCATTCTTTCAGACCCTCGCGGTCAAAGACCTTGGGATCGATCTTGGGGAATGGGAGCTTGTTCATTCTGGCCCACTTTTCTGCTAACAGGAGCTCCTGAAGTATACATATATTTATATATATATGTAAATTAGGCAACACTGTTTTTGACTTGAAAAGTACATGGATCATTTCTTGCAATTCATGCTGGTAAAAATAGAGCAATCGAGACCTTGAATGGAGGGCTGGAGTCACTTGGTCGAGCAGAAAAGTCGAAGGAGATGATAAGGTCAACACTGCGCTGTGGCCGCAGGATGAGAGGGTAGGGAAGGTTGTAGGTCAGGCCACTGTCCACAACATGGATCTTCTTACTCTTCACGTCCAGAGGCTCATAAATACGATCAAATTCATCTGGATCTGAAAAGTAACACAAAGTTAATTACATTAAAGAATGGCTCCAGAAAATTAAAACTGAATGCCACTGGAGTCAACCCACTGATCTATGTTATAACAAGCTTGTGCATCATAGCTTCATCTTTGGTGGAAGTAAAAAAGGAGATTATGGTACAACACCTGTGTTTCTGAAGGAGCTGGAAAAATGGCTAAAACAATTCTAAATGAAACATGAAGTGCAATAAACCTCCAAGAAATGATTACACAACTTAGCATTTACCCAATGAACTGCTTTATTCTTGTCTCTCTTTCTCTCTCTCACCCACTCATCACTTTCTTTATCATTTCCTAACAGACATAGGAGCTTTCCTTAATGAAACCCATTTTGCAAATGCTGCTCAGCAAGAAAGAAAAAATGTGGTTGCAAAAGTGTGGAGACCGAGTCATCTAAACTCAACTCAGCTCAACTCAGTTTTATTTATTGAGCAAAAATGAAAATGAAAACAAAAATTTAGCTGTGGCCCGAAATGTGGAAGCAGCATGGACATTTACTGTAGATTGAAAACTCTGGACCCCGATTCATGATCTTGCTCAGGTTATTGTTTTATTGTGAGACTGTAATGTAAAAGAATGGTCATCTTTCATATTATGTTTCTAGTGTCACATAAGCCCATGTAGGTTGGCCACGTGTGCATGACACTTTAAAGGTAGAGTCCGGAGTGTCCCCCCCGTTTCTATTTGTAAACACTATTCAAAACTAAGAGCCCCTCCCCTCGGCCTATCGGCCGCATTACTCTTTAGCCCCAAGCCTCTCCTTCAAAGCTCAGAAGTGGGTGAAAGCCAAACCAAAATTAAGCCATGGTTTTCAAGCGTGCACTCTCTAAAACTCTTTTCGCTGCAAAATACTTCCTTGTCTTCTCTGCATCCGCAACCTTTATCGAGAATTCGAGTGAATCTGGTGTTGGCTCCAGTTGACGTTTAAATTTAAAAAAAAAAAACGTTTCCTCCAATGATGAGTTTATCCCCACAGAACACTATGCCCTTTGCTCTCGCATTGGCTGGACGCAACACACAAATCTCCACCCAGAAATGTCCCGAACACACCAAAACAAAGGGAAAATGCGAAATACAGACAGGGGAGGGGGAGCTGCAAACAAAACTCACTGTCACACGAGAGTAGAGGCCCTAAATTGAGTATTGAGCCGGTTTTCACTCACACAAACCTAGTGTTTATTTTCAGGGGGAAAACTACGGATTCTACCTTTAATAAAACATCCATTCATTCATATAGAGCACTTAAACACAAAATGCTGAATACAGCATAAGAAAATACAGGACCAAAATGAAGCTATAGCCACCACTGAGATGTCGGCTTACTGTGTGTTACTGATTCTACTGGACATAAAACTAAAGCTTCACAAACACGACTCCATGCCGGTAACATGACGTGTTCACAGTTTCTCCCTTTTGTTGTCTGGTTTCTCTTGTCACATCAACACATTTAGCTTTCAGTCATGCATTTTTTAACATGAATGGTATCACTGCCATCTTTCAGTAAATGCTAATGACATCGCTTCCACGGGCGGAAGTATGTAAGGATTAGTGCGGACAGAAGAAACATGCTGCTTAACATGTGGTTATCATGCTAAAGGTGTGTGATTTGAACCAAACAATCATGTTTTCCCCAGTCGAAACAAGTTTTGAGCCTAAACCTAACAAAACAGTAACTTACTGCCAGAGTTATCCTACAGGGGCATTAAAAGCTAGAGGCAAAAATCTCTGTGAATTCAAACTATGAAGCCCCTGGCCTTAAAACAGTAACTTAAAACCCACCCAAAACCTTTAGTGTCATGGTAAATGTCACCAAACCTGCTCTGAAACAGTCACAGGTGGGATTGTGTGCAGTTATGCTCAAAGCGTAGCAGCAGTAATCAACTACATAATTCCAAAATTAAAGAAAAGCAAAGCTTTTAAAAATGTGTCCCAGCAATTAAAAGCTAAACAGTCACATAAAGCACCGATCACAGCAATGATGAGAAAGTACTTGAAGAGAGATTAGTGAACTGCCCACAACAGCAAACAAAGTGCACTCAGTTGTGGTCAAATGGCACAAGTTCGGCCACTTGTAAGCGGTGATGGTAAAATTAAAGCTGCTTAAATGCAGTCTCCTATTCTTTTCTCCACGACACCATCAGCCTCAAACGTAAGTCACTCTTCTTCGATGATGAATGAAACTGAAGAAATAAACTAGGGAAAAGAAAAAAGTTTCACAAATTGAAATAAAATAAAATGTTCTCAGTAGGGATGTCCGATATTATTGGCTGATATCGGCATTAAAATGTGATATCGGGAAAAATCGGTAGCGTTTTTTTGGGACGACATTTCTACTAACAAAATGTCACAAGATTTTGTAATGGAACAAGAGAGATCTCGCAAGAATTCGTTCGTCATCTAGTTCCATCAGCACCGGTCCAGCATATAAAAAAGTCCCTGTTATTCTGGAAGAACTTCATATCCCAGCATTCCTTTAAGAGTCATGTGTCTCCACAGCAGCAGCTGCTGCTGTTACAGACTAAAGGCCTTTACACACCGGGGCCGATGCGAATAAACGGCACGAAATTGCGAATAATTCGGAGGTGAAATATCGACGTCTTTGTCTATACACACCTAGTCCGACGCGAAATTACGATGATGCTATAGAACAAACTCGCATCCGTTATTCCAGAGGAACGTGAGCACATGCAGCAGTGACGGAGGGAGAGGCGGCTGCAGGGAAACTTCTGGATGCTGAAAACAGCTGATCTCACCGTGGAGATGCCAAATGGGGATTTTAAATACAACACCTGTAGCTAATAACCTCGAATGGCTACAACGTGTAGGGAAAACACTGCTACTTCAGCTGTGACACCCTCCCACAGCCCCGTTTGCCAAACAAGAGTGCTGCCTGCAACACAAAGGTGATAACACCTGAGCCATAATGATGCAGTAACAGCGACCAAGCGACACCTCTCTCTTTTTCCTTTCTCTTTTTGCTTGCGACCAGCTCTGTGACGGTCAGAGCGCCTTCTCTGATTGGTGGATTGTGTATCTGTCGGATGCGAATATTAAGAAAATCGACCTCAGTTCGAAAAAATAAACGTCGCAAAATCGCAAGACGAAATTTTGTCACTGATGTGAACGCTCCCGTTGACTTGATATTAATTTGATTAAAGCTTTTGCCGTGCGAATCTTTCGGACGAAATATTCGGAGTAGGTGTGTAAAGGCCTTAACTTGAAGCTGCTTATAATATGTCTGGTTTTAAGTTGTCGGTTAAGTTACCAAGTTGTCAGAAACATTAGAATTAGCCACATGTTGGCTAATACCTGCTAGTATGGTAGTATATAATACCTGCTAGTATCTGATATCTGGCAGCCAGATGTCCAAAGTGAACCCCTTTGGCTGAGTTAAAGCAACCCTTACCGATGTTGCATTCTTACACTATTTTTCTAACAGCGTAAAATGCTATGAATGAGGTAATGGAACTCTAAAATACAAGACAGACCCACCATTAATCAAAATAAAATATTATTCCAATCTCTAAATATTCAATGAAAACTCCAACCAATCCTTGAAGTGGGGTGCACCTCTAGGATTGTCCAATGGACCTGCCTGTCAGACCTTTGATTCTGCATTGGGAGGTGGAGGGAATGAAGGGGTGTGTCTTAGGAGTGAGGCGGGACTGTTTATATTCAAATAATCTTGCTGTGCTTTCTGAAATGCAAGATCGGTAAAGGTTGCTTTAAGGCTATTTTGGGATCTTTGCTGTCGGAGCAAAGGTCCGAGTATTTCTCAAAATATGAGAGATACAACCTCACAGTTGTCTGCATGTATCAGTATAGGTTGATATCGGATATTGTATATTAAGAGTTGGACAATATCAGATATCGGTAAAAAAGCCAATATCGAATATCCCTAGTTCTCATAAAACAAAACTGCTAAATTACGCGAACAAACCCTCATTCCAAAATAAACTATAAGCCAAATGATCAAAAGCAAAGCTTTATTATAGGCAAAGAAGACAAAGGGAACTGCACTGTCCTTGATCAATTTCTATATCCAATGGTTCAATATTCACATCACTGTGATTAGACAGTTTATAAACAAATCTTGATAACAATATGTCAGATCTCCAGGTTTTCATTGTAATAAATGCAGCAGAAAACTATAAATCATTTTATCCTTCTTACCCGTCACAGCATCCACTTCCTCCTCAGGTGTTGGGGCGGTATATGCGATCTCATTGACAGGAGAGAAGGGGATATTGGTGTTCAGGTTCAGGCCCAGCATGAAGTTATGCACCTGGTAAAGCATTAAAGAAGGTTTTAGTCATTAAAAGGCATGTTTGTACGTTGTTGTTGTGAGATCAGGAGAATAGTGGAGGTGTTATAATGTACCTTCCCGGCCCGACCCTCTCTGGTATTGAACAAGGCAGAGTCACTGAAGAGTGAGGTGAACATTCGTTGAACCCAGCTGGCCTGAGCGGTACGATGAAACTCCTCCTCTGCTTCCTGGTTTTCTGTCCCACCTGAACACCATGGTAAAAAAAAATAAATAAATAAATAAAAGAAGAACAAATATCAAATTGCATGAATTACTACAAATGTTAACAATAAAGTAATACATAAAAAAAAAAACAAGACAAAGCTACACACTCAGGTGCATTGGGATTGCATGATGCTTTCGAACTCTTGATTCATTTTCTTATCTACAAACAAGAGTCATGTTTGGCCGAAACCTGGTGCTGCCTTGGGTGGCAGTACTTAGAAACGGGAAACTTGAGTGCAGTTGTGTTTTCTTTCCCTTTTCTCTCTCTTTTCCTTAGAAATATCTTTGTAGTCTTTCCAAACATTTTCTGTGGTAACGGGAATGTGAGACAGCGTCTTTCCTGCTGAGATAATATTCTGCAGGACTTCCTTCAGAAATCCCCAACAAATTCAAATGTTTGACTATCAGTGATAATATTGTCTGACATGAGAGGTGTCCACCTTATAGGAGTGCACCAAACAACAGTATGTGTGGGAGGGTTGCACAATGCTCTACAAAAACAACATAGTTGCCTTTAAATGGTTTGTTAAATGTCATGTGAACCTGACAGAAGGCAGAAATGTAGATGGAAGATCCTAAAACTGAACCAGCTGGTTTAAATTAAGAGTTAGGCCCAGAGTTGTACTCCAGGATGAAAACTTTATCCTATTTCTGAATCATTGTGGTGGGAGAATCATGGTTTAGGCCAGTTTTGCTGCAACTCTGCCATGACAGCTTGTTATTATTGATGAACAAGAATCAAACCAGTGACTTTTAAAGCAAAATCTCAAACCATCTGTCTTTGAACTGAATCTAAAGATACAAATAATGTCATGTTTTCATGTTAAAGGGAGGCAGATGGCCTCTTATGTCTGATAATCAGTGGGTTGGAGGTGCAGGTCTTGCTCCAGTCAGTCACTAGTGTAATGTGATGGTGGTCAGACAGGCAGCCTCATTTCCACCAGTCTGCCTCAGGGCAGCTATGACTACACATGTAGCTAATCACTACAGGTGTATTTAAATTGATATAAATCGAATCCATTATTAATTAACTAATTTAATTTCATGAGTTTCTTAAGTCATTTATTTATTTGCACATGTATTTATCCAGGGAAAATTAATAAAACAGTGATTTATAAACCATACAAAGTAAATGCCACACAAATAGGTTTCTAGCCGAGGCTCATTTGTCTTTGGCAAGAAATCTGTCCCTGGTTAGATTTCCAGAAAGGAAAACCGACCATTTAAACAGTATTGACTTAAAATACTGTAACCATAAAAACATACGACTATATCAGAGTTTACAGGAAAATGTAAGATGTCAAAAGCAGGAGGAAACACGGGAATAAAGGTGGGAAGAGGAAAAAAATAAGAACAGAAATAAAATTAAAGTTAATGGGTGAGTGTGTGTGATGGATGACTGAGTGTGATCTATGATTACTGTAGAAAACGTTCAGACATTTTTTCCATTTCTACCATTTCTTTTCAAGTGTTTTAAAAACCTTGAGTTCAAGGCTTGTGTAACAGTCTGTTATAATGGTGGAAAACTGTGGTCCTGTTTCACATATTTGCATGGTAATACCCATTAAAAAAAATTCTAGGGGAAGGAAAGAGGGGTTCACAGTGCACAAGACTTTATTGTGTTTTTATCCCACTGAAATTAAGAATCTTAAGAAACTTTATTAAAAAGAAATGGTAGTGAAGACATAACTCAAGTGTGAAGTGCACAAGTTCCAAGTTATTTAGGTATTTCATGTTGTAATTCCCTGTTTTATAAATGCTCTTTTTCAAAGTAAAGTCTTCTTCTAGCCCACTCTTTTATAACTTTCACTTTACCTCCCCTTCCTCTTTCTACACAGTTTTTTTTTAACAGATTTACTAACAAGTAAAATTCGCACATAGAAAAAAAATAGAAAAGGCGTGTGCTTCTTAAAATTCAGCTTGAACAGTGTTATTAACGGTATCAGCAGAGCAGAACAAACTGTCTCTGTGAACACTGTCTGGTGGATAAGAGGCTCTTTAGATCAGCAGCTTCTCAGGACCTGACAGCAGCTGTTTCACACCAACTCATGCAAATGGCATCATTAAAAAATAAAATGTGTTAAAGGAGAAGTTCGTTTTTATTAAACCTGAACCTATTTTCTAGCATGAAATACATCCATTTACGCACCCAGACAGTATTGGTGCAACTTGAATTCCTTTGGGCGATATTTAGATCCACTCATGATCAGTGTATGTCCAATATAATGGAAATGATGGGGCAACTGTGTGCAGCCTCTAAATAAGGCATTATCTGCCACAAACTCCTTCATTTCACCAGTGTTTTGTTATGAAACATTAGACGGACTCCTGTGAGCTCGAAATGGTTTTGAGTTTCTTATTTGTGGGGATCCATCCTTACATTTACATTTATTTGCTATGGTGTCACATACAGTAACAGTGACGTCATCAAAGCAACTGCAGTAAAAATGTCTGTAAATAAGGACGAATCACCACAAAAAAATGCCTTATTTACTGCAGAGGCTGCGCGCGGTTGCCCGCATCACTTACTTTATATTGGACATACACTGATCTCAAGTGGATCTAATATTGGTAGGTGTTTGATAGATTATGTAAATTTCCAAGGTTCCTGAAGGCAACATGATAGAGGAATCCCTTCTTCCTCCTGTGCCGTCCTGTCAGTCATGTTTCCATACACCCTGTCAATTTTAGCCCCGCCCACCAAATCAGGGCCAACATTTTGAAACTGAAAAACAGAAATCTGAAAGCGTGAAATGAAAGTTTGAAGATGAAAGAAAAAAAATCTGAAACTGTAAAAACATATTTTGATCTTTATTGGAAAGATTTGAATCTGAAAACATCAAATCTGAAAAACACACACAAAAAATCTGCAACTTGAAAAAAATATGATACTGAAAATTTATAATTACAATTTATTTATAAAATACAAATAAATTATCCCATTAAAATTCAAACTGATATAAACATTTTATACAGGTTGTTTTATTTTGAATCCATTTATTTGTTTTTCAAAGTTCACAGTAAAACAGCGACTTTCATTTTCAGTTTTTACAATTTAAAATATTTTTTTCAAATAAACAAACACTATGGCCCTGATTTGGCTCCATATAATATCTCCTGAAGAAATTCAAGTTACACCAAAACTGTCTGGGCGAGTAAATGAACATATTTCATGCTAGAAAATAGGTCCAGGTTGAAAAAAAAACGAACTTCCCTTTTAGGGTGTCGACTTCCCCTCATCACACATCAATGTGACTAAATGTTTCCCCTGCACATTCAAAGTCACACAAACCCTATCATGTATTACAAGGTTAGAAAATCCTTGTATAACTCACACAGGTGTTACAGCTCACCTTTACGTGGCTCATCATCATTGTCCAGACTGTCTTCTCCAACGATATGCTGGGGTTTTATCTGTTCTGTAAGACATACAATAATATGACTTTGAAGTGTTAAAACAAGTGTATTTATTTCAATCATACATCATACATACTAAATTAACCCTGACAGATGGTTAATGTGACATTATCAGATTCCAATCTACTGACAGGCATGTGAACGCCTGATCTAATAATGCATTCTCTAACTAGGTGGAAACATATTCTGTGCAGCAGCACATTGTCGTCTGAATATGTAAAGGTCACCCCAAACAAAAGCACTCAACAAAAACAAACAACCGATGAGCTGTCGGGAAGCCAAGACTTTCTCACTGTTGGGAAAACATATCTCACACACACACAATCATCATGCATACTTGGAGTGAAGCAATGGGGTGATAATTATAGGTTGGGTGCTTTTACAGCAATGAGAAGTTTAAGTGTGTGTGTGTGTGTGTTTGTGAGTGTGTAAACAATGCAGACAGATGACAAAAGTGTTAGACATGCCAGATTACAATAGCATCTCAGTCACAGGTGACTGTTAGTTTCAGTGGGAGGTGAAACCGTGGAAGTCATTTTATCAGTGATATACCGACACCTAAACTCAGAGCACGCATGACGAAAAATGCAGATTTCAGATTCTTCTGAAGCTGTCAGTTGCCGTCGTTCAGACTTCTAGTGAAGCACGGGTTAGTGAAAGCACAAAGTAAGAAAAAAGAGGGCGGATTACCTAACTCCTCCTCCATGGTGCTGCCACCAGCTGTGTCCTTGATTCCCAGGACTCTGTTGAACAGAATGGAGAAGGCGCTTCCCCACACACCTGATCCACCATACACATGTCAGTCAGTACAACAGAAGATCTCGGACTTTATTCAGTGCTGCTGTTAAAACCCGCCATTCTCACCCATCAGAAAATGAAGAGGGTTTTCTTCATATTTCTTCACAGCAGTTCCCATGAAGAACTTGCTTCCAAACAGGTCAGGCGTCATAAAAGTGCCATATTTTGCCATCCCAATTTCATATGGGCTGAACTCCACCCAGTCTGCAAGTTGAAATTTCAATATTAGCAACACATAAAGGAATATAATCATAACACAATATTGATCAAGCACCTGATAGCTTTCACTTTACTGTAAAACTCTGTAGACATGTGCCACAAGTTCACAGATAGCCTGAGGCAAAGCCAAAATTAAAGAAATTTCCCCCAAATCCAGTTTCAACCATTATTGGAGGATGTTATTATTTTGGGTAACATGATGGAGTTGCCTTATCTTTTACGAGCTGTCAATCATAATTTACATGTAGGGGGTTGTGCCCACAAGCAAGCCAGCTGAATGTGGGTGGGACCTCAGGTTTGCAGGTCCAAGCAGCAGTTATTATGGTGCTTTATTGGACAGTAGAAAGATGTTAAGAAGCATCGTCCATCATTGATACAGACCTTGGTCAGGCTGCTACAGGGATGAAAGTGTTTAGTCCACTCAGTCTGCAGTTCTGGTTGCAGTTCTCCATAATCATAAATAACTTCTTAACTTGCACAAAATTTCTAAGTATTCATTTTTTATTCTGTGCAACTTCAATAAATTGTAGAAATGCTGTAAAGGGCCAAACAAAGATGCCATTAACCTAATTTTCTCCTCCATGATGCACAAATACATGTGAAAGTGTGTGAGCTGGGGTTATGAGTATAACTTTAAATGGTTATGGTTTGGTTGTAGTTTATCTGGATGATGTTACTTACACTGACTTCTTTGCATTATACTATCTTTGCATGTTTCTGTTTTTAGTTTAACTTTACTTCCTGTTTTTCTTTGGAACTGTTTTACTTTGTGTTTTCTGTTTAGTTTTCTACTTGCTTTGCCTGTTTCGTGGTTGTAGTTTGCTGATTGACATCTGTTTTGTTATACAGTTGTGCTTGAATGTTTACAGTACGCACTCTCCCATTAAAGACAGAAAAATATCAGCTGCCAGTGAAATAAATTCGACAAAAGTAATAATAAATAAAATTGAAAAAATTGAGAATCATGACATTGACTTTGAATTGTTGTTCAACAGAAATATTTTTAAAAAATAAAAATAAATAAAACTAAAAACCTTGGTCCAAAATAAAACAGTAAACAACTGGAAAAATGAATAAATAAAAGCTCAATGGGGCTCCTGAACTAAAATGTTGTTGAGCAAAACTTTGAGGCAATCACTGCAATCAGGTTTTTTCCGTAATGTTCAATCAGACTTTTGCACCTGTGGACAGGTGTTTTGGTCCACTGTTCATGAGCAGGGTGCTCTAATTTGTCCGGGACAGGGTTTTTTTGTTTGCTTTTTATTAAATATTTTTAAACCACAATTCAAAATCAATGTTTTATTTTACTACATTATAAATTAGTAAGTTTTTATTTATCATTACTTTCTTATTCATTGTGAATTTAACCTTTAATGGCCCACAAGCACAACTGTATTATCTTTGTGTGCATTGCTCAGCAGGTTTTTTGTTTGTTTATTTGGTTGCTTTACGACATACAAGATGATCGTCATTCCCTCTTGATTTGTTCCTTCTTTTTTTCTTTTTTGGTATTTGCTGTTTGTTTGTTTTGTTCAGTTTTATGGACTGCCTTCTTTCCAGAACCTGTCCTGCAGCATCTTTGGTTCATTCATCCTTTCGTTATTTGTTAGTTGTTTATAATTAACCCATTTTTAAGTCAGCATCTGACAGCAAGTCAGCATGCGACAAGTTTAGCTGTAGTAGTTTTTGTATGAGCTTTACCTACTTTGACTCTTTATCTCTGACTTCTCAAGGTGTTTTTATTCAAACATTTTTTTCCCCAAATGACAATAAAACTATTGAATTTGAACTTGAATTTCAAAAGTTGTTACAACAATGGCATGGGAGCCTCAGGGGTCTCACAAGCACTACTAGTCACTGAAAACGCACAAAAATGTGTTAAAAACAAAAAGGATGGATGCTACATTTTTGACCAGTTTTATAAGGTTGTGCAAGAGATACAGTATATGTTGAACTATAGTTATAAAAAGCCCTTTATATTGTTTACATAGTTTGTAGAAATTTTTAGGGAGGAGGAATCTTAACTGTCTTGGAAACCGGGAAATACCAAAAGAAAGAGGGAAAAAATTAAATGGAGGTGCAAGTTGAGGCCAAAAGAGCTTTATCCTGGGGCTCACTGACACGTTTTCTGGACATGTTATTTAGATTAGCAAAGACTTTGTGTGGAGCACCAGAATGCAGCTACAACAACTCATTTGGTTTCTAATTTCAAGGTGTGATGAGAGTTAAAAACAAACACGTAATTCTAGTTAAGGAACAAGTTTGCCATTTCTCTATGAAGATAAAGGTGATACTACACAAAAGCATCTGTTTATCAGCCAGATATAACTAGTTTGCTTGTTGTTAGTTTCCTATCAAGCCCTTTTAAAGGAGCTGCTGTCACAGGCGATGAGACTAGTGAAGTCCACTTAGTGTGCTTCTCTAACTTACTTATTTCCCATGAAAAAAACTGCACAAAAAAGTTTTAAAAGTGCTTGTGCCTTATAACGCTAAGTCATTCCTGTTTTTTTTGTTCTTGTTTTGCTCTTTTTCATGTTTTATTTCAAGAACACATTGTTTCAAGTTAACAAAAAGACCAGGTGGAGAATATAATGTCATGAATATTTGAGGATTTCTATGTTCAAGCTGCAGCTACGATGCTAAGATGTTCACCCCATACTTTTTGCTTGGCAGTGAATGAATTACTAAGCATCTTGCATGTTCCTTTATTTACTTTTCTGTTCAAATATCTGAGTCTGTTGCACTGTAAGCAGTTAGTGTTGAGGCCGCACCAGCAATGAGGAAGTATTGCATTGCATGGGACTAACCCACAGTCCACCCTGACCTTGTTAACAGCCTTCAGTTCCTTGATTTAGCTGAACTGCTATCAGCAAGCTAAAAGCCAACCCACCAAGTCATGTCACATCCTCTGTGGCGACTGTGTAGCATTACAAGGAAATGCGCTGGCTGTTTATTTTGCATGTGGCTTGACTTATCTGATCATCTCCAGTCACTCATTACATATACAAAGTAGTTCTGCGAAGGATAAGAGCGACATGCAACTCACTTCAACATGTATAAAAATAAAAGATTTTACCAGCAAACATGAGCTCAGAGACATCTGGCTTGACATGCAGACATGTGAAGAGGGGAAGAGGGCTCTGGGACTGGTCTATCTTCTCCTGGATCTCACTTAGCTTGATATCCATTCTCTGGTAGCAGAGACAACTCTTAATTATTTAAACAGGACTTGTATGTTCAGTTTAAGATTTAGAAATTCATAAAAATGGGTCCTTTTAGGGGGAAAAAAAGACAAAAAATGTACCTAAAGAAAAGACAAATATACTGGTAGTTTAAGTTAACATATGTGACTCTTACCGCAGGTATTAATGTCTCTCCTATGAGCATACCGAAGATATCGGTAAAGGTAACAGGCTGGCCTGAGGCCTTCTTGGTCCACAGAGCCTGGATGTAGTTGGTGATGTGCTGGGGCAGCAAAAGCCTCAGTGGGTTACTGCTAACTCTTTTCATCAGCTCACTGTTGATGTCCTTTGGTCCTTTATTCGGAAAGTCAGGATGGGAGTACAAAGTGGACATGTACCTGTATGGATTTTTTTTTTTTTTTTTAAAAAGAGAGAAGAATTAAGTAAGAGATGAAGACTAAAATAAGCCAGAGCTGCTTGCTTGGTGACTGTTTCATACCAGCAGAAGAAGGCAGGAAATTTTGCCAGAGCAAGGAGGGCAACCCCAAAAGACAGTCAGAAAGGAAAAAAAATGACAAAGAAACATAGCTGAAGATAAAGAGGGGGAAAGTGTCTTAAGATAAAGCGAGTTCAAGGAGAAGGCAAAGTGTAAAAACAAGGCGCTTGGAAAGAAAACAAACCCACCATGTTGATCCAGAGAGGCCAGCAATGTAAGTGGCACAGTCTAAGACCCCAGATTCAAACAGGGCCTTCATCACACCAGAGAAGCCGACCATGGCACGGAAACCACCCCCTGAACCTGCTATGGCAATCACTGGCACCTGCAAGACACACATACACGAAATGAGTCATAATCTGAAGGAAATAGGGGCAGAGACATGCTTAATTACAGTACATCATTACAACCTACAGCACTTACAAGCAAAATCTTAGTCAAGCTCACTCTTTCAGATTGAGTAACTTTCCTCCGCACAGTGAAAATGTTATGCTAGTAGCATCAAGTCTGCTTCTCTCACTTCTGACCTCAGATTTTCAACTATTTCATAATTCCAATTGTGTAACGCTGGTTCCTCCGAGCAGTCTGTTGATCTCGTCAATTCAGACAGTTGTGATGTTTCTAGTGGAAGAAGGCGTTAACAGCAGCATGGAGAGCCTGGCTGGAGATTACCGCCAGCCCCAAAGGCACCTGGCCAAAAACCAAACTGGCGGGAAAGGCAGCTAAACTAAACGATTCACTTCCCACAAAGAGAAATGACCGAGTGTTGTTCTTATCTAGTGAAAAGTCAGCAAGTCTGTACCCAGCATGATTACAATGCCAACAGGCAACAAATCCCAACGCTTTCAGCTGCTTTTCTTTGGACTTTAAAAAAAATCTTCATTAGAACCACAGATTAGGGGAGATGTGTACTAAACCAAAGACTGCACATAAAGCACTAATATGGCATCCACCATAAATATCCACAAATGCTACAAATGTACTCAAGAAGTAGAAGTAAAAAGTAACAATATTCAACTGACAGTGAGGACGGACAATAAAACACTTAATTCCCAGTCCAAAAACACAATATTTGGACTTTCGCAGTATTATCTGTGATGTAAAGGGGCAACAAGTCAGATCCAGAGAAAGTCAAACATAAGAGTTAAAAACACTAAGAAACATCATCACAGCATTCACCGTCGCTAAGGCGATAGAAGGGAAGATGGGCTTTGTAGCTGTGGACTCATCTGTCTGTATCAACTGCATGTCAGCTTCTCATTATGATTGTGCCTCTGTTATTAAAATGCAATCATTTGCTTTCTTGCAGAGAGAATTCTGGGTGAAAATTTCAGCTAACCATGGTGAAATCCCAGTTCACCACTGGAAACAGATGATTCTTTGGTTGGCAGGCAAATGTAAAAGTCTGTGCTCTTTAGATCACAATAAGTTTCCTGCCCCAGATACAGATGAAAATGTGCCACTTTCAGTCAAAGCACGGTTTCTACCTGGCAGTAGGTTTTATTTATCCACAAAATATGCAGGAATACAGTAACTACAGTATACGTGTATATACCTGATGCAAGTTTAAACAATTACTCATGAAGAGCTTGAGCGAGGAAATGGTAATTATGGTTACCTGTATAGCGATGAATCAACTTCAGCCTAAAGTTATGATTAACAAACATAATGTGATGCTTCACTCTGTTGCAAAGGAGCCCAGGGCTAAGTCATCAGAGAAACCAGTTACTGAAATCGAGTGCTTGATTAAAGTTGTTATTGTGTCACAACTTTATTCCAATAACAGTAAAGTTTTAGTTTCCACACATCATGACAGCTGTCATTTCATATGTACGTGCATTAAAACATAAACGTTACCTCCTCTGGGCAGCTGGGGAGGAAGCGAGGCTTCTCCATATCTAGCAGCTTTTTGATGCCGAGCATCACTCTCTCTCTGCGGGTTTGTCTGAACCGCTTCTCTTTTTCACAGAGGGCCAGGCTGAACCTCAGGTCCAGGTTTGTACTGCAGACATAAATAACAGGAGTTAGGTTTTCTAAGAACCTGCAGGTGAAGAAACACGTTATCAGTCATGTTTGACATTTACAAATGACGGCAGTCAGAGAGCATCATCACTCCTGGTGTAAAACACAAGCGACGACACTGAAACTGATCCTTCTATCAGATAAGATCTGCTTTGGGAGGTCTGGTGAGAAACACACATTCACTGAAGAGCATTTATGGCCTCTAACCTTTCCAATAAACTTTCCGATTATTCTCCACGCAAGGATGACGTGGAAATTATTGTTCATTTGCATATTACTCAAGTATTCGGCTACTTAGTCATACTGCTTCCAGTTTGAATGTCTGTTGCCTTTGTTACAGATGTTGCTGTATATTTGAAACCTGTAGAGGATCGTGTATGTCCTGTACGGTCTCAGTAAACGTCTTTAATTCTAAACTGAGCAGAACCAAAAATTTAATTTAAGGGAAGTAAAAATACTTAAGTTGGACATCAATACATACCAGATCTCCAGCATCATCTCCAAGTGTACTTTCGTTGCCTGTGAAAAATAAATAAGTAAATGACTCAGTTATTCAACAGGCTTCAACTATACCTTTGCTATAGTGAGTAAACTGGGAAATTAAAATAAATAAATACATAAAAATGTAAAAATAACTTAACCATCATTTCTAAATCACTGCATTAGTATAACTGCTAGAGTTGTCACACTGTGTGCCATATTATGTCATTATTTCTATGGAAATAAGTTATTTCCTTGTAAGCTGGACGCTGGAGCCATGTAAACATCTCCTTATAAACCACATAAAACCATAAACATGTTTTTATTTTCACTTCCTTACTTTGCCGATAATGAAAGTCTCCATTTTTTTCTGTCCGACTTTAAGCTTCGTGATGTCGAAGGATGCCGTCCCCAGCGTCTCATCCATCACGTAATTGGCATCCATTAATGTTAACTGATAAAAATAAACAGCAGGGTATTAAAGTTTAAAAAAAAATCTAAAAACAACATATTAATATTAATAATTCTGCCACTGGTGCTTCTTTTATTAAAAACTTTTTTGACAAGAACTTAGCGTTAGTAAAGTTTAATTCAGAAAACACTCAGATTGAAGTCATTCAGAGGCTACGGTGCTGATACGAGCAAATGACCTCATATTAGCATGAAAATAGTGAGCTGTGTGTATCAGGATTTATGCTCTACTGCATCGTTGCTTGTCATCCTGTACAGGATTAAACCGGACAACAAAAAGCAGGTCTAACCTCCAGGATGTTCTGCTGGTTTGGGTCTAGTATGAAATTAAATGTCTCATTCCATTTTGGGTTGATGTCGTTGTCTATGTGCTTTGTCTTCTTCCTGCTCTCGGGGGCCGTCGGGATGAACAGTTCCACATACGGATCTGGAGTATCCACTAAACACACACACACACACATATTCAGCTGATGTGTATGACCTTGGATATTCTGAGTAATTCTGACAGAAACATGTTTTAAAACGTACACAGGTCACCCAGAGCTCCTTTGGTGACGTTCTCCGCTCCAACCACCGTCACTGTGAATTTGTGAGAGAACTGCTGTTCCACCTACAACAAAGCATTCGGCTATTAATAATATCACAATAATACTTTTATTTGTGTAGCGCTTTTCATGAAACTCAAAGCTGCTTTACAGGATAAAAAAAAAATAAAGGAACAGTTTAGGAAAAATAAAATAAGAGGGGGCCTGGTTATGGAGTGCTTTATGGGTGCGTAGGAGGATTTTGAATTTGTTCCAGTATGGAATAGGGAGCCAGGGAAGGTTTTGGAGCACGGGGGCGATGTGGTCTCAAGAGCGAGTATGGGTGAAGAGGAGGGCAGCAGAATTTTGGACTTACTGAAGTCTGTTGAGGAGAATGACGGGAATGCCATTCTCCTCAACATCTATGCAGGATGTTATGAAGGCGTAAATGAAGGTTTCAGTTGCAGGGAAAAAGAGAAAGAGGCGGAAGAGGATGTTTTTAAGATGGTGGAAAGCTGTTTTAGTGACAGATTTAATGTGTTAGGTGAAGGTGAATTTGTGAGGGTGACACCACGGGTCCAGTAGTGGGACGAGGGGGATAGAATAAAAGGATCTAGTGAGAGATGGAAATCTTTGACTGTGGAGGCAAGGGATTCCAGGTTGGCTTCACTGCCTCATGAGAAAATCAGTCTAACCACAAAACATAGATAACAAATCTGCATGAGAAACGCAGCCATAGCATAACATCAGCAGGCTCGCTGCAGATTTATGTGCAAGCCACTGAGCATATCTGGGCTTTTGGCATGCTCACTCAGTTCTGCTTTTAAAACCTTTACTGAAGACGTTCCTATATGATCAGGCATTTAAATAGCTTAGGTTATTTCAATTTTTTATCTTTATTTATTTTAATAAACGTTTTTAAATGGTCTAACCTGCTTGCAATTATTGTTTCTGTACACTCTTGCTATTGTTCTTTTATCTTTGACTGTTTTATGGTTTCTATATGTTGTGAGGCACTCTGGGTAGCTTTGGTTGCTATATAAATAAACTTGAACTTGAACTTGCCAGGCTAAGACCGACTGCCATATCCACCGTAAAAGTCTCCAGCTGTGTTCACACTATTAAGTCATAACTTTGTCCATGCATTTTGTCAGGAAAACGCAGTCAGAGGGGCGACATTTACCAGCATGTTGCACGAAGCATCTGAACTTGCCCTGTTATGTTCTTGCTGCTGAAACTGTGAATGATGCTGCACACAGCTGATATGTGGACATGAAAAAAACCCTTGCAAACGGATGACAAGAATGATCTTGTCGTATAACCCTATAATGTAATAGACAACTGCAAAGTGGCAGAAAAAACACAGCTCCAACTGCATGTCAATGGACGAATTATTAATTGCATGTTCAATGACATACAGTTCACTCATTAAAACATTCCCTCAGTCATGGAAAACTCTATTCATTTCCTGATGTATTACAAAAAACTCTGTCATTTGTGCTAAAGACACAGTTACAGGTTTTTTTTAGTAAAGTTGGTTGCCAGGGTATTTTTCACAATGATTTATCTGCTTTACAACTATTTTATTTCAGGATCAGACAGAAGCAAATCTGAAGAACAAGACTTAAAGTGGCTTGGTGCAATATCTGGGACTGTTGTTTTATTTTGTTCTATGAAACTGTGTATATTGTATTTTGATATTTTGTGTTTTACCTCACTGCATTTTTGTGGAATCCAGTGTGTGTTTTATTGTTGCCTCCGGCCCTGGTCGTCATTGTAAATGAGGATCTGTTCTCACTTGACTTACCGGGTTAAATAAAGGTTGAAGAGTTAAACAAAATTAAGAAAAATTTTAACTTCATGTGCTTTGTGCAAATGAAGCCCAAACTGAGAGTTCATGCTCCATTTATTCTGGCATATTGTGTTTGGCCCACCTCCCACTCAAACAGAATTCCACCCACCCCTGACCAGGCTGAGCCAACCACAATCATTCATCCAATATGTGAAACAATAAGAGCATACAGAGGAACCCATCTGAGTCACGTCACTAAATGCTACTGTACATCTCTCTTCCTTCACTATGATTAGTAATAAGTAAGAAGAGAGGCCGTATACTAGCTGCTTGTGATGGCTCATTGCACATCCTTCAGTTATTTATAGGGTGCAATTTAGTTTCAACTAACCATTAAAAAATCTCTTAGATAGCAAGCGTCTTCATCTTTTTATCAGGTCCAAAAAATACAACATGACAAAGCTGGGAATGCAGAAATCACACAGATTAGCTATGACTCATATTTGAAGCTTAAAAAAAATTATTCAAACCTTATAGCCACTGCAGAGGTAATGAACATGACCTCGGTGCTTGTTGTATTTGCTCAAATGTTTTGTTTGTTTGTTTTTGTGTATCTTATCTTTGATGTGATGCATGGCATTTAGTTTACTGTGCTACTATTTAACAATCCGAAGCCTTCAGTAGAAGCTAACAGCCAGCGTAATCTGTCCACTTCTGCCTCAGCTTGAGCCTTCTTTGCAAACTGCACAAGACACAATATCGAAGCCCATACTTACAATTATATTGGAAGCCATTGTGATGTCAGGTGAGTAACTCTCAGGTAAGTCTTCAAGGTGAAGCGGCCTTTAACTCAGGACTCAGGAGAACATCCCAGTCGAAACACTGATGCATTTAGAGTCTGAAATCAAAAAATATAACTTAAATAGAAAGTGATGCCTTATCTGTAAGTCAGTAACACAGGAAAGGGCAGGTCTACTTTTGACTATAGCTGCTGTAATTTCCTTTGATGAAGCCGTCATGTCACAAAAAGACACTTTCCTTAAAGAAAGAATTAAACCACTTTAGAAAAGTCAGTATCAGTGAAGCCTTATGCATCTTGGTGAGGGTGAGGGGAAGTGTGCCGAGCCACAAAGTTGTGATAAGACCAGGCCTACAGGGAAAACAGTGTGTATATATGCCACATACATATATATATATACACACACACCCATAAAAGGATGTGCATCTTTGTGTAATACCATATGTAGGACAGTAAGATGTAAAGCACCGAGCTTTAGGGTGTCAAAACAAGCAAAATTTTGTTTTTTCCTTTCTTTAAATAGCGTTAAGAATTTCTTTCTATGATACTACTACACATAAATTTGCATGAGTGGTGTGTGTTTGTGTGCGTGTGTGTGGTGCCTTGTGAAAACATATCAAGGTCATCGAGTCTTTTCTCTACTGCTCATCAAAGCGTGTCATTACTGCTGGGACTCAGAGCACGTAGAGCGTCTGTGTGACCAGAAGCGGTCACGTACTTTGCCACATTGGTCCAACTCTTGGAAGCGCCAGTTCACTGCACTTGTCCTGATTCTGCAGCTTGCAACGAGAACATGCAGGCAGTTGAACGTGTGTGCGCCAAAATAGCCCAGAGCTCACGGCTCTAAATTTTCATATGAGGACGTAAAGCATATAACGCAAAACAGCTGCAGATGTTGCTGTGCAAGACACAGTTTAAGCCCCACCATATGCAAAAACACTCCCACCTGCATTAAATAGTAGTGTGCAAATTAGGCTTGCGTTTCCTTTAAGAATTCTTACAAGGAAGACGCAATGAGGAGTTACTTCTTTTCTGGATTACAGGCTTCATACAAAGTTAGTCGCCAACAGGTTTTGCCTGATTTGTTTATCTGGGAATATTAGGAGATAAGACAAGGCCTGAGAATATTTTGCCTTTGAAACTTGCAAACACTACCTTGCAACTGATCAGTCTACAGGGACTAGATAATGTAATGCAGCACAAATGACTGCGAACGCTTTAAATTTGCAGTAAAGTAAACGTGACAAGACTAAGTGTATAGGTTATATAAAATGAATATTGTATAACATCAATTACAGTGACTTCACTCTCTTTTAAGAGCTGCTGCTGCATACGTTAACCCTGATCTTTCTCGTTTAAAATATGATAAGTATAAAATGGACTTGAAAATAGTACGTTATGCTGATAATAAGTGTGTTTTCAGTTTCCTCATCCAATTCGTTGCACCCAGTGCGAGCTTTCACGAAGACACTGCATTATCTATTTCAGTCAGTATTACTTGTTACCTCTTTAAACAAATATCTATTTTTTACACAGTTCTCTTTGACAAAAGCCAGCATTGCATGTTCACAAAGAAGGAAATGACAACTTACTTTAACTGGATGTTCTCAACTCGGAAATCCAACTAAATGTGTCATGTTGATCGTGAAAACCGTTCCAGCTCCAGTGCCACAGAAGTCGGCAAAACAGGGTAGTTACCGAGCTGAAAAAGAAACTTAGTTGGCCGGGGAGAGTTGTGGAAAGCTTCGAGGACTCAGAGCATGATTCAGCGGCTGAAACTGCGGCTGACTACTGAACTACTCCTTTCCAAATGCGCACAACTGCGTAATTATGCATCCACGTGGTGGCGCAGTTTGGAGAGCAGTATAAACATTTTATAAAGATTTTTTAGACCACAAAAAGCTCTAAAGAACATGACACAGAAGTTATGAGGTTAAACTAAAATATTCCACTTTGAATCAAACAGCTGGTCACTTGGAGCCAATGTTCCCCTTCAAGTGTGATTACAGGGTTTTGTGAATTAAGTATTAATTCAATATTTGAATTAAATATTTCCTTTAAATCTTTAGAATCCCCCTTATTTTATTTTTAACCTTACAAACAGTTACATTGTTATATTTGCTAATATTGAGCACTTCTCGATGCCAACACGCAGAAATACTCAATGAATATATTCATCTGGTTTTATGAATTATTATTATTATTAATCTCAACCCAGATTTCACGATTATTTTTTTTATCAGTGAATCACGATATTAGCATTTGTGTATTTTATGTTCCTTGATAAATAACGTATTTTACCTCTTTTTTGTCTTAGAAAATTAAAATAGTTTAGAGATTCAGGGTAGAAACGTTGAGGGAAAAAAAACATGTGGTAACAAAATGTATTTATGAATGTTGATTTCGTGGAAACTACATCTAAAGTTGAACTATTAATATAGACCTATCTTAAAAATATATATGTATTTTTTTTTTCCTTGCAATGAAATCCGTTGGAAATGGGATGATTTAAACCAAGTAACTGTTTAATTTGGTCTGCATCAAATCAAATAATAGCATAATTTTAAAAAAATCTATTGTTGGATAAAAAACATAATAATAAAAAAAAAAAACAGATTTAAGCTTATTCCCCAAATATTCCCCACCGAATTGTCCGTGTACTGTGTGTGTGTGTGTGTGTGTGTGTGTGTGTGTTTACGTGTGTGTGGGGTGGGGTAGGGGGTGGATGACACAGGCGTCACACGTCCTGCGTTTCGCAAAGCTCGCCTATTTAATGTTTGAGCTTCTGGGCAGCTGAATAGAATCAGTGCGGAGCGAAGGAGTACGGAGAAAAAGAGGAGCTGACAAAGTTGTTGGAGTATGAACAGACTCACATGTGTGGTTTTCCTTTTGGCGCTCGGGTTTCTTGTCTGCAAAGGAGGTGAGCTGGAGAATGAAAATAATTTCTAAGTTTTTAACTGCAGCTACGACATCACAGGGACGAATTTAAATCTGTTCAATAAAATCTATTAGATTGCGGTAAAAGTGCTTTAATATTGAATGATGGTGTTCGCATTTTACTTTTTTGAAATGAAAGGCACACTTTATGTAAAAAGGAGAAGAAGTAGAAAAAGCCTTAGAAAAATAACAATATTTGATATTTTCATACTTTTATGAAATTGAATCGATGTGTCTGTTCTAGGTAACCCGTGTTGCTCAGAGCCATGTCAGAACAAGGGTGTCTGCACAGCTCTGGGGTCGGGCGATTATGAGTGTGACTGCACCCGTACTGGTTATCATGGGAAAAACTGCACAACGCGTAAGTAACAACACACACAACATTAATATAACATCCTCATGTTTGTTTTATTGAGCTCTTTTAAAAAAAGAAAAGAAAAGAAAGAAAACAAAAGTTAATTTACCTTTCCTCGTTACAGCGGAATTTCTCACCTGGATTAAAATTACCCTGAAACCATCACCCAACACCATCCACCACATTCTCACCCACTTTAAGGGTTTCTGGAACATCATCAACAACATTTCATTTCTCAGGGATGCCATCATGAGATATGTGCTGACATGTAAGTCTTAAGGCAAAATGACAAGCTGGATTTGAAACCATTCATAACAGATTAAATAATTTGTACAACAACGTGTAGAGAGACAGTTTAGTGTTTATACTAAATTAAATAATATTGTGTTTGTTTTTCTTTTTTCATTTTAGCCCGATCCCACATGATTGATAGTCCTCCGACTTATAATGCCGATTATGGTTACAAAAGCTGGGAAGCCTACTCCAACCTGTCCTACTATACACGCAGCCTTCCCCCTGTACCAGAGGACTGCCCAACCCCAATGGGAGTTGTAGGTGAGAGCACTCTCAGCGTCTTTGGAGAACCAGTTTTCTCAGATTCTTAAACACAGCAAAAGAACGTCCTGGTCCCATTACATCACAAGAAGAGGACCTGTTTGTTTTCATTCTGAACTAATAAAATTTACCCCAACAAGCCCAATTTAAAGTCCTATAACAACCTTTTAGACACTAAATTTATGACGCAAATGTAAATAATTCACGTTTTCCTCTATTAACATGCCTTTCTTTTTCTGTGCTATTTTTTGTGCCCCAGGTAAAAAGGAATTACCCGATGCAAAAGTTTTGGCTGAGAAGCTCCTGATGAGAAGACAGTTTATACCAGACCCACAGGGTACCAGCCTCATGTTTGCATTCTTCGCGCAGCACTTTACCCATCAGTTCTTCAAATCTGATATGAAAAACGGACCTGCTTTCACCGTGGCTAAAGGTCATGGGGTGAGTACAGAAGCTCTCAAGATGAAACAGAGTCCCTAATTGTAAGATTTATTTAGTTTACATGTGAAATGGTTCTTTAACGGTGTGGTTTACACTTTTAGGTGGATCTCAGCCATGTTTATGGTGACAATCTGGAAAGGCAACACAAGCTCAGACTGTTCAAGGATGGCAAGCTTAGATATCAGGTATGAGAAGAGACGGCTGCAGTCCAGGCAGACAAATAATTCAACACAATATTTGTGTCTCACAGTTGCTTCCTTTCTTGTTATGCAACTCTGCAGATTCTGGATGGAGAAGTGTATCCCCCAACGGTTCAGGAAGTAGGTGTCGACATGCACTACCCCCCTCACGTCCCAGACTCTCACCGCTTTGCTGTCGGGCACGAAGCGTTTGGTCTGGTTCCCGGCCTCATGATGTATGCGACCATTTGGCTTCGTGAACACAACCGAGTGTGTGACGTGCTGAAGGAGGTACACCCCGACTGGGATGATGAAAGGCTTTTCCAGACCACACGGCTCATCCTCATAGGTACGTTTAAGAAGGCTTCTGAATTGATCTTTTCTATAATGTGGCTGGGAAAGTCAAGTCAAAATTTTAGTTACGTTATATTATGTAAGCAGCTGGGAAGTTTTTCATAGAGGAAGTTGTACTTTTTATTTTAGCAATCATAAACTAACAGTGTCGCACTCAACAGTGCAGCTTGAAAATGATTTACCAGAAACATTAGCTAACAGTGGTATTCAGCCTTAAAAGAGGAAATGTTTTAGTTTTGGGGTTTTATTTTTAGACTCTAAACAACACCAGAAGCATGCAAATAAAAAGAGGAACTTCATTATTATGCTTCATTATTTTCCCTGCAGGTGAGACCATCAAGATTGTGATTGAGGACTATGTGCAGCATCTGAGTGGGTATCACTTCAAGCTCAAGTTTGACCCCGAGCTGCTGTTTAACCAGCGTTTCCAGTACCAAAACCGCATTGCATCTGAGTTCAACACGCTGTACCACTGGCACCCTCTCATGCCCGATAGCTTCCACATTGAGGAAAAAGATTACAGCTACAAGGAGTTTGTCTTCAACACCTCGGTGGTGACTGAACACGGCATCAACAACCTGGTGGAGTCATTTAGCAAGCAGATTGCAGGACGGGTAAGAACCGTTAATACTGATGGAGCAGCACTGTCACACCACTGGTGCTTTCCTGCTGAATGACTTACCTTTTATCTTCTTTTACAGGTTGCTGGTGGTCGTAATGTCCCAGGACCCATCATGTATGTGGCCATCAAGTCCATTGAGAATAGCAGACAGATGCGTTACCAGTCCCTTAATGCCTACAGGAAAAGATTCTCCATGAAGCCGTACAGCTCTTTTGAAGACCTGACAGGTGAGAAATAATCATGATAGTTCACAAGAACTTAAACATAAAGGTAGAAACAAAGATTCAGCAGGATTTGAGGAGGTCATTATTAACATTTCCACATTGATAAAAGTTAAGCAAGTTGGGAAATTGTGCCTAAATCCTACCGAATATGGCTCACTATAAAAAAAAATGGCTTGGTCTTACACCCCAGCCGCTTTGGAGGTTTGGTATTTATTTCCTTGACTCTAAAAGCCAGATGTTCATTTCATGTTGACATAGTGTAAGCAGACTGTCATCACAAAGAGCAACATGTAAACACACGGTGGAGACCTCCTGGCTCCAAGGAGACCACCTGAACTGAATGTGTCAGTTTAGCTTCATGCTAGAGGAGAAGGGATTTTTGCGAATCATACGAGGGTCATAACTTTGCAGCTCTGAGCCAGTGAAGTCAAACGAACTGACTAAAACATCTTTGCTTTGCTTTTCTAAGGAGAGAAAGAAATGGCTGCCATACTGGAGGAGATGTACGGGCATGTGGACGCTGTGGAGCTCTACCCAGGCCTGCTGGTGGAGAAACCTCGAACCAATGCCATCTTTGGGGAGACTATGGTGGAGATGGGGGCCCCTTTCTCTCTCAAAGGCTTAATGGGAAACCCCATCTGCTCTCCAGAATACTGGAAACCCAGCACGTTCGGAGGCAGCGTGGGCTTCGACATTGTGAACACTGCCTCTCTGCAGAAGCTTGTCTGCAACAACGTGCGCGGTCCCTGTCCCGTGGCGTCCTTTCACGTGCCCGACGTTAAGGAGACCGGGTCCATCATCATCAACTCAAGCACATCACACTCACGCGGCAGTGACATAAACCCCACTGTCATTTTGAAAGAAAGGACTACTGAGCTCTAATTATAAAATCAATGAGGTGTTTATTTAATAAGTATTTATTTATTATTTATTTTATTTCCTATTTATGTATTGTTGACTAAATATTTTAAACATATTTTTGTACTTGTGTGTACAGTTGTGTCATTTGTTACATGGAACATACAGTAGAAGTATTTTGTGTTTATTTATTGAAAGACTAACTAAGTTATTGAGACAAATCTAATTGTGATTTATTACTTGAATATTAGTTTAGTTTCAGCTACATAGTAGCAAAAACATTTCCTTGATGTCTCATCAGTTAAACACTGTAATTTAAAATGATGTTCATGCAGTTGCAGGGCTGTTGCTACATGAATGGGAGCTTTATTGTTATTTTTATGTCTGTAAAGCGTCTTTGATTTCTTTTGAAAAGTGCTAAAAAAAAATCTGATTTATTATTAATATTTTGCATCATAAAGTAGTGGAATATCCAGAATGACCAATGCTGTCATCTTAATCTGCACACATACAGTAAAGTGCATTTCCGTTTAAATGTTGTTACGCTGATATCTTTTATTTATATTTCTTTTTGCTGTAAATTTTCATGTAAACTGTATTTGAGCTGCTGAGTTCTTCAGAGAGAATTGTCCTATAGGAATTTTGTAGTATGAACTTCTATGAAATAGCAAGTTGTTGCTTATTATGTTGACATGAAACTTCACTGTTAATAAATTCATGCTGGGACATGCCACACATTTCTAAATAATAAGCTTCTACTGTTATATTTTTACTTTGTGTTCTCATAAAAACTCTCCTTTTGGCTCGGAGCCTGATATCTGACAGGCTTTCCTTTCCTCTAATATAATTCAAATGTAAACCATGCACAAGTTGTGCAATCCAGGTATCTCTGTTCTGTTATAGTGCAGCCATATGTTAGATTATTTCAGTTTATTTTCCCCTTATTAGTCTTAATCACTCCCAAATGATACAAGTAGAACCTTTCCTATGATATTTTAAGTTTAGCTAAGGTGCATCAAGTCTCTTGATTGCCTTTGAGATGTTTTTGTATCTTGAGGCCATAAATTCAGTTGATCTGGACATTATTTGTAAAGACACACATTAGAGTTGGGCGATATGGCCTGAAATCAATATCACAATATATTGAGCAGTTTACCTTGGTAACAATAAATGGATAATAACTCGTTCCCGACTGGATGGGGAGAAGTCATGAGTACAAAGAATATTTGTAGCTCAGCAGCTACCTCTAAACATCTAAAACAGACAAAATACACTTTTGATTTGATTAAAACACTGAATACACCGATTTGGGCAAACCGACATCAGTTATTGATGCAAATTTCACTGTGTGTAAATTTTCAGTTTATTGCCCAGCCCTAGCACACATACTGTATATCAGGGCTCTTGGCAAAAAATAACCTGATGGTCAATTAAATGGCTTGCATAGAGGAATTTCTAAATGAACCATCACTGCTGCGCTCTTTCCAGGATTTATGGCCAAATTCCTTTTTCCTCAGTATGGGAGACATGTGAGGGCTTGCTTCTGGATAAGAATAAGTTTGATAAAAGCCTGCTTTACAGCACTTAACTTAGCTAAAAGCTTCATCTACTAATGGAATTATGACTAAGATGACTACCTGCAGAGAAGAAAAGCTCTCATTCCTATTTAACTGTCTGCATTTGCACACAGGAACAAGAAGGACAAATACACTTACATTCATTCAATCTGTCCCGGAGAGTGTGAAAAATCTGCACAGCTATGAATTTAAAGAAACTTGGTGAAGAGATTCAACATTAAAATGAAGAAACTAGAAAATGTTTTGGTACTGGCCAAGGACAATTCACAGTCAAAACTAGCTCTCCATGAATACACATTCATTTTTATCACGGAAACCCCATAGAACATCATAAAAGATAATAAATAAACCAAACAACTGAGTAGCAACTGAAAATTTTAAGTCAGGTTGCATGTACAAGTCTTTTCTTTCCCCACCTCAGCTTTCAGAGCTGATTTAATCCATCCAAAACACAGACCAAAACAACATTCCACCACATCACATACTGTTCATAAGGGTGCAGAAGATCTAAAGCCACTAAAGAGAAAGATCTCAAATCTCACGAGACAACAAAATGAGGTCAAACGACAGTGAAGAGATTAAAAATGCATTGTGCATAAACAACTAATTCTTGCAAACTTTGTTGCATTGGTTAATTCAATTTACTATGTGCATGAAAACATTGTCTAATTTCTGAAACGGTAAGTGAAGAGATTTAAAAAATGACTTAATGATAAAATATTTGCACAAATGAGCAGACGTCTCTGTAAGACCAGCAGTATGACTAACGCTTAAAAATCTGGATCTACAGTACAGTAGGCTACACTAGTATGAGTTCTTTTTTTATGTAAATCCTGCAGCTATCTATCAAGTTTCATTAAATTTACCCTGTTAGCTTTTGTTTAATCCAAAAACAAACAAATGTGGATGATTAATTCTTCTACACCTGCCAGAGGAATAAACCAAATTGACTTATTAAAGCTGAAGTTCAACTTGTTATTAAGGGTAACAACACAATAAGGGACACAAAATTTGCTTAACTACTCAGGGACTAATGAAGAATGAATGAGAAACAAAGAGCAGACTTATGATTACTTAATTACTAATTAAGCTTTTCATACCTGTGACATCAGATAAATTACCTAATAATCAGTAAATCATTAACTAATGGGTAGCTAATTATAAAAGGCCTAAAACCCAACCAGGAACTAATGATTACCTAAGCATTAACTAAGCTTTTCATACCTGTGACTTCAGATAGCTTACCTAATGATCAGTGAAGCGTTAACTAACGGGTGGTGTCATGGCAGAAAAAAGGACTATTACAAGCCATGTTGAGTTAAGATTTTATGCAGATTTTATTATGAAAATTTATTTGTACACTAGTAACAATGTTGCAACCAGAAGCTGGCTGCAGCCAGAGAGCCTTGTTCAGAGGATCAAAAGATTATTGTGTCTGAATCAAGTTCTGAAGAGACTCCACGTGTAAGAGCAGAGATGTTTTAGAAGAAGGTTTATCAGGGAGGCTGGTCAAGTTGGCCTGTAAATCTTCATGTCTATCTTCCTGATAGACTTTCTCCTCCAGGGTGATCACCAAGTCATGTTGGCATATGTACCCATCCTCTGATATGTCAGAACCAGCCAAGGAGTGTCTACTGAAATATTAAATGACACTGCAGGTCACATAGATATTAGTGTAATGTCAGAAAAACAAGATGACCAGTAAGTTAGCATCAGTAGTTAATCATAAA
The DNA here is from genome assembly GCA_023101725.1 of Atherinomorus stipes. NCBI lineage: Eukaryota > Metazoa > Chordata > Actinopteri > Atheriniformes > Atherinidae > Atherinomorus > Atherinomorus stipes. Next base: position 3,087,953 of record JALJCO010012340.1, read on the forward strand.
AGGACTGAAAAACCCAATCAGGGACTAATGGCTCTATTAATCATTGCATAAGCTTCTTATTCCAGGGCCATCAGATAGATTACCTGATGATAAGTGAAGCATTAACTAGTCATTAGTTAGTTAATATGACTAAAAATCTAACCAGGGACGAATGATTCACTAATACTGGATAACTATTGTCATCATTACTTGTTCCACATGATAAGGATCTTAGGCTTTTGTCTGGCCACTGACTCACAGCTGAGTAACATTACTAAGTCTGTAACACTTGCTGATGGAAAAATCTTAATCAACAATCATTTTGAAAAGTTAAGGCGAAATTAAAGTTTAAAGAGTAGATAATGAGTAACTACTCATTACTTTCTCATTAACTTACCAGTTCTTAAGCTTTTTGCACCCCAAAGGTAAACACCCAAAATAACTCACCAATCATTTCTTCATCATTAGCTTACAAGTAGTTAAGTTTTTTTGTGGCCCTTGAAGGAAAGTAAAAACTCAAACTGAGTAACTGATCACTACTTCATCATTAACTTACCAGCAATTAACCCAGTAAAAAACCCTGATTGGCTTTTTAGTCCTCTTATGATTAACTATCCAATAGTTACAGATCCACTGATTATTAGGTAATCTACCTGATGTCACAGGTATGAGAAGCTGAGTTAATGATTAAGTAATCATTGGTCCACAATTTGTTATTCATTCATTCCTCATTAGTCATTAGTCCCTAAAAGTTAAGAAAATTTTGTGTCCCTTATTGTAAAGTGTTACCATGAAAAGTGATCATCAGGTCATTGTTTTAGTGTAAACCGACATTTCCTCACATTATTTTTGTCATTTCATCACTCTCATTTTGTGCGGTTCAAGAGCTTTCACTTCTGCAGTACAACAGTTGAAACATGTAGACACTTGTCAGGATGAGGTATTGTGCGTGCAATGAGACAGCATTGCATGATCTGCTTCTCCAGTGGTGGTGAGACAAATAGGGTCAAAAAGTTGTAGTGAATTTTTCATGTCAATAAGAGTATGTCTGTTAATTAAAAGGAATTATTCCTATTTATCTGAATTACTAAGACAGCAAATAATGTTTGCGATTCTATAACCTATTCAAGATAATAGTTTCTGTGTGCAACTTTTGATTTTCTCTGTATTTTCTGCTGATTTTGGATAACAGAAGCCAATATTTCTGCATGAAATGCGACAAAGGGGAAATAAAGGTTCCAGTCATCGATGCATGTTTTGATCGGAAATGATTTGGAGGGATAAAAAGGTTGTTTTACTGTATATGAGGTGTGAAGAATAGCATCCAGGTCCAAAAGCCTACAGGAAACCTTTCATGAGAGGGATGGATTGGCAATGTAACAGAGGAATAAAATCTTTCTTTTCAGGCTGCGTGGTCCAAAGCAAACATGGTGGCAGGAATGTTGACGTGACTGGCAGCACAGAGCTGTGAGTCACTCCGCCAGGCATCATCCCTTCTAAACACAGACAATGGTAAACTAAATTTTCCCATCTATGCACACATTTTACACAACTGAAGCAGAGACCACACTACTCTCCCTTCCCACTGTACAACTAAAAACAAAACCACATACACAACTGAGGACATTGCATTAATTAAGTCATGTGCATCAGTTGTCATCTCAACTGAGCCTCATCAACAGTTCCTCCTCCAACGCATAATCTTTGTCCTGCACTTCAAAGCCAATGGATAGCCAGGGGATTGGCCCATCACAGCATGAAAATGACCTGATTATATGAGCACATTATTGGTTAGTAGTTGTTTCCTCACTATCAGATGCCTGAGCGTGACTATTATTATTCCATCGTGCGTCAATGTGTGGCATGCTCAAATCCTGATCTATCAGACTGAGCAGGGGAACACATCTCGCTTTGTGTGGAGGTAATGAGCTTGAGCAGGTCGTGGGCCCCGGAGCAGGATAGCTCAGTCTGTGTTTTCCTTATGACCGCCTTCAGACCTCTGTGGAGCCAGACCCGGTGTGGGCACTGCATGCAACTGAAACCAGTTACGTGACACCTTGCAGGCGGTCACAACTGATGTCAGCTGAAAGTTGATGTCACTTGTTAGTACAGCGCATAAAACACACCAAGCCACTGCCTAACACATGCACACATCCAAACTTTTTATTCAACTTACTCTTGAAAAACCGAAGCTCTTTTTTTCTTTTCTTGTTTTTGTTAAGAATAAATATCCACCTCAACCACTGATTTGACACTGTGGCAAGTGCTATTTGTGTGATGTGCCAAAGCACTTTAGAACAACTGACAGCTGAAGCCTCCTTGATGGTGGTATTTCCTCTACCTGAGGCATCCACCTGTACACTGCTGTGACTTTTTTTTTTCCAGGTTATGTCCTTTCATGGAATGCTGCATCCCCATCGTGACATGCGTATCTTTCTCCACGCTGCATGGGGAATCTTTATTTGTCATCATCAGCAATGTCATTCTTTATAAATGATTATGTTTCACTTCCGTTTAACACACTCACACTAATAACATAGCTATCATGCTTTCACAAGCATAGCTGAGGTCATTGTCACACACTTAGGAAAAACCCAGCAGGGAATCAGTCACTGAGGTGAAATTCCTCTTCCAAGTGTATCTTGACAACGCACAAAACAATCGGCTTATTTTTGATTGACTGGATTTGGCTGTCTAAAATTATAATGTAATCTTTGAAAGGACAGGAAGTTGAAGAAAGAAATATAGATAAAAACTGAGATGTTGCTCAGAGGTTCATAAAGGCGTGATAAAGGTGTTCTTTGGCAGAGGATCTAAAAGTAAAAAAAGAAAAAGGTCCAAGGCATCGATCTCTTAAAATGTTCAGAAATGTTTTATTTGGATGATTATTACTTGGTATAAATTGTAAAAATAGTAATGGTCCAGTCAGAAAGTCTTAAATAAACAGTATATGTGAAAGTTTAGCGAATACATGGAATACAAACTGGAAAGAAAAGAACTTGCGGGAAGAGAAAATCCCGGGAACAATGAGCTTCTGTACACAGAAGAGGAAGCCTGTGAGTCATGTTCATTGATCTACTGTATGTTCATTCATTTACTTTAAATTACTCACCATGACAGCTCCATCAGCATTATGTCTTATTATAGAGGTGTTTGATTTAAACATGCTTGATAGTTTCTATTTTGATTGAAAGCTTATCTACTACTGCCCTTTGTAGCATAGCTAAGGTTATGTTTTTGTGTTTTTTTTTTCTCCATTTTAATTGTTAAATTTTACTTTTCTCTTATCTTTTATAAAGATGTTAATACAATTGCAAATGAAGGAGAAATGGGAAAGAAATGAAAGAGAAAGAAACAGCCGGATTTTCCAGTAAAAAAAAAAAAAGACAACAACAACAATGAAGTCAAATAGAAAGAAAGCTAGAAAATATGTTTACTGTTCTTGTGCATACCTAAAGTTTGAACCTCCTCCCTGAGACTCTCTGTGACTTTAGTGAAGAGGAATGCCTGCCAGCTGATTGTTTCCACTTCAGATCAACACGTCTCACCTGATGATTACAGTTCAGACACCCCCACCCCCTCCCAAAACTGCTAAACCACAGAGCAATTCCTCTCATCATCACAGTCTCTGTAAAAATTATGGTATGTTTTTGGTTAATGGCAAACGATTTCATACTGTAAATTTAAATGTCCACATTAACTAGATCTGTAATTTGTATGGAATGCTACAGTAAATTTTACAGTAATTGCTCACTTTTGACTTTACGCTTTTTCCCATTAATTTTACATATGTGAAAAGAAATCACAGTGAATTACTGTGTATTTTACATATTTTATCTCTAAAAATGAAAGCTGGATACTGTGAATTTATCTACAGAAATTTGACGCATTTACAACGGTGATGTACAATTTGAAAATTTACAGTTTTTTACTGCTATTTCCCCCTGAAAATAAACGTTAGACTTGTGCAAGTGGAAATCCGTCTCAAACTGCGCCTTTGGGCCTCTACTTGCGTGCAGTGGTGCGTTTGAATGCAACTCTCTCTCCCCCTGCCTGTAATTCGCTCTTTAGCTTTGTTTTGTTGTGTTTGGGACGTTTCTGGGTGGAGATTTCTGTTTAGATCACCAGCCAATGACAGAACTAAGGACATGACGCTGGGTGGGAATAAGCTCATGATTGGAGCAGACGCCAGTCACTCAAACTCTCGAAGGAAAAAGAAAGAAAGAAAGAAAGAAAGAAAGACAGAAAGAAAGAAAGAAAGAAAGAAAGAAAGAAAGAAAGAAAGAAAGAAAGAAAGAAAGAAAGAAAGAAAGAAAGAAAGAAAGAAAGAAAGAAAGAAAGAAAGAAAGAAAAAACAGCGGATGCACCGAAGAAAAGGTAAGAGCTTTAGATAATGCGAGTTGGAAAACCAGGGCCAATATTAGTTTGGCTTTTACCCACTTCTGAGCTCTGAAGGAGAAGCTTAAAGCTGAATAGTTTGAAGAACGAGGCGGCCATTAGCCTGAGAGGGAGGGGCGCTAAGTTTGAATGCTGCTGTTTGCAAACAGAAATGGTGGGGGAACTTTAGACTCTACCTTTAACATTTTTTGCTATGTTTTCTACAGACTTTTTTTTTTTTTTTACAGTGTACTCTATAGCTCTGATGTACAGTAGTTATCTTTAATGTGAATGTGGCAGGATGAAGGAGGGCCTCAGGTGGGCTTTTAGTCCTCATCTCCCGGGTAAGAGCCATGAATGCTGACCATTCAGCCAAAGGGCATCCCTCTTGGCCAAGTAGCCAAGATGCATGATCAATTGGAGGCATCGTGATGAGACCCTCAACTGTCACACATGCATCTTTGTTTTAAATCAAATAATTATGACAAAGATAATCTTATAAGTTTCACATTGTTGAACACAAAAAAAGAAAAATTATAAACACAATATCTGAGTAAATTTGTGTCCAGGGAGCATCTATGTGAGAATTCATACATAATACCTATCTGACTATAAGCCTGCAAAATTGTCTTTTTCAGTTTTTCTTTAATTAAGAAAAATTTATGTCAATAGAGTTCTGTTATTCTATGTTCAAACTCCTTGTGGTATAACATGCCCTTGTAGGGTCTGTAAGGAAACGAAACCCTACAAACTACGTCTGAGGATGAGATAACAGCAAAATAAAAACACAGCACAGCTGTTACAAATCCAGGAATCACATAAACATCCAGTCACATACAGTAACGTCATCATGTCGTATCTGCTCCATGTTACTCATCAATCAGACATATGCATCACTTTTATGTTTTCTACAAATCTACCTGTGGGCCTGGATGTGCACACACAGTGACATCACATGACAAATGTAAGGTAGGAGCTTTGCTTATGAAGTTTCACTCTCTGAGCTGCATCTAGAGAAGTGACATCACTCTGCTGCGCCTGAAACCTGGGAATTTAATAAGTGAATTTAAAAAGAAGTTGGTAAAGGAGTAAATTCCACAATCTGTACTCTGGGTGAAGATGAATGACAGTTTTCAGCTGACCTTAGATCCATGTAAATTCAGATTCAGCTGAGCTTTGGGGCTTATTTTTAGTTGCCTTGAGAAATGTGGTTTGATGTTATCTATCTCTGGCAGGAGGAGTATTTGAAGACAAGTTTTCTTTGTGAACAGATTTATGAGTCACTATTGCGTACATGCAGATTTGTGTTGTTTTATGATGAAAACAAAAACTTCAATCCGGCACTTAGCATTTGTAATTCAGTAGTTACAGTCAGAAGCAGAATCCAACTCCTGTCCGATGCTACTCTGAGACATTATTTTTGGATTTAGTTACTCTTTCTTGCAGCTGCAACAGCTGTCTGGAAGCGTTCCAAGATTACAGTGTGAGAGGGTTTGACATTATAAACCTATTTGAAGATCGACTTACGCTTGAAATGAAAATGAAATTTTCTGGATTTATTGGATGACACATCCCACAAGTTTGCAAAACTAACAAGACGTGAACCACAAAAAGATTTAAAAGAAAAGAAAATTAGTGTTCATAAGATATTTTCTTTTCTGACTTTTCTATTCTATGCCATGAGAATGCAACTTACTTACTTCTGCTAGTGAAAGTGCCCCCCCCCCCCCCCCCCCCCACACACACACACACACACACACACACATTTTTTCATTCATTTATTTCAAATGATATCTAACAAAAATTCTTGACACAACACACCATACTAGATATGAACAAAACTCTCAAAAAATTATAGTCCTATATAAAAGTATATTGATTATTAATAATGCTCAATAATAATTTTACTCTCTTTTGTAAATCACAATACAACAAAGGTTTCACTATAAATGACAATCTTCATTAATCACAGTATAATGCTTAATAATACTCAAAAATAATAATAATAATCATAATAATCTTTTTATAATCACAACACACAATATAATAATATTTTACAATGATAATACTCTAGTGATGAATTACAATATAAAAAATACATGGTTTCAGTGTTAATTTCCACCTATCCTTTCATTATACTGTATTTCCTTAATTGTTTAAATTTTCCTACAGTTTGACAAGTTTTTATTTCATCATTTCTGCTGTTCCATAACCCTTGAGATGGTTCAGGTCAGGTAAGTTTGCGGGCCAATCAAGCATGGTTTTTGAACCAAGATTTTGTACTTTTGGCAATGTGGGCAGGTGCCAAGTCTTGCTGGAAGATGAAGTCGCATCCTCATACAGCTGGTCTGCTGAAGCAAGCATGAAGTGCTCCGAAATGTCCTGGTAGACGGCTGCATTTATGCTGGACTTAATGAAGCTCACAGGTCCATTCCTTACGAAGCCCTCCACACTTTTGAAAGGCCCTTTCCTGACCATCTTCTCCAGGCTGCGATCAGCCCTCTGGCTTGTACACTGTTTTCTTCCACACTTCTTCCTTCCACTTAACTGTCCATTAATGTGCTTTGAGACAGCACTCAGAGAACAACCAGCTTCTTTTGCTATCACTTTTTGTGTCTTTCCCACCTCGTGCAGGGGGCGATGATGGTTTTCTGCACAACTGTCAGATCAGCAGTCTTCCCCATGATTGTGAACTCTTCTTAACCAAGACAGGGACTTTTTTGTAAAGGCTTGGGGCACTTATGCAGATGTTTTGGATTACTTACCTGATTAGAATGTGACACTCTGAGCCGACAATACTGGAGCTTTTCACAGTATTCAAATTTTTTGAGTTTTTGAATTTGAGGTTTTTGAAAGCTGCAAGTCCTAATCAGCAACATCCAAACAAATAAAAGCTTGAAATATATTGATTCACATATTATTTATCTATACAATATGTAAATTGCACCTTTTAAGTTTAATTACAGAAATACATTAACTTTTTCAGGATATTCTAATTTTTTAGGTAGTACCTGTACATGCATATATGTGTATATATAAGCTAAAGTAATATATGATATCTTTACCTGTGGGAATTTCAATGCAGGACTTTTAACAATAATCTCTTTATGACCACTTTTATTTAAAGGAATAGATTTTCTACCAAAGATTGAATAAAAACTCATCTTATGGGACTGCATGATCAGCACCTACAATGCTGTTTATCTAAAAACACAAACCTTCTTAAAAAGGTTTGACTTGAGCTTAATAAATCTACAATTCACCCACGCACATTTAAAACAATGAATTTCAATGACTGACACGGTTCCATTCATTAAGATGAACTAACACTTGTTGACTCTCGTGTATTGGTAACAGTCATGCTCAGCCAGTTTATCACTAATGACTAACTTCAGCTGTAAAGGGACACTTACTTGATCTGGCGACGTACCCATGTTAGTAATAGGGTGTTGTATTGTGTCATTTGGTGACACAGCTTGATTGCCTGGTATCACCACCTGTATTTGGAGTAGAAGATAAATTGATTCCACATACTGTGCATCTGAAGTTCATTTAACTAATAGTTATCCTGACAAATCCAGTTATTTCACTCTAATCTTTGCTGAATAACAGGTCATTTCTAGAGGAGAGAAGGAAGGGAGTGATAAAATTTCTTTGAATTTATATTATTAGATATGAACTGCAGAAGACAGTGGCATGTTTGACAGTGAGAGGCAGTAGGCTAATGCATAATGCTGCATCCAGAATGATGAGAAGTGAAAGATAATTTAAAAAGTAACCCTGTAAAAAGAAAAGACATTGTGTTTTAACTTGTTTAATTAACTGAACTTCATCAAATGTCATTTATACAGTCAGCATGTGCAGGTTTTCTCTCATGAATCCTCATGAGAATTCTCTATTGCCACAGTTGTTAAACTCCGGCCTTCCAGTGCTGCCATCCTGCAGATTCTCATTGTTTTCCTGCTCCAACACACTGGACTGAAATCAATGGGTCATTGTGAAGAACTTCACAAGAAGCTGTTGGAACCATTTGATATGAATCAGGTTTGTTTAGGCAAAGAACCAACAAAAACCTGGTTGCTGTCCTGCAAGACTGGAGTTTGACACCCCTGCCCAATGGTGACCTCACGTGACCTCTTACAAAGCTGCTCTATAAACACAGATGAACCCTCCTGCATGTATCTTTGACAAAAACTGACACTGAATAAAGTCAGATAACATTAACAGTTTAGCTAGTTGTATACAAGGTGAATGTTTAATAAATCATACCTTAATACGTTGTTTGTTTGATTAACCAAAGGATAACATTTAGATGTGTACTGCCAGGGTGCATATTCCAAGTCATTTGTACGCACATTTGTATTAAAGTATAGCTGCATGGTTAAAAAAAAAGGAGGGGGGGGGGTTACTGCCAAAAACATCCAGATACACGCCACTGTGCAGCTGATAAAATCATAAACATCTCACAGAGGGGTGGAAAGTTCTACTAAAAAACACAAAGGGCAAAGTAGGTGGTCACCGCTCAGGAGGATCACAACAAACTAACAATTATACCGTTCACAGTGCTAAAAAAAAAAAAAAAAAAAAAAAGAAGAAGAAAAGATAGAAAAAGGAAGTGATCACCTTTTGAAAATCTGATATTTTAAATATAAACACAGTGCAGATAAATGAATGCTTTTCTATTAATTTAAGAAACACCTGGAACTTCACTGAAAACAAAATTAAAAATAACCTGAAAGAGGCTATTCTAAGAGCTTCCCCTTAGTGTCTCACATGAGGGTTTTCAAGTGTTTTCCCTAAACTCCCCCTCAGTTCAAACTTTGGAATGAAGTGCATTACTAAATGGGTTAAAAATGAATCAAGAAACCATCCTGAAGATGGGTATTTCTCAACGTTTGCCTCAGGGACCCACTGCTCAGTATGTTTTATAACTTTTATTTAATGATTCATCAAAAAGCTTCAGCAGAAGTTGATGACAAGCTTTAGCGTTAATGGTCTGAATCAGACACGTTGGAACAGGGAAATTAACCTTTCAAGCCGGGACGACGATCTGAGTTACCGATATAAGATAAAAATGCACTTTCTGTCAGTTCCTGAAACCAACACTGCAGGAAGATCGTAACCGGATTCATTCTGAGTCACTGTTACTTTCTCCATCAGCCTTTTTGGGGATATTATGTTGAACAGACTTAAGACAGAGTTTGTAGAAATGATTCATTTTCTACTCCATGTATAAAGCCTGTGATCAGGGTCATATTTCTGACAGTAAACTCACAGATTCCAGTCATATTCATTATTAAGAAAACATAGTTATGAATTGCATTTCATATTTCTAATATTTTAAATTGTAACTTTTTAAATCAAATTCATACTAAAAATGGTATATTTTACTTGTAAGAACATTTATATTTTTCATTCATGCAAAACTTAATATAAATACGCACTTGATTCTTATATGACATTAATCTAATGCCATACAGGTGTTACATGATTCTTTTATTGTTGCAATCAATAATTCCACTAATTAACATTTTCTGATAATAACAGACATTTAATTAAGATTCCATAACAATTTAAGAAGATAAGACTACGCTAAACAAAAAACAGTGAAAGTCACAGTACAGATGCACATAAGACAATACACAGTACAATTAATGCACAAGTAAGAATATTGCACAACGCTAAATCCATGGATATTTGCCAAAATGTTACTCCTTAATTTTGTCTTGATTGTGTAAATGAAATGGCACATTTGTCATGCTGGAAAACTCAGTGAATCGGACCCTTCGGGGGAGTTGAGATTTGGCAGGACAGTCACAGAACACCCAGAGAACATTCAGCAAAGCGACGATTAATTGGTGTCCAGAATCTGCACGTAGCTGCGATGCCAGCTGATGAATGAATGTGTTTGTCCATGTTAGATGTGTTCGCTTTCAGCGGCCTTACCCTTCACATTCAGGTTAAAACTGGGACTGCCAGACTTGAGTCTGAGTGTGTGAAATCATACAGGCATCTGTTTCTGGAGTTTATCTGAGTGAATGTATTACCAGGACAAAATGTGCTACTAAAGAAGGAAATTTTGACCAAATTGTGAGGTCTCAAATCTCTATTTCTTACTTGCTACCCTCTATACTGAACAAACTGGGCTCTCTAAAAGATTTTTGTCATAACACAGGAGTATTCTAAGGCCCTTCACCTTCTAGACTTCAGTCATTTATTTTATCTCAGACTTGTGACATCTGCAGAAATACTTTGATGACTCTGCAGTTGTGGGGAGTGCTGGTGGTGGACATGAAGCTGAATACAGGGAACTGGTGGACTGCTTTGTGTTCTGGTGTGGGAACAATCATTTTTAATGTAAACAAGACACAGGAGATGACTGGACTTTAGGAGGATTAGGAATGAGCCAACAGATTCCTTGCCTTCCTTGGTCAGGAGGTGGAGGTTGTCATGTCTTCTGTGTAGGATCCTTATACATGTTAAATAAGCTGAATTATCTGCACTGGTGCTGTCTAAATAAAGTTACTTCAATGGTTACAGTTACAAAAATCGGGATTTATCAAAACAAAACAACACTTTGTGAAAACGTAATGCCACTTGATGATCTGCTTTCAAATTACAATTCCTGAGATAAAAAAAAAGGTGGATGAGCATGCACATGCATGAGTTATTTAAGCTTGAACAACATTATCTGACAGTGCATGTCCAGAGTTTTTGGTCAGACAATGATTTGTGTTGATTAAAAAGTTCATTTTTACTTAATCTAATGGCACATTGACAGTCTTCATACAGAGGCTCTTTCAGTATAGCTGTAATAATGGACCGTGCAGGAGGTCATGCCTGTCAACTGCAATAGCCTTCTTTATAATGACTGGAGCTTATTCCAGTTACAGTCAGGTGTGAGATAAGGTACAGTCTGGATAGATCAGCAGCTATTTGCAGGTCCAACATGCAGACAAACATCCGTACATGCCTACATTCATCCCTATGGTCAGTTTAGACTCTCCGATTAACCTAAATTGCATGCATTTGGAGTGCAGCAAGAAGCAAACAGAGCCTAGTAACAATTTATTCTTACTGTTTTTGAAATAAAAGTTAAAAATAAATGAATGAATATCAACAAATAAAAACAAGGGTGGTCATTGTAAACTAAGACCGCTGATAAATGGTGATCAATATGCCGATCAGTATAGTTAAAATGGTCTTTAGATATGGCTTTTCAGTTGTTCCTGCTGTCTGTATCAGTAGCTGAATTTCAGTGGAAATATTTAGAAGTGTCTTTTGCTCAAATAACCTTTTACGTCACGGAGAACTTTTTCAGTCATCATGTGTCACCACCTGCATTTCTCGTCTATCATTTTTGCATGTGACCAACCAGGAACTTTCCAGGGTTCTACACGACATCCAGGAACAGAAGCTCTTCCAGCCACTGATGTCCTGATTTTCAAAGAAAAACATTCAACTGTTCAGGCATGTTTGTGTTTGTAAACTACAAGTCAGATGTAGAAGGAAATCAGTAGTATTTCCTGACACAGATGATGAACTAATCAGTCATCACAGCTTCTCTAAAGCACCACCGCCCACAAGAAAAAGTCTCAAATTCATATCTGTTTTATATCTAAACATGTTAAAATAACCAAGAACATATCAGTTTTTCTTTTAAACTAACACTGCATTTAATTTGTTCACAGTATCTCATATCTCCAGCTGCTCATATCAGCTGCAGCACAATTATAGCTTTTTGTGACACAGCACTTGGTTACAGTACGGGAAAGTTTGTGGTTTGGTTTGAAAGAAAGTACAGAGAGTCAGCAGTAATTTTAGCCACAACAAAACAATGATCATGACTTCTTGACTGTAGTAAATGTTCTATCTCACTAAAAACAGAGTATGGAGTAATTATGTTTGGCTTTGTAACAAGGAAACTATAGGTAAATATGCTTACTGGATCATTGATATGCAGATATGAGTTCAGCTACTTCCCTTTTGACAACAGCTGACCTAATTTTATATTTCCTGAAATCACAGATATGAAGAAGACCAATTTTCTCACTGTGGCACTTTGCATTCATCAAAGCTGTTCCTGCTATGAGCATGCAGAAGCCTTATCAACCTGCATATAAGTGGGCTAAAAAAGTAATTCAATGAATATCAGTACAGGAAACCAAAATTTGAGTCCAATTAGTCTAATCGATTCAAATAATTTCTCTAAGTACTGAATTCTTCAGATTTTTTTTCTTTCTTTTCTTCTCCTTTGGCTCACCAGTCTCCGTCATTCAGCTGTTATCTTTATAATTGTGGACCGGATCAGAGGACTTTCATTCAGGACCACAGGACTAACCAACCCGGTGACGTCAGAGCTTAGAGGACTGCAAGAGGGCGTTGCTCTTGTCCTAAAAACAGAAAACTTGGCAACGTTTTTCTTTTTATATGCTTATATTTTTCACGTTTGGTATATAATTATTGATAAGACCAGGACTCAGTCTAGTAAATAAAGTTAGGTTGGTTGACCGTTGCATTTCCACTTTAAAGACCCACAACAGAACGTTTAGTAGTCTTCTCAGTGACGCGCCCCCTATCGACGGCTAAACTAGCATCCATCTTGCATCATACCTGCACTGTGAGCTCACTCCATCCAGTAAAAGACAGTCTTATCTTGACTCTTGTTCTTTCCCTTCCTCTTTTTCTTTTCCTCTCTTCCTCCAGTAATGTTTCCTTGTGTTTCTTTGTCGAATCTGCCATGATGTGCATTCAAAACACCCGCTGTATTCATGTCTGGTTCATATCCGTTTGATGTGGTGTGAAACTAATAGTCGGCTGCAACGTCACATCCCCGTCCCGGACAGATAAGTTACCCAGTGCAGTTTCTGAGGCTCGGGATGCCACTGTGACGGCTCGAAAATGCACATAATAAATGTTGGTGTGCCATCAAAACAAGTCAGAAACGCATGTTTGTAAGGTGGAAAAGTTACTTTAAGTGCTTTCACATGCATATTGCAGAATCAGAGGAGATGTAACCTTGACTCAGTGGAGGTGCTGTGCCAAGCCAAGCCAACTTTATTTGTAAAGCACTTACAACAGCAGTCACTGAACAAAGTGCTGAATATAAAATTACAAAAACATTGAAGACATAAAATTTAGATAAAACAAAGCAGATAAAAGAACGAATAGGAAAACAACAAACATAAAAGTAACAATAAAAGCAATAAAACAATAAAAAGTAACTCATACTGGGTGAAACACCAACAAGAAGAGGTGGGTTTTGGTGGGTGGCAGCGAGTTCCACAATTGTGGACCAACCACATAAAAAGCCCTGTCGCCTCTGAGCTTCTGCTGCATCCTCGGCACCTCCAGGCACAGCTGAGTGGTGTGGCAAAATGAACATCTAACATATCACTCATGCAACCTTCTAATCAAGGCTGACTGTTTACACCTTTAAATCCTGCATGCTTATCGTACATCATTATGTTATACTCCCATGTCACAATAGCAACTCGATGCATGAAAGCACAGTATGGCCCCATTCTGCTTCTGTTACTATTTCCCCTGATGGCTCAGAGTTTTATCAGAGATAAGTTAACTCTGAAACCTCTAATCTGCTTTGCAAAACATACTGACATCCATCAATCTTAACCTAAAAAACTTTGAGTGAATTCTAGTTCTCAATCTGCCCCTAGTGGCCATTACTGGTATTACTTTTTAAGGCTCTAAATTTGTGCAATATGCTGACAAAAACTTAAAGAAAAAAAAAAAAAGATAAAATGTTTTTCACAGCTGTAAGTAGAACCATAACATAACTAATAAAATAAACTAGCATAAAACACAGGTCAGGATTTTAAGAGTTATCGTGTTTATGCACAAAGCAACTTTATCATCTTTAAGCTGAAACAATACTTAAAAAAAGTCTAGTGAATGAATCATTGTAAGATGGTGTGGGACCAGGTCAGTGAGGAGTGTGAGTGTAAGATAGACAGATAGAGAGAGAGAGAGAGAGAGAGAGACCAGCAAAAAAGGAATGGAGAATGGGGAATTATCAGAAACTGCTGAAGAAGCCATTAATACAGTATGATTTTTAATCGTATAAACACATTTACATAACAAGTGTAAGAGCTGTCACATATCCTGTGATTAACGTTTCATTAAAAAAAATAAAACAAGCACTGAAATTATGGCCTGTATTTATGTTTCAGTGGGTGTAAAAGTCCTGAGATTTCTGTCTCAAACTTGTCACAGTGACGTGTTGAAAGTTTCCCAGCTTGTTGTGACAATAATCTATAAAAACCTGGTGTTTAACAAACTTGCTGTGATTGAACCCTTGGCTGGTTGTAACTGCTTTGAACCACTCTGAAGGCTTGCTGTGTGCTGTAAGGATCTATGAGTCACAGAGAAAGTGTATGTTGTTGCTAAGGAGCATCCTACAGTATGTAATTTGTAATGACTGGATTTCAAGACGGATGTCGCCTACTCATGTCCAGTAATCTGTGGAATTATTAAACAAATACAATCATAAGAGTGCAGCACACACTGTTGTGTGGCCTTATGTTTGATTACCGCTCACAGGTGGAGGAAGTGTTCAAGTTTTATATGGTCAGAACAAGATGTTAATGTCTCATTTTATATCACCTTATTTAATTGCCATGGCAACACTTCAGATTCTTTAGCTATTTTAATTTTCCCCTGCCTTTCCTTGTGTTTTCATTAGTTGATATCCTGAAATTTTATACAAGCTAATAAATGTCTCTTTCAAAGTTTGTGTAAACTAAACAGGTAAAATCTTGTTTATTAGACAATGATCCAAAATCAAATAGATCTGGGTTGAAATTCACCCAACTGATTTATCCCTAAAGTCAGTTTATATTATTCATTTTTTAAATCAAAATAGCAAATATTGTCTTCATTGAAAATTTGCCCTCTTTTCAGACCGACAGATATTGCTGCTTTTTTATGGTTTACTTTGTACTCCTGCAGCTCCTCCCAGTGGTTAGTTGACATTAAACATGGAAAAATGTTCTGGTGTGTGTCATTCTTTGCTTTGAAACTTGAAGCTGGGCTGTGGGGTCCCTCATCTGAAAGCAGGAATACCAAAGTTACTAAGTAATTACTAAGACCTGAATAGATCACTTCAACAGGGGTAGCTGGACAAGGAAGGCGAGTGGATGCGTGTCTCGTGGCCACTCCCTTCCTCCTGCTCTTACGCACAGGCTTTGCTGTTGCACAACACATACACAAAACAAATGCGTGCGGGGTGAAGAAGAGGCCCTTGAGAGGGTATTTGCCCACGAACCTGCACAACGGAAACTATCACTCAGTACCATATGACTTTCTCTTATTTCTCAATGTTAATGGTGAAGATGACTACTTTTGAGGATGGCAGCGGGCAGTGATGGAAAAAAAACATGGTTTATTACCATTAACTACTCATAAAAAAAGGGGGAATCCTACCTAAATTACAAGTGCAGGAGATTCCTGTACATACAACAAGACAAAAATAAGGAAAGGAAGTTTTGCAGAATAAATCCCTGATGAAAGTTTATCTTCTCAACTTTCCCATTTGACCACACAAGCAGTTTCATATATGGAAACTGTGGCAGATAAACACATATAAAGAATCAAAGACATGCACTTTTATATTTCCTTTTATTCTACCAATAATTTCCCACCTGTCCTTAAGTTTGTTTGCACACCATCAAAATGTTCCACTTACTTGCAGTAAGAAGCTATGATAGCAGCATATACTGGGTTACATTTAGTGTCCTTTTACCATAAACAAAGACCATGAGAACATGTAGAAGGTTTGAAGGTATCAGATTTATGTCTAATTAACCATGCAGACAATCATGCAGGCTTAACTTGCTCTTACACATAACAAGCCTCCAGTCAATAGGAGGTGAATGGAGATTTTCTTTATGGGGCATTTTGTTCTCCGAGTTTCACCTGTCAAAGAAACTCGGTCATAACTACCCCAGATGATCTCATTGTTAACAGCTTTCTCCCCAAGCTGCCGGTGACGGCATGTTTAATGGGAAATCATTCATCCCTCTTGCTTGCAATTGTTTTTAATAAACCCTAAACTGATTACATGAAAAGTTGCCCAATTTTTACTTTGGTTTTTGAAGATCTGAACATGTTTTAGGGTCGTTAACACAGTGGCAGCTGACATTGCATGTGTTGGAACCTCAGTCTCATTCACAATTACAATGATGTCATTACTCCTGATCAGGTGGTTTCGTGGTCGATTTTGTCCATCTCTTTGGTTTTTCGGTAAACTTGTTCAAAATATGGATGGATTTATACACTTTTTGATTCGGCCTTGCAATGCTCTTATTTATAAGTGGCGGAAGAATTTTCTTCTAATTCAACATTCTAATACATATCTCAGATAAACTTACAAAAATCAAGATGGATGAAATATTCTCAAGAAAACTTGGAAACTCTCGAGATTTTTCAGCCTCTTTTTTGGAAAAAAATGCAGGTAGAAATCTTGGACCTATGTCAAGTGTTTTTTTTCTAATAACTGTGTGCATCCATCTGCAGAGAGGAAAGGTTAAGAAAAACTCAATGCGAACCTTACCAAGTTTGTTTGAGAGTATTTCCTCACAGCAGCACACATATTGACCTTGAATGAGTTGCTGGAAAGTTTGGAAAAAACAGACTTCTGTAAGAATCACCTTCACAGTCACTTTCAACGTCAGACATTTGTTTATGCAACGTGAATAGAAGACAAAGAAAACTCACTGAATCATGATAAGCAGTGGGGGAGCTGGAAGTCTTCCTCACTGCTGGGTGAAAATGGAAATGAAACCTCCTGAGTCAGTGCAGCTGAAGAATGTTGACTCTGGACCTCAACTAAGGCAAACCTGGACTTTCAGACTTGCAACATGATGGCTTGCAGCTGTCATAATATTGGAAGAATCCTGCTGTAAGAATGACTTCATCACATGAAGAAGGAAAAGCGCATTAAGACTTGACCCCAGCCAGTGGAAAGTTACAGACCCGTACTGGTTTTCCAGACCAAAAGAAAAGAAAAAAAGACAAAGCTAGAGTGAATAGAGAATTCTGGGAAAGGGGCAAACCATTTTTTTTTAAAGTGATTACTCAGAGGTGTTATGAATCCATTCAGAAGGAGTTAATAGCCATACAAAATCATGCTGCATAAGAAGTTTCACAAGGTTAAAAAAGAATATCTGGTTTCCTCACTCTGTAGTTTTTTTTTTTTTTTTTTTTTCTTTTTTGCTCTGTTGCTTGACATCAGTTAGTGATAGTTGCCACGGCACCTGATACTGGAGTGAATCTTCATGAGCAACAAAATGACCAACAACAGGCTCACCTAACTTCCGGCTGTTACTGTACCATGAATATAGCCTCAGGAAAAACTGTTGCTTAATTTAGCTGCTCCCACCTTATCTAAAGAATGCACCTGACTGAGTCACTGTACACTTTAAAGAACTTCCTGCAGTATAATAGCATGTGGGAGAGACACTACATATCTATTATGTGTAAAACATACATTGTTGTAGTGCTGATTATTTACATTCCATGCCTGAATGTCGAGCTTCTTCTCTGACTCAAACATGATGTTAACAGTGTCAGTGGGAAAATATGATGAAATTTTGTAAGCACTATGATTGTATTCATTTTCCATAAAGATTACCAAAGGGGGAAACATTACTTAAACGTGATTCAGCATCAAAGCCAAGTTCTAAAAAGAGAAGACTGACCTCTAGTGTTTAAAAAAAAGATGCAATAAAAATTAAGCTGACCCAGACTCAACCTGTTAACAAGCTAAGACAAGTGATCCAATCATCAGTGACCATGTGACAGAGCGACTATGAATGGGGTGCTAATACACAACCCTCTGCACCCATACGGACTAAAATACAAGCGTCCAGTTTCTTCCCTCAAGAGTTAAGATTTTAAAGAGTGTTTCCTCTACTTAGACTCACTGCATTCAACTAAAGTCTGTACAAAGTATGCCTTTTTTCATTAAAAAAAAAAAAAGACTTAACTATACATTAGTTTTTTAGTATAGGATTTTTTTTTGCATATTATTTAATTTATAATGCATACAATCTAATTATGTGTTCATTATTACCAGAAAAAATGCGTTGATGCAATTTATAGCTTTACTCTGTGTTTCTAAATTTACTTGTTCATGTGTTTTCCAGGCAGAACTTAGTCATAGTTAAGAAATTTAAAATGTACAGCTTTTCAAACATGCGAGTCTGTCTGTGGTAAAAAGAAATAACAGTTTAGTCTGCTCCTGAAATATTTGAGATAGATAAGCCAATGCAATATGATGCTGATGTGCATATTTGAAAAAAGATAAAGAGGTTGAAAATAGTAGGCTGAATTCCATTTTAAGCAACCCTCCCTCATCAAGTGGTGAAACCTCACCTGACACACATTCTCTGTGTGCCTGAATAAAAGAGTCCGGTAATCCTTTAAGCCAATAAATACGGGACAGAGACACATAGACTAAGGGCAGAAGTCAAACATGGTTGCGTGAGCTGTCCCAGGAAATATTGTGTGGGTGTGGAAAGCGTTTATTCTTCTTATTTGAACTGCTGTGATTCAACACTTACCTAAGAGAAAGATTACCAGGAGGTATGCAGGGAGAGACAAAGAGTAATGCAATGGTGACTGAAGTTTCTCATCCACACGATCCTGTTACAGCCAAAAGTGAAGCTGCACTGACAGTCATTTTAAATAACACACATACCCCAGATTATTTTTTATCAGAAATTTTGTTTTTAAAAAAAGAGAGAAAGAAAACTTGGTCAGTGTTTGATAATGATATGACAATATATCAAGTTGTCCTCAAAATTACTCATACCCTCCAATTAAAGAAAAGGCTAAATTCACAATGGTAATTCAAATAACATTGAACTAAAGAAACTAGAAAATAAATAAAAAATTTCAAAATTATAATTTAGTGAAATGAAATATTACTTTTGAATTGTGATTGGAAATAATAATTTAAAAAGCAAAGCTGTCTCAGACACATATGGGCACCTTTCCCATGAACAGTGAGCCAAAATATCTCTCAAGAGGTGTAAAAGTCTTCTTAAACATTACAGAAAACACAAATTGCAGCGATTGTCTCGAAGTGTTGCTCAACAAAATTTTAACTTCTGAGCCCCATCATGCCTGTTTACTTGTTTTATTTTTTGTATGTTTGTTTTTATTATTTCTTTTAAACCACAATTCTAAATCAGTGTCATGATTTTCATAGAATTTTTATTTATCATTACTTTTGTCAATTTCTCCTTATTTCACTGACAACAAATTTCTTTCCTTCTTTAATTTGAGGATATGAATAATTTTGAGGACGACTGTGTGTGTATGTATATGTACATATATATACAGTATATATATATATATATATATATATACACACACATACATATGTATACATATATATATATATATAAAAATATATATATATATATATATATATATATATATATATATATATATATATATATATACACATATATATAGATATATGTATATATATACAGGTATATGTTTGGAAAAAATTGTATGGGTGCAAGTATGTATGGAAAAATACTTTTGTTAGTCGAATGCACAACACCAAAAAAGCAGAACCGGATATGGAAGCAACTAATCCGCAAATATGGACATACAGTCCTGGTTTAGGAGATGAGAGTCCCATAGTGGGATTTTTGTGTTGAAAATTGTTATGAAGCACATGACTGAGCATCAGTAGATAATTCCCAGCGGTAGCTAGCGGTGTTTTGTGTTTTGAAAGACTTCTATCATGTGTTCATTTCGTGTGAAGCTTTATGCCTCGAAGAACTTTGAATTCCAGACAAGATCACTTTATTTGAAAGTTCATCTCGGGGATATGGTGCTCTCTCTGAAGTTAACCCCTGACATGCTATTCATGCCAGTGAAATATAACACTGCAGCACCCGTGTGTTGTTCTTAAAGAGGAAAAGCCAATTAAGTGATGGAGTCATGCATTCAATTTCTACTACACAGAAGAAAAAGTGAAAAATAAAAACACAAATGAAAATGTGCGCAGCTTTTAAAAAGGGGGGATTCAACTCTTCTTCTGAGTCTTTCTCTTTAACATGTGTAGTCAGGCCTTTACCTAGTAGGGGCTTCTAATTCCTGAAGTGAAATCCTCTTAGGATCTATGCTCTATTTCTGTTTGGTCTATTGGTTCTTTTTTTAAAATCTCCATTAGACCCAGCTCATTGGCTGGTAAGATACGCATGCACAGAAAAACACACACCGTCCAGCAACAGATAGCTCAGTGAAGGGATCAGGACTACACCAGTGCATGGTTAGCAACTGACACACAGAGAGGACTTCATTGTGACTGTGGGAGGTAAGAAAAACTTATCTTGATTCTCTAAATTGGCTCAAACTTAATTTAAAAACTTGTATTTTTAAATCTTAAATCTAAAGAAATAGACACATTTTTTGTATTTTTGTATGCACTCAGCTGTTCTGGGGAGCATTTTGATTAATTTAGTTTGAATTTGAATATTTATGCTTTACAAGTATAAAAATTAAACAAAGAGCTTTTAGAAAATATCTTTTTTATTTCTGTTTTGTTCAATTTGTGAAGCCTTCTGCTCAGAACAAGCACTTCTTTCACTTGGAGCTGAATTTGGTCATGGGTTTGTGTCTCACTGGAAGTCAGCTGCTCACAAAAGTTTGCTGTCCATCTCTCCTTCACTGAGACTGAAACATTTATACACGGCTGAAGTTGCTACAGCTAAATCTACTCATGGAAAATCTCCACTTGGGAACTAGGAGCTAGATGGTTACCATAAAGATCATTAGAGCAGATCAACACCGTGGCTGCAGGCAGAAGAGCGGACTACTGGGAATAGGCCACTTAATCCAATCAGATATGGGTTCTGCAAACATCACACTATGAACTGATGCAATCAGCTGCACCACCAAATTTACTCTGTAGTGTGTAACCTAGAGTATATTGTAGAGAGACTGCAAATTTACTTCAGCATGGGCTGAATATCTACATAAACAGTAGCATTAAGGACTGAGAGCAAGCAGCGCAGACCTGGTGCAGTTCAGTAATCCTCTTAGACTGCATTAATTTAATTAAATATCATGGGACTTGCTTGGTTTTCAGTAGCTTTGCCACAGTTAAAAGATCTTACCTATATCTCTGTTTAAGAACATTGACAACAAACATGAAAATGAGTTAAACATCAAAACTCCCCATCTTTCAGATTGTACAGTAAACACTAAATATGAGTAACACTGTTGCAGCTATATTTCAGTTTCTCTCTTTTGTCCTGCAGGTAGCTGACACAGACATGTCTGACAGACTCATGGATTTGGAGGAGAATGCGACCCACACTGGTGAGCAAAATCATTGTGACATAGTAACAGCGCTTCTGTCAGGTGTCGTTATCTAAGAATCATTACACCTTAAACCTACAATTCAGCTATTAGTTTAGGGGAAAATACTTGACATTGTGATGTGCTTAAGCAGACAAATGGTTCTCAAAGAAATTGGCTTTAAACAGATGAAAGGAAGCTCAAAGTAGAGCCGAGAACAACTTAACAGATGCTCTAATCTTCTTTCTCTTGCGCAAGACTGAAGTAATTAGAGCACTTCCTACGAAGTTAAGATAATCCCTGCGTCAAAACAGGAAACGTTACCTCCCAGTGACAGATTCATGGTCACAAACCAGTCAAGGTTTTCTACTGGTTTTAATTATTTTAACATGTATCCCTATAATGCTATATGCATCATATTTGATTCTTACAGTTTCTGACACCTTTTGCAGCACTTTATGGTAAAAACTTTGCTCAAAACTCTGTTGTACACAATCTGATATACCTGATACCAGGAAGCAGAAGACTGCACTACAATAATTTTGGCATATAACACGGTAGTAAATGATGACTTCAAAAATCTTTTTTCAAATTTATTCTTCATATTTTGTTAAAAGGCCAAATAAAGACTTTAAAAAAAGTTAGAATTTTTTTTCGAGCTTAAAAATATGTGTTTCTTATTCGTTTTGATGGCACACCAACATTCATTAAGCACATTTCTTGCGCCATCACTCCCCAGCGGCATCCTGTGGCTGAGAAACTGCACTATGCAACTTTTTCCAGCCGGGACGCAGCGTGAAGTTGCAGCCATTGATTTCACACCATCACATACTGGAAAACATATAAACACACAGGGAGTTTTGAACACCCAACTATAGCGGATTTGGCAAGGAAACACAAGAAAACATTATCGGAAGAGAGGAAAAGAAAGAGAAGAAGGGACAGAACAAAAGACAAGACAAGAGTCAAGATAAGACTGTCTTTTCCTGGCTGGAATGAGTTCAGAGTACAGATAGGATGCATGATGGATGCCAGTCTAGCCGGGGCGCGTCACTGAGAAAATTACTAAAAGTTCTATAATGCGTCTTAAAAGGTGTCTTCATTTGTTTCCTGCATTTTTATTCTGTTTTTTCACCACTTGACTGTGTCAGCCAGCGTCTTAAAATAAACTGGTCACTGCACATCAGAATCTCAACACAAGCTGTTTTTTTTTTTTTTACTTTCTCATAGGTCCAAAAGGGGTCATCAATGACTGGAGAAGGTTTAAGTTGGAAAGTATGGACCGGGAAAACTTGCCACCTGCAAAGAAAGAGCTTCTAAGACAAATGTCATCCCCCGGTAAATCAAAAGAAGACTCCAGGGCGAACCTTAACCGCAAGGTACAGCCAAATACAGTCCAGGCCACATTTTGCTTTTTCTGGCATGAGATGTAAATTTTCTGTGGGAGATGATACTGAACAAAATGAATGAATCTCAAATGTAGCATGAAAGATTGATGCATAAGATGTGACTGTGAAAGAAATTTCCTAATGAATCCACTCATCAACAAATAACCTTGTGAATACTTAAATAGCTGCTGTGACTATATTGAAAGCGTAAATTGCAATTAATGTTTAAATTACATTTTTTCAGATGAGTGTCCAAGAGTATGAACTGCTGAAGGAGGAGGATGAAGGCTGTTTAAAGCAGTACAGAAGGCGCTGCATGGAAGAGATGCACAGCAAGCTCAGCTTTGGGCCCAAGTTTGAAGGGGTACATGACCTGGACAGTGGAGAGGCCTTCCTCGAAGTCATTGAGAAGGAGCATCACAGCACAGTGGTGGTCGTCCACATCTACAAGATTGGGATCAAAGGCTGCGAGCAGCTCAACAGTTGCCTCGACTGCCTGGCCACAGAGTACCCCACTGTAAAGTTCTGCAGGATTGATGCAGTCTCATCTGGTGCTGCCGAGCGTTTCTCAGATGAATATTTACCAACACTGCTGGTGTATAAAGCTGGTGAGCTACTGGGGAACTTCCTGTCCTGCGGGCAGCATCTAAATGAGGAGTTCTTTGCTACCGATGTGGAGGCCTTCCTCAACAGCTATGGCCTGCTGCCAGAGAAAGAGCTGCCAAAGTTGGAAGATGAGGAGGAAAATGACGTAGAGTAAACAGAGTTCGGTGTCTGGGGAAGAACAGAGGCTAAGTCAGGTGGCTGGAAAGAAGATCTGAAAGAGACAAATCATAAATAAGATATGACAAGTTATTCTTTTGGGCTTCAGCAAATAGGAAAATGCCCCTGTAGAACACTAGTGGTGGATCGTTTTCCAACGGGGAAATTTTACATCCAGATGAGGAAACTTCAGCATTCCAGATGTGAGAGATACTAAGTCAGTAAGTTACAGCAAGGTGAGGGGAGGCAGCTTTTCTCATCAGTAACCTGAAAAAAGCCAAAGCAAGCCAACTGTAACTATATTTGCAATGTTTTATTTTGTATTGTTAGGAAATCTTACTCGCTGTATGTACTTGGAATGATCCATTCATAGTTTTTTGTAGTATTTGATTGAGTTGATACGTATGCAAGGTGTTTTTAAAATTCAGGAGTCATACAAAGTGACATCGCCAGAGTTAATATAATGCTATACAAATACATATTGAATATTTCCATTGTGATCTACTAAAGATTACGATAAACTAAAAGAAGAGATAAGTTCAACCTCAGCTCTTACATTTAAAAGACCATACAGACATGGAAACATTTTTCTTCCAGTAAATACAGTATGAACCGAATTTTCATTAAAATAAAAATATGAACGGAGGAATCCGTATTTTTCTGTGTACTTGAAATATCAGCAGCAGCACAATATCATCATCATTATCAACTGATTGTTGTAGTTTTAGTTTCTTTCATTAATATCTGGATTTGTCAAAGATTTAGCAATTCAAACTGTGTACTGTCAAATGATCACAATAAAACAGTGACATTCTGTTTTGTATTTCATTAATTGATTATAATTCAAGACATTTCACCTGACAGCACTGTGGCTTAAAGTTTACAACTAATCTGTAACAGATCAGTGTACACTGAACTGCAGTCCTGTATATATTACTGTAGTATATTAATGCTATCCTTCAGACAGTAATTTCATGGGATGCCAAACAAATTTCAGACATGTTTGACAATAAATGTGTATCGTATTGTATCATAACGTGTTAATGTGGTTTGTTTTGTAATATCTCTGCTGCAGATGCATTAACACTATTTTGCTGTGACCTTTTAAGAGCAGAGCTATTTGATTCAGCTATGATGTCATCAGGCAGGTTTTGTTCCCTTTGCAATTTGCAGGGTTGTTCATGCAAACCCGAATGAGCCGTTTTTATTAAATGACTGATACAGCTTGATTAATACATACATGATTCATAGCATACAGATATCTATGGTGTATTTTATTGTAAGCATCTTTCCCAAAATGTTAACATATCTTCAGTCTGAGTCCCCAGAGTTAATTTTGCAAATCTTGTATCTTTTTAATCACCAATATCCATAACTGTTGGATGCTTTCTAATTCAGTCCTTCCATGCAAATTCTATAGTAGCTTATTTGCTAAACTATTTCAGTTGAATCAAGTGTTTGGACTTAATTAGTTTGCTTTATTTACATGAACCCAGAAAGTATTCAGTGCGAGAATGTGATTTTGCCCCCTCATTTATGTGAAATTATTTAGCAGACACATCACAGGTGAGGGCCAATTTTCAGGCTTCAGTACTGGAGCATTGTAGATAAGTCTGTACTCAGTCACCCACACTGAAAACCAACCTGTCTGAGGCCACGTTATGCAAGACTATTGTCTGAGAGATGTTTTGCGATTGTTGTTTATCTTCTTCACTTTCCTCCTATCAGTTTGTCTCGAGAATAATCAGATCTTTGTTTACGTGATCTTAAGCTGTGGAAATTTATACTGGAGTTTATGTGTGAAACTGTGCCAGGCATCCAAGTTTGAGATGACTTTAGCTCATTTTTCCTGATACCCTGAACCCATTCCCAAATTCTTTTTTTTTTTTTTTTTTGGGGGGGGGGGGGGGGGGGGGGGGGGGGGGGGTTTCTATATAGGAGGCAAAACCACATAAGTAATAGTGTTTTTTTCTAAACAGTCACTTTGTTGTTTCCTCATCAAGAGCAGAATTTGATCATTTTTCCTTCTTGCTTGGTTAGGTTTAGGCCTTTAAGCATCAGAAATTAGCTGGTGTTGTTTATCAAGAATCTTTATTGTCATTATGCAAGGCACAATGAAATTTAGTTCAGCAGCTCTGGCATAAGACATATAAAAGCCTACTTAAGATACAATGAAATAAATATAGAAACAGAATAAAATAATTAAAAACAGTGCAAATTAAGACTTTAAGGTGAGCAGCAGGATTAAATATAGAACACATTTTGCAGTGTGTTAATATTTAAAGTGCGGTGCTGTGTAATTGTCTGCATGGGTGACAATATTCGGTCTTTAAGTGGGTGAAGGATGGACGAGTACAGGGGTGGGGTGATGGATTTCACAGCTCTGGGAAAGAAGCTGTATCTCAGTCTGTTGATGCGGGTTTTTATGATCCTGCATCTCCTTCACAGAGGGAAGAAGCACAAACCGTTTGTGTCTTGGGTGGGTGGGGTTTGCAGCTATACGACCAGCCCTCCTTTAGACCCGACTGTCATACACAGAGTCCAGGTGTGGGAGAGGACTTCCCACAATCCCCTGTGCCGTTTTCACCACCTGAGCCAGGTCCTTCCGGTCTTGTGCAGTGCAGCTCCCATATCACACTGTTGCACTCAAACAAAGAATGCTCTCTATTGTTGCTCTGTAGCAGTTTTTCAGAAGCTGAGGGGAGAGTCCAGTCCTTCTGAGCTTTCTGAGAAAGAAGTCTTCAACAGGTGAGATGTGTCAGATTAGATGTGATGTGGATGCCCAGGAACAGGGCATGGAAAAGTGCTTAGTTAGGTTTAGAATAAAACCATGACTTGCCCTAAAGAGATTATCGTACAGTGTCCAACTACCATGCTTTTGAAATGTCCCTTGTCTTTACCTGCAGTTATTAATCCTACAAATGGGAAAGCCAGATACAGACCACTGAATACAGTCTTTCAAAAGTTGTGCTTTGTATAAAGAAATCATGTATAATTTGCTTTCATCTGCTGGAATAAAACTATTCTTTGTTTAGTTTCTATTTTAGGTTTTTTTTTTTTTTTAGATCAAGAGGAACACCACTGTCAAGGTGCTAGATTAATGTGGAAAGTGGTGTTTGTGTAACATCTGTCTACAGTTTCTGTATTTTATTGTTTAAATAAAAATTTTATGTATTTTAATGTTAAACTCATCAACTTAGTATATCTAAAAGTACTTCTTTATTTTAAAAAAAATGCATTTTGGGCTGTATCCTTTGCAAGTCTTTTTATATTGAGAGTTTTAATAAAATTGTGGGATGACTGTTGCAAGTTATTTGCATGGAGGGATGCGTGGCATACTGTAAGAGAAGAACTCTGAAAGCAGGTTGTCTCATGTCAAATGACCACATTTGGCTTGAGGCAAAGACTTGACTTCCCTGTGACCCCAGTGAGCTCCAGGCATGCCAAAACCATTACATAAAAGCGGGTTAAGATTTGTAAGTAACGACTTGCAATACTAGCCCACAATTTGATATGAAGGTAATCAAATTAAGTTGTCTCATATTTGGAGAAACTGCCAAACCACACATGCACAGCCATAGAAACAAAGGTTTGTTATCAAGTAGATCATTAATTCTGTCTTTATTAGAGACCGTTCAACAGGTGAGACATCAAAAATAATTCTTGATCAAAAAGAGTCATATCTGACCATGTTTGGGGGAAAGTTAAGAGACTTGATCCACTATAAATATGCAAATAAATAAAAAAGTCATCTGCTTAATAATCTACTGACTACAAACTACAACCTTGCAGCTATGAGTCATACATCAGACAGCTGTGGCATGCTCCTACCAGTCTACTGCTGATATGTTCAGCAGTGCATCGATAGATGTGTACATCCAGTCTTGTAAATGAAAATTTAAGTTGCACTGTTTAGATATTTTAAGTCATTGACTCATTTAGCTACAGTAGTGCATTGATGATTTAAAACCTAATTCAAACTCGATGTAATTCACTGGGAGTGATAGCAATGCTGTTTGCAGTATCATTTGCCATCCTTCTGTTTTCCATTGCTTATCTAGGACTGGGAAGCAGGAAAAACAGTGTACGTAAGCACAGATGCAGCAACCTTCACAAGCTTTTCCCAAAACAGAGGCAATCCCAGGCCAGCTGAGAGGTTTAATCTCCCAAATGAGTCCTGGATCTGCCCCAAGGCCTTTTTCTGGAGGGACATGACAGAAACACTTCCCCTGGAGACATACGGAAGGCATCCTGACCAAGTGTCCAAACAATCTTAACAGGCTTTTTGACAAGAAGGGCAGCGTCATTTGCTCTGAATCCCTCCCGGATGACCTTCCAAGCCCCCTAAAAGTTTAGAGATGCAGATTAAACTCTGCTGGAGCAGAATTTCATACTTTTGACCATACTTTAGTAAAAGGAATAATTTATCAAATTTTAGTGAATGCTTTTAACATTACCATAATCTTCCTTTCCTTTTTTCTTCTAGGCAATGTTTTACTCTGATTATCAGCTTGATTTATGCTTCATTATATCAACATTTCATTGCATTTATTTCCTTCTGTATACCATCTTGCCGGATTAAGATGGTTAATTATATAATTCAGGTACATGTTTTCAAACTTGTCAAGGTTTATGAACAATGCGTGTCATAGTTCTCTCAATTCCACTGTTAAATAGAACAATAAGGGATAATTCATAATATGTTAGCATAATTTTGCATTTGTTTAGGTGGGCTTTAGAAGAATGTCTAGACAGGTATTACTTTTACATAACTTCAAGACGTAAGTTTCAATAATGGCTGACATGTTCACTGCACGGAAGGTCTCGTGTTTTAATTAGTCAAAATGCAAGAACTTAAATACTGTAACACGCTAATGCATATTTCTCTGAGGATATATGCATTTGTGATTCCACTGTACCACATCTGGCATCAACTGTATAGCCTCTGGCTATTGATGCCCCACTTTCCCAAAATAGCGTGTCTAACATTTATCAGAACTTTTATAACGCGTCCTTCCAAAGCTTTCCGAGCAGAGAGAAGTTTTTCCCCGAAATGCCCAAACATGTCAGCTAGATGGGCTGATGCCGACCTTGTCTATACTGTATGCAAAAGTGCTGTCAGCAGTTCAAAACATCATCAATCAATCCACAAAATTCCCACGAACGACAGGAGATAGTACACACAAAAAGGTTTGATTGAGTTTCAGTCACACATCACAGGCATGAGGAGTAGGAACGGCACAACATGCTTTCAACAGAGCTGAGATTCAGTGGCAGTAGCAGAGATTCCTTGCAAGATCTGAAAGAAAATTACAAAGCCAGATGATTTCTTATCTTAGTTTAGAATTTAAAAAATTAGAGAGAGGACACATTTAGCTTCAATTTTTTGCTGCACTGACACATGCTAAACCACTGGCTTCCTTTACTAAGCAGATTTACTAAGCTAACTGGGTAACTTTTCTGAGTACAGCTGAGAACAGCTTATGCGTGTTAAAGGTTTGGGAACGTTCCAGATTCTCTCAGCCACCCAAATAACTCTGTGAACTTTCTATTTGTAACAGACCCCAAAGTATGAATTGACTCATGGCTCCACTCAAACAAATGTTTACCACAATGTTTACCCCTGCACAGACCACCTGATACCACCCCCCACTTGGACTTTTTGTTTACGCTGCTTTGCTAATTGGAAAACTTTTATCCGTTTCATGTTTGGACTTTTGGAAAGCCCAGCTGTCGCGCTCTACTTCATCCACATAAAAAACCCATTTCAATGAGATGATGTCAGGACACAACAGGGGAAACCTGTTTATGTTTTGCCAAATATGGACATCGGATGTAGGAGTGATGACATAACAGCAACACTCACTAGCTCTCATTGTAAATAAAAATCTATTTCAAGTCACATTATTTGGATAATGCCAAAATCTTAATGGCTCCCTAAATCTTAATGGTGCATTGATGATGCAAAACCTGTTTGACTCATGTATGTGCCTAGTGAGACTTAACTTTTCAAATGTAGACTATGATTATGACTAAGATAGAGGAGGAAAAAATAAACCTTTATAAAGTTAAAGGGGGTAGGATGTTAGAGGAAACAGACATCAAGCGTAGGAGCATCAGAATGAACAACAACGCAGTAACTCCTGCAGAAAGATAAATTGCAGTTAAAAATAAAAAAAAAACACTCCAAAAGAATTTCTCTGCCTTTGGGTTGGTCTTTCTGATATTTCACATGCTACATTTACCTTTCAAGTTGTTTCAGATTACTTCAGTCAGATGTAATTAACAAGAGAAAAATCACTTGTCAGAATGAATCATACATTAGATACTTCCACCATAGACAGTAATGTCCATGCATCTGATATTCATGTTGTTCGGGGCAAGTCTTGACAACCAACATGACTCAGCTTAAGGGGTTTGCACTGTAATGTTGCTATCGGTCACTGTACATCTCAGTATCCAGGTGTGACAGCCAGGTAAGAAAATAACTATGCTGCCTGCAGCTAAAGTTTACCGCAATTCCTCTCAGGTTCATGTTGTCTTTTGTTCTGTAGAAGTATCCCAACGATTTTGAACCTATAAGCCACTGAAGCATTTGTCAGAACTCGTCCAGACAGGGTTTGAACACCCACCAGATTGACAAATGACAGGTACTGAAACTGTGGAAGTGATCAAAGCCAATGTATTGAGGAGTAAATGAACTCAAAGCATACAGCATTACTCTGATTAAAACAAGTAAAACCTGTGGAGTTTTCAAATACGGAGTTTTCAAAAACCCTCCAAATTCCCTGCTTTGTTTTTAATGTAACCAACCATTGTTAAAATTAAAATTGCTATTAACCCATATAGATGTCCCCTGGGGCAAGACATGATGTACAAATATGTATTTTACGATTTAAAATTCTTGAGATATGAATGATGTCTTCCATTCCAGGGTACAATGACTGTAGATCCCGTGAACACTTATTTCTGAATGCAGATGCAATTTATCTTTGAAGCCACACGGTACCCCAGTAGCAGATGATACTGCCACAAAAACAGTCCCGTTACATCAGCAAGGGTCCAGTAAAATATTTAGTCCACAAGTGTTTTATTCATAAAAACCTATTTTAGGCAAAAATTTAAAGACTTCATGGAGTTAACTTTCTGTAAACTTAGAAAAATTAAGGAAACCTTGGGTGGATTGCCGCTTGGCTATAGCTGTTTCAACCATATAATCAGTTGAAACTTACCATTGGAAAACCTGTTTATTTCCCTTCTAAATGATACCGCATTTATAAGTAAAATACATTTGTGGGAGTAACAGAGCAGTATGTGGATTGCACAAATGAAAAACTTGCCAAACCTTCTCTGCTAATGATAAAGACTTTATTCTGCTTTTGACACTATTCAGAGCTTCTGAACAGTGTCAAAAGCGGGCACGCCAGAGTGCCCAGCATAATGGAGGGTGTGTGAGAGGATGGACGGTAATCAGTAACATGCTTCGATCATTGATAATCATATAATTTCCACATGCACAAAAGCTGTTGCATACAGAAAATACATACAGCGTCCCTATATGCTGCATATACTTGTGGCAAGGCACACAACAGAGGGCCTGGGCAAGATTTCATCCCCATCCTCCCAGGTGAAAGTCATGCATGCTGACCATTCCGCCAAAGGGACATCCCTGTGGCCAAGTAGCTATAGGGGGCATGATCAGTCGTAGGCATAGTGACGTGACCCCACACTGTCACATACTGCATTCCCCCCTTCTGCGCCATTCAGTTGGGATTGTTGAATCAAAATGTGTGAAGATGTGGAGAATGCAGTGCTGATTGCAGAGGGTAACAGTTTTTTGTGGAGGCAGTGGAATAGTGTGGGGCGGCACCTCCGCAAGAGGTATCTTAAAGCAGAGATATCAAGATGAGATTCTGCAAACAGTGGAAGATATGTCAATGAAAGCACATGTCAGAGCAAGAGCTAAGGGCTACATTGAGTCCCTACTGAAGCGTGAAACAGTGCTTAGGCTACAGCACAAATATTCTGGAGGGTCTTTGAGGTCACCTCACCACTCTCAAGATACCTTCAGAAAAGTAACATGGATCTCATCACCGCTCATAGGCTTGTAATGGGGGCCCTATAGACAGCCTTAAAACATGCACCAGGGACATGAATGGTGTCAGTCATCAGACAATGATCCAGTCATCAAAGTGGCCGAGACCGTGTAATGCTCAAACGCTTGCTGACACAGTAGAGTACAACCCAGTTGAAGTCAGTAGAAGTTGAAATCTGTAAATGTCTGCGTTGGTAAGCTTCTTGTTTCATTTAATTTCATTTTCATTGTCATTGTAGACTTCCATCATCATGGCTTCACACACACAAAAGTGTGTGTTTTTGACTGGCTTGCCTGTAGTCAAGAATCATGTTTTGTGTTGTTAAAATAAAAGCAGTCTATTTTTGTTTATAAAGAGTCCACTGCCCCAAAAATAGACAAAAATAGATGATTTCAACCCCAGTCCACCCCTGGTGGCAATCCTGTATCTCTACATCTTAGCAAGTCCCTTGCTTCTCAAATGTTTCAATAGTTTTTCCAATATATCTTGTGTCCTCAGACGACAAACACTGGCACAGAAATTTGGCAGTGGGGGGGGGGGGGGGGGGGCACTCAACTCTGCTGCAGGGGAATAAAAGACTTTCCATGTTCTGCCCCAAACCACTTTTACCATTTATTATGATTATTATTATTTTAATCAATCAAACCCAAAATTAATTTACTTTCTTTGCTAAGAATGGATACCTGCACCCGGAAGAACTGTTGCATTTGGGAGTGTATTGTTATGCGTGCAAGTGGAGCCTTGTGATTTCTGGATTTTGGTTGGGAGTGAACAGTTTCTCATAAATGAAAAAACCCCGATTTAATTATATCCTCTTTCGAGATGATACGTACGTGCAATCACTCACCACGAACAAGTGCTGCACGCCTGCATATCCGTCCATGCTTAATCTTTCTATGCGTGTTTGGCGCCATCTAATGACTGTCAATTAATATTTCAGGTTAACTAAGAGGACAAATAATAAACTTGCAAATACAGAGTATAGTTTAAATAATTTACCTACGTGTTCATTTTACTCATATTTGAAGTGACTATAACACGTTTCCGGGTGGGCAAAGCAAACCATCGCTAAACCCTAAACCGCATGTTGTTCACCTGCAAAACAATACATTTCCCACAATGCTCCAGGAGCACCGACCACGATCGTAAATGTTAACTGCGCTTGCTCGAGCCTTGTTGTGGGAAAAATGGCGGCACTGCTGCTACAAGAATTGGAGGCTTCCGAGCTCTCCAAGCTGCCTAGAAACATTCAAAGTAAACTCGAGAAAATTTTTACAGACCAGCAATATAAAATCGATTCCTTGAAAGCACAGCAGGAGCAATTCCGAGTTGACTGCGGTAAGTTATTCGCGGCTAAACTGCTAGTAAGCGATGCTAAAGTGTCTGTCTCAGCATAGCATGCTTGTAAGTGAATGAAGCAAAGACAGTCAGTTAACTTTGAAAGTACATGCATAGTAACCGTATCTGGTCACAGTTTAATACTTTCTGACAACGCCTTTATGTTTTGTACAGAACTCAACGTCTAAAAATACCATAACCCACCTTGTAAATGCAACAAGTGCTAGCATCAGTGGCTAGCAGCTAGTGTTGACGTTAATACTATCACCACGGCCTGAGAGTTTTGCAAATAGTTCTTAAATTGAACAATTAAGTTCGTGGTTTTGCTTTCTTTCTTCGTTCAGAGCAACAATTTTTTGAAAAAGTCAAACAACTTGCCCAGTGTCAGGAGGAGTTTTTGTCCCAGACTCAAGAACATCTTAAACTCAAAGAGGAGATTACCCAACTCGGTAAGAAAGGAGCATGTTGCTGCATTATTTATACATTTAACTTAATGCGCCTTCATTAAGTTGTACTTATGCATAACATCTTTGCTTCAGGTGAAGAACTGAAAGGGGTACGTGAGAAGAATGGAGAATATGAATCCACCCAGGAGAAGCTGTCATCGGAGCAGGTAAGCCAACACATAAGAAAACTATTAATGTAGGCCTGTTACTGCCTAATTGAAAATTCCCAGAAATATGTTGAACTTAAAAAAAGAAAAACGGCATGTAAACACATTTGACCAAGTGATTCAACCACATTATTCACATACTTATCTTTGTATGTATAATATGGAGGTATACTAGTTTTTTTGTTAAATGAAACGGCTGTTTTCACACTTGAAACATTGCCACTCTCACTTACAAGCAGAAGTTGCTCATGTCAGACAAATTCTTTCAACTGAAAAGATTATAAAGTAGAAAGCAAAAAGGAAGTGGACCACAGAGTACTACAGGAATCTCTGACTTCTTTACAGCAAGGATCCCAGACAAAGCTAATAAACTAACTACTAGTTCAGACTGATGACAAAGAAAGCAGAAACACTACCAACTTGTGCCGTGACTTGCAGGGGATCTTTCACACAGTTAATTGCACTATTCACATAATTTATTGACATTTACACTTTATTGTAGAAAAACTCTAACTTGCAATGTTATCTGATTTCATTGATCAGTTCACCTTATAATCCATCATGATATTTTTGGAAGATTTCAGATACAATCCATTAACTGTTAAATATTTGAGCTCCCTCTGCAAGCCCTGTGGTTAATGTCATATATTTGTTTAGACTTTGCTGTCAAAAGCCAAAGAGGAACTGGAGGCAGAGAAGCAAGAACTTGTACGGACACTGGAGAGGAGATCCTTGGAAGTTGAACATTTAAATGGTATTTCAGTATAAATTCACGCAGACTTTTTCTTTTAAGTTGCTCTTTGAACACATCACTGATCTTTTTTTTTTTTTTTTTTTTTTAAATTATTGCTTTACCAGATGACTTAAGACAACTCAATGATAAATTAGTTGAAGTCAACACTTCTAAGATGGCTCTGCAGATGAAGTTAGATGAGCTTGAAGCAGCAGAAGTGAACATCAAAGTGAGTTGTACCATATTTGTGGGTTTTTGGGAGGGGGGTCCCTCTGTTATATGCTTGTCCCTCTGTTATGTGTTTGGCTTTATAAAGAATTACTAGCTGATGTTTTGTTTTGTTATTCCAGTACAAGGAGAAGCGTATGGAGCAAGAGAAGGAGCTGCTGCATGACCAAACATCTTGGCTGAAAGAAGAGCTGAAGGCCAAGACAGAAGAGCTGTTGTCCCTTTCCAGGCAGAAGGGTAATGAGATCCTGGAGTTGAAATGCACCTTAGAGAATAAAGAAGATGAGGCAAGTTTCATTTCTTTGTTTTTGTTCATTCCCTCATTGTTTATTTTTTGATCTGTCTTTGATTTACGCTTTAGTTGCCTATGTGGTGATTTTTACTTTTTAATTCAGTTCTTAAGTAGTTACTTTCTCTTCAGTACTCATTGCATGTCAGCTGTTTTCTGTGATAAACTGATTTAGGGTCTTTTTTCTGTTTGAGGTTGTATTATATTCTAATCCGTTGTTATTTTGATTACCAGTTAAATAAACTCCAAGATCAAGTGGCCAGTTTAAAAACCTCAAATGAGCACCTACAAAAACAAAATGAGGATGTGATTGGCAAATTGAAAGAAGTAAGTATATTTCCCTTTTGTGTAGTTTTAATTGGCTAGCAGTATTTTTGGTTTTGAAGTTACGGAATTAGCAGTTTAGATTTTATGTTAGTAATATATTAGAGCTGAGTAATTGAATTAAATTGTGATGTTTGGTTTTCTTTTGTTTCCAGGCTAAGGAACAACGAGCCAACATGGAGGAAAAGTTCAGAAATGAACTTAATGCCAACATTAAGCTTTCCAATTTATATAAGGTGCAGATGTGAAAAAGCAAACGTGCTTTGCTTTTAAGTACCAGGACATCAAATCCCTATTTTTATGAGTTTTAGTTTAATGCATCAACTGTCAGTGCTTTGCAGTCACAGAGCGTGTTGTGTGAAGACTGTTTTGTTATTTGCTTGGTGGAGTTTTTAATGGTAAAACTTGACTATGTGTTATTTCAGGGAGCATCTGCGGATTCTGAGGCAAAAAGTGAGGAGCTGGGTCATGCAGTGGAGGAGCTGCATAAGCTGCTGAAAGATGCTGGGGAAGGTAAGTCTACTGCCAAATAGTCGTGACTATAAAAATGCATTCTGTTTGGTTTTTCTCCATCCTTGACCAATAAAAAATATTACATTAATATTTTAATTTGGTGATTTATTGTTTATTTAGATTTTAGTTTATCTCAAAAATTTGTCCATCTGTTTTTTCAATCATAGCAAACAAGGTTCTTGAGGAGAAACTGCAGGAAATTAACGGTGCCACAGAGAAATCTGCTAATGATTTGAAGGACAGGATCAAGAGCCTCGAGAAAGAGCTGGACAATGCCAATGAACTTCTTTCAAGTTCTAAGCTTAGAGGTCAGTTTACTTAATTATTTACATCACAAAGTAGATCTCTTTTTTTCTTGAATTCATTTTAAGACGGCACCAGGTTTACTTTGTGTTTCTCTGCAACTAAATGTCATATGATCTGTTGTCTATTTTTCCTGATCAGGCCCTGTTGGAACTTCTGTGTTGACAGAGGAACAAATGACAACAATGTCACCAACAGCAGCTGCTGTTTCCAAAATAAAACCAGGCATGAAGCTGACTGAGGTATGTGAAGCTTAGTTTTATTGCTTAAATTGTAAACTTTTTTTTTTTCCTTAATAATGTTATTGACTTCTTGTCTGAGCTGTTGTTTCTACAGATTGATGCTGAAATCACATTAAAGCACTGTTTGTTTCTTCTGTATTTTAACATGAGATCCGTTTTTAGCTCTACACAGCATATCTGGAGAGTCAGGAGCAGCTGCAGTTGGAGCGACTGGAGAATAAACGGGTCAATAAGTATCTAGATGACATTGTGCAGGAAGTAGAAGCAAAAGCCCCCATCCTCAAACGGCAAAGGGATGAGCACGATCGCATGCAGAAGTCTGTGGCCAGTCTGTCTGCCAAGCTGGAACAGGCTGTCAAGGTGTGTAACGTAGAATTACACGTCTGTGGAGTAGCTGCTTTAGTTTTTCCTTTCCCTGCAGTGGAATGAGTGAAAACTAACTCCCTACAGTGAAAATGCTGCTCCTCTGTACGGTCTGATCGGAGTGTAGGTGTTTGATTTTAAATGTGTTTGTGGCAGGAGGTGCACCGTAAGCAGAACGAGGCTGATGAAGCCAACAAGCGCTCATCTGTCCTGGAAAGAGACAACCAAAGGTTTGAACTCCAGCTGGCTGACATGGCTCAACAGGTGGGCTTATGTTCTTTGTCATACTTTTGTCGCACGTGTTGTGATTTTGACCTCTATTAATGCGTAGCATCCTCACTGCCAGGTTCGTGTGCTGCTGATTGAACTGGAAGAAGCTCGAGGAAACCACGTGCTTCATGAAGAAGACGTTAGCTCAGCTGATGTCAGCAGTACATCAGAGGTGATCACCCAGCACTTGGTGACCTTCCGCAGCGTAGAGGAGCTTCAGAAGCAAAACCAGCGTCTTCTTGTGGCCCTCAGGGAGCTCAGTGATGCCCAAGAGAAAGAGGAGTTTGAGGCCACTGGCAATAAGTATGTATGCTGATAATTGTTCTTCATTGTTGGTTAGCCTGCTTAAAAAACAGGAGATGTTGTCATTAAAATTGTTTAAGAGCAGTAAGCACTAAACACCAAAAGTCTATTTTAAATTTAATATTTAGAAACCCACATTTGGTAGCATAAAACTGGACTGATCCCAATTCACTGCCTCAGGCGTGGAGAGCTGGAGCAGAGTTTGGAGAAAGCGCAGGCTGAGTTGGAGTCTCTAAAGGAGCAGCGAAGCCAGCAAATTAAGATGACAGAGTCTATCGTGAGGCAGAGGGACATGTACCGTGTGCTTCTGGCTCAAGCAACTGGAGTCAACTTCCCACAACAAGGTAATGTCGATGAGGAAGAATGAGCAATATATGACGGATGCAAGTCAGATTATGCATTTAGGGCTGCATGATTCATGTATACATGTTTCTACCTCATCAAACTGCTGCCATTTCATTTAGTCCAAATACACTGAACTGTTACTGCAGTTCCATTTATGCATACAAACTCCTGTTTTTTTGGTCTTAGGTACCCCACCTGAAGAGTTCTCTCTGACCACTACCCCCCGACGGTCACCAGCAGCAACTCCCACTACAGGGACACCTACTGCTCTCGTCACCATGGCTACAGATTCTGCTGAAGCATTAGAGGCCAGGGCAGCCTTGCGACAGGTGAGCATCATGTTTCATTTAAAGCTAAAGCTCTTTAAGATGTTCCTTTTGTAACTTTTTTTTTTTTTTGTCTAAAGCTTCAATGAGGTTTGGACTGAAGTGTACATAATCAGTACAGCCCAGTGTATGTTGACTCCTGCCTGATATGGTGGTAATCTCTAGATTTCCCATTACTCAAAGATAGGCACACTTAACTTAAGTAATTAAACGAATTATGACTATGACCTCCTTTCATGACAAGTTCAGATTGTGTGATGCTGCTCGTGCCTGCCCCCAGGTGGCATTGTATTTCATGTGAGAAAGCTGTATTCATTAATTTTACCATCTTTGTACAGTGCAAAAACTCTAACCTTTTTCTATTTCAGGGAATTGTTTAGGGAAAATGCCCTTGGGGACATTTATCTTTCTTTGTCTTTTTTTTAAACTGCTTTAAACAAAAAAGCATCAATGCTGAAAAGCAATATCAAAACTTTTACCTTAGAGTACAGGTACAGGTAAAATACAGGTAAAGTTCAAGTCTCTCTGAATGCTCACAACTAGGCATTAACTAGTGATTTTACCAGCCTGCTGTAACTGGATCAAAGGAGGGTGTACACTGTTATTCATCTTCTAAAAACCTGACAGGACAAACTTATCTGCTGTTAAAGTGAAAAGAGTCTTTGCATCTGCAGTTGCAGGAGGTGTTTTCCACCTATAAGAAGGAGCGCGTGGAAAGCGACAAGGCGATGACCGAGCAGAACGAAAAGCTCCAGGAGCAGCTTTCTGATCTTCACTCCCAAAATGCCAAGATATCTACCCAGCTAGAGTTTGCCTCTAAGAGGTAAATGCGGACAACACCTGTCATTCATTTCACAAAACTAAGCTTTGTCTTCCTCAAAGGGATGCAGTGTAACTTTTGACCCAAACATTAGCCTAACAGAGATAATAGGTTATTTCTGGAGTCTATATACAGCACTTGACACATGTTGATGCTCCAAGGGGGCAGCCCTCCTCAAAAACCAGGCATTATAACTTTGCAGGAGCGGATCCGTCTCTCATTGGATCATGTGGCCTGGAGCACTTTGCTTTATGGCTCGGTGATCTTGTTATCGGCTGATCAAAGTGACCACAATTCCAAAATAGACAAATAGAGACTGTTTAACTTTGAGACAGTTGTATGGCCTTTGGGAAGTTAAAGGGTTAGGTCCCCTAGTGGCCAAAAGTTACACAGTATCCCTTTAAAAGCAACAAAATGTAACATCCTTCTCTACACTTATAGGTATGAGATGCTGCAGGACAATGTTGAAGGCTACAGGAAAGAGATTGCTTCCCTGAGAGAGAAAGGCCAGAAGATGTCTGCTGCCACTCAGAAGCTCGAGCAGACCATCCTCACATTGAATGAGGATCTTAAAGCTGCCAGGGAGAAACTCTCCATGGCAGAGGTTTGTCTTTTATCCATCATCCAATGTTGTTTCTGGGTTGTTATTGTTGTTTCGTTTTCTTTAAATTATTACTGCTTGATGAAATGTTGATTCATATACTAATTTATCTCACCTTAACTTTCAGGGCCATGCTGAGAACCTGCGCAAGGAGAGAGATATGTTAAAGCTGGTTGAGTCCAAGCTGAACCAGGAGAAGGAGACTATCCTGGGCCAACAACAGAGCCAGAACCTCCTGCTGACCAATCTGCAGACTATTCAGGTGATAAATAAGCTAACGTTTCTACCCACAGAAACACACAGTACAGAATCAAAATGTTACAAAAATGCTTTTCTCTTCAGGCAACTCTTGAGCGTACAGAGACTGAAACACGCCAGCGTCTCAACAGCCAGCTAGAAAAGCAGGAGCGGGAGATTTCTCAGCTGCAGAAGAAACTGGGACAGGAAGTGGAACAGCGCCACCTGCTCAGCAGAAATCAAGAAGTAAATGCCATATTTAAGTATCCTCTTTGGCAAATTAATAACAAAATATTGTTAAACAAAATCCTAACTGTAAGCCCTGCTATTTTTGTGAGTTGGGGTTCTGTTGGTGCTCTTATACTTTAAGACTAAAGTTAACAGAAATGGATCAAACTAGGATTACTAATTAAAGTATTTCATAACTTCATCTTTATCATTTGTAGATCCAGCTGATGGATGTAAAAAGGCAGCTGGAGACACAGATGGCTTTACATCAGAAAACGAAGGAGTTGCTGAATGCTGCTGAGTTGGAGCTCAACACCCTGAGGATGCAGCAAGGCAGCATTGACGCACGACACACTCTGAGCGCTCCATCCACACCCATCATCAGAGGTTGGCATAAAAACATGTTTACAGACAGAAGTATTTAAAAAAAAAAAAAAAAAAACATCTGAATATGCACAGTGGAATCCATATTCATACTTGAAATAAGCGATTTATTGCTTAGCTTCCCAGTTGTTTAATTTATCATAAAAATGGTGAATAAAATAAAATAAAATTTCTCAAATTTTAAAAATTTCTGCTTTCCTGTCCACTGACCCAGATTTGTATTTGGCCTACTTAGTTGCACTGAAACTGTGGTCTCTAGTTCTTGTTTGTGTGACCTGACAAGCAGTAAAAGAGCTCAATTAAAGTCTTAAACCACACTTTGTTAAAAGACTTTTAACAATGGAATGGGAGTTTCATTAGTCTACAATGCATCCTCCCCAATTAAAACCCCAAATTGTTTGACCCAGTTGCAGGCCTACAGGGTTCAGATCAAGACAGAGAGGACCTCCAAGGCCGGCTACAACTGGCTGAAACCCGAGCTGAGGAGCTGGCAGAGAGTCTCAGGACTACCACCTCCAGTATGGAGCAGTACAGAGCCATGGCTCAGAGTCTGGAAGAGTCCCTGGACAAAGAGAAACAGGTTGGAGCCACAGTTGCTAAACTAGAGATATTTGTGCTTGAGAGTCCTTCAGCTTGTAAACAATTAACAGCTCTTCAGAAAAGTAGAAAATGGAGAATTGGTTGGGTCATTGTGTTGTATAAAAATGTGTTTTCATTACATTTATAAACGCCCAGTGTTG
Source organism: Atherinomorus stipes (assembly GCA_023101725.1). NCBI lineage: Eukaryota > Metazoa > Chordata > Actinopteri > Atheriniformes > Atherinidae > Atherinomorus > Atherinomorus stipes. The sequence continues at coordinate 3,129,098 of JALJCO010012340.1, forward strand.
TTCTGATTTACACAGATGGCTTATAGATCAGCTTAATTTCGGCCATTAGGAACCACCCTAGCATTACAAGAGTACATGATATTTTGAGTAAAAAAAAAAAAATTTCTAAATTGAGTTTATAACTGAAAACAAAAATGAAATCTAAAAAAAGCAGTCCATTTTGGTTCATATTTTGACTACTACTCAATATTCTAGGGCATTCATACCAGCGGTAACTCCTGTGACATGGCTTTGTAATAAGTATGATATTACATGTATGATTAATATAATGTAAAATGTATATGATGTAATAGAAGCTATAATACTTTAATTTTTACAGGAGAAGAAACAAAAAAGCTGGGGGGTAGAACGGAACAGCCCCCAAAGAGTATTATGATTATTAATCATCATGTGACAGCTGAATGCTGTCACAAAAAAGGTTCATTTAGTCCTAATGAAACTGTTTCATGCAGTGGAGTCGCGTTAAAAATCCTTAAAGTTTATATCTCAGATAACATGCTGGAATAAACACCTACAGGTGATCCATTTTAAGCCACTACCGCGACGTGCATTCTCCATTTACAGGAGGAAAAACTCCGGCTGCTCCTCGCTGGAGCGACTGGTTCCTCCTCCATCTCACTGATTAAACTAAAACAGGTCTATAGACCTCCATAAACTGGGGTTGGTTCTTCCACCGGAGAAGACAGTTTAAACCGACCGGCAGTCACTAACAGGACAGAGAAATGAAACCTAAGATGCAGTTCACAGCTGGGAAATAGCGTGATCTGCATCAGCGCAACAAGGATAAAACTATTAAAAGTACATGTGGGCTTCGTCACAAAGCCAATAATGAAATATATTAAATCTAGGATATTTTAGGGGGGTTAAGAATGTTTCAGGGGCTCCAGTTTCTCTAACACAGCCTAACAACATATTTGTCCCTGGTAGAGTTTAAAAACACTGATAATAGTGTCTGATTTTGTATTTGTATTTGTATTTATTTATTTATTTAAAAGGCAATGCATTTTTAAGCACATATACATTAAATGTAAAGGTACAAAATTGCAGGATTATAGCCTAGGCTAATTTCCATCCTCTGTCCCCCTTGAGCAAACCAGCCCATTTTGAAGTGGTTAATGTGTTTTCTGAGGCGAGCTCTGTCCGCGGTGCTGGAGCCTCATGTGAGGATGCAGGGATGGTAGCGGAGAAACTCTGAAAGGAACACACACCTGCAGCTATGCTGTCATGTTCACCAGGTAAACCAGGTCTGGTAGGGGAGGGGGCGCCCTGCCTCTGTAATGGTTTGAAACACTGAAATAGAACCGAACATGCTTTATTTCACCTTTTTGAAGTATAATACATTATCTCAGTGGGTCTACACGGGCCGGACATTTTGCTCTCACAGGCCGCTAATTGGGGACCCCTGTTCTAGGGGTTTGAGATGCTCTCGGAAACTTGGCGGTGAGACATGACTTTTGTACTGACTTCATGTTTGTAAATGCCCACTTACCAGGTGACTGAGCAGGCTCGCTCAAACATTGAGACCCGTTTGAAGGAATCTGAGGAACAGCACCGCAGACTGGAAGAAAAGCTCCTGGAAGCAGACAAAGAAAAGCAAGACTTGGAGGAACAGAAGAAGAGAGTTGTGGCCTCTCTGGAGGAGCAGGTATGAAAACCTGAATTGCAAGCCTATAAATATTTTTTAGATATTTGTTTTAAAAGAATGCAGATACATTTGAAACCTTTTACTTGTACAGTAGGTCTGTTTTTCCATGATTTCTTTTTATTTTAGCTAATTGTTTTTGTGGGATGACTGTTAGATGAATAGTCTGCAGAGAAGTCTCAGCAGCGCCCAGGCAGATCACCAGGCGGCGCTACAGCAACTGGCCATTGCTGAAACCCAGCAGCAGCAGGCTCTGCAGGACAACCAGGAGCAGGTATGCAGCTGTGGTAGTAGTGAAGTGTGATCAGATACAACACATGAATTTAATAAGTGATCTTGGTTTTAAAAAAGACCCAAAGTTGTTATTTCTAATAACTGTGGCTTAGTCCGCTTATGGGGCTGAGATGTTAATTCTTCAGTTTGTCAGGTTACTGCCAAAGTAGCTTATAAATAATGCAGATAACGGTGAATGAGTTTTGTTGTAGTTTGATTGAAATGGTGCTGCAGATTTTTGCATTGCTACCACTAGCCCGTTCACAGTGGGCTGGGTCGGCGGGCCGGACGGCCACGTTTTTGCGCTCCACAGATAAAAACTGGGACGGGTCCCTTATCCGACCCGACCCGGCCTACTTTTGGTACCCTTGGTAGGGGTCTGATCTAACCGATCCGGACAAGGGTGGAGCTAACACACAGATAGCTGATTATTGAAAACCGTTCCGGGACCAGCGTAAAACAAAGCAGGGGCACTCCTTGTTTTGTACGGGGTGCGGTGTTTGGTTAACGGCGTTAAACGGCGTTACACGGCGATGATGTCACGCGATCACATAGCAGCGCTGTCCAGTTAATTCTCCACCTCCAGAATAAGGGTACAGGTTGCTGTGGGGACGCAGCGTGAAATCAACACATCCGTACCCAAAACCACCCGATCCGGCCTGGCCCGACCCGACCTGACCCAGACCCGCGGGTGGAAACAGGGCTTAAGAGCACCATCTGTGACTGTGGGAAAAACAATAATAGAGCCTTGCCCAAAGTATGTTAAAATGATCTGAAATCTTCTTTCTTCAAGGCTAAGCTGGCAGCTGAAGCTCAAGATAAGTATGAGCGGGAGATGATGTTGCATGCAGCTGATGTGGAGGCCCTGCAGGCAGCGAAAGCTCAGGTCCAGCAGGCTGTGGAGCTCAGACACCAGCTAGAAGAGAGAGCCCAGAGGGTCAGTGCTGAGTTACTGGAGGCCAGAGTCTCCTGGGAGGAGCAGGAGAAGATCCTCAAGGTTGGTAATAGACCTTTTTCTAAAGATGCTTTTCATGAACCGTCTGTAGTTGTGTTTTAGCACCAAGTCTCAAAAGCTTACATTTTATTTATTGGTTTGTGATTCAGTTTTCTTAAGGTTATTGTAGTTGCGATAACATTCCTCATCTTACAGGAAGAGACGTCCAAGATGGAGAGCCGTTATGAAGACCTGCAGAGGCAGAACACCCTCCTGCATGAGCAAGTCCAGAAAATGAGCAGCAACATGGCTGCTAGCATGCAGCGTGCCAGTCAGAGTTCCTTAAACATATCTCTGACGGAAGAGGGAAAATCTCAAGACCAGCTTTTTGAGATTCTCAGGTAACTTATTGATTTTTGATCCTGTCTAATAGTTGAGGATTCATGCTTATCAAATCTAAGGGATGGGGTGCCATTCTTAAGTTTGGATTCCCGCTCTCCATCACAGGTTTGTGCGTCGGGAAAAGGAGATTGCAGAATCTCGTTTTGAAGTGGCCCAGGGGGAGAGTTTGCGTTACCGTCTGAGAGCAGAGCACTTGGAACGAGAGCTCAAGGAGGCGCAGGACAGTTTGAACTCTGCAAGGGAGAGAATGCAGGTCTGCTTTTATACTTGTGTGTTCAGAGATCCCACAATTTACTGCAATAAAAGTTATGTTTCTGTTTGCTTTACAAAGTATGTTTTTGTCAGAGGGAAATTAATGTCTTCACTTAATTACTTAAGTTACTTTAATTTATCCAGTAGCTCTCAAGCCTACATAATATTGTATCTGACTGATGCCACAATACTTCTCTGTCTTAGGTGACTGCAAAGACCCTCGCTCAGCATGACGAGCTAATGAAGAAGACTGAAACAATGAGTATATTGGTGGAGACTAACAAGATACTAAGAGAGGAGAAGGACAAGATGGAGCAAGAACTGCAGCAAACTCGAGCTAAGGTGTCTACCTCTTTTTAAATTCCTCTTAAAATGGTTGCGGAAGTGTCATTCAGAAGTATGCAATTCCAGTGTGTAGTGTGTGTGTGTGAATATCCTACATTTTGTGTATTTTTCAGGTGCAAAAAATGGGTCGGACATCTTGCCGCTGCAGCAGGCTAACTCTGAGCTGAGTGAAAAAAGTGGCATGTTGCAGGCAGAGAAGATGATGCTGGAAGAGGAAATCAAACGCTGGAAGGTTCGATCCCAGGTAAGTTTGGACTGAAAGATCTGTAATGCATCTTATATGCAGAGGACTACAATAACAGAATTTGTGAGACTGTTTTATGTGTGTTCATACTCATTTTTCCATATTCCTTCAGAATTTGTTGAGCCAACAGAAAGATTCAGATCCTGAAGAGTACAAGCGTCTGCATAATGAGAAAGAGGTACATCTTAAACGTATCCAGCAACTCGCTGAGGAGAACGCCAAACTTAAAGCAGAGGTTTCAAGGTAAGGGAATATACTCCATAAGATTTCCAAATTAAACAGGATATGAGACAATTGTGCGCTTCCTTTTTTTCCACCTCACTATTTTGTTTATGTCTCCATGTCTCTGACTAGGACAAGTAATCTAACATCATCACTGCAGGGCCAAATACAGAGCTTTAGAGACACTATGAGTAAATTGAATGATGAGAGGAATATGCTTAAGAAGGGCCTGGAGTCAAAGAACCAGGAAATCCAAGAAAAGGTGCGAACCATCACCCAGGTCAAGAAGATTGGACGTCGCTACAAGACTCAGTATGATGAGCTCAAGGTGGAGCATGACAAGGTAGTGGTTTACTAACTACTTTTGTCTAATTCAAAGCTTAAAAGAAAGGTTCATGGTTTTGTAGAACATTTCATTCAATCATGAAATCTTATTATTGGCAGCATCAGTAAATAGCTTGTTTAGGTTCATATTTCATATGTTGCATATCTCACAGCTGGTAGCTGAAACTGCAGCAGGCCCATCCCAAGATGAGGAAGCACGTCAAGCCTCAGTCCAAGAACTGCAGAGCCTTAAAGATTCTCTGATCCAGGCTGATACCAGGACCAAAGAGCTGGAAGCACAACTGGAGAACATCAACAAAGTAAACGTCACAAGTCACACATGATTTGGCTGGGACATTCTGTAGACAAGCTCATGGTTTTAGCTCATTTTAGGGAAAATCCATGTCATGCACTGTTTTCATATAGTTCCTCTTGGGGAAACTATGACCACGTTTACATGCCATCAAAATTCGGGTTAAGGTCAATATTCCGGTTTCTGAAAGATCAGGAATAACCCGTTTACATGCGTGAGCAGACAGAGTCACTCCTGTAAACATGATTACTGAAATCAATTGGAATATCCCGACCAAAACCGCGACGCACAGAAAACGTCATGATGATGGTGAATGATGGTGATAATGAACCATCCGGAGCCACCGCCGTAAAGCCAGCCAAGTTTCAGAGTTACAGCCAAAATAATGCCGATTGGCTTGACCGCGGATCCGCGAGAGGCGGCGGTCTTGACTGCAGTCCGGAGTGCTGGTACTGACCCACCAGCATTACTTGACGGATCATAGAAGGAGAGAACGTGTCCTGAAAATGCAGCTCGGAGCACATCCACGCTTCCCGTTTCCAGCAGAGTCCCCCGGACAGATGAAGGTCTCAGCCAGGACTGGTGGGAACGGTTGTAATGATGAAGTTAACTGACTCCGGCTGGAGTCAGTTAACTTTCCTCTATCAAATCTTCACCAAACTTTTCCAGATGAGTGATGGAGCCCCGCGAAGTAACCGTTTGCACACCAGCTCCTCTCGGGATGCGTGTTGCCATGGTGATGTATAAACTAGCAAGCTGTGCAGAGCACTGTCTGATCGCTAGTACAAAATACTCCCTGTAATTTAATCAAAACGCCAAAAAAGCTTGCAGATAGAGCATGCGCAGAACACAATTAAATATTCCTTTCAATGGAGATATTCCAATAGCGTTTACATGTCCAAATATTCCGGTTAGAAAAGGAGTAACCCAGGGGTAATATTCGGGTTTTTAAAAACCCGAAAATGAGCATATTCGGGTTTTTGCCAGTGTTTACATGGCTGTGCGCAACCGGGTTATTGCTAAATTCCGGTTATGAAAGAGTTATGAAAGAGTTATTGGCTGCATGTAAACGCAGTGTATGTAATCTGTGCTCGATGTTTGCTACAGGTGGTCACAGAGCGAGAGACTGAGGTGCGTTCTGCCCAGGAGCAGTCTTCCAGGCTGCAGGCAGAGCTGACTAGACTGAGGCAGGAGCTGCAGGACAAGGCAGCCCAAGAAGACACTTTGAGACAACAGATGGCTGAGAAGGAGGAAAAGACCAGGAAGGCCCTTGTTAGTGCCAAGCAGAAGATCAACCAGCTCACAAGTGAGCCCCCCCCATTACATTACAAACAGCAGAACTGATGAAGCCCATTGACATCAGGAGTTAATTAGTCCCTTCTTTCATTTGTCTCTCATGTATTATTGGTTATTTCTTTTATTTGTATCTGATCTAAATAATTTATTTCCAGGCACCAAAGATCAGCTTCAGAAAGAAAATGAAGAATTAAAGCAGCAGCGAGATGAAATGGAGGTGCGAGTGAGTGCCCTGAAGTCTGAGTATGAAGGCCGTCTCAGTAGACAGGAGAGAGAACTCAGAGACCTGCGAGGTCAACAAGAGAGACAAGAGCAGAGAGATAAGCCACCTGAGGCAGGTCCCAGCAAGGTGAGAACCTGCCGCAGTTTTCAGATGACAGATTGTTTAATTTACATCAGCATTCAGTTGCATCATCAATGTTTACTCATTGAGCACCAAAGACCGGTCCCTAAAACTCTGTAATCAGAAAAGTTGCAAAGACCATCTTGTTTTTGTGCTGAAACTGTTACAGCTGTATTCTCTGAATCATGGATGACTAGCTTAAAAAAAAAGTGTAGTTGAATATATTTTGATTTTCCCAAAGTCCAACAGATGGCATCAATTTTCCTGCTCGCTCTAGTTAAAATTTTTATTAATTTTTTTTTTATTTTTTTTCTCACCTTAAAGATTAATGTCATGGCATATGGTGACTTTCCACATTTGTCATCTGGTAGCCTTTTCCATCATTTCTGTTTAGAAAGTCTTCAGATGTTTGTGGACTGGCATTATGTCTTTTTTTGTTTTGTTTTTTTTTTAGACTCAAGAGCAGCAGAGGAGCACAGAGCAGAGGCAGATCAGTCTGAAGACCACTCCAGCTGCAGACAGGGGCAGGTATGACCTTAAGAAAATCAACCAAATTATTTTTTACTTTTGTATTCAACCGACATTAAATGAGGCATCACATATAATTCAACTGACCACATTTCTGATTGATTTCTTGATTTTTTTTTTAATATTAAACGTACAGTAAGTGCATGAAGATTGATAAAATGTTACCAGTTTGTTTATTACAGTTTCTAACGAATTCTGAATTCAAGTTTTTGTACAGTCAGCTACATTCATTCAGTTGTTCCTCAATAATTTAATCACAGTGCCACAATGGGAGATTTAGCTGCCATGTGTCTCTTGACTTTGGGGAAAGATATCAGTGTGTATGAGATCGTTTTCTTTGACTTCAGTAGAATTGGTCCTTATCCTTGTCTTTGTCATTGTCAGTGCCAGCATGTCAGAGCCTCCAACTGCCAACATCAAGCCAACACCTGTAGCTCCTACAGCCAGCAAACAGCCAGTCAACCCAGGGAACAAACCAACTCCAAGAGCCAGCATCAGGCCCATGATCACCCCGGCTACTGTACCCACTCCCACACCCACAGCTACAGTCATGCCTACAACACAGGTTGAGACTCAGGAAGGTAGGTGTAACTGCAAAGCTTTAATGTGGCTTTTCTTATTGTATCTTTATATAATTTCAAGAGCTTTTTAACCTTGGAAGCCAGGGGTTTAGAATTAAATGAATTTGTCCTCTAACTCTGTCACCGTTTCACAGCCATGCAGTCTTCCGAAGGCCCACCAGTGGAGCATGTGACTGTGTACGGCAGTACCAGCGGTTCACTGCGCTCTGCCAGCCCCAATGTCCAGACCACCTTAGCTAGCCCCATGCTGACCGTTCAGCAGACCCAGACACAGGCCACAGCATTCGTTCAGCCAACACAGCAACAGAGTGTGACCCACACAGAACCAGCCAATCAGGAGCCACCGCCTATGGTGATCGAGGCAACACCTAGCTCGCAGGTGGAGTGGCCTTCAGCGTCCTCCACCTCCTCTGTGTTTGGCACAGGTGAGAAATTGTATTTTAGAAAACTGAAATGATTACTGGTTTGGTTGTAATGCTTTTGTTTTATCATCAGATAGGGTGTCATTCATTTAGGTGATGTGAGAGGCTTGATTTAAAAATTACAGATGGAAATTTTGGGCTCCTGTTTTTGCACATTTTAAAAATGAAAAAGTTGATGCTTATAATACCCTTTATGTTTCAGATTACACATTAATGGTTTCTAATTCAGACCCACGTTGCTCTATGTCCGCCCATTCTAAGCTGCAAATACTGAATCTTCATTTATTCTTTTTTCCAGTGTCAGCAACACCAGGAACCTCTGCCATGTCCAAGAGGCCTCGTGAAGAGGAGGAGAGCAGCAATGTGGTGACTGACACTGAGGCGACCCAGGAGGACAACTCGAGAGCTCCAATCCCAAAGAAGCTGCGCATTATCCAGAGAGTTGATCCAGAGGTGGGAAAGATGAGGGCACATTGAAATCTGAGAAAGCAGTAGTCTTTTTGTGTTTGTGTGTGTTGTTGTTGTTGTTTTCAATTATGAAAATTAAGTTTGACAATGGATTCTCATGTTTTAGGAGGAGATGCTGGCAGAGGAGAGTGCTGAGGCTGATGGAGTGGTGCCAACAGACAGTCAAGATGGTGCAGAAACAAGTCAGGTTGGTACAGAACTGAAGAGAAATTATTACTGTAAAGCCTTACAAGAAAACCATTAAATATTTCTACCATCATCTTCCTCCCAAAATCTGGTTTCTCCAAGTGTGAACTTTTCAGTATGATAAAGCAAATGAATGAGGTAATAACTAGGGATGCACCGAAATGAAAATAGACGAAACCGAAAACAAAAAATGAACAAACAAGGCGAAAACCGAACACCGAAAAAAGTAATTTTAGAACTGTGCACTTTGCTACGATGGCTACTACTAAAATCAATCATTGCAACAAAAAGTACAAAAGTTAAAATTTTTTTCCCCTGTACAGATGCACTATAGATTAAAATTAAAATGAAATATTTGTTTGCTTCACTGTGTACATTACATAATGCCTTTCATTTTCTGTGGACTATTACAACAAATAATGATATACAGGCTTATAACTGACTGGCTGCTGGAAGAAAGTGAAATTAAATATATTTTCAATAAAAACACAAAGGTCATAAGGTGGGTGGTGGGTGGGGTGGTTGTTGCATCATCACAAGTTTCGGGGGTGTTGTTTGGTGATTTATGTCTTTCGGCGGAAAACGGAAAAGGAATTTTGGTCATTTTTGGCCGAAACTTTGGTGGCTGAATTTTCGGTGCATCCCTAGTAATAACCCTCTCGGTTATTACTTTTTCAGAGAAAATGCAGCAAATCAGAGAAAAGCGTGTATGTAAAAAGGTGGGACTTTAAAATTTTGTACCGTAACAAAAACTAAAGTTGTTGGTGAAGGCTTCTGACCCATTTCTTTATCTATTGTTTTAATTAAGTTAAAGCTATCTCTTATAGCTGTAGATTTATCAGATTTTTACTTATTATTAAACAAATATTACTATGATGCTGCATAATTGGGCACTGTAGGTCAGACACCCACATAGAGAAGTTTGAAGTTGCACATGTGTGATCAACATGTTTGTTGCATGTTTTTGTCCTGCAGACAGATGAGTTTCCAACCCTGGAGGAAGGAGATGAAGGTACAGCTTCTCAGTCTTTCGCAGATGACCAAGAGGTTACCTGGGCCCAAAGTGAGACCCCTGACCAAATGCAGCAGGAAGTTATTGTCATATTAACAGACACTGAGAGTGACGATGACCAGGAAGAGGAGGATGAAGAGGAAGAAGAACAGGTTTGTGTTTCGTGGGGGGTTTTATTCATTTGTTTTGTTTTTTACTTGTTTTTTGAAAAAGTGTCCTTTTATTGGCACTCTAAACCCCCTAATTCATTGTAGGACTATGAGGAGGAGGAGGAAGAGGAGGAGGATGAAGAAGACGACGAGGAAGACGAAGAAGAAGAGGACGAGGAGGACGGAGGGATGGGGGAGGAAGGAGAAGACAGTAACGAGGGCAGCGGAGATGGCAATGAGGCTTACGAAGGAGACGATACGGAGGTTAGATTACCTGTGACGCATCATGTCCTCGCAGCAGCGACCCACACAGCTGTCATTTCCTGCACGTTAACCCTTCCCAAGCTTTCCGTCAGTGTCCATTCCCTTTCCAATTTACTCACTCACATGTTCCACCCAGTCTCATTTCACTGTCACTTGCATTTTACCCCCCTGTTGTAACTTTCTGTCTGAGTGCAAACTTTTCCTATATTTATTTTAGTTGTTTACTTTTTACTCTTTTCTTGGTTGCACATGTTCAGTCTGATGAGTCAGTGTCTGTAAAGCAGCATTTAATGGTCTTGTACTTGTAGTTTGCATTTGTGTGTCTGAAATGAAAAAGGTGTTTTGGGTGTGCCATCTAGAAGTCTGTTTTGTGTGTGTGTGTGTGCTTGTTTTAACCTTCATCATGGATCCTAAAATCTAACTGGACACCAATTATAAGAACCTCCTGTAAATGTGGGAACTACAAATTTATCAGGGAACAGAGTGATTTTTTTTAAGAGTTAAGACTTTGTTTATTTGGGTTAGCATTTGGTTTTAGGATTTTGGGTCAGGCCTTTATTTTTCTATGGTTAAGTGGGGTTAAAATAGATCAGAAGCATGTAAGTGTGATTTTTTTTTGTTTGTTTTTTTATGATTCAAATATGCATGCTGGATGAAGCGGAGTGGACATCGCTACTTACAGATGTTAATGCACTCGGGATGGGCACTAAGATCACACTACAAATGGTTGGGACATTGTCCAGGACACATTTACAAAAACATGTTAGGCCGTTTGATCAGAATCAGATTTGGTACTGTTGGGACTCAAAATCAACACCTGCCGACCTGCTAGGTGTGGTTTAATCCACAGCTTAGTGGGTATAAATGACACATTACTAGCCACTTTGGTGGGTGATGTCTAGGGATGGGTACCGAATTCAGTACTTTTATTGGTACCTACCAAACTCTGTTGGTACTACCAAGTACCAATTCACATAAAGTCAAACAGTACCTAAATGCATCCTTTTACTGCGAGGGAGTGGAACAGTTGATGATTTCTGTGCCGGACGTGAACGTTGCAGCGCACCCGCGTCGCTGCAGCACCCGCGTGTTCAGTCAGAACAAGCAGCTGATTGAAGCTTTTCTGGCTTCACTTATCAAAAACATCAAGTTTGCTGCAATATTTGTGATGCAAAATACAAGAAAAGTGGCGGGAAATTCGTCTGATCTGAGGAAGCAGCTGATTAAACAAAACTATTCTAAAAACTCTGTTCTCGATGTGTTGTCTGCAGCCAGCAGAGAGGAGGGAAAAGTCAGTCAGCTGCTCAGCGGCTGAACAGATCTACAGTAATCAGGGGGCAGATAATAACCAGTGGGGTTCACAAACTGCTGTTCAGAACTCAATATGATGTAAATGCTTTATGAGTTTGCCATCAACCAACACAGGAAACCAGTTTAGTGGCCGACGTGCAGGTCACGTCTTTCCCTCCCTCTTTCGCATCCCACATCTTCTTAAACTCTTCATCACAGCAAAGTTTCCGGATGCGAGTGCACCAGCCACAACACTTAAATCTGACATTTAGTCTGCGTCTCTCTCTGAAGAAGCTTGTTTGGTTAATCCAGCAACGCAAAAACTGTGTAACCTACACCAAGTTAGTAAGCTGAGAGATGGTCACTGCAGCAGCAGGCTCACAGCCTCCATCCTATCTGTGCAAAATGCCGCAACAGAATCAGTTTAGTGTCGGAGAACATTCCATCTTTTTTTCTCATTAAATTATTCCATCAATAAGTTTCCCTCTGTGTACGAGATGCTTTGATGCCATATAGAATAAAAACAGCTGGATTTTGCTTTAATATATTAGTTAAAAATTACATGTTGAGATTGAGAAATAAATCTGGAATTGCCATATAAACACACACAAAAGTACCAAAAACTGGTACCGTTATCGGAAATAGGTACCGTATTGATTCAAATGTAAACGGTACCCATCTCTAGTGATGTCTCAAACTAATATAAAGAGCTGACTCCCTTCAGGGAGAGCCCAGAAGGGCCTCCTGCTCTACTGCAGGCAAGAATGAGAATCGGGTCGATGGACTTATGACTTGCAAGGATAGACTAAGATCATATTATTGTATGAAAAACAATTCTTTCTTCCTTCCTTTCTGTTTTCCATTCCTTTTTTTTTTCATTCTTATTTTCTTATGTTCTCCCCTTTCCCAGGGAGCTGATGTAACAGACCCGGGCACTGAGACAGAGGAGAGTTTGGGGGCGTCTGACTCCACCCAGAGGCCAGCAGATTCCCAGACACCCAGCTGTAAGATCCAGGAAACCCTGTCAAACATTCATACTGCGTAGATTTACCTCAGATTCTCCACATCTGCTCATAAACTGGGCCACTGTTCAATTAGTTATCCAACACCCCACAATGACTGGAAAAGACGTCGAATGTTGTGTGTCTGAGGGGAAGCGGGACAACTGGTGTGAAAACAAGTTCAACATTCTTTTATAGTCAAACGGTCAGTTTTTGGCCCAATCTCAATTCTCCCCTTAGCCCTCCCCCTCTGTTTCGCAAGTTCACGGGTAGGGGTGTCTCAGTCCTGTTAGGAAGGAGGGGGGGTAGGGGGTATATTCCCATTCAAATAAAGGGTTTTCAGAAGCAAAACAAAGGGGTATAACAAATTTGTGAATCGCCAACAAAATGGCTGCTACCACAAATATGAATATTTTTTGCATCGATAAAGTTTTAAAATGTATGAAAACTGTTGTATTGTCCAGTTTAATGTTGTTTAAATGTTTATTCATTCATCTATCATGTTTTAACAGTCATTTTCTTTCAAAAAAAGCACATGGAAAAAGTTGCTAGTACTACGTTAAAGCTACAGTAACAAATGCTGCCAGGCTGAAAACCAGCAGTGCACTGTAGGCAGTCCTGATAAGCTACAGTGACGGTGTGAACAATAAAAACTTGTGTAACATCGCTGCTGTCCTTCCATTGCATGGAGAGCACAAGCAGGAATAACGTGAACAAATCCGACTTAACGTTAAGAGCACCCTTGTAATGTTAATTCACATCTGTACGCGGCTTGATTTCTCGAGATGTCTGCCGATGGCTCAGCACATGTTGCTTACATGCAAGCCGGTGTTCTGTCAGTTTGGCATACCTTGTCAGAATAGCATACCGGAAGCTCAAATTTTTAGGTTTGTCTGTTGATTTTTGCCTACTATCAAAACAGTACAGCCATGCTTGACCTGACAGAATACAGTTAAAGAGGAGTGCTGCTGTGATGATGTCAGAACACTGGTGGGAATCACTGATTACGTATGCGATTGTTGAAGGGGAGATATGAGGGTGACTTTCAGCCCTACTTGTTTTAAGTGGTGAGGGTAAAAAGAGAAATGAGATTGGGCCTAAGTCTATATACGGTAGATGAAAATAAAAGATCATTAATTGACTGCAAACAATTTCAACAAAGTAGCAGTGTTGAGTGATGTGATTTAAAAACTTTAAAATCAGAATGTGCAGATCATGAAACGTAATTGAAGAGAAATCTCGAGTTAATTAGTTCACTTTCGCCAAGTGGTGCTAGTTGGAAACGCCAGATTACGGCAACTATGCTAAGGTAAGCTAAAGTCAGTGCTGCCAGATTCAGAGGATGACTGGACTGGGTCGGCTAGAAAATGCTTCTGCCCACTTGTCCAACTCAGGGGATTGCAGGGGTAGGCTCAATTTCACCCAGAGGTGGCATATAGTATGACTTTTAGTTCAGGAAGTAGTGAGGTCGTGCATAGAACCTATTAGAAAATAAGTGCACTTTCTTTTTTTTTTTCACAGATTATATTCTCACGCTGAAAGAGCTATTTTCTCATTTCTCAACATTATCTTTATTATTGTGCATTATTTTAAATTTGTAGCGTTTTTTTTTTTTTTTTTTTTTTTTTTTCTAATATTCTAACTCCAGGTTATAACAGCTCTGATTCAACAAAGATTTGCTCAGCTGGGGTTAAATGAGTAGTCTTTCTCTGTTCTTTTTTATTTAGTTGAAGGAAGTACAATGGAGGCCTTCTCAACAGAGCAACCTATTACAAGTTCTGGAACACGCATGCCCCAGTCACCACGGCGACCAATGCATCAGTTACCTCCCCGACTGAACATCCACCCTGCCCCAACATCAGAACTTGGACCTCCTGCTCAGGTTCAGGTATGCACATCATCACTGGGGAGGAGGGGGCATCCTTTTTTTATTATTATTACTGTAAAAAATTTAATGTAGTTTACATTTTTCTTAACAGCGTATCCCTGTCCGCCGCCAGTCAGTGGGCAGACTTACTCCTGGGATGCCGGGCAGTGCCGTAAGTTACCTTGACAATCAGTGATTTTACTCATGTTTTTTTTTTTTTTTTTTAACCAAATGTTAAAGATTTCCACCATCTCTGCTTTCATAGCAGCACTTCTTCGATGAAGATGACAGGATGGTTCCCAGCACGCCCACTCTGGTGGTGCCTCACCGCCCTGATGGTTTTGACCAGGCCATCCAGTAAGTCACACTAGTATTTAAAAAAAAAAAAAAAAAAAAGTTTTTTTGAAAACAGATGGCATCCAAAGTTTTTAAATGCTTGCAACAAACTATGATTGGGGGGAGGGATGTAATATGTAAGCATGCATTTTAAAAATTTATTCAGTTTTTAATTTAAAGTCAAATTTTAGTATATGTGTTTTATACGTGCTGTAAACTATACCTACTACTGATCGGTTGAGTGAGGCTCTTTAATCAGTTTTACTCTTAATCACATTTTGTCATAAACATCATGATCCATCTTGAATACATACCTTTGAAGAATACAATACCTTTTAAATGTAAAGATGTGTTCATTTTTTGTTCAGGGTGGGGTTTCTTCCTCTTGGTTTTAAGTCACCACGCAGCCTTATAAAGATGTGACTCAATTTTGTGTGCATATGATAGTTCTCCTCAGGTGGCAGGGGTGCCTCGCTTCAGTTTTGCTCCTTCAGGGGACCTGCCACAGACCAGTTCCTCCTCACATTCTGACCTGGGACAGCTTGCATCACAAGGAGGTGCTCCATCACTCCTTTACAAATTCACATCAATGACCTCTTTGTTTATGCAGGCTGTTTTTGCTATTATTAGAGAAGTGTGTGCTATCTACCATGGATGTTATGGTTCGGCTGTGTGAATCAGACTGCAGGTAATTGTGATTTCATATCATTAAAATCCTTAATTTTTTAGGTTTAGGGATGTATGAAAGTCCTCTGTTCCTAACAACTCATGAGGAGGAGTCTGGTGGACGCAGCGTTCCCACCACACCACTGCAAGTTTCAGCACCAGGTATGTGTCGGTCTGTTAAGAAGGGATCAGTTTGTTTATTTTTACTCCAACACTTTTTATCATCATATAAAAAAAAAAAAAAAACATTTTTCTGTTGCTGGAAAATGATGTGGTATTTTTTAGATTCTGGAGTGTTATCAGTTTCTGAAAACAACATATGTGTTTTATCTTTGAGTTACAGTGTTTTCAGAGGCAGCACAGTCAGATGCAGCAGAGCAAGCCTCCCAGTCGGTTCCCATGGTGAGCACATCCACCCCAGGCCTTGTTGTGCCTGGAACAGCCAGTACAGGGGAGGAGAGAGACGACGTCTTCCTGGAGCCAGACACTGATAGGTGATTCTTCCTCCTCTCCTTTCTCTGACATCTTTACCTGTGTTCACATTGAACCAAATATTGCATGGAGCGAAAAGAATGAAAAGTGCAGAGAATTTTTATTCAGTTTCACAAGGATAGAATATTCCTTTTCTCAAACTGATCGCGTTATCATGGAAGCTTGAATCAGAAAGTTGTGTGGTTGCGTTCTCACACTGACTAGACATAAATTTGCAACGAGTGACGTTTCCTCTCTTTACCCAGATGGCAGTGAACATTGCCATTGCCATGAACAACATCCATGTAAATGTTGCTTGTGTTTCTTAAATGATAGAGGGCTGCTGGTCAACACAAGTCAAGTGTCACTTTCTTTTCCCCTGTAATAAATGTTTTTAATGATTTTCAGAGATTTTATTCAAGGTGGTTTCCGACATAATTTGAGGTTGCATGAATTTGTTTTTATATTTATGCGTTCCAGGCCCACTGCTGAAGTAACTGTAGATCCTGCGGTGTCTCAAGCAGACTTGGAAGAGCCAAGCCAGCCATCCGACAAGGCCAGCCTCCCCTCCACCAGTCAGGAGCCTTCCTCAAGCTCTGCAGGTACAGCTGGTCTCATGGCTGTGACAACTTTCCTGTTGTTGCTTATCATTTCTCTGTTGTTGCATTTTATTACTCTGCTGTAACTGTGAAATGTTCCTGTAGATACAAGCAGTGCTCCACCTAGACCCTCTCGACCTGGACCCAGCAGACAGCTGCAGCGCTGGCCAGAGAGCCGACGCATGAAGAGAGGAGGTAATGCATCTGAAGACAGATTTTTTCTTTTATCAGTGGTGAAAGCAAGTTCATGCAAAACTAGCTTAGCGGCATCTCTGTAGAAGAACGTTTTTTTCAACAACGCGTATATTAAAAGACCTATTGAAACGTCAATTTTGATCAAAAAGCTCCTTTGTCTTTAAAGACACACAACGGAACTTTTAGCAGTTTTCTCAGTGACGCGCCCCCTATCGGCGACTAAACTAGCATCCATCTTGTATCATACCTGTTCTGTGAGCTCACTCCAGCCAGTAAAAGACAGTTTTATCTTGACTCTTGTTCTGTCCCTTCCTCTCTTCCTTTTCCTCTCTTCCTCCTGTAATGTTTCCTTACCGAATCCGACATGAACGGCGTTCAAAACACTCGCGGGGTTGATCCCTGGTTTACATCCGGTTGCTAGTGAGCGACGCGGTGCTGCAGCCAATAGTCGGCTGCAACGTCACAGTCGCGTCCCGGATGGGAATCTTACATAGTGCTGTTTCTGAGCCCCGGGACGCCTCTGGGCAGTGACGGCTCGAAAATGCGCAAAATGAATGTTGGTGTGCCATCAAAACGAGTCAGAAACGCAGATTTTTAAGGTCTAAAAGTTACGTTGTGTGTCTTTAATGTCTGCCACTTAAACCTGGCCAGTGTAGCATGAACCCCAATATTGTAACAGAAAGGCAAACTAGTTTACCGCAACAGCAGCAGGTCCAAAACATAAAGTTTGTCAAAGTTGTACGTTTAAATCTACATATCAGTTTTTCTTTTCTGTACTCTTAAAAGCTTAACCAGTGAAGAACATACACCACAATTTTAAAAAAAAACAAGTTACAACTGTATATTTTGTACTTTTTAACATTTTATTTGTTGTTGCATACTTGAAAAACTGACTTTATATACTGGATACTTTTTTGGCTTACAAAACAAAATTTACTCTCAATTGGTCTTTAAGATGTTAGCGAATTGTATAGTGTTTTTGTGAATTTAAAAAAAGTGAAACATTTTATTGTAATTTGCACACAAACTTGGGAAGTCTTACATCTTACACTTTTCATGTACAGCTTCAAAAGTCTAGATGTATTCATTCAAAATCAGGATCTCATGACAGTATCAGAAAACATTATAATATTCCTCCCTGAATACACATTACAGCCACCATACAGAATTTCCACCAGTGTTGCAAAACCTGTCTAATATATTTTCCACCTCCACAGGTCAGGCCTTTCCTTCCCGCAGTGGATCTGTGAGACGCTTTGCAAGATGAAGCATCAATCAGAAGCCTTCACAACCATAACTACATAATTCTCCATTCTTATCAGAAATACATTCAAAATTAGAATATTTAGTCTTTGTTTTCATGATTGTGTTCACTTGGTCTGAAGCTTATTCTTTTATAATTTCTTTATGTACTTGAAAAGTTCCTGTTATTACGATCAGTGCTTTAACTGTGTGTTTTATGAACAGTAAAATAAACTCGATTGAAAGAAAACTCTTGTAAAAGAACAGCTGTTTTCTGTTAGGATTTCGGCGGACATCTGAAGAAGTTGTTGGTCTGAGGTGACGTGTTTGTTGTAGGAGCAGCGATGACTGGACGTTCGCCCATTCTCACATTGTAGGATTTTGCTATGAGGGAAAAAAAAGAATTATAATGGAAAGTTGTTGCAAACATTTGGATTCATGAAAGCACTTTGGAAGCTTTTTTATGCATTTGACTGTCTCTAATTTAAAGGGCATAAATTGGTGAGAAGCCATCTTTCATTTTTAGGCAGTTGTAACTTTGTGGTTTTTTAGGAAGTGCACTTGCATCCTCTTGGCTGCGTGTAAGAGCTGCAGTGTTTTGTGAATGATGTAAATGACTAGACAAAACATCCTGGCCAGACTCGTGCTCTGTTGACTTTTACTCTAAGCTACAGTTTTCCCTGAAATGGAACATTTTGCTGTGGTCACGACAATAAATTTAAGCTATAGGTGAACGGACACCACCCTTAATGATTTTCACATCTGTCCAATGCCCCACCCCAACAGACACGCATGGTTTTCATTAAGCATATGGGAGGGCTAAAGTGGATTACATGTTCTTTTAAAGTTATAGCTCAGAAATCTGAACAAAGAATGAATGAAAACCACATTTGCTACTTAAATGCTTCTCCAGCTTTCATTTTGGTTCAGCTGAGTTTTCTCTTGCAAGTAAGTTGTTTTTAAACTAGATGCAATGAAATGAAGTATGAAGCCACGTTTTACCATCAAATGAGTCGAAGTTCTCATACAGTATAAGCTTATTCAACATGTGCCCACTACACAGAAGTGTCAAAATGGAATAATAAAAAAGTACCCATACCATCTCCAATTCTTCTTTGCAAACAACTTTGTGATATATTACCATTTAAATACCAATTAAAGCCATTTAAGAGGCTGAAATCTGACTTCACTGTTAACTTGGAGAGTCCTCAGCCAATTGTTGACTCACTAGAAGTTAGTTATATTGCTAATGTGCTCTGTGTAAAGAACAGAAAATCTGATTTCCAATTTTAACAATACGTTTGTCCCAGAAGCGCAGGATTATCGCTGAATATATGAATTTAAACTTTCTCATCTTGAGATTTCCCAGATGTGACTGGTGTGTACTGATGACTTACACCTTGAGAAGACATAATATCTGTATCCCTCTGGTTCGCTGGTGCTCGGGATGGACACAGCAGCTGTGATGGTGGAGGGGAAACCTCTCCAGGATGTCTTGATTTTGATGGTTGGTTCCAATACTGACACTGGAAGTAAAACAGTGACATGAAGTTCTTTTCAACGCATAAATGAAGGATCTAAATGTTTGTGTAAATTGCATGTTTCAGTCTCCTTTTCTTGATTTATAAACCTCAAGCAGATTTTTCGCTGTCATTAAAAGATCATGTGAGAACTGGTGAACATTATTGTTATCAGAACAATGACAACCACTGCACTTATTTACAAGATGAACCCCGATTCCTCCAGCATGATTCAGTTTTTCAGAGTTGCGCCCGTTGCCTCTCCAACAGAACTTGATTCAGTTCATCTGTTGAGAAGCTCAGCAAGTGTCTAACACCTTAAATCTCTAAATAATCTGAATTTAGCTTAAAATGATCAAACATGGGAAGAAATACACCGCTTGTCTGGCAATCTTCAGTTGTATTCAGTATACTTTAGTTGACACCCAAAACTGGGTGTCACAATGCACTGGTGACAATTGTGATATGAAAAGAATGAACTTATTGATCATAATAAATTTAGGATTATATCATGATCAGATCTCACATTGGCGTTGTCCAATTTTCCTATTTATTCCATTCATTTTCCATTTTGAATGCAGTGCAATCACCATATAAAAGGACCAAACACGCAAAAAAAACTGAATGAATTCACCTCAATATGTTTTCCAACTACTGATATTGTGATTTTATCATTATTGAGTGTTTTGTCCAAGATAATCATGAAAACCTGATATCATGAAAGACAAATTAAAAACTAGTTTTAATTTTTGACTTGCCTGCTTGCCGAGTTCTTCGAGCATGAGCCCTGTAAACAGGAATGTGGACTTTCTTTCCACATGTTGGACTGGTTCCAAACTGGTATGAATATTTCTGAACGAATCCTCCTGGAAAAAAGCAAAAAAGAGTAAAATAAATAAAGTTGATGCTGATTATAAACATGATGGCACCACATTTACCGTATTTTCCAGACTATAAGTCACACTTTTTTTTTATAGTCTGGCGGCTTGTGCGACTTATATACAATTTTTCATATTTTTAAGTATCAATTCATATTGACTGACATGAACCAAGGAGTAAATATTACCATCTAAGCTCAAAAGAAGGCACTCTAGGCTTGTGACAACTATATTCTGCACCAAGGGCAAAAATCCCAAAATGGCCTCCTCTCAGTGAGAGGAGTTCATTTTGAACATCTGGCTGTACTGTCTATGCGGTGGAACAAATCCTCAAAAAACATGTTTATCCTTCTTAGTTATGATGTTTATGATCATTTACAGGCATTAACTTTGTAATTGGACTGATTGGGTAATTTTTAGTAGTAACAAGTAGGATATGAAAAATCCAAAAATCACGTTATTTAAAAAAATAAATAAATTAGACGTATGTATTTTTTTTTTCCTGTTCATGATGCATTTTTTGACTGATGCGACTTTTACTCAGGAGCGACTTATAGTACGGAAAATACGGTAGCCTAATCAAAATCAGGCAGAACATGAATGAAGCACCGGAAAAATAAAAGTCTAATTTCATCACCTCTCTTGAAGAAGTAGACAGACTCTCCCCTGTTCCTGTACTGCGGCACAGACAGGGCAGCTGTAATGTGGCCCTGCAGCCCATCAAAGCCTGTTCTAATGACTTTGGGATAACCACGGTCCAAAACATCATTTTCAAATCTCCAGTATTTGCCTCCCTGCAACATCATGTACAGCAAAACAAAACATTAAAAAGAGGAAATGTAAGTCTTTCATTGCAGAAGACTCCAAGCATTTTCAGCTTCCACTCACCTTGAAAATGTATGTTTTACCCAGGCAGTTGCAGCGGGTGAACACTGTGTCAATGGGGGAAGGAACCCCCCACACCTGTGTGATGCCTTGAGCTGGACTTGGAACCCTGTTTCTATCCAGAAACCAAAAGTAGTGGCCTGTGAAAAATAACAATAGCCTGAATACATGGTCACCAGATGTATTACAATTAATTTTTCAGCTGTTTTCAGGTTGCATTCACCTATTAATGTGCATTCATACAGTCTTTTCTTCGTCCATACACTCTAATATACAGGGAGATCTTTTATATCTGGCCGGGAAGCCTAATAGATCCACCAACCTTAAAACTATTACCGTTTTCTCTCTGCAAAGGTGCGCCCTGTGAGGGGCTGCGTGACCACGGTCTGCCTGATCCTGTCTTATGTTCTTTTTTGTTTGTGTGTCTTGGACGGGTTGTACTGAAACATGAATTTCCCCTCAGGGATCAATAAAGTATCTTGGATTTGATTTGATTACCTTATAACTATTCTACCTCTTGAGTCACAACCAATAAAAATGGGTTTCCATCATAACACTAAAATACTTTTTAAATTTTTTCTTTTTGCATTTTGGGAGAATTCAAATCACTTCATTAATAAACTGGTAAAGTGGTGTTGGAACATTTCATTTCCGACAGATGTTCTGCTTTCCAAATGAACAAGCACAATACAAACTTAGCTGCATCTTTCATACAGTCGTAGATTCATTAAAACATTCTCTTAACAATGTTCAACAAGATCTGCTGTTGTAAAGTTTGTATTTACACTTCTTCAGTCTGTTGAAAGTGTTTGGAGGACTAAAAGCTTTAAAAAAGTGTTTTGTATGGAGCAAAAATATAATTTATTCCTGAATGTGCATTGCTTCCTTCCACAGATATGTCCTGCATCTAATCGAGGTGCTGTTAGAATGTATGATGTTATTGTCCGCTCTTATTTTTGTGAATGCACTCATCAGCTGCCTTGCTCGAACCTCTGAACACCACCATTGTGCCGTTCCGCAGTGTGGTGACTCCGCTCACTGGCCGCCCACTGCACAGGTTTGTATCATTGCTGTCATCTGGAGAAAAAACAAAAGTTACACAGTGTCAGTACTGTTTGTTTACATCCAAAAGGTCCTGACTGCTCAGTGGTCGGCCCCACTGGCCTTTTCAAGCTCTGTCTGGATCAAATGCTGGTGTATTCTTGTAGTATTGTAAAGGCAGACTGTATAATAAGCATGAAAATGTATTTTAACAGCGCTCATAACCTGAGCTGCAGCCAGACACTGGTAGCATGTCTGCAATAATACGTTTGAAATACATTTTGATTGCAAATTAATTCCCCCCCTCAGATAAACAGTATATTGTTGATCTGAATCCGAACCAAGAATAAGAACACGTTTCACCTGCTTGATAGTCTCTTGGGTTGTCCGTGAGTAAGGTCTGTGTATCCAGAGGCTTTGCCTCAGGTTTAGAGGTTGGCAGCGGTTTGTCTTGTTTAGGTTCGTCCTGGGGTTTTGAGGTGGGCTTAGATGTTGGAGGATTGGTCATTTCCAAAGTAATCTTTAATGGATCGGCTGTAGGTACCTCTGGTTTAACACCGTCTGTCTCATCCTGTACCGAGGGAATGTGTGTGGACACGGCATCGGGCTGTGATGCATCCCCAGCCTCTGTTGGAGGAGAGGTGATGGCTGGATCTTCAGGGTCTGTCAGTAAGGAGGGCAGCTCTGTGGTGACACTTCCTGAGATGCTGTCAATGCTGGGGTTTGAAGTTGCTTCCTCTGGGTTCGCTGTTGAAGCCAGTGTTGATGAGGCAGGAATGGTGGTAACCTGAAAGAACTCCGGGGCTGTGTTTGAGTCCTGTGTGTTGTCGGTTGCAATTTCTGGTTCGCTTAAGGGGGGAACGCCAGTGTTGATCACTGTTGGTGAAAGCGTAGGTGCTGTTTGTGCCGCAGAGGTTGAATTAAATTGGTGGGAGTCAGGGTCGACTGTAGTGGAAAGCTGAGGGGGATCCACTCCTTCTTCAGAGAGGGGGTCTGAAAGTGGAGGAGTGAAATAAGAAGTTGTTAAATCTGAATTAAATTAACTTATCTGTGGAAATTGTATTGATAAATGAATCACAGCACATACAGACAATTGTTCATAATGTTAATAAACCCCAAGGAAAGAGAAACAACAAGAGAACACATTTAGAGTGAAACTGAGTTATATAACCTGCAATATAAAACTCACTAAAGATGATCCATTACAGACCTGTGACTGCAGATGTTGCATCTCCACTGGTGGAGTTAGGGATGGAGATGTTGTCATCATCTGTCTTCACCGCTGTTGAAGCCGGTGTTGATGAGGCAGGAATGGTGGTAACCTGAAAGAACTGCAGGGCTGAGTTTGAGTCCTGTGTGTTGTTAGTTGCAATTTCAGATGTTGCATCTCCACTGGTGGAGTTAAGGATGGAGAGTTTGCCATCATCTGAAGGAGTTGGCTCGGTGTGAGGAAACAGTGCCTCTGTTGAGGTCTCCACAGCATCTGTGCCCAGAGCGGGTTTGGTCGGAGCTTGATCCGGCGGATTAGCTGTGGATGGTCCGCTTCCACTGCTGCTTACTGGGGTTGGACTCACCTCCAGGTCCTCCACTCCACTGATGGAGAACTCATCAGTGGGAGGAGCCTGGCTATACACATCTATAAGGCAGAGGAATACACTGGGATGTTGGACTTGTGAAGGTTTACTAGGAAAGGTATTTCCTGTTTTTATAATCAGGAAATTTTCACTCACCATGACTGAAATCATCTGGTGGGTACGATGTTGGACCATCAGGATTATAATAGTCATCTGGAGATAAAAAAGGCAAAATCACACTGTAAAAAGTCTTGATTTAACACCATCTCCTTTCATTGAACTCGTCTATACTGAATTAAAGTAAGGGAGAAAAAAACACCAAAATGCTGTCATTATTTTTTGGCTTCAGTCTGTAGTTTCCTCTCTTGTGGCCAAGTTTGTGCCCAGCTCTCCTACACACAGTCCACTCATAACACTGCTGCCTTGTGTTTCATTTGGCACGTAAGGCTAATATTCTTGGCTTGTTCTGTTGAGACTTGAACTTAAAAACAAGCCACAACGATACACATCTTCCTCCACGCTTGACACACATAATTCATTCAATAGTTCAGCTAAAATACTAATTAAAAAAAAAAAAACTAAGACTTCACCTGTGTTTTCATCTGTGAGGAAAGTCTGCTCTGTCTCTTCAGTCTCTGTCGGCTCTGTGGAAATATTCATAAGTTAGCTGGTTTGCCTTGGAGCAAGCACTTTGCCATAAATCCTTAAAGGCTGAAAAAAGTAAAAGATAAAACTTTTATCCAAGAAAATATACCTTTATGTTTGCTATCATTTACATTATCGCATGAACTAGTCTTCACTGGTGCCGTTTCACTGGCTGCTCCACTGTTTTCTGCAGTAATTACCAAGACAGAAATGCTGTCAAGGACCTAACGTATCAGTATCAAATATTGCATGCCATGTTTGCACTGCTGTACATGCCGGTGTGCATGCTGCTGGACGACATGCTTGCTTGCTGAGCCCAGGAGAATTCCCTTTATTCATATAGACTGCTCATGCTATTGGATTTAGCTGGATTTGGATGGTATAAAATAGAAAAATAATGCAAAAGAAAACTGCATCAGTTAGCATGCATTAAAAAAAAAGTCCTGAATGTGCTGTTTTCTTACCTTCTGCATCGCAATGAGCCTTGTAATCTGAACAACACTGCTTGTACTTCACACAGTCAGAGTCGCAGCTGCATAGTCGGCCCCTCTTAAAAGCTTCTCCACATCGGCCCTTACACGAATTTTCTGTTTCACACAAAATCAGCAGCTTTCAGTACAACAGACCTGCACATTCATACCACTTTACATTAAATATATAAAGCACTGCAATGTAAACTTGGACTGTTTATTGCTACTCCTCTACATCTCAGAGGAAATGTAAATTTTTTTCCACTTCACTACATTTATTTTACAGCTTAAATCATAAATTACAATAAAAATGGGACTTTTATAAAAATGGAAGCTTTGAAAACTTTACTAAATACTTAACTGGTGGCTATTTAGTATTTTTAGCCTGGAAGATTAGTTGTTTTTATCAACCTTCTGTATGATGTCGACAGCTTCACATATTAGAACTTTACTATTATACAAACCATCAGATTTAACTGGTTCCAGTATCAAAATCTGAATCTAAAACATTGTCTCTGCTTTGTTATAAGTACAAGAAGAGCCTCACTTGTGGTGCACTGAGATTCATAATCTTTGCAGCACTCTTCATAAGACAGGCAGGTATAGTCACACTGGCACATGTAACCCCTGTAGTACTCAGCTCCACATCGCCCTTTGCAGCTTGCTGTTAAAAAGATAGAAAAAATGGGAAAATGACAGGGAATTACATAAGATGGTACACAGTATGTGCCGTTTACAGAGTCTATTTGAGGGCAGAGTCTGTACAAGGCTGCCAGATATCGATTTCTGAGGTGGTGACAAATGCAAACGGAGGCACACGTTTCCTCACTGTGAATAATCATTAATGGAGTAAACATCAGTGAGTACAAACACATGAAACATTTGTTCCTGGAAACTCCTTTACTCAAAACAAATTTATAACAAAAAATCTTAAAGAATACAAAAACGTCCATTTGTTGTTTGAAGTTTTCATGAATGATACTCACTCTGAGCTGCACTAAAAGTCAAAGCGAAAGCCAGCAAAACAACAGCACAAAGTTCTTTGAAAGACATCATCCTGTAAACCTGAAACTGAGCATAACATGAAGCAGATCACGTTTCCACAAGTGTTCACACATTCAAATCTGAAAAGTCTTTCCACATTAAAAAGAACCCTGAAAACGGAGCGTCACCTACCTCACTCGAGCTTCTACTCCTACTCTGCTGGATGTTTGATTCAGGCTGCTTTTAAAAGACTGGAAGAGACGGTCAGACCTCCTGTTAATTGGCAGATCCGGTCTAATTAAAAATGTGATGATCTCAGAGACTGTAGGGAGGGTCCTGCAGACCAGACATCATGATTCCCCACAAACAGCTGGAAGCACATCAACACACATCTGTGCCAGACAGACAGCTGACTTCACACACTTCTGAGCAGAGGAAAAAATTGTGGTCGGGACTTAAGAGTTTAGTCACAAAGAGGAAAACTGGACACTTTCTTTTCAGACCTTTGAGGTTTGTCAAATCAATACCATATGGGCAGACAAATAACTCAGCAACAGATGAGTCATTTCTTTCACTTCTAGACTTTTACATAATTGTAAATATATATAAGCGCTTCCTTGGCAACGTTTACTTTCAGGATAAAATACATACGAGTCAAGTGCAAATCATTTCTAAACTGACTTGTTATCAAATGATCAGATTTTTTTTTAATTTCATTCTATTTTGAGCACATTACAATGAAATAGCAATAACAATTTTATTTATATTCCAATTTAAAACAACAAAGTTGACCAAAGTGCTACAGAAAACATAAGATAAAAAAACACAATAAAATCAATGAAGTTAAATTACTTAAAAATGTAAAACTCACAACCAGTCCGAAAGAATGCAATGATGATAAATTGTCAGTCAAAAAAAAAAAAAAAAAAAAAGAATAGGAATGTGTAACACTTATCTATTCTTTATTTTTTTCAAATTAGTCAAATTCAGAATCTCCCCAAAAGGGGAAAAATTAAATAAAAGTTGAACAGATGAGTTAATAAATTATGTTTATCCTTTTAAATAGACAGTCATCCAGATCTATTCCTGAATCAGTAAATGAAATACTGTTGTGCGGTGGAACTACTGCTGCATAAATCGCTATATAAATCTAATCCATTATTATTATTATTATTAATCCATTATTGCATTAAATACGTATTCAAGATGAAAAACAACTATGAAAGACGCATTTATCATCAGGTTGCACAAACTGACGGGACTTACACAGGAGTGAGTCACTCACTGGTTACCTGACCCCACACCACTTTGTAAAGGTAGTGTGGGGTCACCGGTGACCAGGGATGAGTCACTAGTGACCCCACACCAGTAAATGTTTACATGATTTGATCAGTTTGGCAAAAAGCTGGCTTCTTTTCACAGGAGGATTTATTGTGTTACTGTTTCATCCCATCAAAAGAGAACATTTATTCTTTTGCTTAATTCATTTCAGACACTTTGCTTTTCTACATTTTGACCCATCAGACTTAACAAGCTACATCTAGCTGAGCTCTGAGCTTTGGTTTGGACTCATGAGATTGTGAGTGCTAGGCCCGGGTCAGTCTGAAACCTTATCTTAAAATATATATATTTCAGTCTGTGTTTCTCTGAATCTGCGTATGTCTGTGCAGCAGTGTCTACTCTAATATAAAGCTTATAAAGTTGGGTTTCTTTATTTTAACGACACAAATAAGAGTCAACATCATTCTGATTAATGTGCTAATGTATTTTGCTCATTTAGGGATTGCATTTTGTGTGTGTGTGTTTTTTTATTGTTTATTGCACAGTACTGTATATGAACAATAGTATAAAAACATCAAAAACATGAAAACAGATTGTGCAGGTGAGATTAAAAACTCATAACAAGGTTAAAGAAAATATCACCTTCGCGTTAAAGAAAAAACTTTAAGCTTACAGAGGAAAACTAATCCATCACTAGAATATAGTACCAAAATAGAAAAATAAGGTAATGAACAAAATAAAACAAAAAGGAAACCACAATGTAATCCATCAAATAAAATCCTTAACTAGTGGTGTATATATGCATGTGTCTGTGTGCATTTGTGTGTATGAATGTGCACATGTTTATACGCAAGAGTATGTATGCCATGTATATTTATCAAACACAGACAAAATTAAGAAAAGGAAAAAATACTTGTCACAATACTTGTGGTTGGAAATGTTGATGGACCGTCTTCATGGCTCTGGTATTTTCCCATCATGTGATGAACCAGTTAGAGGAATAGTGTGTGTTAGTACACTTGTGTCAAAGCAATAATGATAACAGGGTCTGGCTGAAATGACTGCATCTTCCAAGAAGGAAAAGTTACAAATATAAGAAGAACCAAGCCCTTGTCTGCTCATCTTAATTAGAAAAAATCTCCTGAATGCTAAGATGTTGGGAAGCTATGGTGTAGTTAGGGCGCCCCCTTGTGGATATTATTTTAGGTGCATCAGACTGACATCAGTGTTTTTGCTCACAGTATAACTCTTCTTAAAGAGTTACAACGTTTTAAGGTGTGGGGGGGTTTTCCAGTTCAGCTCTCGCACCTCTTTTAAGGGCATATTTTGCTCTCAATTTGAGAAAAATGAACCCACTACAAAATACAGGGAAACCAGCACTACCCCAGTGGCCAAAGAGGTAGTGAATGAGTAATAATAACAGAAAGATAACTATTCCTCTGGTTTAGCTCCCAGGTGTGCTTCTGGTATGATTCCTGTGCTGTTTGGTCGTCTGCAACTCAGATTGCACAAACAAAGCTGAGAGATGAAACATGAGTCTAAGAAGGAGCCATTTTAGTGTGGATTAATACACTTTTAATAAAATTATGACACACTGACTTAAGAATGAATGAATAAAATGAAAGAATGAAAAAAATACTTTATTAATCCCAGAAGGGAAAGAACTGTTCTTTCTTAGCCTGTCATCCAAGTTAGGTTATTATATAAGAAAATGTATGTATTTCCCGTCATATTTCCTATTATCTTTTAGCAAAATAATGACTCTTTAACTCATTAGGAATGTACTCAATAAGTATAGGACCATCTTCATCATCTTATGAAACATTTGTACGCAGCAGCTGGATTGACACAGTAAGCTGCTGAATCAGTTACTATATATTCAAAATCAATGCTATGATGTTCATACAAGTTTTATTTATTATTACTTTTGACAATTTCAACTTATTTCACAGGCAGCTGATTTTTTTTCTGTCTTTAATATGAGGGTACGTAAATTTTCAAGCACAACAGTATGTGTGCTTTTTTTCAATAAGTGTGTGATATTCTTTATAATGGTTCAAAACAAATGATAATTTCAAGTTTTAATTAAAGGAAAACTAAGAAGGTTAATCAGGAGTTCTGTGTCCAGAAGATAAGAGAATAGTGTATTTTGTAGGGATGCACTGATACCGCTAACCGATAAATTTCAGCTCCTAAAGGCCGAATACCGATAACCGATACTGAAAACACACATACCGTATTTTCTGGACTATATGTCACACTTTTTTTTCATAGTTTGGTTGCTTGTGCATCTTATAGTCCAGCGCAACTTATATACCAAAATACATACAATTTAACATATTTTTAAGTATTAATTCATATTGACTGACATAAGCCAAGGAGTAAATATTAACATCTAATCTCAAAGAGGGCGCTATAGGCTTGTTAAAC
This sequence comes from Atherinomorus stipes, assembly GCA_023101725.1. Taxonomy (NCBI): domain Eukaryota; kingdom Metazoa; phylum Chordata; class Actinopteri; order Atheriniformes; family Atherinidae; genus Atherinomorus; species Atherinomorus stipes. The sequence goes on from JALJCO010012340.1 coordinate 3,158,673, forward strand.
CTATATTCTGCTCCAAGGGCAAAACTCCCAAAATAGCCTCATCTCAGTGAGAGGAGTTCATTTTGGACATCTGGCTGTACTGTCTATGCAGTGGAACAAATCCTCAAAAAACAAGTTTATCCTTCTTAGTTATGATGTTTTAGATCATTTACAGGCATTAACTTTGGAATTGGACTGATTGGGTAATTTTTAGCAGTAACAAGTTGGATATTAAAAGTCCGAAAATCACCCTAATTTAAATAAATAAATGCAACTTAGAGTCCAGTGGCACTTATGTATGTTTTTTTACTCTTCATGATGTATTTTTTGACTGATGCGACTTATACTCAGGAGCGAGTTATAGTCCAGAAAAAACGGTACCTAATTTTACCAAATTAAAAATTCCAACTTTTTGGGGTAGCTAGTGTCTAAAATGAGATGGGAAAAGTGATTTGGAAGCAGCTTGGGGCCTCTCCTGTGAAGCAGCAGCTTTCTTTCCCCCAATTGAAATATCTCTGAGAGAAAAGCTTAAAAGTGGGATTTTCAACTTCTCTATGTCCGATCTTAAAAAATTCCAACTTTATGGGACATAAGTTATTGGGGTAAGTCGTCATGATATCGGACTTATCGGAATGATGTCATAATTTCCTCTTATCGGCCCGATAATTATCGTGCATCCCTAGTATGTTGTAATGGAATATTCTTCTGATGTATGTAACCTTTTTTGTTTGTTTTTTTATCTCTACAAAAATGGGAGATTTTGTGACTTTCTTTCCCCCATTTTATTCTGACTGCTCGCAAATGAGCAGCAGGATCTCTGTTCATCACCCAGCAGGCCAACAAGCCCACAGAGAGGGACACCCAGTAACATGACGATAAAATACATATTAACCACAGATGGATGTCATACACACTTGATCTCCCAAGGAGATTAGAGGACCACTGATGGGAAATATGGCTTGCTTTCCAGGATCCAAAATTGTGTCTGTGTTTTGTGAGCAGTTGTGGCCAATCTTCTGTCTTGGCAGCTTTAATCAGCCAGCCTGTACAAGCAGGAGCTCAGCTCATTTGTAAGAGCCTGTTGAGAGGCAGAAACAGGGAAACACACAGGAGGAGAGGTGATGCATGTGGGAGTGCATGCTGGGCTTCATTCAGTAGATAATTTTACCATCTTCCTGATAGAAAGAAAATCTGATGAGAAAAGCTCTGCAACATCAGCAAAAATGAGCAACCTGAGGTTCATTTCAGAACAGGAAATTAATGTATGAGCATAGAGCTTTGTTTAGCAGAAATCCCTATCTTTTCATTCCTGTCTTAGTTTTAATAAAAGTTTATTTTGACCAAAATAAGTCAGAAAGGTCTTCATCTGGTGCCTTTAAAATCTAGCTGAAATGATAAAAAATGCCAGTCAGACGGTGTTTGTTTATGGTGGCTAGTATGATGAATGAAAATGATCAGAAAGTGATCAGAAAGAGCCTTTAGAGGGAGACAAATGAGAGCGTATCCGGTGGTGTCAAAGGCAACACTCAAGTAGGATAAGAAGAGGTACACCAACAGGTGGCAGGGACTGATGATACATAATTAGACTCAACAGATACTTTCATTTCATTTATGGTGGTTTTGCTGTGGATTAAAGGCTCATATAACTGTCCACCATTTCATTTGTGCATGCAGATAGAAGGAAGAGACAGAGAGAAAAAGGATTCAATCATGCCCCAAAAAATAAGATGCATTTGAGCCGCCCGTATATTGTATTTTGCTTGATTTTGCTATGTGCCTGCCTGGTTTGATATTAAACTCTCATCGATAACCTATTTTGAAATATTCAACTTCTTAAATTTGTGGTCAAATGCTCTACTCATGCTTGTAGCTGACAGCAGGCCTAAAAGAGGAAGTGATGATGATCTAATCTAACCATCTCCATTACTGCACAGGAAATGTACACCAACTCTAACTCTCTGCAAAGCAATACTTCACTGTCTGACATGTTCAGTTGCACAGGCTGGTGGTTTCAATATTGCACCACTGAGGATCAAATCAGGCTTCAATACCCCCAGCAGAGGACTCTCGCTGCTCATGTCTTTGATGCTTAACAGCACATGAAAGGATAAATAAAATCATGCTGGGCTTTTAGGACAAAAAAAATATGCATTTTTTGTTAGTTTGATTTTTTTTTTTTTTTTAAGCCTAATTTATGTATGAAATAATGGGGCAAGCAACTTTGATCTAAAAGAAATGGATCTGTCAGCTTTTGCATGAAGAATAATGATAACAGTCACAATCCAGTTCTTTATGTTATAGTTCTCATAGTTGTTCAGACTTAAATTCTAATTATTTTACCTGTTAAACATCCACCACGTTATGTTTAGAGAATCTAAACATCGACATTGCATCTCTGTTAACTTTGTTGCTAAAAACGACTTTTCTCACAGCCATTCAACCTGCCTCCATCTTCTCTTGCAAGTCTTGCATTACCCTGCAGTCTGCATTGTCATCACATGCATACATTTGTTGATTTTCAAGACTGTAACCAGATTAATACAATGATGAAAATCAACCTTTTAACACATGAACATCTTTGTTTTCAGATGATATACACCAGCCACTTGTCAGACTCAAGCGACAGGGTTTCATTGAAGTAAATGGATACATAGATGACAAGTAGCTGAAAAGGATGAAGATTCAACTCATCTCAATATGACTAAAAATGTTGTGTTGACATAATATTTCAGTACTAAACTATAACAAAGAAGAAGTTATTGCAATAGACACCATCCTTTTTTCCTCTACTGTTACCCAGTAGGGAATTAAATTGAAGAGTGACTATTATAAAAACATATATATATATATATATTTATATACACAAAAGCATCCTGTATGAACTAGACTGAGTACACATTTTTGTACACAACATTAATTGCTATTACTGATACCTCAGAAAATCAAGCTAAACAAAAATGGTGAACAAATCTGAATTGTTGCTGACATCAGAATGCCTTGTGGCAAAGTGGAGGAACAATCATCTCATTGTGAATGTGAACTAAACAAAGGAAATAACAATGGATTTTCAGGAGGACAATAAATAAGCCAAAAGCTACTTCCATCCTGGGAATAAAAGTAGAGGTTGGGAAGGATTAAAGATACCTCAGCATTCATCTGAACAACGAACTGTACTGGAAATGTAACCCTGATGCTGTCTGCACGAAGGGACAGAACAGACCGGTTCGTTTCCAGCTTGGCCCCTTTAGTTTGGCATATTTTAATATCTCAAAGAAACTCAACAAACGGATGAAGAAGGCTGGCTCTGTGCAGGATACTGCTCTCGGACCCTGGAGCTAGTTGTGCAAAGAGGAATGTTGCATGAGATGCTCATCTTTGACAACACATTTCTTCTTCTAAAGAACATACTGACTAAACAAGTGTCTTTGAAGCTTGTGCAGCTCCACCATAACAAAGACTGGTATAGGAGGCAATTTTTGCCCAATGCGATAACCCTACAGGTCAGGAGAGGGTATCCTTCATCTAAATTGCTGGAGTGAATGAATATGTATCAGCCTTTATTTATCTTATTCTGAATTAGATGAACAGTAGATTTATCTAATGCAATAACACAGAAACAGTATAATTTCTTTTCGGGGTTTGATAAAGGGTCCTATTCTATTCTATGAATTAAAATAAGTGAGAAGTACTTTAATAATTCCAGAGGGAAATTAAAATGTTGTGGTAGGTTTTTGTTGTTATTTGTTTTGATGATGATGATGATGATGATAATGATGATGATGATGATGATAACTCAAAATAAGACCTAAAAATATGAAGATAATATAAGATTTTGCCTGTAGTCACAAAATTTTGAAAAATTAGCAAAAGGTTTCTTTTCTTTTCTTTTCTTGTTTTGTTATTTGTAATTTTGTCCAAATTAGTATATGGAAACCCAAGGGACCTTTCTTTTATGACTCGAATGTTCTATTCATTGCATTGTTTAAATAAATTTATAACGTTTATTATTATTATCATTGTTCATATTATACAGAGGCGCTAAATGCGTTTTTTTCTTCTTATTATCGCATTACCTTTATGTCTCTTGCAGGAGATACCGGGTAAGAAATATCCAATAAGATGCTGTTAAATACTCTTAGACCCGCCCTTATGTGGTTGCTATGCCTACTACTCGTTTCTCTCTAATTGACGGGTCAATCAGCCAATCAACGCTGAGATGGGCTGGAGTTTGCGCTCACACTGAAAACTGCCTTGTGAATTTGTACTACTATAATCAAACCGCTCAGGGTTCGTGCAAGTGCGGGACCGAAGCGGCTGAAGGCACGGGGATGGGAAATGTACGCTGCATTGTCTGAAAACTCTGTCCAGGTAATGAAATTGTTCCTTTTTCTTCGACTTTCTTCTGTAACGTGAGTATATTCCGAAGTAGACTTGAAAGACTACGGTTGATAATGCTAGGCTATTGAAAATAGCGAGCACTGGTGAACACGCTTGTTTGACATTTGAACAGAGGGAAATTTGGCTAAGGCTGGAGGAGAAAACTTAACGGCAATTAAGGACTTCTACGGCTCTGAAATATGATATTACACCAGGATATCAGGTTCATCTCAGCGTATGTACAGCAGTTTTTAAAATGAGTACAACCTGTGAACGTGGGTCCCAGTTGTGTTGTGTGTCTTCCTCTCAGTGGTTATTCTGTGTTTCTTTGCAGTTGTGGATTTCCAGCAGTAAATTTGACTTGTGTGTGATATTTCAGAATTTCACTGGTTATAAATATGTTTCATGTTAACCTGAGACAGGTTGACATTGGCAGTAAGAACTCTTTCTTTTAGTGAAAAAAATGCAAATGATCACATTATTCGAGCCTTACAAGACATTTGAGCTTGTTTTAATACTTTTGTCTTAAATTAAACCATATAAGTGCATCTTCGAAGAGGATGTGTATTTGATGGGCATTGCAGCTGGAAGAAACATGAATATTTGAATGCAGTTGCAGCATAGCTGTCATAATATGAAATTGACTGACAATGTAAGCTGTGCAAAATGGTCAGTCGTACCTGTTGAACACTTACCCAAGGTTTACAAAACAAATACTAACTGAACAACCTACAGAAACTCAATGAGAACAATGGGTGAATGAGAAGCTTTTTACAGGATGAAGAGAAATAGCTACAAATATTAATATAACGTGAGTTATAGTGTGGTATTTGATTGCCGCTTTAGACATGGAGAATTTTTTTTTTTTTTTAAGTTATATCTGAGAAAAATGCAAGTTCACTTGAAGCTGTTCTCAAGTATTTTCTATTTAGGACAATAGAATGGGATCAAATCTGCTATAAAGTGCAATCTGTCTATTTTTTAGCAGCCAAACCGTCATCTAACTTTGTTATACGTAGTTCAACTTCTTCAGAGTTGACTGATTTTTGTTTTTTAGGTTTCATTACATCACTTTTCAAGTCAGCATGTGTCTGCACCGAAGACATCTGTGTGGAATTCCCCTTTGATTGCTTGTAAAGTTTTTCACTTTGACATTCAACTTAATTAGCAAACAGCTAGTGTTTGCATAATCAAACTATAGCGCGGCTACCTTCTTGTGCTACAGTTGTCTGTCAGGTGGTGGTGTTTCTCTTCCTCCCTCTGAGGGCAAATGGCAGGATATAAGGGCTGAGTCTTTTGATATCAAAGAGATAAACACACTCCCACATGCCTTGACTTTAACGCAACATAAACCTTTTCCCTTCTAAATCTTTGGAAAGTGAGTCAGGGTGAGTGGGATGAAGAAAAATTAATGAAAGGGGGAGCTTTACCGTCGTAGATTTTTTGAAAAAGTAAGTGAGTCTATTCTCCGCTCTCCTCACTTTACAGGCAGAAACTTGGAAAATCACATCTGATTGTGGTCATTTGCTACCAAGGGCATATACCATGGCTGTTGAGTAATTCCTGTTTAAAAATAAACTTGGGACCACAAATTAAATCCCAAGCTAGAAGACAGTGTGTATTGATCTAAAGAGAATAAACTTTTTTTTTTTTTTTTTTTAAATTTAGCTCATTTTCATTAAATTGCTGATTTTTGCTTTGTTGCATAGTCATTTGTGACTTCTTGATTTTAGTTTTGAGTACCTGGACCCTGATGTCTTGCAACAAAGTATTATGTAAATACTCAGTTTAGAAGGAAAAACGTTAATCTGTTGGCGATGGTACATCAGGATAGTCCCCATAAACATGATCATGATTAATATAACATTAGCTCTGCTATAAGCAATGATTGACACTATTTGATAACTGGGGGCACTACAAAGATGATCAGTTCCTTAACCAGTTACCTGATTACAACATAATTAATTGTTTTCTAGTTGAAGCTTCTTAGCTTTTAGGATCTTAAATAAAATGGGTAATATCGATTAAAAGGAAAATATAGGAAAGGTATTTCAAAGTTTAAAGTTGTGGACTGGGCCTTGTTGCAATAACTGCTTCAATGGACCTCTTTGTGGTTGCTGAAAATATCTAAATCTGTTACTTGCTTATATCTTATTATGACTGTGGTGGATAGCACTCAGCTCCAACAGGTTTTCAACTAGATTAAGATCTGCTTATTCTAAATGTAACGCAATATCATCAATGGAATTGTCAGTCTCTTCAGACCTCCGCTTTAACTCTGGGTGGAAGCACTGTCACTCCTGGAGGAAGCATCATGCCATTGGAGTATGATCATTAACAGCACTTTGAGTTAGTTTGCACTTACTTTTCCTCTCTAAGAGGAAAATGAACATAATATAATAAGGCCACGAGATGCCTTCACTGTTGGAATGAGCTGTGTCTCATCCATAGTTCGTTAATGGATGTAGTATCCGGTTACGTCTGAATAGGGGATTATCATGCTTCCGTGTTTCTGTTTACGGAACTTGTAACATTTAGTCGCTTCCTTTTCCGGGCCAGTTCAACAGTAGCTGAATCCAATGTCACTGCTCTGTTCCACTTCGTAAATTGAATAAACGCCAACCCTACTTAAATTTTCATGGATTCCCGACTGAAGCGATGCTAAGGAATTAGTGAATCAAAGCAATTCGCCGGGGTGAAGGGCCAAGCTTTATAATAAAACACGTTTGTCCGTAGCCGGCACTTCAATGATGCTAACAGCTGGCATTAGCAGGCTAGCGGTAGCCAGCTAGCGTTTGCTGACGTGCCTAACTTTGAGCATCTGAAAACACACGAGCATCTGAAAACACACAAGCATCTGAAAATCGGGTCTGTACCCTCCCGTTTCCAGCGGATCAACTGGGTACTGCCAAGAAAGGAGACCGCTTATAAAAGAGCATTTTCACAGATTTTTTGTATTACACAAAGACATTGTCTCTTCACATAGCAGCGGCTGCACATCACCTCTACTGTGTGAACGTCATGGCCTAAGCCAGTTTTTTTTTTCTAATGCTTTATCTGTATCCGCTCTGTATCTGTATCTGCTCCAATATTGACTAACTGCCTGGATTGGATATTGGATAAATGAAGCCGATCCAGCATTCTGATCCAGTCATTTCTTTTTTTATTAATATCATAATGAATTTACTTTTTTTTTTGTTACTTTATTTGTTGAAAGATAATATTAAAGTACATTTTATCTGTGTTTAGTTTACCCTTTTTTTAAACTAGGGTAAAGGTTTATGTCAAGTGTGATGCCTTCACTCACATGATGTACAGTTCATTCGTTCAACAGAAGTATTGGATCGGTATCGGCCGATACGCTCAGCCCAGGTATCGGTATCAGATTGGATCGGGAAAAACTGGATCGGTGCATCTCTAGAAATGACAGATAAATGAAGAAGGATAAAATGCCCGACTTCTTTTAGTCTGTACAATGTAGCTAAAAGAATAAGCGGAAAAAGTGCCACCACTAGATTGCTGTGGATTTTGCAGTTGCTATGAAACAGGACAGGAGCACTAAGGGAAATTCTTGTCGACTAGGCTGTCCCACTTCAACAGCCTACCGTTTCAGAAGACTGCTTCGGAGTGCACAGACTGCGGCTCGGCGATATATTGAATATACTCGAGATATCACGCCTAGTCTCCTTCGGGATATAGAAAATGCCTATATTCGTCATATTCGAGTATTTAATTGCTTTTAGTTGCAGGCGGGGTTTTCTCACTCCTTGTCTCTCTGCAGAGCTCTGCACAGAGAGATGAAACAAGTGCACCTAGTTGCGTACATCATGTGTGCTACGTGCTACATCATATTCCCAGCAGTAGCAGCTTCTCTGGCAGAGAGCTCAGGTAGCGGCAGCAGTGCGAGTTATAAAAAATGGATGAGGAAAAATTTCAACCAGCTACTGTAATTAACACACGTACACAGCACAATACTTACAAAGACTTAAAGGATAAGTTTCTTTTTTTTTCAACCTGGACCTTATTTATATATGATACTGGACGTTCACCGAAGGGTGACTCAGTGTAATATCTTCTGAGGGACTCAAAGTGATGCAGAAACTTTACCGGTTAGTAAATGCATGTATATACTCCTAGAAATAAGGTCCAGGTTGAAAAAAAGAAACTTATCCTTTAAGTTTTCCGAGGCAACGCATGTATAACACATTTGGTGCACACATGAATTGTTTCCTCACTGGTTTCTATGATAACTAGCTGCAACATTGCCAGAGAAAAAACAAAGATTCTCGTTAAGCTAAGAGCACTCACTTGCTCACATAACTGAGCATACGTTTTAACAGAGCTTTTTAAGAAAAAGATGTCACACTAATTAGATCTGAAATCCAAACGTTTTAACTGTTTTTAGCATGAAATGACTTCCTTTTAGTAACTTTCAACTTATTCACTCCCTATTTCATGTAAATTATTCACACCATGAACTAATTATCTCTGTCTTTTACCAAAAGGCATAACGGTAGTAGTAGTCACTTTGTTTTGTTTTAGAATTACATGATGTTTATTGCACTGCTTTAACTGTTCAGTGAATACAGTTTTGATCAATTTTTTTAGTTATGATTTTACCCTTTTGGCATGAATGTTAAAAATCAGCACATATTAAGGCAGTATTAACAGTAATGTTTAATGTAGACACAAAATCATCTTACTGATGTGATTATATGCATCAAAGCATTGATTCAAGGCTAAAGTAAAATATCGAGATATATCATGCATTGTGACATGCCATAAAAATATCGGTCTTTTGCTAAAAGACAATATCGCCCAGCCCTAGCACAGACTATAGCACGCTATAGTCTACGAAGTCCGCGCACTCTGAAATGTGCAGACCTCAAACTGAGACATACCTATGGATTAAGGCTTTCCTTTACTAAGTTACTGTATATGATTGGGAATTAATGAAAACTTCCACATTTTTTATTATTGTGTTTAATATTTGTAGCAAATTTGTCATTTTTCTGACCAAAAAACTGATTGTTTTAATTGGTTTAATTTGGAAAATAAAGTACAGTATAATCAATTTAATGGATTGTACCAACGCTTAAACCTATATAGCATTTTACTTTTTTTTTTTCCATCTTGTTTTCATCTTGATAAAATGATGGTGTCACTCAAGCTTTTGCTGACTAGGGGTTTCCTCTCAGCTGTGCAGCACATAATTACTAAACCACAGACACCCCTGCAAAACCAGATTTTTACCTCTCCAGACTTTAGCAATGGAAGCTGGCAGAAAGACGAATGATGATATAAGGAGCAGGTGAAGGAGAAGCGCTCCCTGTTTTGCATTTTGATTTGAATGGGATAAATGTCTGCTCTGAGCTGATGCTTTATGACAGCATGTTACTGAACAGTTCTGTACCTTCATTTTTCAAACAGCCAAGAAGGCTCATGTACATACTACAGTCTTCAGCAGGACTTTTTGACCTCCTTGATGACCTCTCTTTCTCTCTTTGACCCATAAAGACGTTGCTACTATTAATTCTAGTGGCCCTGACTTTCTTTGTTCCTAACTTGTTTTCTTACAACACATTGTAGGGTGACCATGACAACTATGAATTAAACATGCACCCTCTCATATGTAGGCTAGAGTGCTGCAAGCCCTCCTCTTGTGTTTGCCAAGCAGGGCAGCACCCAGAGGCAGGAAACAGTAAAGCTAATGCTTTACAGGATGAAAATGCAGACTAAAACCCATGACTTAAGTGCAAATACGTTTTTCAGTTTACATTGAGTGCAGTTGTGATAATGTGTCAGGAATTCAGATGAGAACAGGCGACAGCCTGCGAGGAAACCTCCTGTACAAGCCTATGAGTAAAACCGTGACCTGCAACTGAAGTTGTGAATGAGTTCAGCCAAGACTCTTGTGTGGCAGATGGGAAAATCCTGGGGCAGGATGGAGAGTGGGGTTATCCCTCCAGCTCTGGTTCTGGTTTGCTCTATTTCTGGATGACTGATCAACGTGGATTGAAAAGGAAATAGAGGTGATTTCAGTCTGCTGAGTTAAACCAGAACCACTCCTAAGGAGAGTAATCTGGTCTCTATAATGATGTGTGTAATCAGAATTTTTCCTTATTCATATAACGTATCAGATAACTAGAGCAAAAATTAAACAACAATTTTAAAGTTAATATGCAGAAATCTTAATGGGCATGTTAAGTAATTAATTAAGCTAAAGTGTCAGTGGGTTGGCTTCAAGCTAACAGGTGAATTTTACTGAGTTGTTTGAAAAATTATTTATTTTCCCAATGAAGCTCACTCTCCAGTCCAGCATAAAGGAAAGGAAAACTTAGTTTCCAACAAGCTCTGGAAGGAAATCTTTTTTTATTCATCATACATATTAACAAAGATGAAATTTTGTTAAATGATCAACAAAAAACTCATTTTATTTCTAGGGTTGGAACTAATCCGATCCAGTATCAATGTCAGGCTTCGATATTGACGTGATTCTTAAATTGGACTGAATCGGGCTGAATTCCCTGATCCACCTCATAGATCCATAGAGGGACCTATTGTGGTCCCATGTTTACAAATTGTACGTGTTATGCAGATTTAAATTGAACACAATGTGTTGACACAGGATCACTTCATGTAATATTTTCATTAGAATATGTGTATATGTAGGTAATTATAAATTATTGAGTATTTTACTCCAAATTTCTGGTTTAGACGTAGCCTTACTGTACACCTGCACTGACAAGCCTGAAGAGGATGAGCTGCCTTTCCTACTACAGCATGTCTCTAATTTGGATATATTTTAGCCTGGTAATATAAAAAAGCAAGGGGGGAAGGTGAAATGTGTGAACAACCAAGGTTTACGAATCAAGACTTTCATCAGTCAAGAAGGGAAGAAAAATTAGTGCAGCAGACACTGGTGTTCCATTGGGAAGGTAAACTTCCAGCAGACAAGGGGAGATCTGAAGAAAAGTTGCTCCAGGTCATCATTCTGGCCAATCCGTCTATCTCTGTCAATGATAATTCTTAAAAAAGTGCCAACTAAAATCAGTAATCCTGCGTGACAATGCAACTCGAAGACATTGGAATCTTCAGCTTGTTTTGCTCATACGTTGCTGGAGATTGTTGAGCATGATGGGTTTGCGGCGTTCATGCTTTCACTCACACACAAAATCATGCAGAGCATTTTAAACATTCACAGCTTGCGTGGTCCCATTTGTAGGATCTTTTAAACTAAACTAAAAGTTGATCTGTCTGCACTGGAGCACATACATCCTGATTCTTTCAACACATTCTCCTGGACCTTAAATGTTAAAAAAAAAATGTTGTTACTGCTGTGTTTTCATTAAGATTATGAAGCAGATACAAATTGTCTACTTTGGAAGGTTTTTTCTTATTAATTGTTTTGAAAAACATTTTGATTTAATTCTTTTGATGAGCTGTTCTGTTATTAAGAAGTGATGTGTGGTTCACTACAGCCCAGTAAAACCTTACGCAGTAACGGCAGCAATCATAACCATAATCACAATAATGTTCGTGTAAACTGATTTGGTATCAGAGAAATATTGCTGTCGGCAGATATCCAATTTCAGATATCAGAATCTGATCAGAACCCAGAATAAGCATTTCTTCTACAGTCTGGTGTAATAGTAGACTTAATTCACAGCTGATCCACAACAAACAGCCTCATAACCATCCATGTTTGGATCTCGACTGGTGCCCTCTGCGCTCACACAGCTGGTCATGCCAGGGCTTAGAAGAGATGCTCGCCTGGCCCGTTGTCATAGATGGGCCTGGACTGGAGCTGTATGCTGCGGTGACAAAAGCACATTCAGGCTGGGACAATGGGGAGCTGACAGCCTGGGTTGTGTTTATCACTCAGCTTTCTCTTTCTCTCACGCTGCCTCCTCCTGTTTATTGTTTGCTGTCGCACTGCTTCTCTGTCTGTCTCAGTCACAAGGCAGCCAATTTATAGCTTCAAGAGAATAGCTTTGCTCTACGTCGCTTAGTCATTGAATACAGGGTTTAATCCTGTCATCATTTTGGTGGGTGTATGATTGGTGGTTTCAGTGCGTCATCAGTAAAGTAGGGGTTCTGTTTTCATGTGCTTTCATAGGATTTGTAGGCTGTGCTGAGTGACAATCTGGGGGTGCAGAATACATTACCCATGAATGTAGCAGTAATCATATTTTAATTATCATAGACAAACACTGAGTCACTAATGGGATCAGTAAATGTGCGTTTGTGTGTATGTATCTATGTATATACTGAAGTTATAAAAGAATATGTTTACTGTAATACTCATAAAATTAACTTGGCAATCAAAGAAAATAAACAAGTGGACATTTTAAAAATTGAGATAAGACATGTTTCAGTTTTAAAGCATACACTTGTGCTTAATAAATGACCTGTCTGATTAACTAATTGTTCAGATTAATCAAAGATTAAATAACTGGTCCAGTCATTAACAATAAGTTCATCATTCCAGTCTTTTTTAAAGCAAAAGTTATACATTGTAGATGTTCCTCATTATATGGTAGTGAGCTTTATATTAGTCATCGATCAAAGAGCATAGTTTGAAAATTAAGTTATGATAAAATGGCTCTGATGTATGACTTTGTGTGACCAAAGGTGCACATCAACATACAGTTCGTTGCCAAAGCTCAGCAATAAACTGCATGCATGTTCAGGAAGTAATCCATGCATGCAAAATGGTCATCTGTCCTCACTTTGTGGTTTTTCTTTTAGGTGTGAGATACAAAGTTGATGTATTGGCAAAAACAAAAAGAAAAGCTGACATAATATTAATAAAAAATTTTAAAAAATCATGTTTCTGTCAGTTCCGTTGCCCATCAAATACACATCTTCTTCTTAGATGCGCTTATGGTTAAATGTACAAAAAACACCCTCAATAGAACCAAAATTATCTCAATATATTTTGCATTTGTAAAAAAAAACATATGTTAATGGACAATGAATCTCAGTGGCATGTGAGAGCAGTGAAGTCTTGCTTGAAATTGCCAGCCAAAGCTGTGAGTCATGGCTGGCCAGCACATGTGGCAAAGGGAGAGCACAAGACTGTCTGTGGTGATAGAGGGGAAATTGGGCCTGACACAAAATGATCTGCCCTCCATGCTTCACCAAATCAGATTTAAAACTAATACAGAAGGACAGAGGAGTCGATCTGCATCACAGACTCAAACTGCTCCTTAAATTAAGTCTGTTTGTCCTCGTCCTATTTCTGCGTCTTGCATCTGCACTCAACTAACCCTGGAAAATCAGACAGCCTAGGTGATATCCAAGTTTAAAATGTGTTGGGATGTGTTCATTAAAGGGACTAGAGGCAGGAATTAAAAAACAAACATGTATGTCCATTTTTCTTAATACTAATGGGTGATGAAGCGCTTAATACTAAAAAAAACTTTTCCAACCACATCTCTCTCCGTTGCCTTGAACAGGCTGTGTGCTGCAAAATGCGCTGCAATTCGGTGGCCGAATTTCCTGCGCTGCCTGCGGACGTGACGTCAAATGACGCTACATCCGCAGTTTTGATACAGGAGGAAGACGGTCGCGGTAAATTCAAACACTGTAAGTGATAGTTATGGATTCTTCTGCCGTCAGCAAACGATCCAGATCAACTGAAAGACACTAAAAAGGGTAACTACGAAGAAAAAGCGTAGTAAGCAACATTATAGCTTCAGTTTGTGCACGCTCCTGTGACGGCTTGGCTCTTGGCTGCAGTTACCTGAAGCACCGATCGCAGCAGTTGCGAGTTTCGTTTCTTAATCTTGCATCTTGTCCCTTTAAATGAGCCATATAAGGCTTCAACTGTTTATTTTCTTAATCATTTTTGACAAGTTGATGAAACTGTCTTTTTTTTTAAACTTCCATAATTCTTGCTTTCTTCTTTAATCAGAGAGATTCTTCTCATATTGCTCAACTTTTTCCAGCCAATATTCCAAACCCTAAAGATGGGGGAAATGTAACATGCAAAGCCTAAAAATTTAGAAGCTGGAACCAAGAGAAGTTTCATATACAGAAACAGTTTGAAGTTGAGCATCACTGTGATACTACGAGGGATGTAACGATTACCAGTAAAATGGTTAACCATAATAAAATTACCAGCGATTAGTAATATCAGCAAAGCAGAATTAAGACTTGAAGTTGATACAGAGCTGTTTCTCTGAGCTGGTTGTCCAGCAGGAAACTTGGTGTGTTTAAAGGGACATTGTGTAATCGGGAGCAGCTCCCTCGTACTTTTCATGCTGCATTCGCGTGAAACCGGGCAGACCGACGACATCCGCTGCATGTAAAGTTATCACCCGCCTCTATGTGAAGACATGGTCCGTCAGTTACAGTGACATCAGTCCACATCTGATTTGTTGTCATGGCGATGTCGTATTGTTTTCCCTGACCCATGTTTCACCGTCTTTCGCTCGGCTTCATTGATTAAAATGACATCTGGTTTGCTACCAACGGCCGTCTGCCCGACTGCACGTGAACCCAGCATCAGTGAGACGCTAGTTTCTCCCCACTGCAGCCCGGTGACTTTTCAAAGGCATTACCTCGAACTGAGCTGAAAACTCCGGTGTGTCCGGTGAGTTTCTGTGTTTTCCTACTGTCACGCTTCTCCCGAACGCAAAAACATGGCGATACGACATGGCAGCCGTCACCGAGCCGCCCCGCTCGATGTGTAAATGAATGATACAAACGGCTAATTTAGAACTTAAAGGAGCACTTCAGTTTGTTGATGGGAGTGATTACTGATTAATGAAAAAACACTTTTGAACCAAATAATCAGTTTTTGTGAATAAAACACAGGAGAACTTACACAATATCCCTTTAAGGGCAAACAAGCACATGAATGCCTTGCTCTACCAATGCTGCTTTTAGCTAAGTTCACACTGCAAATATGTTCAGTTCTGATTTTTTTTTTTTTTTTTTTTTTTTTTTATTCCTGTGGTTGTTTACTTTATGATTTATTGAGACTGCCATCCAACTCCTGTGTGAACAATGGACAGCCCTGAAATGATTTATATCCACAGAGGAAGACCTGACATTACCCAGCACGCTGTGTTGACGAAGGTAAATAGGGATGCCGCATATGTCTGTGTAGGTCTGGGGGGATATTGCCTAAAATCAATATCATGATATAGGGCTGTGTAATTAATAGAAATTTGATCGTGATTTTAATTTTTGTGTCAAACAATCTCCAAACTCATAATCGTGTTGAAACTTCTTTTTTTGCCATTTTTCTTGGCACAATTTCTAAAAGTTATTCTGAAGTTATCCCTGGCAATTTGCTGGGTGTCATGAACAAATATGTTCGATTTGGAATGTTCTAGCATTGCACTAAATCTCAACAAAGTTTATTTTGGGATATTTTTTTTATATAAATAAGGATATTTATTTTATTTTACAAATATAGAAAAATTGCAGAACAGCTGGATACATCGTTTATTTTGTATATATTCAAAGTATATTTATTTTATCCATTTATTGTTTTATACATTGTAAAACAACTGTAATGTATATTTGTAGCCTATATTTATTTTCAATGCTAGAAACCTTAGAAAGAAATGCTAAATTAAAGCAACCTTTACCAATCTTGCATTTCAGAAAGCACAGCAAGATAATTTGAATATAAACAGTCCCGCCTCACTTCTAAGACACACCCCCTTATTCCCTCTGCCTCCCAATGCAGAAGCAAAGGTCTGACAGGCAGGTCCGTTGGACAATCCTAGAGGTGCACCCCACTTCAAGGATTGGTTGGAGTTTTCATTGAATATTTAGAGATTGGAATAATATTTTATATTGATTAATGGTGGGTCTGTCTTGTATTTCAGAGTTCCATTACCTCATTCATAGCATTTTACCCTGTTAGAAAAATAGTGTAAGAATGCAACATCGGTAAGGGTTGCTTTAATGCATCGTGTAACTAGAAAATAATTATTTGAATAATCATGATTTCAATATTGGCCAAAATAATTGTGATAAGTTTTTCCATAATTGAGCAGCCCTGTCATGATATATTGAACCGCCTCTGTCTTACTGAAGGGGAACTATAGGCGCTTTTGGACTGTAGGAACCTTTTGGAGTTCCTATAACCTTTTTGGGAACCAGGCCGTTTTTTTTTTTTTTTGCGCATTTGGACATATACTGTAGGAACTAGAGACCTCGGACCACAGTTCCTATAACCTTTTTAGCTCCTACTCCGAGGCAGGGCCTTTTCAGGGTTCCATAGGAACTGAAATACATAGGTGTTTGGTGATTGGTACAGCTGTCAAGCCGCGCCCCTTGCGTGAGCTCCGCTTCTTCCAGCCCCGCCATATTTAAAAAGTCTCACAGCTGTTTACCTTTTTACCGAGATCATAGTAACGACAAGAACCATTACAATAGGAGTGTACCAATTCATTATTAAATCGATCACAATGGTGCACGTCACGAATCGATAACTATTTTGAAATGTCCAAAAGCAATTGTTTTCATACTAATTTATAGAGTTGCCCACGGTACCCCACGCTACCAGATCATAACGGTTCCTACTATACTAGAATTTATACACGACGGTACTACCGTGGATTACTACAACCCGGTCCAGTTTAGCTAGTAGCGTCCGTCTCTACTCTCTTCCCTGCTTCTCTCACTGCATGCTTCTCCCTGTCAACAAACCCACATGGCAGCTACTGCAACCTAACCAAACAGCTGCTGAATGATTGGCTGTTTGCCGCTTACTGGTGACGTTCATGGATATGATAGGCTGTTTACGCACGTTGGATCCGCCCGTCTGTAAACTGATGGCTGTTCGTATGTTTCTACCGGCAAGAAGGAAGTCCATGAAGACAGCTCCGCTTCTTAAAAAAAAAAAAAAAAATCGGCGAAAAACAAAACAAAACAACAAGCGGTCTCGTTGTGCACATGCAGCCTCGTTGTGCACATGCAGCACTAACACGAAGCACACACTCGGCATGGCAGAGAACGGCGAGTCTGCCGCGGCGACAGCGGCGGGAGTGGCACCAGTGGCACCGCAAATCTTGCTCAAAAAACCAAACTCCAAAAGTCACATTTGAAACTATTATGGCTTAAAACAAGGCACAGACGGTAAAGTAGTAGACAATAGCCGTCCACTGTGCAGGCGCTGCCACCAAGCTATAGGAGCCAAAGGAGGGAACACATCCAACCTCAAAAAACACCTGCAGTGTCGTCACCCAGACTTGTATGTCAAATACCAGATTAGTAGGCCCTGTCTATTTGCTCATTAGCTAATATTAATAGCCTATAATATTATAATTACATTATATGCCCCGTGTACAGGCTGAGGAATGAAGAGTTAAAGGGTGTCAAAGTTTAAGGCACCTAGAAAATGCATAAACATATTATTTCATTAGTTATTACAGGGAACCAGTTCCTGTTTATTGTATTTTGTCCTCTGTAGTTTACAGACCCTTTCCAAAAAAATAGATTAGAATAAACACCTTTTCCATGATATTCTAATTTTTTGGAAAGGGTCTTTATAGAACTGAGCTACAGTTCAATGAAGTAGCCTTTGATATGCCTTTGCACAAGTTCTATTCTACTTCAAAGAATACCTCAAAATTTGACTGGACAAACAATCAGTGGATCTGTTTTTTTTTTTTTTTTAAGTATTTGATAAATGTTGTTCATAACCATATTTGTTTCAGTCTAATTCTTACTTCACAAGTGTTATGTTTATTATGCACCAAACAGCATTATAAGTAACAAGTATGTATAACTTGTACAAACAAATTGCAGTTCATATAAGGAATAATAATTAAAAAAGGGTGCGGTATCGTGATACTACCCGGAACCGTGATACTTTGTCTGGTATAGTATCGTGGTTACTCATTTTGGTATCGTGACAACTCTACTAATTTAATGAACAAATACAGCTGCAAAATATAGCAGTAGAATCTGCGTCTGCCGCCCGGACACTTAAGTGGACGGACCTAAACGCACTACAACAACAGGTAAACAAGGGAAAGGGAAGGAAAGCTGGTAAGTTAGCTTTTGTAATAGCTTGAATAAAAGAGATGGAAAACCCAAATGCAGTTGCAAATTGCGTCAGTACAATCTGCACCACTTTAGTAAATGAACCTCAGTCCGTCCACGAAAGTGTCCGGGCGTACTTCAACGAAAAAGTAAACAAGACTAGTACAGCAGCTTTCCAACGGGAGGCTGTTCTGTTACCAGCTTTCCCTCATCACGGTCATATGTAAGTTAGCTTTTATAATAGCTTTGAATAAAAGAGATGAGAGACCTCAGTTTTGTATTAGATATGCTGGGGCATAAATTTGTCTGTCGCAATGATTGCGTCACACATGGTCCCTAACAACGCCCTCCCTCATGTGCAAACGCACACTGAATGCGAAGGGTAGTTCTTATAACAAAACTCGGGAGCCGTAGTTATATGAACTGCGTTCTTAGAGCCTCTGTCCGAATGCGCCTTATGTTGACTGAAGGAGAATATCCTTTTTTTTGAGCACTGTGTTAAAAGGACTAACAGGTCACGTAATGTTTAAAATTTTTGGCTTGTAGTTTGTATTTAAAGAAAAAGCCTGCATACTTACTCCCAGCTGCATTTATTCCAACAATGTTTCGATCACATCGGCTCTTCCTCAGGCCAAACTTCAAACCTGAGGAAGATCCAGTGTGATGGAAACGTTGGAATAAATGCAGCTGGGAGTAAGTGTGCAGGCTTTTTCTTTAATTTTTCAATCATACAGCAGTAGCCTTGCACCTAGTGATGTGCGTATGTCTACAGAGTTATTGTAGTTTGTATTTGCAATACTCTGCTGTGCAGATTTGTGACATCTGGTCATTTACTTTCTTTTGGACTCAACCTCATGAATTTGTACCTGATTCCAGTCCCTAGGCTTACACATGGGCCTGGGACAATAACAAATTTTGCTGGACGATATATTGTCCCACATATTATTGACAATAAATGATATTATTGTCGACTTTACCGAGACCAAAATAACCACTTATGTAATGTTAATATTTCATAATAATGCAAGTACATCCTTTCAAATGCAACAATTAAACTTTTATTTCACACTGGAATGTCCAGAACCAGAACTTTTGACTATCCTAAATAAATAAACAAAAAACAATAAAAAAATCTTTTAAAAGGACTCCGTCTGTTTGAAAAATTGCACCAAAAAACAATAAACTAGACTCTTTCTCCAAAACAACAAATACAATGGCCTATCCAGGCTCAACAAACAAAACTCCACTTCAATAATGATAAATGATAATGATGATGACGATAATGTGTTGACTTTCGGGCCAATGGCTCTACATCTCAGGGTGTTTTTTTTGTTGTTTTTTTATCATCATTTTGAAACTGTTGCTGCATTTTTTTATCTCATGTCCCTAAACTATTATCTTGGCTTACCTATCTGAATCTACAGTAGCCGTTTGCTTTATTTCTGAGGCTCTCTGTCCACCCACCTTTCCTCATTCTCACATCTGCTTTTCACCTCTATTTGCCCTTTTTCCTTCTTTCGTCCTTTTCTTTGCATCATTTACTTTCTCCCCCCAGCTTTGCTCCCCGAGCTCCTGACAAATGTGCCTGTTCAGAGGTTGTTGAAGCATTTTTATTCCACACTCGGCTGTGCCATTACATTTAACTAGACTCCATCTTTATAGAGCTCCTTAAGGCAGAGAAAAAAAAAGCTGTTTGTTTTTTTTCTGGCGTTTGCAGTTGCAAAGTGATGAGACAAATGAGGAGTGATTCTTGTATAAACTTGTTTTTTTTTTTTTTTTTTTCCTTGCCTAGTGGAGGGAGAAAAGCAGGTGGAGGTGGTGAGGAGGAGGAGGGAATTTGTGCTGACCTTCCTTTCTGCCTTCAGAGACATCTGCCAGTAAACCCAGCTCTGGCAGAGGCATGAGGAAAGGAAGTGAAAACAGAAAAGCTCAGTATGGGCGGACAGGATGCATCATTTATTTCCTGCAGGAATGGAATGATTTGTGGAGGGTTTTTGTTTGTGTGTAAAACTTTCTTTCACTCCTCCTCAATTGCTTTTTTCCCCACATCTTAATTTTTCTTGGAAGCCATCTGTGGGTGTCAGGCAGTGCAAGGATGGTAGGAGAGGAGGTCAATGTGTTTTCATTGATAAGGCTGGTCGCATGCTCTGTCTGCTAAAGATGGTGGTCTCTGCATTGCATGTGACTGTGCTGCTGCTAAGTCTAACAAAACAATTGTCAGAAAAGACTCTGCATGCTTTTTCCAGTATTTTCACATTTTATACCACTCACACTAACGCCATGTAAAAGATTTTAATACACATTTCCTTTTACTTCAACGGCTGCACTCTTTTCCATCTTCAATAGCAGCTTTATGTTTGCTGAATTTACAGCATGGAGAATTTGAATTTGGCCTCATTGTGGAATTATCTGCAAGATGATAAAAAAGCTCGGGAAGTGTTTTTGAAAAGGTAATAAAAAAAATAGTTAATAATGAGAATATTAAGTTTTGTCCTGGATATTGATGTGCAAGAAACCAATAACTGCTTTAGTTTGGTTTCATTATTACAGATGCAGCGGCCCAGTTGCCAAAGAACCCTCATTCATTTTAAAGAACCCACATGTGAGAAACCCTGACTTATTGCCACTAGTTCCATGTATTGTTTTATAATTTGTTTTTAGGGGATTAGAGTCTGAGGATACAGGTTTAAGTAACTCAGCATGTCCCCTGTATCTGCTGTAATTTGTGCAGCCTTCTTTTTAAAATGTCTTTTTCCCCTCTTGATTTTCAACAGATAGAATACTAATTTTATCTCGGGTCTGTGCGGGTGATTAACATGCAGTATTTTCCAGAAAAATCTGCATTTGTTGTTGGTAAATTACTCTATTATATTAACTTTTCTGTGCATCTTTTAATAATGAACAAATCAAAGCGTACACAAAGGCTTTTTGCATCTGGAAGCAGACACCATGGTGACTGAGGCAACTCAGAACAATCACATTTTTAAATGTCAAGTCTTAAATTGTCTCCTCGCTGTCTGTGTGTGGGGGGATTACAGTTCATGGGATGTGTATCAACCACAGCGGCTGTGTCTGTAATGGCATGCAAAGCAAACCTATGATTTGTTCAGACATTCATTTCTGGATTAAATATGAGTCTGAGTGAGAATGAGAAATCAAGGTCACACCGTGTCCCACTTTATCTCTGGGGTTGTTTGCTTCAGAGCTGATTTCAGCTGAATGTGTGTTGGAACCAGATGGAGAATGCTAGATGTCAGCTGCTTCTATACATCCCACCGTGGTGGGTGTCTACATGGGGTCTTGGTGCACATGCCCCTCTCTCTTTTGTATCTACGGTTTGTACTGTGTCAAATCTGAGGATTAAAACAAAATGGCTAATTAGCTCAGGTGTACAGGACGTCACAGTATGGCACAACAAGCTGCGATGAGGAGAAACCAAGGGGGCGTTATCTCTCTCATCATTACGGTGTGTCTGCTTTCTCTTGTTCTGCCACTGCCCCCTTTTTGGTTGCTGAAAACCATCTGGTAGTTTGGCAGGATCACAGTCCCCCCTGCATGAGTATTTTGCCATGAAAATCTGTCCAGATATCATTTATTAATGAGTTAAAAAATCTTTTGAAATGATTTTGACAGTGTTTGGTCTGTGAGGTTTCAAGAGTTCTCTAAATGATTAAGATCAAATACAAACGGATACTAATTTATTTTTATTTTCTATTTGGCGATTCTGTAACAAAACAAATGGCTGACATACCACCGATGACAACAGTCGCTCAAGTCTTTGTTGGGGGCAAAAATAGTGAGTGTTATAGCATTAATAAGATATATACGTATATATATAAACTATGAACTCTTTCTTGCCTTTGCATACCCCATTTTAGTGTTTTCAGATAGCATGCAAATGAGATGTGGCAGGCTCACCAGTAGCCCTTTTCCACAATATCATATGGGTTTGACGAAGCCTCTTTGCTTATCAGTGTTCTGTTTAAGTGTGGAAGCAGAATGAGGGAGGTAGAAGTTGATGCACTTCTGGTTGTAGAACTATGCATGAATGTAATGCAACTAAAAGTGCTGCTGTTACGAAGCTGATTTCATGATACAGTATCAGTGTGTGTGGCTACACCACCTGTTTTGTTCCATTTGAATAACCTAACAGGAGCAATGGTGGCATAATGAAGGTTTCTATGTTGTGCCAATATGCTGCCACTGCTGTTCGAAAAAAGGTTAATCCCTGTTACAACCTGATACACGTTGCCAGCTCTCTACAAGCGTGTTGTACAAGCATCTAGTGAGGAGCATAAATATTGTCATGTTATTGCCGCATCAACTGTTCTGCTGACAAACACACATGCATGCAGAATACCCTTTTTTAAAAATAAAATTCTCATTTACCACCACCACCTAGTCACCTAGCTGAGAAAATAGGGACAGTTAAGAGCCTTTGGTGTATGCATTCACAATAGAATACTAATGGGCCTTTAAATACACATGTACGCTTCAGTTTGGCTCTGTAGGGATTTCTGCTTGGATCAGAGGTGCCACATCTTCAACTCCTCCATTTTTTGTTTACCTTTCAAACAGAACAGCAGGGCACAGTAGCTCCACCTTGATTAGACTGAAAAATAAAAAGGGCTCATTGTTAAGCATCTTGTGTACCTTGTTTTGCACAGAGTTGTGTTGTTATAATCTCAAGCTTTTTCACACATGGAAACCAACCCTCTCATCTTTGTTATAATTTTTTGTTTTGTTCTTAAAATTATAGTTCACTTAAGCTATAATAGGACATATTCATTGTCTTAATGAAACAATGACATGGAAACTGATAGAGGTAATATGGACTCATTATGTAGCTTTGCTCTTGTATTTCTGTGCATCTTCCCCTCCTGGGCTGGACTGTCCTGATCTGCCAAAAAGAAAGCTGTCTGCAGGGCCTCCAGTTCTACTGCTGAGCTAATTAACAAGGTGTGAGGTGTGTGTTTGTTCTGCAAATGCTGCTGTGTTTGTTTCTGTGTGTGCTGCTGCCTCTTGATGCCAGGTGACCTGGCCTGAGCCGAGTCCATGCCAATACAGGGAAAAGGCTGTTGTCAGCACACACACAAACACACACTCACAAGCGTATGCAGTCAGCAAAATAACAGATAGCAGGAACCCTGTATGGGGCAGCCCTGGGGAAACACTTAACCACAGAATGGGTTCTCTTGGAAAGTGCAGGACTGGATTTGAGTGTTGTTGTTGTGCGTGTCTTTTACATATGGGGTCAAAAGGTGCCGTTACC
This sequence comes from Atherinomorus stipes, assembly GCA_023101725.1. Classification (NCBI taxonomy): domain Eukaryota; kingdom Metazoa; phylum Chordata; class Actinopteri; order Atheriniformes; family Atherinidae; genus Atherinomorus; species Atherinomorus stipes. The sequence goes on from JALJCO010012340.1 coordinate 3,182,314, forward strand.
CCCTTAGCAATTTAAAGGCCTTACTCATTAAAACAATGCTGTTAAAACCTCAAATGCCAAGAAGTTTGTTTTTATTCATCTTTTGAATTACTGGGTGCTCTATTGGGCTACTGTGTGTGAATTTTCCTGAGCTTTCCTAGAGTCCTTGTTATAATAGGCACTAGGTGCAATACACCATCATCACATTGATTCTTCCCACAGAAAGCCTCTATGTTTAAGATAAGTGGAAATCAAAAGAACAATTGCAAGTGTATAAACTTCAATGTAAACAAATTCAGTTAAAGTAAGTAAAACGATGAATTATTGGTTTGTCAACACCAGCCTGCCTGCAGTGCCGTTGGTGTAGCCATGTTCATGAATAGGGCTGCCACAGTCGATTTAATCGTAATTATGTTGACTATCAAAATAGTCACGACTAACTTCATAATCAACTAATTGTTTATTGTTTTTAAGCTTTGCTTTTCCTCTCAAAATTGCCACTGTACCTTCCGCTGCCTTTTCTGCCTTTCTGTCCGTGGCACACGTGCATAGTTGTAGCTATCGGGGTCAGCTTTTCTTTAAATGTATATTGACATAAATAAACACACACATACCACCAGTCAAAAGTTTGGACAGGTTTTTCCATTTGATTCAATGAGAAAGTGTCCAAACTTTTGACTGGTACTGTAAATATAATACCATTTTTGTATGATCTGATTAGTTGACTGATTGCCAAAATAAACCATGACTTGTCGATTATTAAAATAATCGTCTGTGGCAGCCCTATTCATGAGTAAACATATTTTATCGTTCTCATCTTACCACTGTTGACACATTCATAAAGGGTCTCAAGCTTTAGGCTCTCTGGATCCAAACATTTTTCTCTGTTTGTAGGTTGAAGACAGCGAATGAGCTGATGTTAGCTGACTGCCAATACGCAAAGCAGTTCAGTAAAAGTACTAGCAGGAGTGATGTTATTCATCTGTAAGATATAAAAACCTGCAGCCACAGGGGTCCAACTGGGTTGTTTCTATCTCTTTGTCTCCTTGGTGGTTATAAACATCTATACGCCTCATTCCCTCGCTCGATTTTGTCTTTTCCCCTGGTCTTTCCTCTATCCTCCCCCATCTCTTTTGTCACTCCTTCCTCCTCTCTTCATCAGCATCCTCCATCCTTAGTTTCTCCTTTGAAGTCAGTTGTTAAGATCCTCTCATGTTTCCCTCAGGAGTTCACACACTGAAGGTGTCTCAGGAGTTTTTATTGAACCACGGAAATTTCAGAAAACTCATTTATGCACAGTTTGTGGAGACTTTGATACTGTAATTTATTTTCAGAAAGTTGAGACAAGTACATTTAATTGACTAATATGAAAACCCAAAATATATACCTGGTGTAATTCTCTCCTGAACAGGAAATGATGGAGGTGAAACTGAAAAGGAAATGTCTTGTCAGCTCTACATTGTTTGTTTTTGTCTCTTTTTTTTTTTTCCAGATTGCTGTGAACCTCTAAGTGAAAATGGCCCTCTTTCAGAACAACTTCTGGGTGAGTGTCCTAAATATCTGTAACAGAGTAGTGCCTGATCTTTAATCACCTCTCATAATGCATTCATCTATTAAAAACCAAGTCACTGAGCTTTTCATTCACATCCTCAATGGGCAGTCGTGCTTCTGCCCCAGCTACTTGTCAGGTACACACAGGAGCTGCTAACAGTTCTGTGTATTTTCAGCTTTGTTCAGATTATTGCTGTGGACTGAAATGATGTCTGCAGTGGTAAGGGGATAGAGATAAATCAGAAACTTGCTATTACTGCTTTTTACTGGGAGAAATGATGGACCATTACGTTCTTTCATTGGAGGTATTTTTTGGTGAAATAGGTTTCATAATTAAGCATCACTAGACCAACATGGTGCATCCGAAAAACAGCAGCAAAGATAAGATCCTACATGAAAGCTTCAGCTGTGATTCAAAGGATGCTGAAAATGTGACATCTACAGTTGAGGAATTGGCCAGTTTCCCTGTGGTCCTCCTGTTTTCAAGTAGTAGGCTTTTTAAGTAGGCTCTTCAGCAGTTATTGGGAACCAGTGCCTAATGCTGAACCATTTATTTGGTTTCTGGACAGAAAAATCTTTGCTAGAGTCGCACCGAGCCTATGTCAAACACTTATTTGCAGCACCAGAATGATGCACCTCACTGCAGAGCCTCAAACAAAACTCATTAGAATCTCTTTTCTCTGTATTGTTACAACAGAGGATGCGCTATGGCTTCGTTACACGCCAAAACACATCCTCTTTGCTGCAGTCAAGAAAAAGCCAATTTTTTGAAGATTTATCATCTATAGACAAGATTTATTACTTGATTGATGATTTATTAATTAGTTTTCTGTAGATTCTACAAGTGAAGCAAAACCTAGTTTAAAAAAATGTAATTGTGACTTAATTACATGTTAATTTGCTTAATTTTTACAACAAGTACAGGTCTCATTAGCAGCTTTGCACAGATGAGTTAAGTGTACAGTAGGAGTGAGATACTTTCTTCATCCTACACTGTGATCCTCCAGTGAATTCATCAGCTGCTACAGGCCACCCTCTCTCTCCGTCTGCCTCATTTTTTTCCCTGTAACCTCACTTTCACTGCTTCGCTCTGTCCCTGCACACCTGCTACATCTATTTCAGGTGTGTCCTACTTCCCCCACGCTGCCTCTTGACACTTCAAAAAAGTCCACAGTAACAGTTTTTTACATGTTGAAATTAAATTAGTTTTTAGTTAGAAATGAGATGACAGGACATTTTGTGGTTCTTGCATCAAGTCATCTTCTAGCTCTTCATGGCATTTCCAGATGTGAAGCGAAGGCAGTGGTGAGGAGCCTTTAAGGCCAAATCTGAATATTAAAACAAACTAGATAAATGGAAATTTATAATAAAAGGCTAAATTATCAAACACCTATGCATGAAGTCTGAGATTGCTGATAAGTACATGCAGATTTCTGCTTAAGAGTAGTAAGTTTGTTCTCTCTTTGCAGTGATCAGTATTTTTTTTCTCTGAGATTAGTTTTCTTCTTGTTGTAAATGTCAGCAGCAGTAATGCAGAGGAAAAGCTAGACCATAAGATGTCCTTGGTTAGTTGGCTCTGAAATACAAAACTGAGCTAATATTATGTCTTATGTACAAGCCTGCTGTTTACATATATGTTTAAAAAAACTGTTCTCCTCCCAGGTGGTTTTTCGACCCAAAAAGAGGTGCACCCCCCCTTTTAGTTAATTATCCAACAGAGCCGCATGGGAGGGAGTTGCACACAGAGCCTTGTCTTGTTTGGCTCAAGAACATTCACAGCCGCTCGCAAGCTCCTGTAGCACACTGTTCTTTTCCATTAAGTACATAAGAATGGTGCTTACAGCTAACAAATGGAAGTCATCAGTGTTAATTACACATTCTCAGCTAATTCAGGTTTCACAATAAGGATTTGTGCTGCTCGAATATTTCAGGATTTTTGATCATAACAAAATTCTTAAATTGTGTGTGTGTGTGTATGTTTGTATATATATTAGGGCTGCACGATTCTGGTAAAAATGTGAATCGTGATTTTTTTTGCTTAAAATTAAGATCACGATTCTCTGAAGCGATTTTTTTTTTTTCCCCAAAAGTATTTATTGCACAAATAAACTTTAACAAAACAAACAAAACAACCTATTCAAAAGGTAATTAAAAATAAAGCATGTGTTTGCACAAGAGCTTTGTTGGAGCATTTCTTTGGCAGATGCATAGTTGTAGTTCTTTAACATTGGTTAGGGGGTGGGGAGGCAACGGCAGTATTGCATTTAAGGGGGCTTGAAAAAAATCTGGGAAGAATGGAAACTTATTTGTGATAAGCTCATGATTAAAAATGTTTCAGAATTGTTGTGGGTAGAATTGAGATTGCATGTATGTGTGAATTGAGATCACGATTTTTTAACGATTAATTGTGCAGCCCTAATATATATATATATATATATATATATATATATATATATATATATATATATATATATGGAGGACTAACCATTTAGTCCCTTTTATTTTTTAACACTTTTTTCATTTCTGATAATATTCTGTTTCATTGAGTATATTAAACCTGTTAGGTTAACAGGCCTCTCTTGTAAATGAGACTGCATCTCAGTGGGATCCCCTGTAAATAAAGGTTAAATATACATCAATAACAGATACATCTATAGGTCTCTATTTATTTCCTCTTCAACACAGCAAAGTGAAGCATCTTTCACTTGAAGAGGGGAGTTTTCTCAGGCTGTTCTTTCCTACAAATTGACCATTTGAGGTGTTGGATTGTAGCTACCTGCTCCTGATGCTGCTGACACCCTCTGCTGTGGGAGCGCTCATTCTGCTCGGCTTGCCCAGTCAGCAGAAAAAGTTTCAGTGAGTCAGCAAAGCTAGCGGCAGCACTGACAGACAGGTCAGTTGGCTGACTCAATGGCTTCATCATTTAGTGTCCGAAGCGCTGGGCTGCTTCACTTCTGAAAGCAGCTCAGTATCATGCAGTTTCTTGAGTTTACAGGATGTGTTTTGATGATCCACTTGTGTCTTGTCAAAAAAAAAAAAAAATTGTGACAGAAGGTTGTTTGTGTTCAATTTTTGGCTATTTCGAAATCTTGTCAGCTTGGGCAATGAAATGAGGAAAATTGTTGAAAAAAAATTTAAAGGGTACACATAGAGCCATGAGGATTCCTGACATAAAACCCACACATGCAAAAATGTGAAGGTTAATGAGATCATTCAAGTTTTACTATTTATTTCTAATTAGGGCTGTAACGGTACACAAAAATCACGATTCGGTATGTACCTCGGTACACAGGTCATGGTTCGGTTTTTCCTCAGTACAGTAATGGAGAAAAAATTCACAAATATTAATTGTCTTGTGTTTTATCAACAAGTTCACTAAAATTTAACATCACAGCCGAGTCCATACTACATACCTGAGCCAGTGTTTTCCCTACCATTATAAAGGCAGAGCAGCCGCCCTACCACACCCAGCACCGCCTACAAAGTCAGGTTAATTTATTGTGATCTGGTTTTCTATCCAGCACCAGCTCACAAACTGGTTTTATTTCCTGTAGAACAGGTTTATATTGAGCTTATGGGTTAAACACTAAACTGATGTTAGTTATCAGATTTACATGACAGCTTGTCATAGCAGCTCTGAGTTTGTCTGTGATGTGATTACCCACAGACACGCGCACGTCCATGGGATGAGCGTGCAAGCCGCCTCAGACAGAGCGCGTGTCTGAAAACACATCAACCAGCTGAAACTCAGACACAGATATCAGTTTAAAACTCTACTGAGAAGCTGAAGATGGAAACACTCTCACTTCTCTTCACCTGCTGATGCAGAGAACGCGCACATTGCGGGAACGCGCACAGCTGATACCGCCATTAAAATGTTTAATTAATGTCGGTGCATCATCTTAGATCTGAACTTCAACAATATTTAGCACGACTTCATGGAATTAAACAGTTTTATCAGTACTTATTAAATCCTTTACGTTTTTCTGTACTCTGTGTTTTTGTTTTTTTTGTTTTAATATCAGTTTAGAAATGCGACATGACTTAACAGAGTGTAGCTGCATAATGATTATTTGTTATTATTAACACTGGAATGCTGTAACTGGAAGGTTACCAGTTAAAGAGTTTATGAATACATCGTTCAGCAGAGATGATTTGTAGCTATAGGTTACCAACTCAGTGGCTACCACCCTGGTGTATTAACATCTTGCATTATTATATTCAAACTTTAACTTTTATATGTATAAATGTTATGGCTGTCTCTGCTGCTATAGCAACCTTAAAAGCACAGAGTGCTTGGGTTTTTTCCTCCTCATTTTTTGGTGCCGTTTTGTGCCTTTTTTGTTTTATATCGGCAAAGGACTTTTATTACAGAGCAGGAATGTACTCAGACATCGGATCCTCACAGAAAGGCTGTAAAAGCAGAGTTGACTTTAGCCAGAACAAAAGGCCCAACTCTTAACATGGCCAAAGATTGAAGCACCTCGTTGTGAGCCAAGTGGGACAACTATTTACCTTTCTGGTCTCATATGAAAAGTATTTAAACTCTAACTGTGTAGAGGTATACTACACTGGGAAAGATGTAAATTAAATACACTTCTGCACTTGAAATCTTTAAGGTCTTCATCTTAAAAAAGCATCAAGAACAAAACTCTTTTCTTGATGTCATGATGACATTTTGAATTAATGATACAGTAAAAATTTATCAAAGATGAGTGATACTAGGCTTGTTATGTTACAGCCTTTTCTACATTTAGTCTTTTGAAATATTACTCATTTATGGCTTCTGATTTTTATTTAACAATCTCTTACACAATTTCAATATGCAGATACATTTTCAGGTTAAACTTTAGGTAAACTTTGGTTAATTTTATTGTCATTAATATTTTCTTATTTGTTTCATGATTTTATTTATACATTTTCAAAGTTACACAAAACAAAAAGCAAAGCAAACGGCACCAACAGAAATATTATACGCAGGATATTATTGAGTGACATAGCAAACACTGTGTATAGAGCTCCCTTCTCAGCACCTCCGACCAAGGCTCTGGCTCAGATCGCAGATGCACGCACACCAAGATGACCGAGTTTGTTGCAGAGGTTAAGAAGTCCAGCAAGATGTTATCACTTATTATCCTGTGCCAGCCAGACACTGCAGGGATTTCATGGGAAATCCATCAAAGTAATTTAGTTTTTTCCCTGCACTCTATGCCAGATTGAACAATTTTCTAATAGTGCACATTACCTATGCACATTCTAGAGAGACCTACAGTAAGTGAAGAGAAGCTGGAGCCAGTAAATTTGCTCCTTAAGTGGATACAACACCCACAGAATGATGTGCCTTCATTTACTCACCCTCATGCTGAGCAAGACTCTGGAGCAGTTTTTTAATACCTCAAATGCAGCCGGAGATCTTGGGGGAGGGGGGGGTTTATCTGCCAACTTTCATATAATGGGGGCGACTGGCGCTCGGAACAAAAAGGTCCACAAAAACTTGGCAACGTCCCTCCATACTGCTCGTCCAATGTAATCCAAGTGGGTGGGTAGCGTCCATAATTTACGTGAAATGACATCATTTGGTGTCTTTTATAGCCTAAACAGTAGTACAAAGCACTTCCGCGACGCACGTCCATGTGAGTTTACGACACTATGGAAGTCACGACCAACGAAACCAGACGAAAGCGCATGATCAGCGCCTACTCTGCCGATAATGCAAGTGTAGAAGAAGAAATTAACTGTTTACATTGTGCTAAGAGTGACCGAGCTGCGGACAAACACAAGAGGGGTTGACTCTTGATTTGATCTGCCGCGGCTTCCCAGTATAACAGCAGGATTGTAAGTCATATGTGGGGCTATGAAGTAGGGTACACTTAGATCTGGAGAGATGGTCAATGATGAAAAGACTAAAGTTATTTTATTTTGTTCTTACACCTGACCCAATATTGATGACAAGAAGTTATTTTGTTTTGTGTTTTCCCAAACGTCTCCCCACAATTCTTGTGAGATCTTCACGTCCGGTTTTCTCCCTCAGGTCTGCCATTACTCAGTATCAAGGACAACATCCCATGAGAGTGTTGTAAATGGATGAGCCTTACTTTTAACGGGGAGGAAAAAAAAGATTTTTGATGACAGACTTCAAAATCAGTTCATATCTACAGGAGTTGGTTTTTTGTATCATGGTCTCTAATCAGAAAGAAACAAAAATGTTCATTTTTCCACATCTTTTTTATTTATTTTATTGAAATCTTATCAAAGGTCATAAGAAATCTGTTTTCAAAGAGGTCAGTCCAGAGATTCCTTTTCAGTGATGAAGCCTGAATCCAGAATTCCTGATAGGAAATCAAGATTGTTAACAGACGTGTGAGAGTAGATGCTACCCAGATCTCCCTATGATCCCCGTCACTGAGATCAAAGCCAAAACTGCTTTTATTGTTACTGCAATTTCTTTTCCTCCCCAAGGAAAAAGACAAAAAAAAAAAAACCCCAAAAAAAGCACTTTAGGCTGATATGCTTCATTATCAAGTCAGAAGATTATGGTGGTCCTTTATCATTCACAAGATTTTTAAAATTTGAATTTTAGAAGCAAAGTTAACCGTAATTAGTCAGTAGTGCCTCATCTGATATAGTCTTGTTGATACAAGTTTTATGTTTATTTTTGAAGAGAAGAAAAATCTGTGAGTGATTGTGCAGCCATTTTGGGAACCTTTTTATGTCTAAATTTATCCTAATGAGAGAATCTTTAGGAATTTAGGTGTAACTGAGACAATTTTCTTCGCCTGCAGCTTGTTTGTAAAAGCTCATTTATGTCCTTGTGGGACATCTTGGCTCTTCTGTCTTCCTGCAATTTGCAGCATAGCACAGACAATTAAGATAAAGATAAAGATCAGTTGATGCCGTGGACAACCTGCGAAGAAGACCCTGCAGCCCAGAGCTGAGCTTGCTGCCTGTAATTAGTTTCATACAAGCCTGAGGGGAAGTCTTAAGATGTGTGTAATTAGAATCAAGTGAGAGCACAAGTTTAGTTTGGACAGAAACACACAAACTAAACTAGAAGAACTGCAGTTTTTATGTTGTCTGAACAACTTTTCTACAACCAATGACCATCAGATCAACGAAAACTGGAGTAAATCTGTTCTCCAGTCATAAATAAACAGGTTGGCTTGATGTTGAACTGCAGGATGACTGCTCTGCTGTTTAAATGTTGTCTATATCCCAATGAAAATGTCATGAAGATTCATCAGTATCCTTGTCTGGACAAAAGGATACTGATATGAACCATGTGACTATTTATTGGGTCACCCTGTGGTCACTGTTGGTAGTAAGGAAGCATTGATAATATCAAACAGCAACAGTATAGTTTCTTTGCATTGGGAAATACTTAACTTGATTTTTATGGAAAAAGACTAAATCAGATATTAAAATATGGTGAGAATTGTGTGAAACTTAGTCTGAAATGTAGTAAGGTAAAATAGAATACTTTGAAATCAATGCTCTTTTTACATTCATGCTAGACTTGTCTCTCCTCTACTCAGGAGATCTGACCCATAGCTGAACCCACTGTTGATACATCTACTTTTTGAATCTCAAAGACCAGACAGACAGATGCTATCCACTTAACAGTCTAGTTCTAGCATCTTATTTACTGAGATAATATCATTTCTCTGCAGAACCATCCCCCTGAACAAATTCAAGAAATTCTCCTGGAGGCCCTCTAAATCCTCATGAGAAACTTGTCCACACTCAGATTTTACACCTCCCCTTAAACATCCCCCTCAAGTTCCTCCCGTCTCCTCTCCCATCGTTGTCCTCATTGTCATGGTAATGGATTTCATCATGCATGACCAAAACGGGCAACTTAATTGATGAAAAAGAGATCAGCAAGAGGGTAGAGAAGAGGGGGTTTGCATATATCAGACATGAAGGATTTTCATTCATGAAAGGTTTCTGGAATACATTATAGCACTTGAGGACTGCCGGTCAGTTTTGGGCTTTAAAGTAATGTTAAATGAAATTTCTTGGCATGATTCAGTTTCTTCAAGTTTAATTTTTCATCCACTTGATCAATCAAAAACCTGCACACTCAAACAATCACTGTGCAGCAGGCTTGCTTGAAGAATTCCTGTTGCAAACCATTTTTACTACACTTTGGAATAGAGAGAGCATAGGGATACCTGACATGACCTTAATCTGCTAAAACCCACCCAAAGGTATAAAGAGCCTGTTGAACACCAGAATAAAATTCAGTACATCATGTTATTGCAAGTGATATTTATGCACTATGTGACAGTGGTACCAACACCAGCAGTAACTCCCTCAAACTGTACAGTGGAGGGAAAAAAAATGTGAGGACTTGAAATATGAGCACTATGATTTCATCAGTCCTCCACTGACATGGTGATTGACAAAACAGATCTTTTTCTCCCCATACACTGACAGGGCTGCAAACAAGAGTTGTTTGTTTATGAACCTTGACAATAAGTCTCTCGTTTATTTTTAAGACTATAAAAACACAAAAGCAAACCAGCGATGGCAGCTCCAACCTGAAATCCTGTGTAAAATGTTAACTAAAAGAAGATGCAATGCTTTACCAATCTCATGCACCCATGTTTTATCCCCTATAGGGCATAAAAAATCAGATGTTGAAACTAAGACATTTTATGTCGTAAATGGGATGACATTCCTCTTCTAAAACTCCAGCAGGTTTCCCTGCTTCCGAGTCATTTACAGACAGTTGTTAAAAGAAAAGTAGATGCAGCACAATGGTAAACTACAACATGTAACAGGTGATTGCACTGTGTGCCTGCTGGGACTGAATGTGCAGTGATAATGGTCACTGAAATGCTGCCACAAAAGACGAGTATGACCTTAACTCATGGTACCGTTAAGAGGGCTGACAAGGCTAAAGTTTTTTTTGTTCCAAGTGGACCGTCGGACTCGGTTTTTCGAATTTCAGTACCCACCCCTAGTCCCTAGTATGTGGGGAAACCACACAGTGGGTGTGGGTTAGGGATGTAACGATATGAAAATTTCATATCACGGTTATTGTGACCAAAATAATCACGGTTAACATTATAATCGCTGTATTATTGAAATACCCCACTAGCATATTTAAAAACATCCAAAATAGGTCTACATGTCTACTTTGTCCTTTTTAGATGAGGAATCTAAAGAGCACTGTCCACATGGGTGCCCTTGTTGCTTTCCACGGTGTTTTCCTAAATTAAATAATGCAAACTGAGACTGCTACTGCTTTTCCAGCCAATGAGCAGCACCATGGTGAGTTTTTCAAAGTGCATAAATCAATCACGGTTTTCACGATAATTAAAATTTGAAACGGTATTACTAATCGTTGGGAATTTTATCACGGTTAACCATTTTATCGGTAATCGTTACATCCCTAGTCCGGGTTAAAAGAAACGGCACGGGTGAACAGCCGTGACATAACGGAAAATGGATGAGATAAATGGTGCGAGCGGCAGCTGGAGCGCAGAAAGTTGAACTCGGTTTGGCAGGTTAGAAGTAGACTGACTTGATGAGATCAACAACATGGCCTACTGCTCCATTATCCAGCCTGATAGCTTCTCTCTGTATGGGCGCTATTGCTTAAAAAGAAATCACACGTACCTCAATGCATCAAGAAAAGAGCAACGTCTATGAACGTGACCTGTGTGTGCGAGTGTGCACGCGCTCGCTGGCTCAAGGGCAGGAGGAGAGTACAGCTGTACTGTGGTACTTTTTTTTTTTTTTTTTTAACATCTTGGGGTCATACCAGAATGTCACTAATTCATGGGAAACACTGGTTGATGAGATTCACAAATTTTCTCCTATCTTTTATTAAATTGAGGTTGTGTATGTAAAAATGAATGAATGAATAAAAGTTTAAATGATAAAATGAAACTGTTATGCGTTTATCCAAGAGCAGCAGTTATACAAAACATGCCTGTTTTATGATGATCACAGAGAATATATTAGAAATTACATTTACTCTAATTGCACTCATACAAGTGACAAAAATGGTTATGCATTTTCAAACTGCATCCACACTCTTAGTAAGTGTGAAGTGAAAAGTGGGAAAATGATGGTTTAAAAAAGGCATTTCTAAAGTTAACGCTTCTTGCCCATCCACATATCACAATATACTGTGTATGTATATATATATATATATATATATATATATATATATATATATATATATATATATATATATATATATATATATATATATATATATATATATATATATATATATATATATAGAATATATATATATATATATTAAACATGCTAAATTAGTCATAAACACGAGCTGGTGCTAATAGTGGTGATTTTAAAACTGCTTTTGCTCCATCTCTCTGAGTCTTTGTGAACAGAATCATTGGTAAACTCTATATTGGATCATTTGCAAGTATAGATGTTTTATATAATGTGCTTTTCCAATAAATTTGCACATGGCTCACTGTAGTGTTTATATTTGTATTTGCAAATAATCCACAAACTCTTTACTGTGTGTAACCGTGATCAAATGCTGTGTGCAGAGTCTTTTTTTAGGACTAAAACAGACAAGCTCTTTGTGTGCAGACTGGTCTTCCAGAGAGGCAGACAGGTGCTGTGTTTTAGCTCTGGAGAGGCAGGCGTGTGTGTGCTTTGAAGCATAACCTGGCAGTTCACCTGTCAGGTGAAGGGAAGGATTTCGACAGACAGCATCCGCCAGCCAGAGGGCAGTTTCTGAACCAAGAGAGAGTTTTGGTCACCATTTTTGAAAAGGCAACCCCCTCATGATAAACAGCCTGCAGTAGCCTCGCTAAACTATCGATGAATGATAAATCTTAAAGCACTCAAGTTATAACACAAATATTTCAGTCTAGTTTGTTTAGGAGAAAGATGTATCTGATTATAACTGTTACTGTATTTAAGTTAACACCAGCTAGTTTTAGTATTTCCTTTGTCTGTATCGCCTAGGGATGTAATGATATGAAAATTTCATATCACGGTTATTGTGACCAAAATGACCACGGCTATCATTATAATCACTGTGTTATTGAAATACCCCACCAGCATCTTTAAAAATATCCAAAATGGGTCTAGATGTCAACTTAAGTGGAAAAATCTCCAGAACTGTCCACGTGGGCGCCTTTGTTGCTTTCCACCATCTTTTCATAAATTAAGTAATGCAAACTAGGACTGCTGCTGCATTTTCAGGCAGTAAGCAGCATCACTGAGTTTTTCAAAGTGCAGTCACGGTTTTAACGATATTTAAAGTTTGAAACTAATTGTTGGGAATTTTATCACGGTTAATCATTTTCTCGGTAATTGTTACATCCCTAGTATCATCACTTTAATAAACTTTGAAAGATTTGTTTGAAGATTAAGATTTGGTTTTGAGTGTCTTGTCATGTGAGAATCAGTTTTATGTCAGAATCGGGTAAGGCTTGTCAAAAAATAGCCATGCAGTTTGTTGGGATGGTTAAGAAGAATGTCCCTTTTGCTGATAGAAAATTTGTCTTAGAAGATGCAAATATTTAGTCAGCCATTCATTTCCTGTACCGCTTATCCAGTCCCCTGTGGAGGAGTGCAGGGAGAGAAGCTGGAGGACCTTCTACGAGAACATAGAAGTCGGCTGCAGGGGTTTTGCAGGACGCTCAATCTGCAAAGTCCTTGGTTGTTTGGGCATTGTGGGAGCGGCAAAGAAGAAAACCATTAGATCCACAAGTGATGCTACAGAGAAGGCCACTCGGTGGCTTTGTATAAAGAGGGCTGACCCGTGGACTGCTGCTGGGATGCAAGTCGGGACTTGATCACCCCCGGCTGGGTCTCCTGGGCGAGGGTGTATGATGTTGCGAGACCCGAAACACCCTGTGACCCCAGGATACATCACTGATGATGTGTCCCAGCGCATCCTTGAGGTGTTTCATGCACAACAGGGTCGCAGGGGTTGCTGGAGCCTATCCCAGCTACAGTATAATCAGGCTAGAGGCAGGGTACCCCCTGGACAGGTCGCCAGTCTTTCAAAGGGCCAACGCAGAAAGACAGACAACCATTCACACTCACATTCATTCCTAGGGACAATTTCAAGTGACCAATTAACCTAACATGCATGTCTTTGGATGGTGGGAGGAAGCCGGAGTACCCGGAGAGAACCCACGCATACACGGGGAGAACATGCAAACTCCACACAGGAAGGCCACTGTTGGAATTGTTCGAACCCCCCCTCCCCAACTGGGACTGGAACTAGTGACCTTCTTACTGTGAGGCTGCGGTGCTAACCACCACTCCACCGTGCAGCCCGCAAATATTTACTGCAACCTTTATTTTTTCACCATTCATCATGAGAAAATTCATTTGCAGATTAAGCTTTAGATTATTTTCTCAGATCAGAATTATTAAAGGTAATTAAATGTAATTGACCAAATAAATCTCAAACATATTTTAAATGCCACAAAACTAAACTAAAACTTAAATATCTTCTGTTAACTATCATGAAAAAAAAGATAATGGAATGATTGCTTTTTGATTACTGTATAATAAAACCCCTTTTATTCATTATTTCAAGGCTTATCCTCTTACATGTTTAAAACGTCTGAACATGAATATGAACCCAAACCTAAATCTAAAAAGCATCTTCTCTAGTTGTTCAGTGAGGGGAAAAATATTGTCATAATGCTGATTTTTCTTAGTGAACAAAAGCTTAACTTTCAGAGTTGTAATTCTGCTGACTGGGAAAGTGATTGTCAGCACCGATGCTTCAGTGATGGACTTGCTGGATGTCAGATCTTATCAACTTGAGATGCTTTCCATAATGAATATTTCTCTTCCTGACCACTGGGAGTCGATTTCTCAGTCTAGATGTCAACTTCTGCTTTGTTTGCTTAGTGTGCATGTGCGTGTGTGTGTTTGTGGTTATAGGCAACCCTTCCTTGGCATTCCAGCCATTCCCCTGGTACCTGGGAAAGGGTCTGTTCTCCTTCAGTGGGGTATTTTTAGTTCCTGAGAAGCAGCTGTCTGTGTTTCTGTCTGCACCAGCAGCCCAGCCGTCTGTTGACGACAGAATGTGGTGTGGCTGAAGATGTGACGCAGTTGCACTGAGACAGTTGCTGCTTTCTCAGCCACACATTTTGAGATTAAAGTGACTTACAATATGCAAAGTCAGGTGTAGGTTTGTGTGACTACAGCAGTGATGATAGTCTGTGTTAACTCTGTTCAGCTGTAAGATAAGCATCTTGTCCCAGGACAACCTCCTGTGGTGTTTTATTTTATTTTAATGGTACCAACAGTGATGTTGGCCCTAAGGTTGGTTCTCGACAGATGATCCTCAGACTGGACTAAAGAAGCCGTTCCAAGCACACACAGTCTGAAATATAGGGAAAACTTTGATTTGTTCAGTTCTTGCCTCAAAGTGTTAATCTAACTCTTGTTTTTAACAAACCAATAAAATTCTTGAATAATAATAATAATGGATTAGATTTATATTGCGCTTTTCAAAGCACTAAAAGCGCTCACAGTAGGTCCATTATTCATTCACTCCTCATTCATACTTGGTGATTGTAAGCTATGCATGTAGCCAATGCTGCCCTGAGGCAGACTGACGGAAGCGTGGCAGCCATTTTGGACCTATGGCCCCTCCAACCACCACCGGAACATTCACACGCATTGATACAAGGCAAGAGAAATTAGAGAAAAAGAATTTCACCTGCTAACAATATAAACATTTACACTGTAAAACTAAATGGGCTCTATGCACAGCTCCACTACTTCCTGAACTTAATGTAGCTCCTTTGTTTTCCGTATTTCATTGCTGGACGAACTGATTAATCCAGGTGTGCCAGACCTTAGTAACCACAACGACAATGGCCAGACACACCTGGAAACACCAGGAAACAAAAGAGCTACCTTAAGTTCAGGAAGTAGTTGAGTTGTGCATAGAGTCCATTTAGTATTTCAGTCTTTAACAGAGGTAAGAGATGCCCCCTTTTTCAGGGTATCATTCCATATAACCATTCAAGTAACTCAATGCCTCCCTCAAAAAGCCACATGACCGTTACTTTTTGATCCCTATTAGTATGCTAATATGCTATTACAGGGAAAAAATGCATTTTTTCACTTTGACCCAGATTACTTTCAAATATTGTCAAATATCAAATACACGCCTGGATGGTCAAGTCACATTTCATCCCACTTTAAAGGGACTTGAGGCAAGATAAAGAAATGAGACTACGACTGTTGCAACTGGCGCTGCGGCTATGAGCCAAGCCGCCACGGGAGCGTGCACAAACTGAAGCTATAACGTTGTTTACTACGCTGATAGTCTTTTTCTTCTTAGTGACACTTTTTAGTGTCTTTCAGTTGATTTGGATTGTTTGCTGACGGCAGAAGAATCCATAACTATCCCTTACAGTGTTTGAATTTACCGCGACAGTCTCCTTCCTGTAAAAAACTGTCAGGGACGCAGATGCGGCGTCATTTGACGTCACATTCGCAGGACAGCGTGGGAAATTCGGCCACCGAATCGCACGCATTATGCAGCACACAGCCTGTTCAAGGCAATGGAGAGAAACGTGGGTGGGCTCGTTCTTTTTGGGGATTAGCTCTTCATCACCCATTAGTATTAAAAAACTGGATATGCATGTTTATTCTTTCACAATTCCTGCCTCTAGTCCCTTTAAGTCATTGAAGTGACTTGCTCCTTGTCAGGGTGAGGCCATGCAGCACTTGGGTTCTTAAAGAAACAATAACTGGATCAGTAATAACAGGTAGGACTGCATGATATTAGAAGGAACTGACATTGAGATTTTTTTTTTTTAAAATGCAATATATTTATTGTGATATGAAAAAAAATAAAGGTATTTATAGCAGACGACTTGACTAGTCTTTAAGTTTCGCTGCTTTCCTGCCATCTTATTAACAATAAAGTAATCTTACATCTTTGTGAATGTTGCGAGTGTGTTTTTTGTTTTGGAATTATTATCTTTTATTATGCTAGGAGACCTAAGTACAGGTTAAGTTGGAGTACGTACAAATGTGAATTGTGTTTTACCACAAAGGTTTGTTCTTCGCCAAATTGATACGAATGATTGTTATTGGTGAGTTGCTTTGCGTAGTCTGTCAGGTACCCTTGAGATTAGATGATAGCACATTAATTGATTTGCCTCCTATAGTGCAGGACCTGTGGTGGGACTGTTGCGCACATGTACATTGCAATGAAGATGCTCAAAGGATTTATTTTGCAGCCCTAGTAACGGGCATATCTGGCAGTGAAAAATATCAGTAACATACAAGCTAAATCTTTTAGATTTACATATAAATTTTGTTTGTTGAACCTAGAAAAATTATTCAAGTGTGATGTTGGTGCACCAGCTGAGATCACTCTTAAGTGTTATCATGTCAGTTTGCCATTTCTGGATCTGGAGCTGACAGAGGGTTTGTCTGTGTTGTTTGTTTTGTTGCAGGGGGAGAAGAATGCCGGCTTTGACGTGCTTTACCACAACATGAAGCATGGCCAGCTGGCAACCAAGGAGCTAGCCGAGTTTGTCCGAGAGAGGTAAGGCTTGTGCGTATTTGTGTGGGAGGCAGTGATGGTGAAAATTCTACATTTTTGGTATTTTGAGAGAAAGATGAGACTTTACCATAGATGGGTTAAATTTTCAGGCTATAAATGAACTTTGGAAGCACCTCAATCACAAACCTGAACACTGTATTTAGATGAGACTCCTGCTGTATGCATTTTTCATGTGCCAACTACTGGGTTTGAATATTCTTGAACAGCTTATTCAGCTCTACTGGTTATTAGCCGGACACCTCATTTTAACTCACAGCTCAGACAGCTATCAGGCACAAAAAGTCTTAACTTTGGATAGAAGGTATAAATTTCCTAAGTTTTTTTTTTTTTCTAACCAGGAAAAAGAATGAAGTCTTGAGAATGTATTGCATATCTATTCTAATGCTCTGATGGACTAATGGACATTTACTGACTCCTATATTAATTCCCGATTGTATCATTAGACTTGATCCACAGCATCAGTTTGTGAGCCGTACCATCAATAAAGATGTCCTTCTGTAAATCAGTTGTTCTCAAGTCTCTGAAGTGCATTAATGCCGTCAGTTTCTAAGTAAACTAGTATTGACTCGACTGCATTATAAACCCTCCATCTATCCATTTTCAATACTCTCTTATTCCAATGCAGGGTCTTGGTCATGAGGGATTGGAGCCTGTTTTGAAGTTCATCATTACCATTTGGTGGACTGGACTGGAGTGTTCTGCTGGTCTCCAAGATCCACATGAATTTAACTAGGATCATTTTAATCCCCCAGGCCTAGTCTAAACTCCAAGTTAAACAGGGTTGTTACATCAATTTATAGACATTTTATGTTTCACATAATCATTTCAGACTTTTAGTTGACAAACTTCTGAATAAAAATAGTCTTCATTCATGTTATTAAATAAATATACAGTAAAATTAAATATAAAGTGTATGTATGGGGTTACATGTATGTGTTAAACTACCCTGGTTCCTTTGTGATAATGCAGATAACAGTGATCTGGAGGCTAAAATCCAAGCTCTTGATTTTTTTTTTAATTTATTTTTTTTAACCCTTTTTAAAGTTGATGAACTTCAACGACTCTTATCCTGTTTTCAGTTGTTGTCTTTGTTTGTATCATGTTGCATTTCCACAAAAATGAGGTGCCCACACACACTTGATTGTGCTGTTGATTGAAAGGGCCTGATACTAATTCAGCCTTCAGATGAACTTCTGAATTTATGTTAATTGGATTATTCTTACATCAATGAGCCAGTATATTTTTGTCTCATTCATTGAAGTGAGTTCATTTTATTTACTCTGAGAACTTTTATGGAAAATCTGATCTTGTTTTTATGAGTATCATGGCAGGAAAAGGAAAGATTTCACACCCCCCACAACTAGTACATAAAAGGCGCCTTTTATATTTCAATCAATCAGAAATAGGTCAGATGGATAAAATCTGTTTGCAGTTTTTTTCTGTTTTGAAAAGTCCAAATCATAAATATATTTTAAAAAATTTACTTGAGCTACCACAGCTGGATTCATATTCAATTCACTTCAACTTTATTTGTATAGCACCAATTTACAACAATGTAATCTCAGGGCACTTTAGAGACTAAATCAATTCAAGCCAGTTCATTGTGGTCTCATCTGTATTTCTACAAGCCAATAAAAAAGGTACCACCTAGGGAAGCCAACAGTTTGCATTGAATCTTGACTTCAGTTCAGTCTCCAATTCTGAGCATGCATGGGGTTGTGGGTCAAAGTAGAAAAGGAAGAAAACTCCTTAACAGGAAGGAAAAACCTTGGGCAGAACCCTGTATCCCTATATTTTATCCAGAACCCTATCCTCCATGCAAGAACGTTGACTTTGACAGTTATTTCTGTAGTACATAAACACAGCATGTTACAAAATTTCATGTCAACAAACACCAAAATTCCATCAAAGCAATCCAACATAAGAAGGATCAGCAAAAGTGTATCAACGACCCAGACACCAGATAGTCTTAGAGAAATAAAGACTACGGTCTCAGACACTAAAAACGACATATTAAAGGTACATTATGTGAGAATGTGTCTGATTTGTAAAGATAGGCATAGAAATTATTTCAATGCTATTCACAGTTGTGAATTGATGGTGGCCGTCTGTGGCCAAAATTCTTCTAGATATAGATATGTTTTCACCTGTGAGTGGATTCAGTGGCCTTAGGTGCAGTGATGACTGCACTACAGGTAACTCCTTGTATACATATGATTTTCTTCTTCTACGTGCCTTTTAAGGGCATTACTTATCCCAAATGGTTCTCTAACACCCATCAAACAAGGCTAGTACTGCAGTCTGTAAGATCAAAGGGTTCTCACTTTACACAGAGACACCATAGTAAAAATGCTGCCACAAATATGGAGGCTCCCATAGCAGATAGATATAAACGACTCATTCTGAGAATCAAAATAGTTTATCCTAGTATAGTGATTTAGTGACAGTTTTAATGATTTATTAAAAATTTCTGTCATTGATCTTCTGATTTTGTTACCTGCTGTACCTTTAAATGGATATACTTTGTTATATTGAAAACTCTGCCCCTACACTGAGGGAAGGTTCCCACAGGGGCTTGTATTCTCAGTGCTGGAAGTCAACACACAGAGAGCACACTGTTAGCCACTGATATAATCCTGACATTGATTCAGGGAGCTTGCACACATTCCTCATAGGGGAAATACACTTATCTGCTCGGACAGCAGTGGACAACAAATCAGCAGTCAGGAAATGAAATAGAAGCACTGTGGGTAAGAGTGTGATCCAGCAGGACGAAGGAAAGGCAGCTATGCTCTGAATATCCTGCATCTATTTCTCTCTCTGTGCTTTTAAAAAGGTTCTTTTAAAATGTGAGTGTGTGTGAAACACTTGGATTTAACACATAGATTCATCAATTTGTAGGTTAACTGAGCAGCAGAGTCAGTTTTATAATGCATTAAACATTGAGTTACCTATGTAAATTAACTTAAAACTTTGCAATGGTTCCGGTGAGCCAAATTTGAATCCATTTTATTTTTTTAGAAAAAAGTTTAAAGATGTAGTTGCACTCCTTCACCTTCCTGCAGAAAAAAAATTAATATCAACAACTTCTCTACTGTCACATCTGGGATTGAAATCTACTTTGTTTGGGCCTCCGTCGGGGCGAGGCAATGCCAGGGTGAAAAGCTGGGTTTACCTTTGGCTTGATCAGGTAGACTCCGGTTCAGCTCCTTAAAATGATGAGGACCAGTCTAAAAAAAGAGACATCAGCCTCCAGAGTCTCAATATTCACCCTCATGAGCGAGCATGTGTTGAGCAGCTGTGAGACGTAGGAAAGGTTTTCCTCACAGCCATGCACAGACGGCTACATTTGTGCACACAGAGGAGGCATGCTCACAAGGGAGCATGATTTTCCGCTTACAAATATGTTTGCGTCTCTAATGTGGCAAAAATGCTTTTTTAAAAAGGCTTGTTTATTACTTGCAGATACTGTTCCGCGATGTCTTTTGCACAAGCCTGATTTCCACATGCCCGCTCTTGAGGTTAATTAAACAGCATCTGAATGGAACTTCGGGGTTACCAGCGGGCATGAAATCCATTACCCTCCAGTGTTTCTGTGCTAGACTTTACATTTAGTGCAGATTACTAAAGATGTGCAGGCCTACAGTGATTAGTCTGTCCATCAGTGCCTGACAGGATGTTGCAGTCTGAACTCTTCTCCTTCACTAAAATTGATTTAATCAACAAAATCTTTCTGATGCAACCATTACGTTACTCCAAGCATACAGTATGCACTCGCCTAATAAGCACAAACATCTTGTGACGCTCATATAACCTCTAACTTGAAACAAAGTGATTCCTTTTTTTCCTCCTTTGCTATCATTTTTTGTTTGAGCTGCTTTTTAGACCAAAACTTAAAATATTCTCAACTTAAGAATCAGTGAAAAAAGTGTGAGGTCTTTCTGTAGTTACCAGTGAGACACACAATTGCTACAGATGTGCAATGTCTTTAAATCAGTAAACCCTTTAATGCTAGGAAAGTGGAATAGCCAAATGAGGTAAAAGCAACCCCCATAGCTAAGAATAAACTAGTTAAAAACGTAATATCTGTGCTCTCCCTTATCAGTACTTTGAATGCAAAATGATAAAATGGTTTTCTTCAATCACCGTTTAACCTTCAACACAACCCTTTCTGATCTATGTAAATAATTTGTTTGTCAATATGTTTGTGGCTGTCTGTTCTGAGGAGTAAGTTTCTCTGGTTCCCTCCGGGTAATTTGGATCAGTGCTCTTTCTCTTTTTCTCTTCAGGGTCTGCAGATGGTTATTAAAGTTTTATTACCAGCCTCGTGAAACTCGTCTGTTTGGCATTTAAATGCAGCTTATTGCAGCATTTACCCAACACTGATTGAATTAATCCCGATCTCAGAGAGATTCTGGTTGTGGAAGTGGAAGCCTGTGTCGTGTTTAGGAAGCTCAGTATGGGGAATATAACATATGAGTCCATTAACAGGAGAAAAGGAGGTGTGAGGATGTGATATTGGAGTACATTATGTTCCCAGTCTGAAGGCTTTTTCAGATTCATACATTAGTTTTCCTGTTTTATTGGCAGCGTTGGTGTTGTTGAGCAAACAATAAGTGCAAGATGTGCATCCTCTCATCTATGCTATATTACGCACCGTCACAGTTTGAAAATTAGTTTATTCATATTGCTGTTTCGTGTCTGTTCTTGCAGAGCTGCTATTGAAGAAACTTACTCCAAATCAATGAGCAAACTGGCTAAAATAGCTAGCAATGGAAGTCCGCAGGGGTGAGTGCCACTATGTAATCACAGTCCACTACAATTTAATGTTGCTATCCATCCATCCTTCATGTTCCTGCTTCAAATTAATTCCGCCAGAAGGTGTTGGTTTTTGTAATTTATACATGTAGTGATCATATGGCAGCATATGTGATATGGATGAGTACCATCTGTATTACCAAATGTCCATATTTATGACTGAAATAACGCCTTCATATATTAGGTTGCATGTGTTACTGTATCTGTGCACATTAATAAAAATGAAAAGCAGGACTAAAGCAGCAAAGCAGTTCAGTTTAAATTTGTTTAGATACAGTAGCACACTTTAAACAACTGCTGACCAACATATTTTACAGTAAAATAGAACATGAGAAAAACATTAATAAAAAACTATAAAAGAAATAAAACATAATACAGTATCTGTCTGACAACTTGATTTTTGACTCTTTGTGTTTTACATTTTGTTCCCCTCCTTTTCTGCTCCTCCTTTTCTTTTGTAAGAAACCAGACCGGCTTTTCTCTTTGGCTTTTAAAGATGAATGATCAGTTTTATGGTTGTTGCTTGATGACTGTCAGTAGTCTAGAGGACAAAATGACACGCTTGTTTGCAAAAACAACACAATTTCTGTTGTGATGAACAATAAAACCAGAATAAATATCAGAACATTTTCTAATCATCCTAACATCTTTGGTTTCTGGTTCTTGTAAACAATTTTTATCTATTTGTAGCTGTTTCATTTGTGTACTCTTCAGGACTTTTGCACCCATGTGGGATGTGTTCAGGGTGTCCTCAGACAAACTGGCCCTCTGCCACCTTGAGCTGATGAAAAAGATGAACGATCTCATCCGTGACATCAACAAGTACGCAGATGAGCAGGTTAAAATTCACCGAAAGGTGAGTATATGAGAGGAAATTCTAAGCTATCCTTACAGAAAACGGCTAGTTGTTGTCTGTGTCTCTCTGTGAGGATGCTATCCCATTACTGCCCTGCGTCAAACCTCCGTCTTTATGATCTAATTTATCTCAAGGAAAATCTAATTACTGTCTTTACCTTCATGATAATTGCTGCATGCGTCCCTAAAGTATCAAATACAGTGATGATGTACCTAGAAAGTCCATGTCAGCTCTTTTTCTGTATGTGTATCATCACCTAGACGAAGGAGGAGATGGTGGGGACGGTCGAGGCAGTGCAGGCACTGCAGGTTCAGAACGGTCACCTCCAGAAGTCAAAGGATGGTTACCACGCCAAATGTCTGGAGCTGGATCGGCTCAGGAAGGAAGGAGCACCACAGAAGGAACTCGAGAAGGTTGCTTTAAAAACTACAAGAAATATAACAAAAAAACTTAAACATTTGATATAAATTAAATTCACACTGGAGAAAATTCAGAAAGACAAAGGAAAATTAGTCAACATAAGCATGAGCACCTGACCACTATTTATTTTAATTTAACTTCAAGTGACATGAGGTAAAAAATAAAACGGTCCAAATGCGTTGTTGAATCCTTTTCGGAGCACTGGTTTCGTTTAGTTTGCTAGCGGGGAGAGTTGTTATAAATGCCCACCCCAGTCTGCTTCTGATTGGCTCTAATGTCACAAACTGCTGTGTTCTGATAGGCTACTGGTTCCTGTCATTTCTAGCAGCCCTCTGTTCACGCACTGCTGCCTGTTTCAACAGAGGACAAGTTGGCCGTCACAGACGGTTGAGACACACCACTGTATGGGTGAGACGGCAAAAGTTGGTGAACATAGTTATCACTAGATTTTTGTGAAAAATATCCAGGGATACTTTATTTCACATTACTGTATAAACAGTTTATTTGCTTATTTGTGGAGGACTAATTTAGAAAAAAGACTTGGAATAATAGTGTTGCGGTCCGGAATGAATCCTGGCCAGAGTCCGGACTCAAAGGAACTCTGT
This sequence comes from Atherinomorus stipes, assembly GCA_023101725.1. NCBI lineage: Eukaryota > Metazoa > Chordata > Actinopteri > Atheriniformes > Atherinidae > Atherinomorus > Atherinomorus stipes. The sequence continues at coordinate 3,206,096 of JALJCO010012340.1, forward strand.
CTTAAAGTGTAACTAAACCCCCTACTTTTTGCGGAACTCCTCCCACTGCCAAATTTTTAAAGATTCAATAAACTGAAATGTGATGTGTGAATCAGGGAGGTGATCAGGAAGCAGAGAGTTGGTGGGTTGTGAATACATAGGCCTAAATTCAATGTCAGCCTGTGGGAACTCGCTGAGGCCTCTGGCAGCTGCCTTGGCCAGCTCTGACAGCTTGGGGCAACATGCAGTGGCACTCCACGGGCCACGATCTGCCCCAAGCTGCCTAAACAGCGCCGGAAGTGCTGCCGCATGCCAAATGGGTTCTACGGCTGCAAAGTGAGGACCCACCTTTTTAGCATATGGAGGGAGGGGGCTGTGACTTTAAAAAAAAAAAAAAAAAAATTGGTGACCTAGAGGAACACAAAGTTTGCTTCTACATCACATTTGAAAACAAAACCTGGTTTTATCCTGTATGGTAGGGCTATTCAGTTTGGTCCGACAAGGGCCACAATCCTGCAGGTTTTCCATGTCTCCCTGTTCCAACACATCTGACTCAAGTCATTGTGCAGAGCTTGATGGGTTTTTGCATCTATATAATTTCAGTCAGGTGTTCTGGAGCAGGAGGACATTGAAAACTTGCAGGATTGCCAGGACTGAACTCAGTCACCTGCTGTTGGGGGTGTTTTGAGTCATTTTAACCCACAAAATCTTGATGTTTAAAGAAAATAAAAATGACAAGTTTATCAACATCAACAGTATAGGTGGTTTTCAATACAATGAAGTAATACTATGTTTGCAGAAAAAGACAATTGATGGTGCATAAGTATATACTCATGATCACGTTTTGTAGAACAAATTGTAGCGCATGAAGTGCTTTCATAGTTGTTAAATGTCTTCACTATCTAATATGTCAACCCTGAAGGACTGATTGGAAAAAAAGATGCTTTTATCTGGTTTATAATTGCTTGATGAGCATTGATAACATTAGCACAGACTTGATGCTGAATTTAGAGCAGTTGTAATTATTCAGAAATTCTTATTCATTCATTTTCATTTCAGTTTTGTGAATGAGAGTCAACAGATCGAAAACAGCAATTTTCTTTCCTTTTCTTCTCACTAGGCGGAGCTGAAATCTAAGAAAGCTGCTGAGTCATTTGCGTTGTGCATCGAGAAGTACAACCGCGTGGGAGGAGAGTTTGAGCAGAAGATGAGCGAGTCCGCCCAGGTCAGCTCCAGCTGGGCCAAGAGCCACGCTTTATCTGTTGCTCCGACTTTCTGATGTGGTGTTGGATTTATTTTCCCTCCTCCAGGCTTTATTTTTCTCTGAATCTCCCTGACTTGCCCTCTCACACAAGAACTTCATGTTATCCTATCATTTATTATCGTACATCTTGCCATCCCCAAAAATGGAAACCTCAACCCCCGACTTCTAAACACCCACTTGCACACATTCATTACCTTTAATCACTGCCTCCATGCTTCCATGGCGACTGCTGCTGTTTCCATGGAAATCTTCAACAAACCCAATGAGCACTTCTGTGTTTTACATTTGAAATGATGAATGAAATCCTCGAGACCAATTATATCTTGTAATAGCTCTGAAAGGGAAGGTCTAACCATAATTATGCAGGAGTTTGTGGTACCCGGGAGATTATAATGAACCACAAGGTCAGCCGAAATAAAACAGTAGGTATCACAACAAGGTGCTTTTCATTAGATTAAAAGAGATCAAATTAATTACACCTTCTGATGAGCTCTTTTGCTTTAATCCAAGGGAGATATAAAAGTCACATTGCTGATTTTCAGCTTGGTTCATGATCAGTCTGCCCCATTACAGCCAAACTAACCGCCATAAACATGTAACTATACCACAAATGAGATGTTATGGAGAACATGTAGACAGTTTAGTCTAATTATTTGTTTTCAAAGTTGCTGTTCATGCAAGCAAATCACAGTGGGAGGTTTTATGCAGGAGAAGCACTTTCATCATAGCAAGAAAATTAAGGGAGAGACTCTGCTCTAGACAGAGGCTTGTTTGTAAAGTCCAGTTCTGGTCCTGGAGAGCCACTATCATTTAGGTTTAAGATGTTTCTCTGCTCCAACACATCTGAGTTAAATTAATCGGATCTCCAACAGCTTGTCAAGCTCGACGCAAGCCTTTAATGATCAATTAATTGGAATGAGGTGACCCTCGAAGACCAGATTTGGACATCCCTGATCCAGAGCAGTGGTTCCCAACATGGGTTCTGGGACCTCCCAAGGGAGTCCACAAAGAGCCAAGGGGGATTTCTTAAACTTTTGACAGTTTAAAACCAGTGTGATTGAAATTAAGGTTTTGTCCACACAGAGATGAGTTGAGATGTATCGGCTAAATCTTTTTGCTGTGTTTACATCATGATTTTATCAAAGGAGAAGAAAGAAATCGGCCAAAATGCATCATATGTGGTGAAATCCTAGCAAATAAATGCATAAAACCGAGCATGGTTTCAGCAAAGGGTGGCAAAGAGGATCCATGGTAGTTGAATGAAGAGGGTCCTTACGGAAAATAGTTTGGGAACCACTGGTCTAGACAACAGAGGAGAAAAACCTGATACAAAACATATACTGTAGAAAAATGTCAGAAATGGCAGACGGGGCTCCTTCTATGACTTTTCTTGTATTGACAAGATTAGTAGGACACACAGAAAGACCTGGTTCTAAGTTAAGCTTCACTTCAAACCCTCACTAAAACCACTTTTGTGGAAAAACGCCCATCATAAGCTCTGGTTCTCATAAATGCACTTCACTCGAATCCATTAGAGAGCAAACTCTCCTCATCAGTCAGTGTTAATGTGCCATTTAGTCCAGTTCAATAGACTATAAACAAACCTGAACTGAAAAAGGTCAAATTTACCAAAGTTGGTTCAAACCACATCTGATCGGTCAGGTGAAAAAGCATCTTTGGATACTGCTTGTAGCACAGAATAAAACTGTTTTACTTACAGATTGTTGTAAAACATGGATGGCAGTGGGGCAGATTGAAATGAGGAGTACTGGTACATATTAAGAGAACAAACAGTGTTTTATACTTTACTTTAAATGTTCTAATTTTAGTGAATACTGTAAATGGATATAAAAGACCCATTGGCTCACTTCCCCAGCAAAAGCCAGTAACACGATATCACAATATCTTCCTAAAGCAGACGGCGACAAATGAGCTGAAGTAAAGAGTGGGATTAAAACTTGAATACTAAATCCTCTCAAATTATTACTGGTTTAATGGCCTGGCAGTTCAGTTCCTCCTTTGTTGGCTCACTGCCTCCCTGCAGCTCAACTCCCTTTCAAAGGCTTTCTCCTTATTTTGTACTGCTTATAGATGGAGTATAAAGTTCCAGTTTTGTTGGACTCTGGTTGCTTGAGTGAATCCACCCATGGCGTGTCCAGAAACAAAACAAAAACCAGGTCTAGATTACAAAAGAAAATATACCGACACAGTATTAGGGCTGCACAATGTGTCGTTAGAGCATCGTCATCGCAATGTACATGTGTGCACTAGTGACTAGGTCCTGCAATGTCGGAGGCACATTAACTTAATGAAGCCATCCACCAATCACCATTGTTCTTAATCAGTTTGAAGAAAAAAATCTTTTGTTGTAAAACACATTTAACATACTTACAAAAAACAAAACATGTAGCAGAACTTAAAGTGCTATTTAAGTCATCTTCTGAAAAATTATGGTATTTTTTCATATAGCAATACATATCGCAGGGTTAGAAGAAATTGCAATGATTTTTCCAACATCATGCAGCCCTAATATCTATCTGGTTCACAAAATGTGGATTTCTGATGAAAATGAGAATATTTCTAAGAAATGAACTCTACTAAAATAGCCAGTTTTAAAGAAGACACTCTGTTATTCAACATGGTTTAAATGTTTAGTTCATCATAGAAGCTCAGTGAATTTCAGTCTATGGAGGGATGTACTTTTTACAGGAATGTTGTGAGATGACATTTATATGAATACAAGTGAAAAAGAAGACAACCATTTTACAGCCATTTACATGTTAAAGATGGTTTCTGCTTTGTGTGAATGTGCTTGTTTGAGCAGAAGTTTCAGGAGATGGAGGAGGCTCATCTGCGGCAGATGAAACAGCTGATCAAAGGTTATTCTCACTCCATAGAGGACACCCACGTCCAGGTGGGACAGGTACGTCAGAGCTGATCTGATGGATGAGCATCTCCTCCAGGGGAAAATATTTATCCAGAATTGTGTTAATCCTTTTAGTCTTTCACTCTTGTGCTATTTTTAAATCAAAACTGAACAACTGTAGCCTTCCCCCACGTTATATGATAAGTTGTAATTTAGCATATACTGTTATATTAATGGCAAACAAAATGCCCTTTGAGACATGAGACAACTCAAAGTCCCAATAAACTGCTCTGTTCTTCTTGGCTGCAGGTTCACGAGGAATTCAAACAAAATGTGGAAAACATTGGTGTCGATAACCTCATCCAGAAATTTGCTGAACAGAAGGGCACAGGGAAAGACAGGCCAGGTACAGCAAGCACTTCATGTCCTGTTGGAAGGAAATAAAAGAATAAACACAGATTTACAGCAGTTGTGTAATAGCAAAAGCATGCACACACCCACTTTCAAAACAGCAGTGTAGCGGGTGAATTATTTATAATGGTAAAGTGTATGTTTGTGTTGGTGTCTGCAGCTCTTGTTGGATTTGAGGACTACATGACAGCTTTGGCTCCTGAAGGAGGGAAAAAGAGCCGAGCAAAAGCTTTCAGGATCCCCGGCCTTGGCAGGAGAGACAAGGAACCAGACTCTACGTGAGTGTGTCCATACAGTGTAGAGTAAAACTGAACTGCGTAAATCAGTTCGTACTAAATGATAAAAATTATATTTTTCTTTTGTTTTTCTCTACTGCAGAGATTCAGCAGTGACGGAGACACTGGTGAGTGTTTGACATATTCACACTCAAAACGCTGCAGCTCAGACGCCACAGACTCAATTATCAGCCCCCTCCTCGTCCTAAATCTCCAGATAGCCCTGCAGACACTGGGAATTTGAAGGCTTCTGCTCTATGAAAACAGTGTGTTTTTGTGTGTTGGGGGGAAGCGAGGGATCATGAGTGTGTGATAATGACGTTACGGAGGGTGTGGGGTTTCCCAAGTTTATTCCTGTACTTCTGAGAAGAGGTTTCTGAGATTATCTTGCTGGCACAGAGGACACGCATAGCTACACGTGAGGGAGAGAGAATGTGTATGTGTTGATGTGAGTGAAAGAAGTGTGTTTGTGTGTGAAAGGGCTTCAGGAAAGACATCTAACACGTTGATGAAGAGGCAAAGAGTAAACAGAAGATCACAGACACTCCTGTTTGTATTTTACACTTTCATAAGCTTCAAGTTTCTCGGTGCAATGTGGCTTCTTCTTTTCCCTGTGTCTAAATGATCAGTGGGGATGTTTTTTACATCAGTCCAACCTTGAACAAGAATGGCATAACTTGTAACTGTGAAATGGCTGCAGGGCAATCAATTGAGCAATAATTCTTGTCATTGTGAGAGCTTTTGATTTTGCTGCTATATTTTGCTTTGCTCTCATGCCTTTGTGCTCATAGATGGCTGGTATATATAATGACCTAAGCTCATGAGATGCCTTCATTTAGACTTTTGGAACAGAGTTTTTCATCAGGAAATGGTGCTTCAGTTATGAAGCTCTTCTCTTTTTTTTTTTTTGTTTATACAAGTGGTGGTCATCCCAGTCAAAATAGTCTCTGCAAGCCTGATGGTCTGCAAGGCTCGGTGTGCAGACAGGAATGTTTCTGTTCATTGCATGCAAGTATATGCAATGTCAATGTGTCCCAGTTACCTAAATATAGCTTGTGAAAGTTTCAAAAGATAAATACATCTTTGTTCCTGCTCTTAGTAACTGCAGAATCATTAAAAACAGTTTGTCATCTACGCTCCATCTCCATAAAGTTTAATTTCTCCTCTGTGGACTTTATCTCACACTTGTGTTGCCATCATGCAAGATTTCAGAATGAGACTCATGTAAGCAACACTTGTGCTTGTTTAAAGTGGAACTCATTGTGTGGTGCAGACACAGAATTTAGAGCTGTAGTCATTGATGCTTGTGTGAAGAAAGGTAAGTTTATTTGTATTGTTCATTTCATGTGCAAGGCAATTCAGAGTGCTTTACATAAAACATGAAAAGCATTACAGCAGGGATCCCCAATTAGTTTTCACTGGGGGCCACTGATTTGAAAAAACCCCACTGATAGAAAAAGGTTTAATGTTTTTTACTAAAGTCGGAATCAAACAGTTTAATTCAGTAGAATGGCGTTACATATCAGATCTCAGAGATCATGCTGTAATGAAAACCTACAACTGATCCATTTTAAGCCACTACTGCGATGTGCATGACATTCTACATCTGCAGGAGGAAAAACGTTGACTGCTCCGCGCTGGAGCGCGACTGTTTCCTTGCTGAAGTTAGAATATAAACCTAAAGATGTCCATGACCACTAGATCGGCAGTAGAAGTCCATTCAAACCGGCCAGTGGCCATGTAACAGGACAGAGAAACGAAACCTAAGCCAGCTACAGTCACAGCTGTGCTACGTTCAAGGAAAGCTTGGAAATAACATAGTCATCAGCCTATCAAGGATAACTACGGTATTAAAAGTACGTGTGGGCTTTGTTACAAAGCCAATAATGAAATCAATTAAATTTACAATTTTTTAGGGAGGTTTAAGAATGTTTTATGGGGCTCCAGTCCCTCCAAAACAGGCCTAACAACGTGCTTGTCCCTGGCAGAGTTGGACAACATTGATATTTGTGTCTGATTCTGAAGTGGTTGATGTGTTTTCCGATGCGCGCTCTGTCCACGGTGCCGGTGGTGTAGCCCTCACCTGTGAGGACGCACATGTGTGGTAGCATCACTGTGAAACTGTTAGAGCATCACACACAGCAGCTATGACATGCTGTCATGTTCACCAGAGAAACTGGGCCTCTGGTAGGGAGGGCGGGGCGCCCTGCCTATACAATGGTAGGAAACATTATCATAGAACCAAATACGCTTTATTTCACTGTATGGAAGTTTATAACACAGTGTCACTTGGTCTGCGTGGGACGGACATTTTGCTCTCGCAGGCCGGATGTGGCCAGCATGTCGCTGTTTGAGGATGGCTGCATTACAGTGTGCAGATTACTTGGGTGCAGAGCAGATGCCTGACAGCAGAGTAGCCTGCTGCTGCTGTTGAGAAATGTTGATGTCCATGGAAAATTATTTCATTCTTGGCATTTTGAAGGTGGGGCACTCACGATTTAGTTGTGGTGGCTCACCACAACTAAATCATTGTAGGGGAAACACTGGTGCTTTTCCCATTATTATCCAGGTTCCAGTCCAAAACTGCTGAATTAACAGAAAGACCCAAATAAATGGAAGTAATAGGCATTTTGTTCTCTCCAGTATCTCCAGCGATTTAACTCTTTGTGGAAACTTTTTTAGAGCAGGTGTTCTTAAAAATCTCACCAATTTCTTCCATCCAAGCTCTCTTCATGATGGAAAGCTTTCCTGCTTTCCTGTTTCTTTTTCCTATGTTGCCACGAAGATGATTCCTAGTATATTAATACAACAACATATAAATATTAAATATACACACGGTCTGTAATGCAGGGAGTGGGCAGCCTAGTGGCAGCGTCGTGGGCTTTGGTGCGGAGGACCTGGGTTCAAGTCCCCAACACGACTCCTAGGTGAACCACTGTGGACCCCTGAGCAAGGTCCTTAACCCCGACCAACTGCTCCCCGGGCGCTTTAAGTAGCAGCCCGCTACTTGTCCCATGTCACAGTACAGACATGGGTGAAATGCAGAGCCCTAATTTCCCCTCTGGGATCTTACCAGTATAACAAAAAAAAGAAGAAGAAGAATGCAGATTGTTTACAGATTAGCTGGACTGATGCTGACACAGTTGGGGAGCGAGAATATACTTCTTCAGATTGGTTTGTGTTTACAGCCAGTTTCAGACTCGCTGGGAGCTGATTTCACTATCTGATGGTTTTTTCTCTCATACAGCCATCAAGTTGTGTAACATTTTCTCCAAAGCCTGTAGCATGTTAACTGCTGCTGCAGCTGAAAAAGGGAAGATGGACTCAATCGAGCATGCCTGGTGTGAAAAAAAGATTAGTAACTTTTAGAGATGGACCAAACTTGAGCTGAAGATGCATTAACAACGCCAACGTTTGACCTGCATCAGTCTAATTGCAAGCTGCTGCATCAGTCACATATCATGTTAATTTAACATTTATAACTTCATCTCTTTATGAACGAGGTTATAAATGTTTTGAATCGGATTTATTAATCTGAATTCAGATTGCACTCCACATAAGAAATACATCTGTGGAAATATAGAAATGTTTTGGTTTCTAAAATGAAATGCAAAGAAATGTTCGGTAAAGTCCCATTTTAGATCATATCAGCTTAATGTCATTCAGATTTTTATCTTTGATGTTGAACTACAGCAGCTTACATCATGATTTGATTGAGCAGCTTGTTTGATATGTTATCAAAGTCATATTTATAGTGAAACAGTCATATAAGGTGGTCACTGAGTCACACTCGTGATAAGCAGTGAATTCTCGGATATATTTACTGACTTGCTCTAATGGAAAGCTAGCAGTGAGTGCTGAGTTACACTATATGACAGAACACTCCTGTGTGTCAGATATGCAGCATTTGTCTGTGTGTTGCTGACACAGCTGCTGTCTGAATCCCTCTCGTTCTCCTGTCCCCCCCAGAACTCACCGCTGGAAGTGGACGATGAGGGTTTTGTCATCAGAGCTGACAGCACTCAGAATGATATCCTTTTCCTGCTCCTGCATGTTTACTTTGTACATTTAAGAAAATCGTTTGTTTTTTTGTTGTTGTTGTTTTTTTGGGGGGGGGGGGGCATTTTGATGACCAGATGCTTTAATACAGGGCTGTGTGGCAGCTTTTGTGTCCATAGTCTTCTGTGGTTTGTCACCCATCTGCAGCACCTATTAACTGAAATCTGCTCTGAGGTAAATAAACCATCTGATGAAGGAAAAGGAAGCAGGATCGGAACATCTGTGATAGTAATGAGAATAGTTTCCTTCAAATTTATTGCATCTTTTTTTTTCCTGTAATGGCTGCAAAGCTGATATGCATATAAAGATTTCATAAAAGTGAGTCGGTCATTTGAGTTTGTAAGAAGTTAAACTCCATGATGAAAAGACAACAAAAGCAGAGGAAGATGCATTGATTAAGTGTAATTTAGACCATCCTCAGTGAGAGGTGCAGTTATGTGTAGTCACTTTGTTTCCTACATTCTGTGGTTCATTAATTGTACAGACGGACTGTAAATTTCCACATTAATTGGGGAATTGGAGTTGAGGTAAAGTCGAGCAGAGCTTAAACTGCCTGCAGTCTTCCAGCTTTGGACAGAAATGAATCATCCTACCAAGTTGATTCTTGAATACACTGTCCTAACTCTGCAGCTCTGATTCATTTGTCAGTGTTGGCATGCTCCCCTGAGAGATGCAGGGCTCTTCCTGCGTTTGTCACCCCCTCATCAAGCTCCCAGCCTTTTCAGGCACAGCACATACATCAGATAGCCTCAAAATGCACACAGCATGGGCGTGCTGCTGAGTAAGTCCAAAAAAAAGAGGAAGGGGTAATGACTTTTTTCTTTCGTGGGTGAACATGCAGCCGGAAGTAACAACTTGACTGCTCTGCATTACTTGACAGGAAGCTGTGCATTGCGTCTGCCTGTACTTGCATATGAAGTCTGTGTTACTGCCTTGTGCTGTCTGTTGCTGTGATTAGTTCAGTGCAATGAATAAAGTTAACTTTCTGAGTTGTTTTTACAAAATTTTATGTTTCTTTTTTGTTAATTTCAAGTTTGATTTTGTGTGAACAAAAAGCATCTTTTCGTTTCTTCCTTTCTCTAAATGCATTTATCAAACACCATCATTTCTCAGCTCCACTTCACCCCCCTTTTTTTCCTTGACCCCCGTTTTCCTTGTACGCTGCTCTGAGAAGGAGAACAACTTTTACTCCAGTGATTCAGACTTTGATGACGAGGAGCCCAAAAAGTTCCACATCCAGATCCGACCGGTAGCCAGCAGCAATCGCAGCAGCTCGGTCGCCACAGAGAAGGAGCTGAAGGCCACCGTGGGGGCCCTCACTCTGCCGCCCAACAGAGTCCGGCAACAGGTTGTTCCACCTTCTTTTGTGTCTGCTTTAAGCATTTATACATTATATAGAGCAGCTTCATAAAAAGCCATGAAGACAGTCAGGTCCCTCTGTTCTGATCCTGTGTCATTATCTGTAGGACAGCTGGATATCAATAAGAGACGAGTTTTGCTTTCTTGTTTTGTCTCGTCAGTGGTTAGTTTGTATTTGGATTGAAAAAATCGAGAACTAATCCCACTTTATGCCTTCTTGTCTTGATTTTCAGGTATCAGCGAAGCGGCATCTCTCCAGTAAGTTCAGTTCAGTCATCTGTTTTTGTAATAATATTCAGTCTTTTCTGATGTGCCGCAGATGCCCGTTGTGTAACATAAGACATCTTCTCTCGTTTCTGTAGGAAACTCCAGCACTGCAGGAGGTCTGTCAGAAGATGGTGAGGCCGCCTCTCACAGAGGTAAGTCATTAATCTCTAAGAGACCCACTTAAAATGTCAACGCAGTACCTGTGACAGCAATTACTTCCTATAAAATATCCAGGAATAGAAATATATAAAGTTAAAAAGTGGACACTGAGGGAAAAAAAAAGCTACTAACATCTGGCTTTGACTTCAGTGAGAAGGTGTGTTATGCACCTCCATTCCTGCATCAAATGATTTTGCAGTATTTACTGGTATTTACCAGCTCCAGCTCTGATTAGCATCAATAAAAACACAATATCAAGGGAGATGACATGAGAATTGATTCCTTTAATCTCAATGCTGGTATTTTTTTTTACAGTTTACTGGTGCCCACTGCTAACTTTGAGCTGCATAGCTTCATTTGGCTTGCAAAAAAAAACAGCTGTTGGATGAAGGAGCTGAAACTACTAACCAAAATCTAATTATGGCTTGAATTGCCCAACAGAGTAAATCATATTTATTTGTGTGTCAATTAATCATCAATCAAAGTGATTAAAGTTGTTTCAAGTTGCTTTTCTTCATCTAAGATAGTTTGTTGTCTAATAACAGTGAAAACTATACTCTGATGCTCTCAGTCCCCATGTTTCCCTACATATCACATTTCCTCAGTGGCTGACCTTGCATGAACAGTCAACTCTCTGCTCGTGGTGTTTCATGATCAACATGTATGTTTGCTGCTGAGGGAAGATGCCGTCTGGCAGCAGGGAGTCTCTCCCTCTTAAATCCAGAGGCAGCAGGATTAATGTGCAGCGTCTGATTAAAGCGGTTAGTCTGCACTGACAGAAGCAGTCGCTGGAGCTCAGTGAGATCTGGCTAATTGCTGGCATTTATCACAGAGAAGGTATTGGCTGGTGGGTTTTCCCTCATGTCATCTTACTGCACCCCATCCTGCCTCCTCTCAGCTCTCTGATGAAGAACACCGTGCTGCTGATTAGTCCTGATTAGAGAATATCCTCTGCCGTGAGTCCCTGCATCTCACTGGGAGTGTGCTGTCTCTTTGCAGATGGAGAGCAGGAGGGCCTACGCAGGTCCACCTCCAGCCCCGATCACAGCAGGTGAGATGAATCTGCTCTTTCCTTCATCACTTTCCTCACTTTTTGAACCTGCCTCTGAGGTGGGCAGAAACCTGCTCAACAGCTAAACTGTGTCATTAAAGGTCTTTTCAGCAGTTTGAAGCCCTTCTGGTTTTTTTCTTCAGTCTGTCAGCTGTTGCCAAGCTTTATTTCTGCAAAATAACCCAGTTATTTTGTCCTTTTACAGTTCCTTTGGAAGTCAAACAACCACCAGCTTTGTTCTTTTGATCTGAGCTGATGTCGAGGAGCAAATTAGATTAGCCGCAGTGACACTTCAACTATGTGGATAAAAATACACTGACACTATTCAGAGCAAAATGTACCCAAAGTCCCTGAAGCATTTCTGTCTATGCATGGCATGTTTGTTTAACATACAAGTACAAAACCAGAGCTTCACCAGCATTATACTGCACAATGTAAAGAGAAGTTTGACTAACAGAGGTCGCATTAAGTCATTTCTGGCCACCTGAATTACAAATTTATATTTCTATGTAGATGGTTGACCTGACCTTGCAGCAGCACATGATCATAACACATAATTTGGCAGTTTTCCTGCAAACAGTTCCATGCTTTCTTACTTTCACAGAGATGCTCCACAGGAGCAAGAAGAAAAGCACAGTTTGTCGTGCTCTCTCCTTTCATGCCCCACACACTGTCTTCCTTTATCTGTCAAAGTCCCTCAGTTTCTTCTTCTCTCACCAGTTCCCACTTTCATCTTTTCCTTCTGCCACCACTCTTCTGTCTTTCTTGACTTTCTTTGTTGTTTCTTTGTCAGGTTGAGTTCGACAGCATCGGGGTCGGACAGTCTGTTTGGACCACCGCTGGAGTCGGCCTTCAAGTCCAAAAGTTTTGACAACCGTGAACAGCTCAGAGAGCAGAATACTTTCGGTGCTTCTGAATGTAAGGAAGATTTCAAATATTTATTTTTTTACCTTTTTTTATTTTCTCTTTTCATATTGTCATAAATGAAGACAACATCCCAAATATTGTCATAGTGGAGATATTTACTCATCCCAGAATCCAATAGAGGGCGATTTCAGTCTTATCCAGCTGCTTTTCACAAGATTTCATTAAAAATGTTTTTTAGACATTTTTCCTCAGATAAGGTTAACTTTCTTGTAAAAATTAAATATCAATACTACAATTAACTTAAAATGAAACCCTAAAAACATGGATCACACATTTCCATGGCTGCTCTCACTCGCGTGATTTCAAACGTTTGGCACAGTTTCCCAAACCATTACACCTACAAACAGATCAGCCTGGTGGATGATTTTCTTTGAATAACCAAATATGTTGCATGTTCCACGTCCAAACCATAGATGCTCTAAAACTGACACAGTCTGGACTCGTACAATGAAAACGAATATAAGAAGAGATAATAAGCCAAATAAATGACAAATTATGGCAGTTTATACAATATTCATGTCACGGTTATTGTGACCAAAATGATCACGGTATTATTGAAATACCCCCCCCCCCCATCATTTTTTAAATATCCAAAATGGGTCTAGACGTCTAATTTGTCCTTTTTAAAGGGGGAAAAGTCTCCAGAGCACTGTTGTTGCATTCCGCCATGTTTTCATAAATTAAACATTGCAAACTGGGACTGCTGCTGCTTTTCCAGGCATTGAGCAGCATCGGTGTGAGTTTTTCAAAGTGCAGCAATCAATCACAATTTTAACAATTATTCACATTTGAAACTGTAATAATAATCATTGGGAATTTCATCACAGTTAATCACTTTACTGGTAATTGTTACATCTCTATTCTCCACAGTATATGAAGGAGCAAAAAAAAAAAGATTAAAATGAACATGAACCACGTGTTCATGTTCATGTATATCTCAAATTGTTTCACCAAATTTTCTATTTTCAAACTTTTTGTGGAAACTTGCAACAGAGATTGAATAATTTTCTGATCCCCCCCCATTTATTATCTGCAAGGTTTCCTTTAGGTTGCACGTTACCCTCTAGCACAGCCTGAGAAGCAAGACCCAGAGCTTATAAAGCAAAAATGCACAGTAATGACAGGCAAAACAGATGAGCTGGGTTCTGTTCATACAAAGTAAAAAAAAGGGCGTCAGTTTTAATGAGCAAACAGGCACATCCTCTTGTTTTACTCAATCTTAAATTTTATAAACAGAGGAGCAAATAACTCCCATGAATGTTTTTACTTTGGTACAAGAGCAGAAAAGATTGATCTATTTTTTTTTTTTAATTCTTTATCTTACCTTTATTTAACCAGGAGGTGCCATTGAGATGATAAATCTCTTTTACAAGAGAGACCTGGCCAAGGTATCAGCCAATCAGGATAAAAAATCTACTTGTCGAGTTATGGAAAAACCTAATACCCAAAGTAATCGGGAAGTTAGTGTTAAGTCCGAGCTCTGAAAACTGAGGATGCTGAAACTGTTCAAGCTGAGGTCTTGCATTAATGGAGGAGCCTTTGATCCTTTTCATCCCTTCATCCCAAAGCTCATCAGATTTCTACAGCGAATTTATTCACTGAGCTTTGTGGTGAAGTTAATTTCTCTATAAAAGTATCCACAAAGTGGGTTATTGGATGCTGAGAGAGGACCTTGAACGATGTCATCAAAGCCAGAGGCAGACAGGGCTTAGACTTGTTGATGAGGTGGGCTCTGATGGTGAGTGGGATCTAATAAGACTCGGTTCAAAGAGAACCACCTGTTTTTTCCTTTTTTTTTCTTTCTCATCTGGACTTTCCAACAGGAATGTTTTTTTTCTTTTTTTTTCTTCTGTCCTAAAACCTTGCAGGTGTTTTGGTTCTTCTCATGATTTACTTTGCTGATTTTGTTTGATGTGTCTGTTGTGTGTCAGATGCTGCCTTCTCGTCTGATTCCTCGTCCCCTGAGAACGTTGAGGACTCTGGCCTGGACTCGCCTTCCCATCAGCCTTTTGGGCCCTCGCCTGAGCCGGTGGGTTGGGCAGCTTGGCCTCCTGTGTCACAGAGTAAAGAACAGACGCAAACGCTGGGGCGACAAGTGGACCCTTTCCTCTCTGTTTTCCATGACCCTCCCCCTGGACGCAGCCCTAACCCGCAGGGGGACCTTACCAGCGTCTGGTCTGCCGCTTCATCGCGTCCATCGCGTGTCCCCGCAGACATGGACGTGTCATCGGTACGATTCCCTGCTTTCTCCCAGCCCCTCCAGCCACGTGAGCTGGAGTCATCAGTGTGGAACTGCAAACACATCCCACCTGAAGACCCCTTTCTTGCTGCCTTTGAGAGGACGGTCACCGTGGAAACGCTAAATCTGTCTGACGCCTGGGCACGGCCGCCGCCTCGCCCATCACAGGAGGGAAGGGTAAAGGAAATACGAGGGGACCCCTTTTCTGTCTCCCTTGCAGACAACAAAACACTTCCACCCCCTTCCTCCTCTTCATCCTCCTCCTCCTCCAGTCGTAAAGACAGAGATCGGAAACGAGACCGCAGCCTCCCACCTCCTGTCACTTCAGATGACCCGTTTGCGATAACGATGATTGGCAGCCCGACACACCAGTCGTCACTGGCTGCAGCAGCTGGGATGATGCCACCACACAGCGGAAGCAGCTCCACCAGCAGCAGCCGACTGGCTCTCGATGCCAGTTCCAGTTCTTTACCGTCATCACAGCCAAAAAAGGAGATGACACACTGGAACTCAGTCCACAATCCTTTTAGTGACGGTGTCTGCTCCAGATCACAGGAAGGAGGGGGGAAAGGTGATGGAGGAGGCGGAGGAGAGAGGAGAAAACATCGATCATCAGAGAGCGAGCCACGCAGGAACGCCCCTCCCCTCACAAGGCACTCGGGACCTCAGGAGGATCTGTGTTTCTCAACCGACAAAGATCAGGACTGCCTGGATCTGAACACTCAGATAACCTGCAGCATCAGCTCCAACAAGGGTACAAAATGATTTCATCTCCTGTTTGTTGGCTATTAAGTAGATTTATTCTCATTTCAAGGCTGGCTGTATGGCCATTAAGTATTGGAAAAACAAAACACAAGCACAGCACTTCTACTCTAGCTCCGGTTTCTGTTTGTGCCTCTCATGTAGAGTCAGGTCATAGAGGGAGCTGTGGGGGGGGGGGGGGGGGGGGGAATCTGGAAAACCTTGAGTCAGACAGCTTTTATTAAAAGCCTTTTTGGTGAAGTCTGTCTTCATAAAATAAAGAAAAGGTGGTCTTTTATTTTAGACCAAACTGAGAAAAAGTTAATTGTAAAATCCTCATTTATGATGCTTTTCTGTGACATGATAGTGTACCATAGCACACAGTACAACTCAGTATGTCACCCCCCTGCTTTGTTTACTCATTGACTCAGTACCGTCTCACTGTGGGCAGGATCAGCTGTTTTAGCAGCATCTGAGGCAGCACAGATGAGAGCCACAACTTATTATTGATTCTTACAACAGATGCTTACAAGTGAGGAATATAGAGGAGCAAAGAGTGGTTGTTGCACTGAACGAGTTTGCGATTGACTTTTAGTTCAGAGAGTTTGAATATCTGCAATGATCATCAGAGGAGAAACAAATCGATATATAAATCCAGAACTCAGCATTTGTAAAAATGCTCAGTTTCATCATTTATCCATAATTTATTTAGTGAATGTTACTACCAGACTTTCAGAATTGTGTCAAGGATAATATTGATTTCATCTAGTGGAAAATCAAAAAACAGTAATAGGATTGGATATATATTATTGAAAAGCAACAAAAAAAAAAACAAGCATGCAGAAAGCTGCCCTCACAATAAGTTCAGTTTCCCCACTCACCATGAACTAAACATACCGAGTTTCCTAACAGTCTTCATCAGACAACACTAGTCTGTTATCTGATGTGATGAGGACTGTCTGTGTAAACAAGCGATAGAAACTAAGATGTGTTCAGTTCTTCCTCACCAGAGGAGAAAATCTCTCTAAACAAATTCAAACACCAACAAAATGTTTAATCTTTTAGTTAAATCGATACAGATGAAAACACCACATTTGCTGCCAACTTGTTTTGGCAGCATTCTCTGCTTGTCACCAGTAAACAACCTGTGATGTCTGCTGTTTGACTTCTGTCCAGTGTGATTCAGATTGAGTGACTTGTTTTTTTGTCTCTATAAGGGTCCAAACATAACTTCAGGCAGGACACAGCTGAAGCGGTTGCAGCTGTTCCTCAGAGAGCGACCCGGGCCAAGAGGTCTTCAGGTCGACTCAGTGGCTGTGAGAGGGTGAGTATCCTTCAGTCGGCCCCTACGCAGCGCGAGGAAGTGACGGAGTAGGGGGAATTATCTTGACAGTTGTCACATCATCATGTCTGTCTCGCTACTGTGTTTCAGTCCCGGTCACTGTGCTCCTCCCCCATGCTTGAGCCCTGCCCTTCCCTCACCTCCTCTTCCTCCTCCAGCCCCAGTGAGTGGGGGCCTCAGCCAAGAGACGGTGAGTGGGGCGTGCAAAACAAAGCAGCCAGTCCTGCCAGAGTGGGACAAGCCTCACCGCTGCCCTTCCAGCACCAGGACCTCCAACAGAGACAGTGTAAGCCACATAAACAATCCAGCTTGAAAAGTTTTCTGTCTATGTTTGTTTGTTTTCTTATTTGGCCGAGGATAACATCATGCTTATTGCCTAACCATGTTCCATGCACACAGATGCTTTACATAGATACCGACAGCACAGGTGTCAAACTCTGGTCTTTGAGGACCGCTATCCTGCTGGTTTTCTTTTTTTTTTGCTTCTCCAACCTGACTAAAATAGGAGGTGAAGAGGTTGATAAGAAGCTGTTTGTTTCATTTGATTTGAATCTGGTGTGTTTGAACAGGGAAACAAGATAATCCTGCAGGAGAGTGGCTGTGAACGACCAGAGTTTGACACCCCTGACCCACAGCAACAAAATCATTTTAATCATTAATGTTTGCACCAACAGTGGAAAATAAACACCATCGTCCTGTTTCATGATTTTTTTTATAACAGGTGATTATGTCTGTAATTTTCCAGCCCTTGTAAGGACCAATAAGCCTCCAACATCATATAGGTTTCATTTATTAAGCTGAGAAATATTCAGATTTACAGAGTTGAAGGGACAATGATCAGTAAAACAGCTGCTTATTAAAGTGAAATAATATGAAATCACCATCTTGAATTGTCAGTGGGTAGTACAAGTGAATTTTTATTTTGTACAACAGATAATTCCCATAGTGAGTATTGGAGCCAGAGGTGCAACCAGCTCATATTTGGTTTGGAGTTTTATTGCACTTTAATATATTTCTAAAATGTAAAGCTATCAAGAACTGAATAATATTGCACACTGTGACATACAAAAAAAATAGCTTGCTGTTTTTGAGTTATTGGGATGAATGGAAATCTTTAGATCTGAAAGACCTGGATTTCTTTTTTTTTAATCTTTGCACATTCAGACTAACTGTTCCTCTTTTAAATATTTGTGTGAAGTAAAGTTAACTAGCTCGAGATGGAAGGTCTGCATTTACTCTACTAAGGAAAATAATTAACTAAACCTCATTCAGGGGAGAAAGAATATTACAGCGTATTATTGATTTTTCTAAAGTGCAAAAAGAGCCTACTTCCCTAAACAAGACTTTTTAAGTACGATTAGTAAGAACATGAATCAGTGTTGTTACATTTGTCCTCCACAGTGCACCTGTCCAGAGGTCCCAGCCCCATTTCCCTCAGCACACAGGAGGCCTGGCCAGTGGCAGCGGCCATAACGGAATACATCAATGCTTACTTCAAAGGTGGACAGCACAACCGGTCAGTACGCTGCCGCCTGTTTTCCAAAACATTCTGTGTTGTTAACTGACCTTGAATTAATTCACAGTTAAAATAATAATAATAATCAGCTTGTTTGTTTGTTTGCTTGTTTTTCTTTAGCTGTCTTGTGAAGATCACAGGCGACCTGACGATGTCCTTCCCAGCAGGAATAACCCGGATTTTCACGGGCAACCCCAACGTTCCCGTGCTCAGCTTCAGGCTGGTCAACATCTCGAGGATCGATCACTTCCTGCCCAATCAAAAGCTACTTTACAGGTCAACTGCCGTCAGCTGTTGCATTACAAACCTTTTCTGCTTCCGAGGCTGCCTGAATCGTCATCGTTGTGTTGTCTGCATCCCTCACAGTGATCCGTCTCAGAGTGACCCGGACACCAGAGATTTCTGGTTCAACATGCAGGCCCTGCAGCTCTACCTGCAGAGAGAGGCAGAACTCAACCCCCAGGCGTCGTACTACAACGTAGCCCTGCTCAAGTATCAGGTCAGAATCTGAAATTTGCATTCTGACCCGCCAGATTATCATGGCTTTTTTAAAAAGTTGACTTTTCTGTGTGTGTGTGTGGGGGGGGGGGTGTTTGGAGCAGAGAAAGTTAGAAGTAAGAGGAAACTCTTTCACTGAATGATTTGCTGCAGCTTCACCCCTTAACAGCACACAGTTTCAAGTTGCAGCAGAGTCCTGCACCTGCTTCACCTCAGCGGGGTGACGTGGATAGTTAACTGCCTCGTTTGGAGGTGGAAGCAACGAAGTTTAGATGATCAGTTGGAGTTTTAAACAATGTGGAGCAGCACAGTTAGGAAACACACAGAATTGTTGCTTCAGGATCAAAAAGACCAGACAGAGACGAGAATAACTGGTTTGTTGTTACTGAACGCTGCTGTGTGCGGTGTTTAGTTTACAGCATCCTCCACCTCATAAATGCAGCCAGGAAAAGTTAATCCCGACAGTTTCTCCTCTTCCTGCTGTAGGCCACAATAAAGCCCACTAGATCCAACAGAATGTTAAATAAATAAAAAAAAATTAACTTGTGTGTTTGGACACATCTACAAATAACATGTTTTCCAGCACATTTCCCTTCTTATTCCTTCATTGATAATGTAGTGAGTAGGGCTGGATGATAATTCAATATTGATATATATCGATCGATAGAGGTTTTTTCAATAGAATAAAAAGAGGGTCAATAAAAGTTTGAAATAGGCTACAGCGGAAAACTGTGTTTCTATCGGGCAGCATACTACAGTCACTCCTTCTTACCAATGACAAACGCAGACCCAAAGACTGAACTGGAATTCAGCGTTAGTGTGATCTTTATTATAAGTAGGTCATTCAGCAAAAGCTTAAAGGAGATGTTTGGGTGTTTTTTTCTCTCAATCTGGACTTATTTTCTTGCGTGAAATACATTCGTTTACTCACCCTGATGGTTTTGGTCAAGAAGAACTTGAATTCTTTCAGGAGATATTTAGATCCACTCGAGAACAGCGTCCAATATAATGTCTGTAAATAAGGAGGAATCACGACAAAAAAAATCCTCTTTAAATGGCCAGGGCTGCACCTAAAATGGCTTTTAATTTGATAATGGCTTTTGAAAAAAAAATATAAATATCGATATCGATCGATACAGATTTTTTTTTTATCGATAATCTTTATTTTGATATCGTCACAGCCCTAGTAGTGAGAAATATCCGCAACCACAAAACAAGAATTTCACACAGATTTCAGAACATTTAAGTCGTGAACTGGCAAAGTATGATCAAACAAATTACATCTGCTTGACTTCAGAACATCTGGCTTGAAGCAGAAACCTGAGGCTCATGTTAGAAAAAGAGTCTCTGTGTACCACCAGTTAATTAAATTAAGTTTTTTTGCAAAAGCATCATACAATTAGGCTAGCCTAGGCTAAGAAATAAATCTAGAGATGAGGAAAAAAATTGTTTGGAAAAAACAAATTTTGCATGGTAACTTTGGCCCACCCTCAGTTGGTCTGGAAAAATTTGACCCAGGCCAAACTGAGATGCCGACCCCCGCTGTAAAGCAAACATTGCAGCTCTTTTTTCCCAGGTCTGATATTTTGTCAGAGAAAACATCTTCACTTTGCTTTCTCAGGTATCATCTCAGGACCCGGGTCGGGCTCCTCTCCTGCTGTCAGCTGAGTGTCAGCGGAGCGGCACGGTGACCCGAGTCTCCCTGGATTATCACTGCTGCCCAGCCACCGCGCCCTCCACCCAGCTAACCGCTGTCCAGGTGCTGCTGCCTCTGGACCACACCGCCACAGACCTGCAGTGCCAGCCGCCCGCTTCCTGGTGAGCAGCAGTGATGCAACGATGAGGGGATAATGAGTAGTTTGTCATGAGGGAGGTTGGCAGGAGACAGACCCATAATTTTCCTGATGAATGTTATTAGCAGGATTATGCACACAATCATAAATAAAACCTACTCGCAGCGTAGAAGCACAGCTGCTGACTTAAGGGTAACTAAACATGCAAGTCAGCCTGAGATTAAAGGTTCCTATGCGATATAGAAATGTTAGTTTTCTCCAGGTCTAGATAATTACGGATGATTTTCCCTCATATTTAATGCATTTGAAGTCAGAGTGTTTTCCAAAGAGATTATTAAAATGTCTCCTCTTGGTTAATCTACCCTTTTCTCCACTGCCATCTTGATTTTTAGACCACACATTTTCAGTTACTGTTAAGTTGCACTCATGCCTACGACTGGTCTCGGCTCAAACGGTAAGGCTGGTTAACCCCTGGTGATGAGGTTTATCATTCACTCTTAGCTAAGGTTAAAATGCCAAACAACTGCCAGCCATTTACACGCTAAGCACTAGATAGCCTTATCATTTTGGCTGCTTTGCTCTAAATGGAGCCGCAGATTCGCTAAATGAAGATGCTTTAAAGAGGATTAAATCCAGTAATTAAGAGGATAAAATCATTTGGAAAATGGGTCATGAATGGGATAATTTCTTTTAGAATATGGATTCACTTCTTAAAACCAGCGTTGTCGCCCTCTACTGCCCACAAGGAGAATGCAGCATAAAGCGATTCATCAAGTTCCCTTTTCAAATCTGGAGGCAACTTCCATCCTTATATTACAGTTTGGTTTATGCATCGCTTTGATTTAAAAAAAAAAAGAAAGAATTTGAGTCCAGGAAAGTATAGAAGGTTTACCTGGAAAATGTTTCAAACTGTTGAGTCCTGATGTGGAGCTGTTTGACTTCATATCTTAAAACATGTCAAGTTATGCAGGAAGCCTAACCTGCTGGAGCAAGTTAGGAACTAGATAAAGAGTTCAACAATTAAAAACAGCAACCCATTAACTGTTTTGGAAGGTAAAAAGTAAAAAACATACAACTATACAAACGGCCTCTTCTAGTTTCTGTAGTTCAGATTAAACCATTTTGTTTCGGCTTTCCCTCAGAAACATCTACAGTAGGTAAATCAAAAGGAGAAAAGTGAATGTTTGCTCACTATTTCACACTTTCTATGTTAGAATGAGAAAAAATGCAAATGAAGGCCTGTTCATAAGGAATTTATTTAAGTAAGCATCAGCTACACCTGTGAAAGCAGATGTTGATCTGGTATGGAGGGGAGGGGAGGGACTTTCCTCTGGCAGCTGCCAGTTCAGGTGGAACGCTGGTATGTCTGACTGGAGCAAGCACACAGTACCAAGCACTGACAACTAAAACAGGCGCAGATGCAGATGACATTAATAAACTAAACTAAATAATTCTAGTGTTGAATGGGTTTTATTCAATGGTTTTATTTATGTTATGTTTCACATGAAATTTTAACAATAAATACATTCATTCATTAAGTTGATAAGTAACTTTATAGTGTTTTCAGTTTAATAGTTCAGAGTCATTGCTGCTGCATGAGGTGTCATGATATTCTGCTGTAACTGTGTTGTAGCTGCAGGATGCCACGGACACGCTCGCTGATCCACAACACACGTTGTCTAAACTTAGCTTACTCCAGCAGACCTGCCAACCAACATCCTGTAATAAACTGTTAACACCAAACCTAGTTGGCAACTTTGTCCCCACAGACATGTGGGGATATTGTGACTCTCGTGGACACCAGCCCTGGAGAAGAAGAGTTTACCCCACCTCTCAAACCCCCACAAATCAAAGCCAAATCTCATTTTCAGCACCAATCTTTACTGTCACTGTTTAACCTCATAGATTTTCCTGTTGTCTGGACATTTCAGAGAATAAAAACATGAACATCAGCAGAGCATTCAGTGTGCTTTGAAGTCTGCTTACAGTGCAAAGAAATAATGACACACTGAATTTTTCTTTCTACTTTCTTTTTTTTTTCCCCATTTGGAAATGTTAAAATTTCCCTTGTGGCATCTAAATCGCCTGTTAACTTTTTTTTCCCCTCACTGAAGTGTGTCCTTTAAACTTTGAGATTGAGGAGCAATTCAGGCCCCACTGAGATTTCATTTGCTTGTGCAGGAATGCTGAGGAACGACGGCTGCTCTGGAAGCTTCCCAACCTTTCCCCGACCAACCACAGTAAAGGTAAACGCTCTGCTCCTCACACCTCCATCCCGTCTTTTCCTCACACTTAGTTATGACAAAATCAGAAAAAAGGGAAGTGAATTATGAATATTCACGTCTCACGTGTCAAACTGATATTTAATGACCTTTGTAGTACTTGAATGAGAGGCAGCATACGCTCTGCTTCAAATTTAATGTACAGGTGTGTAAAATAGAATAATCTGATGGTTTCACTCACCTGGTGTGTCCCCACATTTCTGTCATTTACTGTTATTATTACCTCTGCGTGGCGCTATAGTCCCGCACATCATGGAGGAAACTATCTGGAGACACGAGTGATGGATGGGATGATAAAAGCAGGAAACATTTATAGCTTAGAAGCCTCCACTGGTTTATGAAGCAAGGCCACCATAACTCCTTCCTTCTTTAAATGTCTCTTCCTCTGTGACTGCTGTTCAAACTGCAGCTTTACATTAATACTGTCAGGCAGTGTTAAATCTTTTATTTACAAGTTTTACTGGATATTTAGTGAACAAAAGCAGATTGTTGGAGAATCATCAGCATGAAAAACACTGTTTGCTCGTCCTGTCAGCATTTATTCGCTCACTGTTATGTTAAAAAACAGACATGTAAATGTTTGACATTTACACAAGAAGCCGTCGCTGAACTGTGTTTTGTTGCCGTTTTGCAGCACATAGTTTAAAATGTCTCCTTTTATACAAAATCTGAAAGGTTTAATTAACTACCGTTAATTATTAGACTTCACAAAGATTTTCTGACAGTAAGGATTAAGATGTGACATCTTTGTATGTGAAAGTTCTACATTTTTTGGTAGCTAGTTCTATAAATTGTTGCTTTTTAATTCAGTTGCGCAGCTCCTAACTAAATGAAACTCTTCAATCTTTTAGGTGCAGCTTATGAATGTGCCAAAAGAGCTTCTCAGATACTCAGAGTATCTGAAGTTTTAATGTTTTTTTTTTTTTTCCTTTTACCAGAAGCTCCCAGATACTTTTCTCTTGTCTTGTCTGATGGATTTATTTCATTACACTCATGGAAGACACATATTGGCTTCTCGGGCTGCTATTTCACATTTCAAAAGAAAAGAAAAAAATGGTAATTGTGGATCTGTTTTCCATGTGAGCTTTATTTCCCCCTTGTAGTTACATTTTTTTCTGCTAGCTAGCTATCCAGCTGGGCTTACTATGATAATAAATATACTCAAAACATCCCAAGAGTTTGAATAAAGGCAACTTCTTCTTTCTGTGGTTCAGCTCAGACTTGAAGAAGCCTTTCAGATGATTTAGGAAATATTTTGAAGAACCAAAAATAGAAAACAAGAAGTCCAGTTGCCTTTGTTAAAGCTCTGTTGATCGCCATGACTGAGAAACTACATTAACATACTTGAAATAAGTTTATTATTTTTACAGTGCATGTCCTCTCACATGCAGATACTGGAATCTGGCAGCTGTTGAAGACTGGTTTGGGATTTACCGATTTAGATGTGATATCGTCACCATTCTCGTGTTGTCACTGCCTGAACAGCCTGAAAATTTTAAGGTGAAGGTCACATGGAAGAGCAGGTTTATGCGTCTAACCACGGTCATTTAGTTTGATTTGTGTAAACTACTTAAAAACGGTTAAATGGAGCATCTTTGCCACCTGAGAAATTAAACTGCATCTTTGCTGTAAACGTTTACAGGCGGTCTAACGATGAACAAGTCTGTTGTTCTTGTTAAAAATCTTTGAACAACTCTTCTTGCCAGACCAAATCTTTTAATCTATATACCTGCTATTTGGTTTTTTATATATATATATATCTGTGAAGCATTTTGTGCGGCCGCGGTCGCTGTAAGCGTGCTATACAAATAAACTGAACTTGAACTGTCCATTAACATCAGGTGTGTGTGTATGTGTGTGTCAGGCTCGGGGACTCTTTGTGCCAGCTGGCAGTGCCTGGAGGCTCCCCGCGGCCCCCCTCCCAGTCTGGCTGTTCAGTTTGTGGGCTGTGGGACCTCCCTGTCGGGCATGGATGTGGAGCTGGTGGGCAGCCGCTACCGCATGTCGCTGGTCAAGAAGAGATTTGCCACAGGTGACGTTTAACATATCTGCAAATATGTGTCCGACGCGTCACCTATATGTCCGTCCATGTGCGAGAGAGACTAATTAGGTGTGTGTGTGTGTGTGTGTGTGTGTGTGTGTGTGCTTTGTTCAGTGAAACTTGGGTGTGTTTTTGCTTCTGCTTTTAAGATGCAAAAATTGTTATTTAACTGTTATTTCTATTATGCATGAAAAGTGCCTGATAAAGTTTCACTTAAATTAGAGCATTTTTGCAAAACAATTTCTTTCCCTGTTTCCTTCAGAATTATCACTTTTATTTTTATATAAATAAGTATTGAGCATAAGTAAATTACGTTTACAACCTTTTAATCAAGAAAAAAGCCTTAATGGTTTCATATGTAATAAGATGTTTGTTAGCAACACATCATTTCAGTTGTTGTGAAGTTGATTTTTTTTTTCTGTCTAACAGTAATGAAGACTTAATTAGCCTTCTAACTTAAGCTTCGACCTGAAGACTTGTACCAGTAGTTCATTTATATTGTAAAGCTGCAGGCAATTAGCTTAGCACCCTTTTAAAACTGGAAATTTGGGAAGTTTTTGTTGTCCTAACAATGTCACAATCCACCTATCAGCACCTGTAAGAAGCCCTAATTACCTCATTAGAAGAGTATTTCTTAGCTGGATGCAGGGAAACCTGCAATCTTGCTGCCATGGTGAAAGTTGCCAGGAAACTAAGCTTGGACAAACAGTCCGGCACATGACTCGCTCCTCATATTGAAGAAGCCATTTTTGCCCTTGTTTAAACAAAGGTGTAGCTTGATAATGCAGTCATAAAGGTGCAAAAACAGATTACTAATTAGTGTGGAATATATAGCAAATTTAATTAAAAGTTGAATAGTCGTGTTTTCTTTGGTTATCATCTGTTTGTTTATTAACATTTCCTGTTTGCTGTCTATGACAGGGAAGTACATGGCGGGCTGTTCCTTGTGAACGGTGCAACAGTCTGTCAGATGGTTCAAAGGCTCAACGCTGTAGCTGGAGAGAACTTTGCACTTTTCCTGCATTGATGTTGAGAGGTTTCCCCTGATGAGATGAGGCTGCTCAGCCACGGAGGACAATGTGCACTTACTTCTGACTGTCCTGCTACTTTAGGACCAAGCCTTTTCTTTTTCTTCTAATTCATGTGTTGTATGTTCAGTTTTTCCTGACTTTTCCAGGAAGAAGAAACTCTGAATCTTCTCTGTTCACATTGTGTTCTGTGTGCCTTTGTATCAAGAAACTGCAAACTAAGCTAGATGTCTGAACATTTCTTAAATTATAGAGGAAAAAATGTGTGAATTAAAAACACAGCATATTACAGTCTGGAGGTGAGTTGCCATGGAAACTAGGATTTTTAAATTATGTAAATATTGTGTATCTACCGCATCCTAAAGGATCAAAAAGAGTAATTTGTGAGCAAAGATCCTCTACCAAACTGTGGGAAAAGAAAGGTTGTAAATCTGAATTTGTTCCTAATGAAGGTTTTTGTGATGTTGATTTTTGATTAAAATAAATAAATAAATGTGCTCAAATATTTTGGTCTACACCAGTTTATTACACATTGTGACCAAGTACAAAATACAGCTGAACTATGCAGTTTATTACAGACTGTCATCTGTCCTTAGGCCAGTTAAAGTGTAGTCAAGAACAGGTTTAAAAATACACAAAAATAAGGGTTCAGTATACTTGTAAGAAGAACCTAGTTCAATAAAAAATAATCCTCCGCCCAAAACTCTAAAACAGCCTTACAAAACATTACAAAGTACACATGGAAATGATTTTTGTCCAAAGCACTTTAAGGCAAATTACTGTGACAGGCACAAGTTACAAAAAGCCTTAAATAACTCAAACTCGAGGACTCGCATTGCTACAACAAAATCATTTTAGGTCGGAAACAACGAGGGAAGAATCAAAAAACCAACCAAATCAACACAAAGCTGAAGATCATTAGATCAGATTAGTTCATATAAATAAGATTTTTTTTTTTTTCTTGTGACAGTTTAATAGTTTACTGGGGGCAGCAGCGCCTCGGTTTAACTAATTGTCTTTACATTTAAAAGCTGATTTGGAAACAAATTGGTTACACACACCAGTTTCATCAATTACAAATCAAAGCATTTCTTCTGATGTAATAAGACTAGACAAGTACAGCATCAGAAAAGAGATTATAAGGCATAGGCCACGGAGCACGCACTTTCTACATCATATAAAGATATATATTTATATATATAATCTGTTATGGACAAGTTTCCCAAATACCACACTGTATTTACCATCTAATTCAAACAGAATATAAGACTTCAGCTGAGGTCAAAGTATCTGAAGTCTGGGGCTAGTGTGCTGGCTCAGACGCCAATCAGATCCTCTTTTTGTTTAAGGGTTTTGGTTTATCGGTCCAAAGCTTTAGCATGTATTGTATTTAACATCCTGTCTCCATTTAGCTGATTACTCTGGATTTGTTCCAGCTCTGAAGTAAACAGCCACAAGTCTGGGCATGTATCCTCGCAGCTTTTAGAGCTGTCGCAGGTTTGAGACCAATGTGTAGAATTATTTACATGAGAAGGAAACAGGAGCAAGATACAAAACACAACAGTGGCTACATTTATCTTTTAAATACTTGCCTCATGTATTCTGAGCCAAACTGAGCATAGCATAGAAATCTATTGAGGTAAACAAACTAACATCTAACACACCCAAGATCCCCGCCTTCCTGACTACAGCCGCATGATGAGGTCCTACTGCCTTACACAGAGCTGGCGTTTGACTTGAGCTGGTGGGAACTACTGAGGGGAGCGACCTTTGAGTCAGTAGGCTGCTTGTTCTTAATTTCCTTTACCTTATTTTTGTGTGTTAGGTACGAGCTGCAGCAGAGCGAAGGAGAGGAGCACGCGATACCTAGTCAACGTTAAAGGTGCTTTGATTGAGGTTTGGAAACGATACATTCATACTGCGGTAGAGGCACAGTGAGGAACAGACATCTGCAGTGGTGGTTTCAAAGTTAGAGATCTAAGGCACTCAAATGACACTATGGCACAACTAGTTCAAATTTAAAAAAAAAAAAAAAAAAAAAGGGAAAATGAATCACAAATGCCACCACTCAAAGTTATACATCCAATAAGAAAGTACTGCACAACATTATTCACAGTTGCAAAAAAACCCCAAAACAATCAGACCTGTGTTACACCCTTGTGAGTTTAAAAGAAAGAAAATCCTTAAAAACACTAGTCAGGTGAGGACCGATGCTGCTACACTTTCTTCCTTATTTACATTGCACACTATCTGCAGAGGGAAGGACCGTTGTGCTCCAAAAGGCTCCAAGAGCCACTCCTCATGGAGAAGCTGTGGCTTTCAGGAAGGACTCACATTTCCTGCAGAGGGTGGCTCATTTCAATCCTCTCCCTCTTTACAGCCGGTTCAGAAGGCCCTCTAGCCGCATCGGTATCGCTGCCCAAACTGCTCATCTCATCAGAGAAAGCTGCATCTGCTGGCACAGAGGGGGAGAAGAGATTTGTGATTATGAAGTCAAACAGGGCTGAAATATGAAGCAAAGAGAAACCATTGCAGGCAGAGCAAACATGGTTTAA
The DNA here is from genome assembly GCA_023101725.1 of Atherinomorus stipes. Taxonomy (NCBI): domain Eukaryota; kingdom Metazoa; phylum Chordata; class Actinopteri; order Atheriniformes; family Atherinidae; genus Atherinomorus; species Atherinomorus stipes. Next base: position 3,234,748 of record JALJCO010012340.1, read on the forward strand.
AAAGACCAGCATGGCATTACCAATTCTGTTATTGTCAGCAAATCCCATGTAAAGACAGCGTTCCCTGTCCTGTGTTTTCATCTCATCTGAGCCCTACTGGAAACTTCGTTATAAAGCTTTGGTAATTTCCTCATACAGCCGCAATAAAGCTTCTGGCATTGTTGAAGTGGCAAAAAAAATGCATTTGCATGGAACTATTTTCTCTTATTCATGAATGTATGATGCTCAGATGCACAATGATACCAAGGTGCTGGCCAATTAAGACAAAAAAATATGAAAATGGAAACTGACATGCAGAGGACAAGTCCGTCAGGACTGGCTTTGATGATCCCCGTTAAGGCGAGACACTACAGGCAAATAGACTAAAAAATTTTACTGTTATCACCATGAAATTTTCCTGGTTTATTCCTCACATTAGGGCTATAATTTTTTGTATTGCAAGTTTTCTAAAATTGTATGTTTAAATACGCAAATGAGGTGTATTATAGCCAAAAATGGGCTAATTTGCATACATTTCAAGAAAAAGAATCTAAACACAGAATTAACCCAGGTTCAAAGTTCCTTTTTAATTTTGTCCACGTATTAAAGCCAAATGTTTTCACAGAGGGGATTTTGGATATCTCTAGTTATCATTTCACAATTTAGAATATACCGTCAACAACCAGAGAAAACTCATTTTTTGGCATATTTTTGGGATGAAATGTTCTATAAATCAGGCGGTGAATGAGATATCAAAAAATCCTTCTGGAACAACTTTAAGAATGCAGTCAGGAGCAAAACTTGAAAGTTTGGTTTCTGTAAGTGCTCCTGAAGTGGAGATTTTTTACCCAGAGTAAGAGAAAAAAAAACTCATTTAGAGAAACCGGCAACTTTATCTGCATTTTGATGGGATTTGTGTGCATCAGATAAAGTATCATGAAATAAACCCCTAAATGTTTATTTTGGATGTTTTTTTTTTTTTTTTTTACACTAGTCTGAAAGAAAACATGTTGAGGGAGGGGAAAAAAAATCTCAAAATTGACCAGGTGATTAAAAAAAAGCAGGTTTTGCGTGTAGTGTCTCCCCTTAAAGTGGGATTAAGTTTACAGTTTTGTTTACATTTATGCCTTTCTTATTAGGTCAGCACCGTAACAGTAAACATACAGTAGTATTTCTAATTCCTCTATGAAAAGAGTCTTCTAAAATTAAGTTTAAAAAAAATTACCATTAAATGATGAGTTTTAGCTTTATTTATCTTTATGAAAATAGGAAAATATCTAGCGACAATATCGAATTCAATGAACATACTTGTAGAATCACCCAGAGTTGTCTGATGATGTCATTACTGGACAGACTTACCCTTTTCCATGAGAGATGGCATCATTGAGCTCAGGTCACTGAACTGTAACAGAAGAGTGGAGAGAGCATTTGTCAGAAAAGAGAACATTACATGATGTGTAAATACTCTGAGAGTGACCACGTCTCCGCATCAGATCAGAGACTGTCCGACTTACCTCACCCATAACAGCAATTGGAGTTTCTCCGGTGGCCTGAGCCACACGGTGTTCCACCAGGTAAAACATGTACTCGTCATACAGCAGCCGGATCAAGTGGAAGGAGCCGAAACTAGCAGCGCTACGCAGAGTCAGATCTCTGATCACCATTGAGCTGCAGGTGGGAATAAAAAAAATGTAAAAAGATATGACATGGTGTTTCACAGACATCAACGTCTATTTTTTCTCTAAAGGAACCTTCCGTACCTGTAGAAAGACCACTTGAGCAGAAACTGGCGAGCAGCTTTGGGAAAACTGGGGCTGCCCTGGTGAGGTTTCAGAACCTGAGAGACCACATTATCCAGCCAGGTAGCCCACTGGTCCAGAGAGCTCTGCTGCTGCAGGGTGACCTTAAAGTCCTGCTCCAGACGCTGAACCACGCTCTCGTCACACTGACACACCCAGGACGCCTGCTCCTGATAGACACGATCCACAGCAGACGGTGTGAGCAGCAAGCCAGGGTTTAAACAAGGTTTTGTTTTTTCATTTAAATGGTCTAGATCTTGATGCTACCTGGACGTTGGCAAAGTCCACCCTGTTGAGGTCAGAGAGCATCTGGTTGATCTGGGAGGTGTTCTGAAGGACGGCCCGTGCTGCCTGGGCCAGGTGGTTCAGACTGGTGTAACGCCTCAAAGTCTGAGCAAACGCGCTGACCACCGCCACCTGCACCACACACACACACACACACACACACGAGAAAATTACTCAGCAGTCCTGAAAGACTAGCATGAGACTGTATGGAATAACAATTCCATTCATTTAAAACGACAAGGACTCTCATTTCACATGAGTCAAGAAGATTAAATGTAAACGCAAATGAACTCGTGCACAAATCAAAGCTTGTGATATTTGATATGAAGTCTGCAACTCCCTGAGGAACATTACAGACATTTGCTGAATCATCACACAATCTACAGAAATCATGAGTTCACACCAAGTAACAAACGGCAGAAGATGGAGATTTTCCTGTTACCTTAGTGCGAACAATCTCTTGAGGGAAGTTGCTCATGGCGTTCGTCAGCCAGCCCTCCAGACTCTTGGCAAAGTTTCGGATGGCCTGAGTGAGAGTGCCTAAAGAAACAGAACAGCCTGGATTACAAAGTGTCTTCATGAAATCTCAGAAAGCATCATAAGGTAAAACTGACACGATCAACAGGGAAAGTAACGGCTAATAAGAACAAAGGTACTTACTGGGAACAGGACGTAGCACATCAGGGATCAGGATCTCCACCAGGGCCTGGTAGAGGATGTGATCACAGCTCCTCATCCATGTTCTAACTGGTTCATATTTACACAGAGCCACAAGCTTCTCTCTGGGAATTGCACCTTCCAGGTCATCATCACTGCTCGGAGGAAAAAAACAACGCAACCTTAAAAAGCTGCCACTTGACAGATTTCCCTCCTACACTCAGATATATAATAATCCTGAGCTGTAAACACAGAAGCCTCTTCCTGTGTGTGTGTGAGCCGACCTGATGGTGGTGCTGCCGTCACTAGATGGCGTTGCTGAATACCAAAATGTCTGCCAGAGTTTCTCAATATAGTGGAACTGGAGATTCATCACCACATCCAAAGTAGCCTGCAGGAGAGAGGCAAAGGAGGGAGGAAGAGGATGAAGGGGAGGGAGTGGAGGAGGGGGAAAGGGGGAGGACAAAACATACAGAGCTGAACCATGGCAACCAGACACACAACAAAGTTTCTACAGGCAGGCGAGCAGGCAGCCTCTCGCTCACCCTCGGCCCTCCTGGTTAGACAACGAGCCAGCTTAAACACAGCACTCTGCACATTCATCATCAGGAGGATCCTACAGGCCACGTTTATGCCTCCGCTCAACTTCTCTTTTTTAAACTCACTTCACTTTAAATCTTCAGCGCATTTATAAAGCAGACCAGGCTAGTAAATTTGTGCATGCGTTTGCCTCATTTGAGTGACCTGAACTAACCCAGGAAGCTTCCGCTCTGCTGTCATTATGAACTCTTTGAAAGCAGCAATCTGCATACAAGTAAACACAAAGGAAGCAGCGGTCTGCTACTGATCTGAAATGATAATCTGGTTCTGAAAAGAGTTAAGTTAAAGTGGTTCATCAGACCAGCAGAAGAAATGGACAAGCAGTCAGTTTGTGTCTCAAACAGGAGAATCTGGCGTACGAAGCGTACGATTCACTGGGTGCCCAGACAATCTCCCCACTCTGGATCTGGCAGGACGTGCACTTGCTGCTGGATCCTGTTACACAGCAGCGTAAGATTCAATCACATGATATGTTTTTGCTTCCTCACTTGCTGTTGCCATGACAACCATGTTTACAGTTGCCCCCAGCAACAGGTCAAACACAGAACTCCAAAACAAAAGGGAGAATTCCCCCTTCCCTTTAAACAAGATTATTTTGCGTCCACTTTTCTTTTCTTTTTTTTTGGCCACGCAGGGGAAAAATGCTTTGAAAAGAAAAAAAAAAAGTGTGGAAGAGAAGTAACACGTGTTCACATGCAGAGTCACAGACAGGCAGATGAGCAGCCTGCAGCAGCGCTTCCCAACGAAACCTGCATTCACACAACTACTGTGGTTTACAGTGTGATTTATTACTCCCAAGCTTTTAATAAACATTAATCATTGCCACTTCAACATTACTTTAACGAAGCCCTGAAAATCTGCTGTGGCATCAGGTGTTGCCATGACATTACTGGAGTAAACACACTCCACAAATTATTAACAGCCAATTCCAAAAGAAACTTTTAACAACATCAAAGTGAAATTAAAGAGTAAAATTCAAATCTGGGGTAATAAAACTCTAAGCTAAAGTCTTAACAGGTCACTTGCAGAAGAATATTTGAGTGGAAAAAAAAAGAAGTGAAATGCATCAACATTAAACGCGTTGTGGCAGTGTGAGCTGTGAGAGTGACAGAATTGCACTGGCAGACAAAGACAGGAGCCCATGTGCCTGTCCACAGACAAGGCAACACAAAGGCCCGAGGGGAGGCCACCACAAAGACACCGAGATGTCCACCCAGCACGCTGAAAGGTTAATTGGCATGTCTTGAAAGCTGCACAGAGATGAAAAGACGGCTGGAACAAAGGGAGTGTGGAGAAGCTGGACAAGGGGAGGGCAGGGATAATATGATGAAGCCAGAGCTTTGCTGCTTTAATCGCAGCTTCTCCCCTGCATGTAAAGCCCCAAACTCTGATGTTGGGTTTTATTTCTACTCCTCGTTTCCAGAGTTTCTTCTTCTGCCGACTCAGATTTACTGTCCTGTCAACAGGCTGTGACTAATGCTTTGATTAGAACTGAAATGCTGTTTAGTATTTCTCCACAACTATTTCCTCATGTGCCAAAGATTTTCTGTTTAGAAACACCTGTTGACTGTTTGGCTTCCAAATGAGTATTAAAAGATAAAGCCAGCATTGCAACATTACAAAAGGACCAGAACTAATGATGTGTTTAGACATTTTTTAACAAACTAAATAACTTTTCTTATTAAATTAATTAAAGTGATACCATGTAAATTTTGAACCCAATGTTAGCCAAATATTATAATACATTATATTCTAACATTATTATTAATATAAGTAACTATAGCTGATTTCTGCACTTGACGCATGTCTTTGCTCCGAGGGGGCTGCCATTCTCAAAAACCAGGCATTGTAACTTCTCAGGAGCGGGCCGTCTCTCATTGGATCATATAACCTGGAGCGCTTTGATAAATGGCTTGATGACTTAAAAATCAGCTTTTCAAAGTGGTCTGCAACACTTTTCCAAAATACAGACTGAGACAGTTTAATTTTGAGACAGTTGTGGCGCCTGTGGGAAGTTACAGGTTTAGTGCCCATAGTGGCCAAAAGTCACGCGGTATAACTTTAAATAAGTTAATCTCTTAGGGACTATTTTCAGCAATGGATTAACATACATCTGTATTTTATGCTCTTGCTGTGTAACTTTCAGCTTTAACTTCTTCTATTTATTCATTTTCTAATACACTGTTATGATCCCCAAGGGGAAATTAGGGCTCTGCATTTTACCCATCTATGTACTGTATGCATCAGAGAGCAGTGGGCTGCTACATAAAGTGCCCGGGGAGCAGTTTGTGGGGGTTAAGGACCTTCCACAGGGGTCCACAGTGTTTTTTTTTTTTTTGTTTTTTTACACAGTGAAAATAGATTCTGGTCTGCAGAGTGGTTCCATACACATTTATTACTACCAGTTTAAACGGGATTTGCTATACTGGACTCTACACTCATAAGGCAGGTTGTAATTCACTTTTACCGTGCAGGAAGCACATACAATATTTATTAATAAGCATGATTTTTGCATCAGCTGCGTGCAGCTATTCATCTACTGTCTCCTTAACCTTTTAGTATGTCAGAAACTGGATAAACCTGTGAGCCATCGGCGGTGTGTGGAGCTCTGTTACAGCTCTGAAAATAAAATGCAAAGCTCAACCTGTAGCTAATATGGCTTCAGTTGGGTTATCTGTAAATATAAAGAAAAGCAGAATGCATTCATCTCCATATTTCATAAATCATCATTTCATTCACAACATAGAAAATAAATCAAATGTTAAAAGTGAGATATTTTTATTATTTCATGAAAAACATGGGTTCATTTTGAATGTGATGGCAGCAACACATCTCAAAAAGTTGGAACAAGGAAAAACAAAAGACTAGAAAATAAGTGTTACTATAGCAACAGCTGGAGGAAGACACTGCAACTAATTAGGCTAACTGACAACAGGTCGGTAACATGATCACATTTATCACTCCATAATCTACAGCACAAAAATACCATTTAAGGATTCACAGAATCTGGAGATGTTCCTGTCTGGGCTCAGGAACACATTTAAGAATCACTGTTTTATGAGCGCAGGTCACTGCGCCATCCAGAAATGGAGGTTAAAGCTCCATCATGAAAAGAAGAAGCCATATGTGAACATGATCCAGTTGCCAGATCCAGAAATGTCATTGTCTCCGCTGTCCTAAAACTCATAAAAGATGGGCTGAGGAAAAGTGGAAAATCTTTGTGTTACACAGAAATAAAGAGGAAGCTGTCGTTTCCAACAGCTCTAAAGCCCGCAGCTTTAATGGTGTGGAGGTGCGTTAATGGAACCGGTAACTTCCACATCAGCTCTGAAATCTGTTTCTACCTTTTATCAATGCTGAAAAGTGAATACAGTTTTTAAAGCAACACATGCTCCCATCCAGATGTCTTTTTCAGAGACGTTCTGCATATTTCAGCAAGACAATGCTAACCCACATACAGCATCCATAACAGAGTCCAGGTCCTGGACTGCCCTGCCTGTCTTCCAGATCTTTCACTAAATGAAAACATCTGGTGCATTATGCTAAATATGAAAGAGATGACGCAGAACTATTGTTACATCTGATACAGTGTGTCATGTGATGTTTGTGGGCTTTTTTTTAAAAAGAGGAGATACTACACCATAGCTAACAGGGTCCTGTCCCAACTGCTGCCATCAACTAAAGATAAGCTGTTATTTTTCATGAAATAATTAAATATCTCACATTCAACATTGGGTATGTTTTATTTGCTCTGAGAGTAAAATATTGTTTGTGAGATTTTTGTTTTTGGTAACATTTCTCTCACTGTCCCAACATGTTCGGATGTGGATTTGTAAAACCGAGTTCTACTGGGATCACACCCACCTCACAGTGGTTTCTGTAGAGTGTTTGAAACTTCTTGATATCATTCAGGTTGATGCGCTCAGGCAGAGGCTGGGTGCCCAAGTCAGGAGAGGGAAATGGAGGCAAGGTGTGAGATGTATCTGTAGAACACACACATAAATCATAAAGCTGTCAACCCAACAGCTTCAAAGAAATCAGAGATGGAATTTAAATAAAGTGCATGAAGTTCAGTGAATTCTGTCACATAAACAACTTTAAAAAAAAAAAAGTCTGTTATTATTTACATAAGTTTTAGAAAATATGAAAAAGCAAAAAAAAAAAAAGTTTAAAAAATTGCGAGAAAAATAAAAGCAAAAGGGAAGTCATGACAGCTTGGGGCAACTTGTGTCTTTACCGATGTACTGCTGGTGGTGTTGGCTTTGAGCAGCCACCGACTGCTCTGGAGTGCTGTTGCAGTGCTGAGAGCTCCCGCACAGGCTGTCAGACATGCTATCCACCTTCTGTAGAGGCTTGAACCTGCGCAGACATGAGGGAAAGACGCGTGTTAGCTAGGTGTGCAGTTTAAGGAAGTAACACCCACATGGAATAAAAGCTAGACTAAGTTTTTGTCTGTCTCCTGTGTCGGGTAAGTAATTTGATCTGCCTTTGGGATGCTTGGGCATCCGTCACTTGATGAAGAAAGCAGAGAAATACCACCGGAAACACTTCATTTGACACTTAAAAATCCATAAATATATAACCAAATATATCACTCAGAGCTCTGCTGCTTATTCCCTGCTATCTTGTGTGCAGTGAATTCTTGGCAAAACGAGGCCGCGAGAGGAAACACTGCAGCTACGTTTTATTTCAGGGTCTATTCACTTCGAGGTGCGGATTCGTCGGTTGCATACGGAGCAGCTGCACGTCAGCCTCTGAAGTCCGAACCCACCCAACAAACCTGCACTCTGTTTGGCCTGTAGCCTGAAAGGCTGCTGGTTCTCTGTACTCGTGAACTTGTTGGTACAGACTTGTGGGTACGTTCGCATTCTTGTTGGTTTGGGACAACACAAACTTTGTGACATCACAACCCATGGTGTGCAACAGTGCAGAGCATGAGCTGCCCATCAACAACTAGCTGTGCGAGGTGCATGCTGGGATTTATACTCAGCACTGCGACTAGTGGGTGAATAGCAACGTAAAAGACGCATGGGAGTATGAAAGTGGCTCTACAGTCTCACACTTATCAGCATGACGGAAGATTTAAAGGTGCTAAACCTGATTTTGCACATTTTCGAACCATGAGCGAGGTGAACAGTGTGGTTTGAACTGTAAGCCCCGCCCCTAACCGTTTCTCCCAGTAAGAAACGCTCCTCTCCTTTTTCTCTCCTCCCACTTGACTTGCATGAAATAATGTGCATGTCTCACACACGTGCACAAGAGAAAACTTGCATCTTCCAGTGAATTTAAATAAATTTGGTTTCTCTGCACCCAAATCTCAAATTTTTCTGACATTAGTGAATATAATGTACTTTTGTGGATTTATTCCATCTGAAAATGACCATTTGTCCTTTTGAATTAACTTAATTTATCTGTTACAAAGTGAAGCTGGTAGTTGGTCATTTTCAGCGTACTTTACTTTTCGTGCAGTGCGTTTATTTGCCATTAAGTATTTTGACACTTGTACTTCTACTTAAGTACAGGATCAGAATACCTCTTTCACTTTTCAGTTACTACCAATGAAATGAGTTTTCAAAATCAGCATTGACTTAATGTTAAACGTTTACTTAAGAAAGGAACATTGAGATTTCTATTCATCTACTGTAGTACATAGACTTGATGTCTTTCTGTGCACATCTCTTTTACAAAAAAGAAAAGCGTACAATACACTATAATAATCTACAGCTGTCTCAGTCAGAAGGATCATTTTAAGAAACTACCATTTTAGGAAATAAATAAATAAGCCAAAAGGTGAACAAAAGAAACCAAATCTGTCACAGAACACAAGAATTAGAGAAGAATAGGACTGAATATGGCATCAATGGCACACAGGGAAGAAGATCTGACCTCTGTTTCTGGTGGACAGGCTGCTGCCTCATGGCCATGTACTGGGTATCCTCCTGCAGCCGATTGAGCGGCGAGTCTGGCTTCACCCGGATGCCATAGTAATGATACTTAGAGTTGCCTCTGGTGGATGCAGGGAGAGAAAAGCCAGAAACCAGTCAGAAGAAGCCTTGCTGTCAGTGTAATCACTATCATTATCCTCTCCCACCAGTATGTCTCCGCTGTCTATGAGCATCATCATACTCGTCACATCTATAATGGTTGCGTGATTACTGTTATCAGCATCTGCAGCATCTGCAGCAACCTCTTCCTACCTGGTGCCAAGGCGGCGGGTCCTCAAGCCCATGAAGACCGAACGGATGAGTTTGCCGAAGGAGGCTGCGTTGACCGGATCCAGTTTCTGTTCTTGACAGTGCCGCAGGTAATGGTTATAGAGGGAGCACCGGGGCAGGCTCACTCCTTCTGCCGTCTCATAGTTGTCCAACAGCCACTGGAGCTAAAAATACACAGAAGACGACACAGTCGCGCAATCAGCATCCCCCAGGGGACAAACTCGGATCTGTGATAGTCACCTGGCCAGCAAAAGAGAGGATCACTAATTCTTATTATCACATCAAAAGACAGACAACACACACACACCCACTAGCACATCACACAACCTCCTATTTTTAAACACCAAAGACCACAGCACTTCCTCTGTGGTTATGTGTAGATCTTTATTCCTTCACTACATAATGTTATAAGTAACTAAAGAATTAGGAACTAGTGACTGAGTGAAAATTCAGACATCATTAGTCTTCATTATTTGATCAGACAAATTTCCGAGAAAATGCTGTAGAGGAGAGCATCAAAGTGCTGCCTGTAACAGCACAAAGAATTTACAAGGCTCCAACTCTAATCTGGAAATTAGGTTTAAATAAAGTACTCCAAACACAATCCGGACAAACAATGTTAAGAGAGTGACACTAACTGTAGTAGGAAAGTTGAGGGGAAAACTCTTAATCACAAGTTTCCCAAAACAAGCATTAATCTGTACGGAAATATGGCATGAATCTCATTGAAACTTCATTACAACTCAGTGACAGCCTCCTGGGAAGAGCAGAATATCTGCTGCTGAGTGTGTCTTTATGTGTCTGAAAGTGAAAACGACAGAAAGTTTGGAAAAGGAATTTTAAAACTGGCATTAGATCATGCATGGTATTAAAACACACACAAGATCTGAGAAAAAGTGACAGCAAACGAGTTTATATCAGGACGAACATCGACAGACAATTATGCATGTCAGTGGGACAGTGCAGAGTAAGGAAGCTAGCAGTAGACAGCGTCTTCATTTGAGCACAAGAACACAGAGCCTACAGATTCAGCCACAGCTTTCTTTTCTTCCCCCTCCCATTTCCTCTCCAAAGAAAGTTTCGCGTTGACTTACATGGCTGTTGAGCAGGCTGCTTTTGTGACTTGCAATTCCTTCAGACTTTTGGAGGTTTTCAATCGCCATTTCAAGCTAAAGAAAGAAGAAGCATGCAAAATAGAAAAAAATAGAGTTGACACAGAAGGGGGAGGAAGCAGGAGAGTGAGAAAGATAGGAAAGGGGACAGAAATAAGCAGGGGTATAATGGGGGGGGGGGGAGAAAGATAAAGGAAATAAGACTGTTAGCAGGCAGCCAGATCTCTGCATTTCCATTAAAATCAGTCACTGTTGCAGCCAAATCCATTATTGGCTGACAAAAGCATGCAAATCAAAGGACTCATAGGGTTAAGCTGCTCACTGAAGGCTTAAGGTCAGACACTCTAATGTATGCAAATAGGAACCACAAACAGGGCATAGGTCAACTCAAAATTTAGGATGGAGGGTCAACGATGCCACTCATACCAGAGTTTCTAAAACTAAAATGAATAATTAAACTAAAAAGAAAAAAATGTTTATGCTTAAGAAGGTGCAAGAATAGAAAATATGATGAGGTTTAATTTTTATCTCTGGACAAAAAAAGTAATAAATAACAGAGTTAGACTCTCAAGTGAAGTAAAGGACCAAAGCAAGGACACTTTGTGGAGCTGTAGAATAAAATCAAGTCAAAAAAGAAAAGTTATGTGGTACTTCGGCCAAACTGGAGACAGACAAAAAGGAAAAAGAAGCAGGCAACGTTCCAAGCCTTAAGAAGGCTCCCGAGGGCTCTTGGCCAAATGGTAATGAGCCCCAGGGGTTGCTTTGTTTCTTAGGGCGCTCAAGTGCCTGTGAAAACCTCTGAAACAAGGCAGTGTTGAATTATTTAAGCCAGTGTCCTGGTTCTGCAGGCTCATGGCCTTGCACCACTCTGTGTGTGTGTGTGTGTGCGTGTGTGTGTGTTCATACAGAGCTGTGAGGTCCCAACTCAGGTTGCACATTCCCGGGAAAAGGGGTTATCGGTTGGACACAGGTAGTGATGACCATTACAAATGAATACAATGATTTATTGTTTTTTTTTTGTTTGTGTGTTTTTTGTTTGTTTGTTTTCTTGGGTGGGGGGGGTTTTGCTCTCAAACCCTGTCCTGTTGTGAAGAACATGCTGTGGGGGACTACAGAAACAATGGGATTGGTGTTGCTCACCATGGCTGAGGAGGAGCGTGATGAGTGCGATATGTGGTTGCGGCTTCCCTCCATATTCCCGCCATGTATCAGGTAGGTGCTGCCACTGGAGATGATGTGGCTACTGCCCACATCCATGGCAATGCCAACCATGCCGTGAGGGGGCACACCACCACTGGCAGAAGAGACCACCGTGGTGACATGAGTCCCACCAGCCTGAGAGTCAAAGTAGGTTCCTCCACTGCTCTGGCCATACAGCTGACTCTCAGGGTTATAAGAGTAAGCTGCTCGGCTGGGGAGAGATCATTGTAATTAGCATGCAAGTATGTTTACACCATTGATGCACTACAAGATAAATAAAAACACAACAGGAATACAACCTTGATGATTGTGTTGACATGGACAATAATACAACTGAAGCCTTCAAAACATTTATGGCTGCAGTCATATCACACAAACTGGGCTAAAAAAAAAATGCTTTGGCTTCAATTAACTTTAACAGCACGATGATTACAGCCACTGTACAAGCAGTTGGTTCCAACAGCTAAAATGATGAGAAAAGTGGTCTGGAAAGTCTTATCTGTCATTATATTGTACACACAGCACTCATTCATACATGATTCAATATGACTCTGCAACTGGAATCCGGCCAAATGTTATGTGCACTTCCTCAGCTGTGATTTTAGAAGTAAAAATTGCATATTTTGGTAATGCATTAGTGAAAATCTCAGAGTATGAAAACAATTAAATTGAATGACTTTACAATTATAAACTGTCAAAATGAAATCCTAATGAGAAATACTACTGGAAGACCTATAAAAACAACTGCATTGCTTACATTGTTCCATTGGTATAAACAGCGTCTCCGCTTTCTCCTACATACTGGACTTGTGATGGGTAGACATGCTGCACCTGCTGCACCTGTAGAGAGGCAAAAGTATAAATAAAGGAGGGTACAAGCAAAAAAAAAAAAAAAGGGAGGGTACAAGCGTAATAACATATTCAAACATTTAGGCGTTTACATGCAATAACATGAAAGCATGAACAACTGCAATAATATTCAGCTAGTCTGTCTACATTTAACAAAGTTGATTTTAAACCAGATGAGGTTGGTTGTGTGTACATAAGAATTCTTCCTATTTCAAGTCAGAAAAACTGCTGGATAAAAAAAAGGGAAAAGAAGAATAAAAAAATTAAGCAATTACACTTGACCAAAGTAGGGAAAATTCTCATGAAATATATGCCAACTTGAACCAATAAAGATGTAGACATGGTTTACTAAAAACAAGGTCGACATACAGAAGCATAAAGATGATGAAAAGCAGATAATGAACTCTTGGGTTTTGGTTCAAGCCTGCAGGAACACCCCTTAACTTTGCAGCACAATTGCATGAAACACTGGGACCCAGAGCTGAATACAAGCATCAGAAAAGTCAAGAAAAGTGTCCTTATCATCACACACCAAAAGAAAAAACAGATCAATTTAGTCTTGTAGACATTATTACAACAGTAAAGTGTCAGTAGCCAAAGGGATAAAACACATAAAAGGAAAAAAAAAAAAAAAAAAAGAAAAAAAAAAAAAAAAAAAAAAAAAAAAAAAAAAAAAAAAAAAAAAAAAAAAAAAAAAAAAAAAAAAAAAAAAAAAAGAACTACCTCTTGGCAAGAAAACTGCTTTAAAGGCACCACAAAGTCTGCAGATCTAGAAGCAGGAAGAGCTTGAATCAGGACCAAATAAAAACCACCTAAAGTTGTGCAGTCTTGAGTTTTAAGAGAAAAAAAGCCAAGTGCAGTGAGTAGCCTGCCTAATTTAAGAGAGAACAATTAATAGCAGAGCTTGAGAGTGAATGTGGAGTTGAAGTAGGAACAAAAAAAGACATGAGCCATTCACATGCTTTGGCTTGACGTGCTGGTGCTCTATATCAGTGCCTGTAGGCTTCGTGTGTTGCTTATAGCACCCTTACGTTTTTAAATGCATGTTATCTATACATACAGGCAGGGAGCCAGGCCAAGCCAGAGAAAGAATCTTTTTAACCTCGCAGTATGTAAGAAAAACATTTTGGATCTGGATGTCCAAATTTAGGTGGAATGAATGGGGTGCAACGTTTGGGGTCTTTATCAAGTCTTTGAAACCAACAGTTTGGTGACTCTTCATATTGTTTACTTTGAAATGAGTTAATCAAAAGTATTTGTCAACCGAGTGTGACAAGCTGATAAAAATTAATGGCATAAATAAGTCGTAGTGAGCGGCTAATATATCTGTTCTGACAACCTTGCTCATGAGCCAAATCTGTCTTACTTTAATTTTAAAAGAACACATTGTATATGTCTGTGGTCACAATAAGAATCAAAGTCAAAAAGTGCATAAATATTTTCAGAGCACTGTCCCAGTATGCACAGTACTGTGTACCTGCTGAGGGACCTGTTGGACCCTGGGTACTGAAAGCTGCTGTACTTGTCCTCCCTTCTGAGCTGAGCCTGTGGCTTGAACCAGCACCCTCTGTGTGGACAAGACATAACTCAATTACATAGGTATGCTTGTACAATCACACACAAAACACACCAGTCTAAGCATAAGGCAGTCAGCACAACATGGGTCAACACACAGAAAAAAAACGCCTCCATTAAGCAAATGTTTGCCATTTACTGCTGAACTCACTTATTTAGCAAATGTATAGCAATGGAGATTCCCAGACAGACAAACACATTCATTACAGCAGATGCTTTGGCTCTTCCAAGTTCTGCGTAATTAGAAAGGGGTAGTTGAGAGACTGGAAACTTGAGGAAAGACATCATGGTGATGACATGAAGTGAAGATCCTGCTACCCAATCAAGCACAGGACTCACTGCTGACAACATTTGCACCCATGTGGTATGTACCCTAACCTCTCAGCTCACATGGAGCCCCTTCATATGGTAAACTGATACAACAGGCATCTATTCGCAGAGTTAAAAGTTGCAACTTTAGTTTCTCATGACATACATATCTGAATTATATTCATTTAAAAAAAAAATGCCTTGTTTATCATATTGGGTGACTGAGTTGAACACTGCACTGTCTGGGCAGGATGAAAAAGAACTTAAGTGGCAAAGAGCTCTTGATCTGGTTTCCAAAATAACTTTTATTTCATAATTAACATCTGAAAACCCTCGGGATGGGGGTGTTAAGTCATTACAGACTTGGTCCTGTCATTACAATAGCAGCAGGGTGTTTTGCTACCTGCTGGGAAGCTGGGACGGGCTGTACCACAGGAGCCTGGGCTGATGATGATGTCCGCAGCGCAGTCACGCTGGTAGTGGTGTCTGACCCTCCCTCAGAGTTCTGCATGCTAGGAGGCATAAAGAAAGAGAAAATACAAGGGGGGTTATATATCATGCTAAAAAAAAGGCAGCTCTTTTACAGGTAAAGATGAAGTTTTAAAAGGAAATAACAGGAGCATTAAAAGTTAAAAGGGTGCTATGGATTGCATGGCTATCCATGCTAACTAAATGCTCCAACATCCAACCCCCTCTCCTGTGGAGCCACCAGGACATTTATTGTGCCTCAGGGGTTTTCTGTCTTTGCCAAGTCAAGCTGAGTCACCAAAAGCTCTCAGAACCCCAGCAGTTGCCCACCTTTGGCCTGAAACAATGGCAAAATAAGCACAACAACTGTACTACACAGACAGATCCTTGCTGAACAGATCAGGCCCATGTGGAAAAGTTACGGTAGCAAAGCTCAGATTACCAACGGGACTGAAGTTCTGTTTGTGGACCAAAACCCACCACCACCACCACTCTGCTTTCCACTGGGTGACAATGTGCACAGCATAGCAAAGTGGAGCTAAAAATGGAGTGACACAAAGGCTCTTTTTTTTAAAGGAGACAGAGAGGGAAAGAGCGGGAGCAAGGCAGGGACAAGAAAAGAATGGAACTGCAAGGGAGAATGGGCAGGGGGAAAAAAAAAAAACATGAACAACTTCCCCCACTCACCAAAAAGAGTGGGGAAAATGTGTGTGTGGGGGGAGAAGATGAAAATGACTGTGGGGTTCCAGACCCTGCCAGGGTCCTGATGATATCCAGAGTTTGTTTCAAATAAGAGCCAGTCTCTGAGGGCTCCAATAATCCAGCTGATATGAGGAAATTCCTCAATGCTTTGTAAACGTTTGTCAGTTGCTATGGTGAGGAATCCATGACAACCACCCCAACTCAACCCCCCAGTCCTCCATGTTCCCTCCTCAACACCCCCTCCACCACCTCCCAATCTTTTATAAAGCTCCTGCACAGGAACTCTTGAGTGTGACCACAAAAAGAAGAGGGGGAGGAGGACTGAAATAAGGGAGAGGGAGATACGGCACAGTTGGGGGTGGCTTGAATTGATGAGCGGCCTGTAGTTAAAGGCAGAAATCATGCAGCAGTGGGAAAAGTCAGTAAGTAAACTAAACAGTTGTGGTCATAACAGTGAAGGGCCACAAGACACAACCTGCTCCAGACACGCTGTGATTACTCAAAGCTCAGCATGCGCAACAATGGTACTTTTATTTACCAGAAGAGATTTGACAAACACTGTTTGGCTGCTCAAGTTTCCCACTGAGTTATAAAAAGAAATCATCCAAGAGTAAACTCTGTTACACAAAAATATGTCAAGTTAAAAAGCAAAACAAAAAAATGCAGTGATGAGTGAAAGGAAGGGAAAACTAATTGGACCAAAGCAAAACTCCGGCAAGAATATTGTGCCAACATTGAGACAGGATCCATATTCTCCTCTGCAGATCACTGAGGAGATGATGCAAGATAACATTACTCATTTAAACAACCAACAAAGATTTTGGCACTAAATACAGATAAAAGTGTGCATGAGCAATGCGTCACACACAAATTTCTACTAATAACTTGCAGTAAGTTTTTAGATACAGCAGAAGATTAAAAGAACAAATTTATTTTTCATTTATTTATTTGTTTCTTTTTAAAGGTTTCACACTTCAGAACTGCTTCAGACTGGATTGTAGTAGAACTGTGAAATATGGTAAATCTGGATTTCGATTTTGGCTTCAAATGATCAGAAATGTACAACAGGTGCCAGAGCTGGGTCCACATGGAAGGTTGGATTCTGCCACTAAAACTGGACCAATAAAGGATCAGACTCACTGCAAACAAAACAGCTTCACTAGGTCTGTTTAAAAGATAAATAATTTAACGCTGTTGCTGCTTAAATAACGTTTGCTGTATTTACTGGACCTGTACTAGATGCAAAAGAAATATAGAAGTTCTTTCTTTTTTAATTTCGTTAAATTTGAAAAAGTTTAATATTAATATTTTTAATATTATGTATTCTGTAATCTCACACAGTTGTTTCTCTCTCTCTCTCTCTCAGCATCTCTCTCCAAATAATTCAGATTTTTCTAGTGCACTTGCTCAGGGATCACCACCTCCAGATCTCTTGGGCCGGTGTCCTGCAGTTTTTAGATGTTTCTCTGCTGCAACCCAACTGATTCCAATTAATGAATCATTAAGAGGCTTGTGCAGAACTTTTCAGCAAGCTGTTGGAGAATCATTTTGTTTGAACTGTGTGTGTTGTAGCAGGGACATATCTAAAAACCTGCAGGACGGTTGGTGATCCGGCACTAGTCTGCTGCATTTCAACCATCTTCTCAAAAGAAGCTATAAACTGCAGTGTTAGTTTAGAAAAGTTCTGGGTGGGTCCAGATTGATTTTTTATTTAAAAAAAAAAAAAAAAAAAAATTCATGGTTAAGTTATATGTTAACAATATATTTACCAATCATGGTCTACAGTTTCTTGCTTCTCTCTTTTTTTGTAAAGTTTCCTCCAGTTTGTGTCACTTTGATGGAGCCAGAGTCCAAGTTAGTTGAGGGAGGTTGTTGTATTCAAGTGTTTAAACTTTAGATGTCTAATCAAATTGGCACTACTGAATGAAACTGTCTATACCACCTCATAAAATGCTTGAATAACAGACATTAGGAGTGGTCGTTCGACTGCTTTCATTTTCCACTTTAAAATATTTCCACTCAGTGAACCGGTTGCCAAGGTCCTTCCACAACCTTTTAGAGCAGCTGATGTAAAACAGACACTGGGGCTGATGACTTCAATACCGATCAATTGAAAAATACTTTGATCAGGACTCTGAAGAGTCAGACTTAAGCTATAATTAACTTTTGATACAGAACAGAATTGTCTCAGTCTATTCTCAATTATCAGACCAAACTAATCACATGAAACATTAAATGTAAGGAAATTTAAACTTACTGTGAAACATGACAGGCAATCAAGCTGCCTGATGCATTACATAACAACTGCACAAACAAAAAAAATCCCTTCATGCATGCTGTAAAAATTATTTAAAAACATTTTAAACTTAAACTGTTGGTTTTAGTAAGTCTTAGAGAGCAGCAGCTTGTGGAAAATAGTGTTTAGGAGTGCTACTAGGTGTCACAACAAAATCAGAGTGTCTCTTTAAGACGGAACAACGACAGCTTTGGGTGTGCCATCCATGTAAGCCACAGACAAAGACACGGCTCTGTTTACATGACTAATAGACTGAGTCTGGAGGCCTATGTTGAAATTGCTAATATGTGTCAATCTTTAGAGTCCAATGCAAGTACTTATATTGAGTCTTCCCTATACATACCTCTATGCCCATTTTCAATTTATTTGTCAGCACATAGCACAATTAACATCTCAATGTTAACCCTCTCATATTCCATCAAAATTTTTCTTCACACTCCTCTCTTGTATGTCAGTAAAGTACTAAAAGTCTATTATCAGAATATTTAAAAAGCTGCTGCAATACTTAGGCATCTTTCTAAACCCAGGAATTTGGCTATGAAGTGTCAGCTGAGTTATAAATATACTTGGTAACAATCCCATCATTTTTCTGTATAACTGTCATTTTCGCCAGAGGAAGTCTGAGGGCTTCTTTATACCATTAATGAATAGGTGGCATAGCAAGATGGTGGGGGATCGAAATACAGACCACTGACCTGCATGTTCTTACCCATTAAGGAATTGGCTTAAATAAGTATGGTGAAGTGTGCCAAATCATTGAGTTGGAGGAGGGAGAAAGAGAGTGAATGAGGGCTTAGAGGAGTCTTTCTGCTTGGTGTTCAGGGAGGTTAAAAGCCACACAAATTCCCCACCAGCAGCTCAGAAAGGCACAAAGGTAGAACACAGCAGGAGGTACAGCACACTGCTGCAAAACTGATAGTAAGGATGGTGTGCTGTTAAGAGCCAAACTTCTCTGCTTCCAAATCAGAGACAACTTCATACAGAAGTCTATTTTCATGTCAAGTCTATGAGCCTGGTTTTATTCAAACACTTAACATTACAGCAGCCAATCTCTTCAGGAAATTCCTCAGTTTCAAAAGCAGAGAAACAACAAAATACACTTTTTAACAACCCCAAAAGCCCCACAAACTGTCACAAACAATACAATCTATAGGGTTAAGAAAACCTAAGCATCTGTCATACATATCTAACTTAAACAGGACTCAATCAGAGAAAAACACATACAGATGTTCAATTAAAAGCAGGAGCCCACAGTCTTGGCTCATGTTTGTACTGGCCCACATTGTTTGCAGAGCAACAACGGTTGCTAGTGGCAACACCGTCCACTCCCGTTTCCAGGAGCCTGTTGCTATGCAACCAACTGAATACTTCCCAAACCAAACAATGCCATCCCCCACCTGATCCCTCTATCTCACGCTAAGTAGAAACTTACAACAATAAATACTATGTAAGCCATTAATTTCAGACACCGGGGGAGCAGGACGCAGAGTTATTTCTTTGTCAAAGCCATGCAAAAATACAGCTTTTACACTGGCTGTGACTAGATGTACTAGAACAGGAAAAAGTGCTCTGTTTTTGTAACTACTTTGTGGTAAAGAAAAAAAAAATCTGTTTAAGTCATCATGAAGACAACAGACTATAAAAGTTGCTTTGTACTTGTGCCACCTGAAAACAAAACTAGATCAAGTGGAGTTTTTCCAAAGTTTCCCAGGCAGATGAGATGGTAAACAGTTTGAGCAGAGCAATGCTTTTTCCAACTCAGTGGAATATGAATTAAATGAAACTGAGAAAACATTTGTTGCTTTTAAAAGGAACATCTTTGGAACGTACTGTAAAAACATTTTTGATCTCTCTTTCATCCATCTACCTTCAAAAAGCAACAGGTATATATTGGGACTACAATATGCTATGTTTTGACAATTCATGTCGTCAATTACATTATTATTTTAATTAATAAATTCACTGTCATTTATGGGTTTGAAAAATAAACATTAAGCTTTGATTTCATAAAAAAACAAAAAAACATACAGGCACACGCATTCACACTAAGAGCAAATTAAGATATGATAAGAGATCTCCACAACAGAGGCTGTTCTTCAAGCCTGTCTCATTAATTCATGGCTAATCCAATCAAAGCAGCTCTTGGGGTCTGCAGATGGCAGAGTTGGGGGGGTTGGCAGAGAAAGGACGCACCGACCACTGTCTCTGATCCAAGAATACTCCTCCCCTCCCCACCTCTGGTCATCAGCACAACCTGTCCACTCTGTCACCATGTGCACTGCAGGCCTGACAGCCACAGAGAGAAAGATCAAACTGTTGCCATGGAGATTGTGTGTTCTCCTAAGCTTTACACTTCCTCCCCCAACGCCCTACTTCATCTAACCCCTTCCAGATCTCCACTGCCTCCCCCCTACCTTCATCCACCCCAGTGCTTATCCTTGTCATTTAGCATCAAGATGAAAACTGAAGGGTTTAAATTGCACTTTTTAAAAATAAAGAAGAGGGGAAAGAGGCAAGATGGACCCAAGTCAGAATGTAATCAGACCTTACTCATGCGTGGGCATCAACATCATTTATCTCGTGTTTTCACAGTCCAGCACTGACAAATAAATAACTTTACCCAGGAGCAGTTTCAGGCAATGATCAAGATTTTTGCACAATATCAATTTTAACTCACAGAACTGAGCATGCACAACTCCTGAACTGTATTTTGATAACAGAAAATGTGTAAAATTTCTTTTTTGCTGCAGCACAACAGAAAAAATACACTTGTATCACATTTTTTAAATGTATAATTAAAAAAAAAAAGTGCAAAAAAATCTAGATCTGCTCACTCTTGAAGAGTGTGTTCAGCCTGTGGATGTGGGAGTTTTATTTCCCAGTGAAGCACATTCTGTAAACATGGCCTCAGATGCTGGCAGTGTACTGTCATGATCTTGACTGATTAAACTGAGATAAGCGTCATGTTGCAGTTGAGGACTGTGCCTTTTTGCCAGGCAGTCACTGCAGAGAGATACGACTCAACAAACATGCAATATGTACAGTTTGTTTTCACAAGGACTACTTGACATGGGCAATGATTTACCAGTTAATGCTTTAAATCTGAGACAGATCCAAGAGTGTATTTTTCATGCTCTGAATACTAGACCAGACTGACAACTTGCCAGCAGACTCAGTTTTAGGTTTCTGCTTATCAAATTTACACGCAGGGCGGGCACATCCTGCAGGTTATAATTAGTTTCAAAATACCTGCCACAGGTAAATATTGGATGGCTGCCATTCACACTAATCTTTTTATATACTGTCCACTTTCAAGTAATGTTGTAAACGACCGATGCCATTAAATTTGTTTAATATTGCATCTTTCAATCAAGACTTCTGCCTGTTGATACATAATTTTTGTTCAACTAGTTTGTTTTCAGTGTTACAACCATGTTATAACCAAACCCAACACATATATATATATATATATATATATATATATGTGTGTTTAAAAGTTAAAAGGGTTATATGCGATATAACCTACAGCTTGTGCTACTAAGCCAGTTTAGTACACCTATGGTATATTTTTGTAAGCTGGTTAACCCAACTGTAACAACTGTAATCGCATTAAGCAGTGTCACCACATCACTGGTTATCAACTCAGGAGGTGAATCCAATTATTCATTCTTCATGTACACTTTCACATAAAGGGGAGGTGTTCGCATCAAATGATTAATCACCCGTATGCTTTAAAACATTCTATTTCTCTCATGAAAAATTTGCTGTCCTTAACGAATTCTAATTAAACATGAGGAATTTATAAAGAAATCCAGATCCAGTGTAGACTGAGTCAGATTATTTGGACTGGATTTAGTTTCCTCATTGAACGTCTTAAAGGCCCATTTATGCTCGACGCAGAGGATGGATACGCAGACAGATGGACACGCAGACAGACAGACAATTTTGTCTGTTGTCTGTGTAGGTTACATACAGAATTTGGTGCGTTTTCGACGGGCTTGTTGGTCCGTCACTCGACGCAGAAGACGGAGCAATACCACCGGAAACTGCGGGGCCAGTGTTGAGCTGTGGAGCTGATATGCAGCCAGCGAAAGGAACAAACCAGAGAAGAAGAAACGGTACCAGAAAAAATAACAACACAAAAACAGCCGGGGTCATTAATCCAATAATGAAGACGCCAAACAAACAGAGAATCTTTAGACATGGCTAGAGCTTTTGAGGAGAGGTTGTGCGAGTGTCCAAAAATACACTCATATACGATATCATATCACCAGGGCACAGGGACAGGCAGCACTGCCGCTAGCAGACAAACTGGTTTATGAGCATTGGGAACGCAGAAGATGCATGGAAGCATGAAGGCAGCCACGCAGGGCGACGCATGAAGTGGGCATCGCCATTTACGTACGTAAGGGAGCATATATGGACCTTTAGTTTCTGATGGAGATAGTGGGAGATTTCACTCTTAGTCTGTGAAAGCGCTCATGTTTTAGTGTCTATGACCTTTGTTTAGAGTCATGACTCACCTGAGGTCTTTTTCAAATGACTATTGTCCATAGTTTCACTTGAGGCTAAGTGTGAATAGATGTCATCAATCTCCTTGGGACAGCTGAAAGGATGCTATTGTAGGAGAGGAAGAGGCTGTCTTAGTCTCCTTCTTCGGTCAAATGAAGGTTTTTCCACTTTGACACAGATGGCCATATGCAATGGTCACTAACTGGGCCTCAGGTGAATAACAACTCAGCGATGGCCGATAACTCTTAAACATAAGCGGTTTCTCAAACTACTTAAGTGAATCTCTCACTTTTTCAACCAAAACTAAAGAATGGCCCGTGGATGAAGAGCATAGCATCTTCAATAAACTTAACCTAGTTGACTTGACTCAACTTATGTTGGACTGTTTGAATATCTGGATGAATGAAAACCTTCGGACATAATCCAGATCCATTTCCATTTTATATGGCAAATGTATTATAAATAGAATCTGTAATAGTATATTTGCCAGGGAGAACTAGTGGGCTGAGTCAAGTCAGTTCAACTGGGTTTAGCTTCTTAATGATGTATCTCCAAATCTTTTATTGTCATACAATTTGTCGTACAAAGCCCAACCACAAATGGGGAATGTGAAAGACTGAACAAGTCTACCAAATCTGGCGCAGGCATTATTGACTCAAATGATGACTGTGCATAGTCTAGTATAGATTTGAAATCATCTTCCATGCAGCTACCAGTAATCAAAATTTTGGCTTCCAGCCAATTAGAAAGTCTGACAACAAGCTGTTGTGTTGTATTCTGATTTTAAATGTGCTCTCATTTAGTCCCATAATACAAATCCAGCACGGACTTTCTTCATAGTAACACACCTGCAAAGCTCCCTAAAACCCAAAACTCACTCCCTGCTAAGCTTCAACATGTTTAGTTTTACCTGAACAAAGATGACTGAAAGATAAAGTCAAAAACTCAGCTTTGTTTAAACTCTTTCTACCAAGAAAAGAACAATTAAAACTATTTTTAAGTTAAACATACACATGGTGTCTAAAGTAATCATTGAAATAAATGTGATCACAGTATAGGCCAGGATAATCATCATTATGATTTTTGACATAACTACAGAGTCCTTGCTAGGAGTCAGGTCCAGCACAGTTATACGATTTTGAAATGACATCTGAGAAATTTCAATTTACATAGTTTTTACAGCAACTTTGGAATAAAGTCTACTCAAATCCACCAAGCACATGATAATTTACATCAGGGTGGTAATTATAGATCATACAGTAAATGAGAGGAACAAGAACATGATGCCAGACAGGCTACTTTTAAATTTAATCACATTTTAGTCACGTTAAACTAAAACTGTTGTTTTCTGTTTGGAAATAATTAACATACAATACTGCTGTTCAACAACTCCCAGACAGAAACTTATAACATTAAAGGCGAAGTGTGTAACAAAACTAGAGGTCAATGGTAGAAAAATGTTGTATAGAATTCAAAACTGTATTTTTATTGATGTGTAATCATTTCACTAGAATAGCTGTTAAATGTTTCTTTCCTTAGAATGAGCCACCTATACCCACTTGCTGTGGGTCTACACACATGGAGGCTGCCATATTTGTGCCACCATTTTTACTACAGTGTCCCTGAATGGACAAAACAATATGTGAAGTGAGAATCTTCTGAAACCGCTATACCAGCTTTGTTTAATGGGAGTTAAAGCACTGTTTGGGATAATGTAGCCTTAAAAAACTTTACAGTAGTTGTCTGTAGTACAGTCATTGCTACACCTGAGACCACTGGATCCACTCACAGATGAAAACATCTTTATGTCTGGGAGAATTTTGGCCACCGACAGCGACCGTACATTTACAACATTGCTTGGCATATAAAGGGCCTCTCCCCAAGAAACGTCTTCTAATGTTGAGCCAACCTAAACACTTTACCTGTCCTTTTTCCCTAAACCTAAGCTTTGAATCTAGCCAATCAGAGGCGAGAAAGGCACAACCTTCCCCTACCATCCTACATTTCACAAAGATGACCCCTGGTACCTGCTACATTTTTGTTTCGGCTACGACATGGAAAACCACATAATACAGATTTTTCCTTTGATTTTGATTGTAGTTTTGTATCTGCGGTGCAATACTAACATAATACTTAATTTCCACCAGCTAGCTCGAGTCCAACGCTTGTTTCACGTGCACTTCAACGTCCGCCATTACAACAGGACAAGGGGAGGAGCATGCACAGAACAATAGGAATAAACCTAGAGCGGAATAAAAGGTTTACATGGCAGAGGAATTATTTTATTCAGAATTAAAAGAGGAAAAATTGACCCACTTAGAAGAAAAAAAAAAAAAAAACTTCTTCTTTTCTTACTTGTCCTGTCCAGCACCATAGCAAGCAGAATGGTGATCTGGTAGCTTTATTGTGTTCAACAGTTTTGCTTTGCCAAGGGGAGCTTTATGAACACAAGGCTCCCCTTGATATTTTATTTATTTGTTTATTCATTTTATTTCTTTAAACATTTGTTTATAGCAGCATTCCATACCATACTGCTGGGCTTGACAAGGGAAAATGGAAGTTAACAGAAGCAACGATAGAAAGTGGAACAGAGAGAGAGGAGTGAGGAAGAGGGAGAGAGAGAGAGAGAGAGGAGAGAAAACATGGATCCATTTACACAGTTCACTGGTGCATCTGTACAGAAACCTCTAAACAACATTCCAAGGTCTCTGCTGGAAAACAAAACTAGCAACCCCCCTCAGGAGGACCTGCAGGTGGCTTAAAGGACATCACTTTGAGTCCTCCGGAAGATGTTACGTCAAGATGCCGTTTACTGGACATCCTGTAAAATGGCGATAATGGGGCAGCCACAAAAAGACATTATCTGCAGCAAAACTACTTGATTTTCACAAACACTTTCAGTAGCTGCACAGTGGCGTGGTGGTTAGCACCGCAGTCTCACAGTAAGGAAGGTTGCTGGTTTGATTCCCTAGGAATGAATGTGAGCGCGAATGGTTGTCGGTCTCCCTGTGTTGACCCTGCGACAGACTGGCGACCTGTCCAGGGTGTACCCTGCCTCTCGCCTGATAATAGCTGGGATAGGCTCCAGCAACCCCCGCGACCCTGAACTGGATAAGCGGTACAGAAAATGACTGACTGACTTTCAGTAGAATGAACGAACGAGCACTATTATCCTGTGAGTCCAGATTAAGCTTTCTGTTACTTATCAGGGTGTTCTCCTCACTTTTCCGGGCCGCGTGCTTCCGTAGTGCAGCTGAGGGGAGCAGTTCGCTACCCAGACAACAACAAAAACACATATTGCGAAACTCTGAACTCACAAGACAATAGTACTCGTTCGTCCATTTATTTAAAGCATTGATGAAATTAAGGAGTTTTCCTGCAGATAATGTCTTATATAGTGGCTGCCCCGTCTCCGCCATTTTACAGGATGTCCGGCGAACGGAATCTTAACGTAATATCTTCCGGAGGACTCAAAGTGATGCAGAAACTTTACTGGTGAGTAAAAGCACGTATATACTCCTAAAAATAAGGTCCTGGTTGAAAAAAAGAAACTTATCCTTTACGTATTATCAGATCATACAAACACACACAGAACTACGCAGAGAAGAGGTAAAACCTAGTCAGTGCAACGGGAAGCAGCATCACAGTGTCAACATGCATAATAAAGGGTGCTCTATGGTGATGCAGTCATGCAGATGCAACCTCGTTTCGACCCACTTAGTTTGAAATTAAGTTTTATTCAGAATAGGCTCTATGGACAGCTCTACTACTTCCTGAACTTAAGGTAGCTCCTTTGTTTCCTGTCTTTAATTACTGGACGAACTGATTAATCCAGGTGTGTCTGGCCAGTTAATGAGGTCAGGCACATCTGGATTAATCTGTTCAGTTCAGACCCGCATTTGTAGGCGGGCCAACTCCGCTTGCTTGTTCTGGATCAGAGTCTGTTTGCGCATTCACAACGCCCCCAAACGAAACAGACTTTCCAGGCAAACGGACTCTGATTTGAATCAAAAAAGCTTTGTGAATGCGCCCTATGACGCTGGAGTGTAATGTTATTATTCATCAAATTTACTTTTTTACCCTAAAAATTTGTTAGTTTGCTTTTTTAGGCTTTGTAAACAGAAATTGCATATGATAGACACTAAAACCAAAAAGGTTTTTTTTTTTGTTTTAGAGAAATTTTTTCTTTTGCTATTGGGACTCAATTCACGTCACCAAAAACACTAACTCTTGGTTAATACTGTGTCAGTTTTACACTAACAGAACCTCTCTCTCCCCCCAAACAACATTCTCTACCCTAAAACTCTACAAAGGAAGGGAAAAGTGAGGAACTCGAATGAGGCTCTCCTACTATCCCTTCCTGAAAGGTGGTGGGGGTGAGGGGGTGGGCACCCATTGTGATGCAAATATCACTGCCTTGTCTGCTGTTTGTGGTAGGCAATTTAATTACAAGTTGCGTAGCTACGATACAAACAGGTGGAATGTTAAGAATGCAGCTGATGACACATACACGCAGACAGAAGAGACAGACTAAAAAACATTTCATTTCACAACGAGCTTCGACTTGTTTCTTCCACACGAGGGCTAATCAGTGACAGTGTTTGTCAGCATATGACAAGAGTTGTTTCTTTATATCCTAGCAGAAGAATGTACAATGATCTCCAAGATCTTTATAGATGAACAACTTCATGTAAGAGTCATAAGAACGCTTAAAACAGTTTTACTTTCAACAACTAACAACTCATCACAAAAAAGCCCTTAACAAATTATGAAGATTATGAATCTGAAGCCCTTCATGTGTACAAGTGGCACTATTAATTTCCACTTAACAAGCCCCACGAGGCATTCTCCTCTCAGCCTTTCTGTTTTGGTCTGTGGTTTCCTGACATGCCTTTGACTGGAGTTATGGGACAAACCATTAAAACAGTGTTAAAATCATACATTTAGTGTATGCAGAAGCCAAGTAGCTCACTTAAAAACAGCAAGGGGTAAATGTAGTCCTATCTGTAAATCATCAACTGTAAACTGTAGTAGCAAAATGGATGACAATCACCTCTATGTCTATATCTGTGGCTGGCTATTGAATTGAGAACTTCTCCCCCGGGCAGCAGTGGGCCTCAACAAGATAGCTAAATACAGCATGAGCAAGCACACACACGAACATAACACACTCACATATGCACTCAGAAAATCTCACACACACACACACACACAGAACATGTGACTAAAAGCTGTGTCAGGTCACCCGCTGCCCAAGAGACCACTGCAGCTGTCCTATTGATAGCTGAACTGTACACAGACGGGTCCATTAAACACACAAAATGGCATAAGGCTAACAGCTGAGACTCCTATGTAAAAACTATAATCATACAAATAACTTTGGAGGTGGCACAGAAGAAGGTAGATGGAAGTCTGTTTTTTGTGAAAGATCAGGATGGACCCAAGCACGAGTCACAGTCTGCTAGCAACGCAAACAAAGTCATGAATGGTCACCCATGCAGGTGACTTACAAAAGAAAATTGAAACACAAAAGTAACTAAATTAATGTATATCACCTTTTAAAACCATTAATTTTCCCTTGTGTTTCATCCAATGCTTTCAACCGGCTTCTATGAACCAAGGATATGCACTCTAGGCACAAAGATGGAGATGAAAATAACCTGATTAAAACACTGACTTTTAAAAAGGATAACAATTCTCCATGTGGCCCACTCTAACCCCTTTCTTTCCATGACTTGGGTGTATTTGTATATCAAGTTGCCATGTAAACATAACAGTGTCACGCTCAAATTGAGAGGTGGGGCTGGAGAGGGTTATACAGTTTCGGCACAGCCATTTCTTTATCATTCTTTTCCAAATTCTTATTTTAGATGCTTTGAAGAGATGTCTAATTAAAAGATCGTTTCTCTGACAATTACTTCCAAACAAGCACTAAAAATCCCAGCCAAAAGAGAGTTACATAATAAAGAGGAAGTATGCTTCATGAATATTATGTTTTAGTCCAATTATGCAGTCTATATATGATGAATATATCTCAACTCAGAAAAGAAACAGATAATAGGTTTCATTAATAATACATCTTAAACATTTAACCCCCACCCTTTACTAGATAAATACTACATGTAAATACATCCTTAAAAGCTTATTATTCAATCTTTCATGCTTAACAAGCAAGGGCATTAATTAGCAACACTTTCATGCTGCATGGATTCTTCCTGATGCTTCAATAGTGAGCAATACAAATGACCGAGCACCTGACAGATGTCTCTGAGAAGATACTTCATTAGAATTAATGATTCTCAAGGGACAAAAAGAAGCAGAATCCCATAAGGAGAAAACAAGAGTGATAAGTATGAAAAAAGCCACAGACATGAAATAACTAATGAAAGGGAAACTTAAAATCACAGGGGGTCTATTTCATCCTTTGTTGCTATTTAAAGCTGGAGCACAGATTGATCAGAGGGGTCAGACAGCAAAATGAATGAGACCTTCCACTTGAACAATGTAGTAGTGTCACTGGAAAACAACTTGGATATTGGCATATAATTTGTTTTTGTGTCTTTTTACTATATCTGGCATTAGAGAAACTGAAAAAGATTAGCAATTAGCTGTAAATAACGACAGCAATAGTATCGGGTTCAAAGATTCATTCTGCTTACTGTAAAACACAGCTGTATATGTGACGACAGGTTTTAAAAACACAGGAAAGGTACTTCAAACACGACTGTAAAAAGCAGACAGAGCAATATAAAAGAACCATCATACAGTAGCACCACCTAGCTGTAACATATCTTGTTATTACTTTGGAAATATTAACAACTTTGTGACTGTCAAGAAACAATATCTTGTGCTGTACAATCTGGCATATATTTTTGACAGAATGCTTTACGTTAGAAATCGACTGGGAAAAAATGGGTTTAGTGTCGGTGTAGCTGTGAACATCGTAACCACGCTAAGTTCATGTATCAGTGCTCGACTGATTCGTGTCATTAAATACTATTGAAGACTAAACTGTGAGTGGGGAAAACGCCCAAGAAGAGCTGACAACCTTGCTCCTGCCATCAAAGTAATAATGGTGATGAGTTCACGGTTGCCTGCAGCGGACGTTGGTAACAGTTGGCACACCAGAACCAAAGAACCAACGGTGCTAATGCTACTCCTCCACCTGCTTTGAAAAGGGTTTGAAACAAGACGCTACAAGCCTCAACTTTATCCGTTTTGTCACCGGGCAAGACAAAAACGTTGCTGACAACGCGACCTACGACTAAAACTCGCGAGCGAACTTGGTACTTTAGCCGCTGCCAAATTAGCATTAGCTGTACTCGAGTGAAAGCTTGTCTGTTCATCCATCCTGCTGGGACTGAGCTGGAAGTGCGTTCACGTCTCGATATACGCTACACAACGTAGCAACAAGTGGAAAGTGATGCTGAATCTGTTGGAGTTGGAGTAACATCAGCGGTCTGTGTGATCAAA
Source organism: Atherinomorus stipes (assembly GCA_023101725.1). Classification (NCBI taxonomy): domain Eukaryota; kingdom Metazoa; phylum Chordata; class Actinopteri; order Atheriniformes; family Atherinidae; genus Atherinomorus; species Atherinomorus stipes. The sequence continues at coordinate 3,264,779 of JALJCO010012340.1, forward strand.
GTGTGGCTACAGTGAACTAGATCACAGGCGGACATTAAAAAAAGGCTGTCGCCTCTTAAATTAAAGAAAAAGGCGTTCGCAACTTGGGGCGGATGCAACATGAGAGAAAGTTATGTTTTTCAGAACCAATCCCCGTTCGATCCCAAAGATTTTTCTCTGCATTTCAATGAAATTAGTTTCTAATTTCTATAAACATATAATCACCTTTGCCGTGAGAAAACTTCTGCCCTCGCTCTGCTCTTTTTCCCCTCTCTCCCACACGTTCGGTGACTTCCAGATGCTGCTGCTGCTGCTGTTGCTGAGTGTTGCGCCCGTTGGTAAGTAACTGTCTCCACGGCTACAGTCACTATAGCGCGACGGCCCGGGGTCTCGAGGCAACTGTTGCTACCCTCGAATGGCTACGTCAGAGCCCTCACTATCATAGGGAGGCGCTAAACAGAGAGCGTTCCGCCCTTTTAGATACAGCTGTAAATTCATATTGAACCACTAGGAGGTGGTCTTATGCTGGGTAGCCACAATTTTCAGAAATCCTGATCTAGAAGAACTCTTTAGTGTAGTAAACATTTCACAATGGTCTGATCGTGATGGCGAAATGTTTGGTCAGTTTCAGGGGTTAAGTCATTTTCATTTACCAGCTGAACCTCCCCCAATTTACAGACTACTTGCTGTGTATAGTTAAATTTTAGAGAAAAGCTACTATGTAAACGAGAACCAGAGTTATTAAGGATCTGAGTATTTATGAAATGAAAATTAATTAAATAAAATAATAATAATCTATTCCGGAGGGGAAATGGAAATTTCGGGTTTTTATGAACTATAGCCTATATATACTAATTCTGGTCATTTATCAGTCCTGGTTCTGTTGGCTTTTTCTTTTTCCCACCTGTAATGCTTTTAATGTTTTATGTAAAGTACTTTGAATTGTTTTGTACATTTGCTATACAAATAAACTTGCTTGCTTTATTTATAATAAAGCACTGTTTACATCCTGCGAGAGGAGGTGGAGGTTGTGGAAGAATACAAGTAACCTACCTTGGAGTTCAGCTGGACAACAGACTACATAGAAGAAAGGTCAGAGCAGACTCTACTTCTTAAGGAAGCTGGGAATATTCAACATCTGCACCAAGATGTTGCATATCTTCTGTAAGCCTGTTGTGGGAAGTGCAAGCAGCTTTGCAGCATCTGTTGGGGCAGCAAAATCAGAACCAGAGATTTGAAGAGAATTTATAAACTGATCAAGAAAGATGGTTCTGTGATGGGGAAAACTCTGGAGCTGCTGGAGCTGATTATAAAAAAAAAAAAAAAAAGTGCTGCACAAGCTACTGAAGATGATGGAAGATTCTTCACACTCTCTCCACAACACTGTGAAGAAACAACAGTGTGTTCATTGGCAGGTTTCTTCAGGTCCGCTGTAAGATGGAAAATAGGAGATCATTCCTGACAGCAGCCATCAGCCTCTGAAAAAAGACTTCTTAATTGTTATTGTTTTATTGTTTATATTATTGGAAATAAAGTACTACAATATTGAATACTGTTTTTCTTATATTCCTTGTCTTATTCATTTACTTATTTCTTCCATGGAAACTATGATTTACAAGGAACAAATTGGAACCAATATCACAACATGCTATTTATTGCTTCTATCAAGACAATAACTATTTCAGCTTCTCCTTTTTCCCTTTTTCCCCAAGTTTAGGTAAGGAAATGAAGCACTATCTAATGAAGTATGCAGAGATTTTTTATGTATTTCGGACAATTTCCTCCAACATGTGATGGAAACAAAAAGCCAAATAAATTTTCCTTTTGTGTTTTGCCCTAAAGAAACAGAAAATGTGTCTATTAGCTATGTGGGTGCAGTATAAACCTATATAAAGAAAGGGGGAAAACAACTTGTTGAAAATTGACCCTCTATGAAACAAGGGCAAAAAGCTTGGTAAAGCTCCTAGATAGCTGGCACTACACCCATGTTTTACCTTTATTTTGCATTTGAGGCAGTTTTTAGACTGGTGTTAACACACAGGATTGCTTAATCATTGTTATATTAGTTGATTTTCATGTGGCATGTCTGTGGATTTCAACAACGACAACACAGGTGTGAGCTTTCTTTTTCTTCCAAGAGTGCGTCTTTCGTCATGCAGTTTTTCTTTTCAGCACAAGATGGCAGCATGAATCTATACTGTAACACCAGCTTTCAGATGAATAACTAATCCTATTATTTAGGCAATCTTGATGAACCTAATTGGGCAAATGCTCTGCTGGGGTATTGTAGATTGATTAAACAAAACTCAGTCTCAGCTGTCAAGTTTAGTTGAACACAAGCTGGTGAGAAAGACAGAAAAAGCGGGATATAAAGAATTATAAGAAAAGTGGGATTAAAAAAGACATTCATCGAGGATGCTTGATATTTTAGCTTTGATTCAGTTTTAGAAGTTTTTGCTAATATATGAATTACTCCAGATGATTCAGGGGTCACCAAACACAGCAACAGTCGTTTTTTGACATTTTAACTAACAGTTGTAGTAGGCTACAGTCCCAAATATTTAAAGCAAGTTTACTATGAAGGCATATTATTTGTCCACCCTGACAAATAAATCAAACAATATCTCTTACTCATAGTGATAGCTTTTATACATTCAGTCTCAGCTTCTCCATTAAGACTAATTTGTCAAAGGCCAGCTTATCAAATTACATTTATGCTCGAGCTGTTCATTTTCACTATAGTCTCGTGATTTAATTGGATTGCGATTATTTTGTAAATCATTTCTATTCAGTTCCACAATGCAACACTATGTGTCGCATCCTCAGTTTTCTTTATTACTCTACATTGCTACTTTTTCCATCAATGAATCCAAGCAGTCTGATAATTATGAACTCCCCCTTTTTTCAAAATAATTATTTCAGAAATCAATCCGAATGTCCTGAATATGAAAAACATTATTCCACTGCCGGAAAATAAGGACACACTGCTGTACATTAACTATTATTTATTTGCTATATTTTATTGCTGCGTTATGCTGAATCATTGGGATGCATCAAAGAAACCATTTAATTTAACACCCTTATTCCTTTACATAAGGAAACACCTTACACCTATATATATGTGTGTGTGTGTATATATATATATATAAAATATATATGTGTATGTATGTATGTATATGTATTAAGCGCATGGGAACAAGAATTCTTGTAATCTGTTGATTACTTCCATTATTTAGTGCAGATGCCAGCAATTAAATTACCTCAAATGTGAGTTTATTATATTAAACAAGGGAAATTGTGATTCAAAGACAAACCACAACATGTGATGCGTCCTTTTGCATAACTGAACCACCTCTTGTCGGATTATTGGTCATACTGGTTAATGTAATACTTGGTGACTAGTGCTGTAAAAAGTGACAGTTGGCTCCAACAGGTGTTTCGCAGCAGCAGCAGCAACAGCAGTCGCTTCATCCTGTCGCAGTAATTGACAGACTTGTTCAAAGAGCGGCGGTAAGTAGCGCTTATGTAATATTACTAAATCATATTACACTGACTATGTATTTTGTTAAGAAGTGAAACCGTTATAGTCAGCACTAATGTATTTTATGAGTATCAATAGTCAGTGTGAAAGGTTCTGACTTTACGTTGAATTATACATGGTTTATGATTAAAAACATGGAAGGAGTTTCTTCTTTAACCATCTTTAACTCAACGACGTCCACATATTTAAATCCCGCCTCTTTATCAGCAGCTATGTGTCTGCTAGCATGCAGGCTACTTCAGCTCTTCTTTCTTAGCCCTAAACTCAACCGTTTAAATCAAATTGTGAAAGTAAACATGTTTCTGCGGGTAAATGATGTTGACCTACTTTATGATAGGTTACAACTCGTCATTTTACCCGAAGTAAAGCGATAAACCCATAACAGAAAATGAGTTAGATTTTATCATTAAACTACATTTCCCACAAGCTTTAGCGCCTAAGCGCAGGTGAAGCCTTCTGGAAACTGAAGTTTTTGTTTATGAATTTCATGCTCTTAATAATGCATATCATTAGTTAAAAAAAAAAAAAAAACTGGAATATATTTAATGACTGAATTGATTAATACACATAAACAATTGAGTTCAGATCACAGCACTCCAGCCAGAGCATCTCACTTATAAGTTTTAACTTATTATTTTTAAAAAAATGACTGAAGTGGTCTCTAATTTTCATCAGTGTTAAATAAGAATTAAAATGTGAGAGAACTTACATAAATGTAAGTATGCATTTCTGATTGCACCTGCCATTGTTTCATCTCTAAATAGAAAAACTAAATGCAGGATGTAACTATTTTAACTACAGTGTTCATGCCCAGATTGAGCCAAAATCTGCAAGTTAGGCAAGTTTAAAAAAAAAAACAAACAAAACAAAACAAAGAAAGAACAGAATTCTAATAAGCACTGCACATATATTTTTTCTAGTCAGTGGCTATTTCTCACCCTCTGTGCAGTTACAGTATTGTTGGGCTCTGATTACTTGTCCACCTTCAACTTCTTTCTCTCTTTCAAACACAGACACAGATCCTAAAAGTAACATGTGTTATCAAATTATATACTTTGAAGCTGTAAGTCTATCAGAGGACGATTATATCACAACCTGTTACATTTGTATTTGAGAAAGTGCTGCTATTAGTAAAAATCTTAGATGTTTGTTTCCTGAAGGCCTGTCAGTAGGTTTATTTTTTATAAAAAAGGGTTTGTGAATGTCTACCTCTCTTAGTTCCACCGTTTGGATACGGAAGTACTGAAAACAAAGCAAACAGACTGCTGGTCAAGGGTGTAACAAGGGAGCCTTTAACATGAAAAGCACTATAGTACATGTTGAATTGTTGCAGCAAAGCACTTAATCAGAATTTAGAAAATTATTTACTGATTGTAGTGTTCTAAAGGTAAAATAAACTTATGCAGAAACCTTGGGGAAGATGCAGATTTATCAGAATGCTACTCCATCCTTCATTCCGTAGTTTTCATTTTTCACTATCTGATTAGCATCAGATCTATTTGTGACAGTATAGTCGTTTACTTCAGTTTAAAATGTACCGTGCCCAAAAAACAAACAAACCTTCAACAGGCCATTCACCTGCAGTCGCTCAGCTTCTCCCTGTTGATTGTCTCTCCTTTTAAACATCCTCTTTAAAACATTCAGCTATGAATGATTACCAGGTCACAGGCAGAAGAACGGACAGGCAAGAAGACAAGGAGGCTTAAATTAGACGTATAAGATTGTTATCAGTTGTGTTGCTAAATTACTCAGTCATATTTGTTGTTTCTTTGGCCTGGGCTATCCAATTAAGAAGCAGCGAGAACAGTATCTTGAAATACACAGGTTAAACTCCTGCTACAGGAACCACAAGATCTGTTACACTTGTGCTGTTTATTTTAAGTTGCTTGCTAACTTAATTTTAATTTTAAACTAGCAGACAGGCCATAATCACTCACTTGGATTGTGAAATTATAACATTTAGTATGATCAGGAGTCTCTTCTTTCTAAGGGTAGAGACCCAGACACTGAAATGATTGGAAATTTGTCATCTGGTACTAACAACTACATACCCCCCCAGAAAACATGACAACGTGAGTGTGATCTACACTTTTACGTAGACTAGGAAAAATATTTCATAACAGATAGTTTTTCTAGAAATGGTGAAAGTCAGTGTCCACAGCAGATTGTAGGATGGGAGAGGGGACGCTACTGAACAGCAATAACCTCAGTGTTGCATCAGCATTAAACTCATCTTGCTGCCTATCAGCCCACTGCGCAGGGGTACTCTGAATCAGCCGGCTTATGGATGTCACGTGATGCCGTGGTGTGGTGGCTCTGTGTTTTCATCTTGCGTGGTGATTGGCTAAGAATTATCTGTCTACAGAGCAGTGATGTCACGAAATGTGAAGTGATGTGAGCATCTGCTCCTAGGAAGCTATTAAGAGATGATTACATTGGATAACCTATTGTATACATGTAGGGATGGTTAGTTGTGTATTTTTTGTGAGATTAAATGCATCATATAAGGTTTTGTGTAGTGTCAGGAAATATATGTGGTTTTGTATGTTGCATGTGTGTACATAATCTGTTTTCTGTATTTTCAACTTCTTGAACTATCAGATAGTACAGATGGGGTTTCCCACAGCTTGTGCTGTAGGAACTAAATGGATTAATGCAGTATTTATAACAGGTCATTATTTATTTCCCTGCTTTGTTTTCACTCCTTGATAGTTGTATATACAGTATAAACAAGAAGTAAGCATCTTTTGACTGGTAGTTTATTTTCTGTTTAATCTTTTCCTGTTGAGTACTTTTGTTTTGGTGCCATACCAGGCCATGACTCACTAAAACTAGAAGTTCAGGACTGGCTTGTCCCGTGTGTTAATAGACTAACAGCTATGCTTTTCATTCACAGGGCTAAAATTAGTCCAGCAAGAATAAAACACATCTCTACCAGTTGTACCAGTTCATTGCAGGTCAAGGTTTGCTTTAAAAATTTAACCTGCAAACATGCTAAAAAAAATCTCATAAGAGTGCATCAGAGACAAAATGACAATATTTGGCACTGATTCTGGTGTAGAACTCAACATAGTGGTTTAAAAAAGGTAGAAAGCATCTGTTTGTTTCTGAACAAAAATGTTAAATGCTTGTCTATTCTTTCTTTTTCTAAATAAATTGGCCATTTTAATAATGTTATCGTTAAAAATGTGTGGATGTTGTTTTTTTCTTAAACAATAAGACATTAAAAATCATCATGGGAGATGTTCAGTAGATATTTAGCAATAGTTTTTGATCTATATAAACAGAGAATAATCTTCGAATACATCATTTATGGGGATTATGATATTGTAAATTTAAAGGAAGGACGAGAGATTATTGTATAATAGTTTGATGTAGGTCACAGGATGTGCTTGCATCGAGCTGAGGGAAGAATTCAGTGTAAAATTATGAAGCTAAGCCAGCACAGCTGCATTAGCCTGGCCCTCTCCATGCACACACGTCCGATAGTAACCTCCAGCCGGCGTATCTGCAACGTGTATGTGTGCAAGCCAGTATTTCTCTCTGCTGGGGGATGGGCATGAGTTTCATAGCATCATCTGTCAAGAGAAAATGTGTGTGTGTGCTTCCTCACAGCAGCTTCCCCCCACCTCCTTCATTTGGGTTTGCATGGCCTTATGTGGAAAATGGGTCTTGTGGTGTGAGCAGTTTCAGCCAATCAGGGTGCTTTGAAACAAGAGGAAGGAGGGGGAGACTGGAGGAAGCTGGCAGGCCTGTCTGGGTGGGGTCTTCAGGGGGAGGGACCAACAGAGCCGGCTGGTGTTTGAAAATGAATGATATGCAGCTCTAGTTGTAGACACAGTGGTCGGTTGGAGTATATGTGTGTGTGTTTCCCGGCAAACCGAAGCCACAGTTTTTACTGAAAAGAGACAGAAAAAGGAGACGAATCCAGTGAAAACCTGTGAAAAACAAACCACTTTTCAACAATGCAACGTGAGTATTTCATCAGTTTGAATTTTTAATACATTGTGTGGGGAAGAGTGAGGAAGTCTTTCTACCTGGGATTCCAGATATGTTTGTACTAAACTGCATGGTAATGACCCCTGAGAGAAAACCACTGGCTTGTTCAGATATTTCTTGTTGATTATCATCACATTTAACATGAATTAAGATTAATAATGCCCACATGTTTTCAGCCGTTCTCTCATTTGCCTTTTTAATGGTTGTCTTTCACTATTTTCCCTCATTTAATTATACTAATTTTAGGTTCAGCTATGATCCTGAAGTATTAGATCTGTAAAATTAAAGAGTAACAGCTGTATGTGTCTTTCTACAGAAAACACAAGCATACCTCATCCTTTGCTGAATGGGTGTAACCCAACCAGCAGATGTGTGTAGATTTGACCGTGCAATTTTGTTAATGCCTTTTAAAGCATCACCTAATTTCATGAAATCTCTCTTGGCTTGAAAATATTTGCAAATAGGACAGAAATGATGATACAATGCGGGCACTGAGGATTACGCCCAGGTGTATACTGCTTTGCGGCGTGTTGCTCTGAGAATCAGCAGGCTGAGGATTCACATCACGCGTGCTATTGATTTGTAAAAATTGTGTCTTGTGTTTTGAGCTACTGCGGTAGCTTTCAGACAGTCAAACGGTTCAGGGGCTCAATTTGGACAAAGAAAGACAAAGCATAAGGTTTACAGACAAGACTATAGGGAGGGGTGGGGTTTTTATGCTATTTGACAAGGGATTAACCTAACTGAAGTTTACAGGCATGGTGCTAGTGTGTGCAGGGAGAGTCCCTTGTTGGGTTTCGGCAGACATATTTTAAATTGATGTGTTTTTTGAGAAGGTAAAACTATCCCTGTTAATCTGTGATGAAACAAGAGATTTACATGTTGTTATCTTCACAACTGTTGCTGCGTTTCCCTTTTTGAATGGAACAGCTGTTGCTATGCTCAGTTCCTCTTCAGCCATAATCCTCTCATGACTGCATGACTGCAGTATTTCTATAGTGGTGGAAGTTTGTGCAGTGATGCTACATCCATTAGATAATACATTACTGGCCATTCTATGGTTGGCAAACATAGCAACACTGCTTCTTACGCAGTTTCTCGCTTGCTTTTGTGGACAGTGAACAGAAAATTGACAAGCAGCCAAGTGAGTCTAGCTTTTTTTCAAGCTATATAATAGGACTCTGACAGTATGTGATATTATTAGTTCAAGAAAATAACCAGCCTCATAGAGCCGAAACGGGTCATTAGTAAATCTAAAGCTTTGTGTCACAAATTTAATACCTTGTTTGGTCGTTCCTCTAACAAAGACTAAATCTGATAAAGTCTGTATAGAAAATGATCATTTGCTTTTAGGTGTTTAAAAGATTGTTAGAAGTGGGAAACCCCTACATACCCCACTGTTGATATTAGGGCTGGGCGATATATCGATATGAAAAATATATCGATATATTTTCAAATGAGATATGGAATTGGACCATATCGCCCATATCGAGATATGGAGTTTAATGTGTGTTTGTTTTGTCTTTGTATATAAATGCTGACCTTACTAGGGTTTGTTACATTTAATTCTGTGTAATGTTCCTTACTTGCATGTGCGAATATTATTACATACAGTATTTTACAGTATTTCTGTTTACATTTTATCATTCTTTGAACAGCTGAGCATTATTTCATCCGGACTGTTTAAATTAAACTACTTGTAATGTCATACTTGGCTCTGACTGGAACAAAATATTTGCTCTCACTTTGTGATAAAAATATAGAGATATATATCGTGTATCGATATTCAGCCTAAATATATCGAGATATGACTTTTGGTCCATATCGCCCAGCCCTAGTTGATATTAGGAAACTACCGGATAGGGTTACATACAGGACAAGTTAAGAAAGAGAAAAAAAGCAAACTACTGGATGATACAAACTGAAAGTGATAATCCAGCACAGCAGGCAGGGGATTTTATCTTTAGGTGACTTTGGGGTTATACTTAGGCATTTTTCAGCACCAGACAAGAACTATGGGGGTATCTCTTCAGGGCTAGATAAGAGGAAGGTATCTTAAATATGTAAGGTTAATGTCACCGGCTCAGATAATGAGAGTTCATACAGTAATCTGACATGGTTGCAGTACTTAAAAGGAGGAAGTTTTTTTTTTTTGTTTTTTTTTTCCAAAAAATGGTATGTAGCTTATTCCAAGTCTGGTTATAAAAGTTCTATTCACCCCAAACACTTCCCATTAATAACAAACAAACCAAATATACAAATGATGAAAGTTTCACTTTAAATTTCTACCAAAGCCTAGGGATGGGCGATAAGTTATCGTGTGTGATATATATCGTCAAAAAAATTCCCCATGGTAAAAATTTGGCATCCTAGTTAAATTTATCAGGTTGTATTTACAGTTATATATATATATATATATATATATATATATATATATATATATATATATATATATATATATATATGTATATATATGCAGTATATAGTTAGTTTGGCTGTTTGCATCATTTGAATAAATGTCAACTTTGTTCTCCTATTTCAGACCTGTTTGTTTGGTGTCACTAAGGTTTTGCAATACAGGTGTACTAGAACTTAACTGATGTTTAGTGGCTTCTGGTATTATTTTAGGTACCTCAAGACAGAATGTGGTGATAGATTTATAATACAAACGTTAAGGCTGATATATTTTATCGTCATTTATTGTTACCGTGATAAAATCCAACCCCGCCTCCTTCACATCCCAAGACCATAACAAAGAGAGACTAAAGAAATAAGAGCGGGGGGGATTTTTTTTGACCCCGATCTTCCCCCACATGCCTGTCCCCACCCTCGTGCACGGCTGCATCCCTGCAGATTCTCTGGCTGTATTTGTAAGAGGAGGCAAACTAAAATATGCCACGCGTCTCAAGCCCCCTCAGTGTGAGCAGGGCGATAACGGTGGACTTTCTCCAGCAGCAGCACTGTGAGGTAAAGGCCTCCGAGTTCAGAAATCTGTGAATGCGTTTAGCACCTGTTTGGATGATGTTGTGTATGAAATATTCCATTCAACCTGTTTTTGTAATTACATATTGGCTTGTTTGGAAAAGGTGCGTCAAACACCAAAGCATGCTGAAAAATACTTTTGTTCCTGCTCTCTGACCCCTCTGGAGCTCGTTTCTTTCCACTTACCGAAGTTTAATTGTTCCTGACAGATGAGCCATGATAGGCTGCCTCCACAACAGGCAGACGAAGCTGCTGGTATTTTGTTGTCAGTCCCCTTAAATAAACAGGTCAAACCTGTGATCTGCAAAAGAGGTGGGGTCCCAGCCAAGCAGTGACCGTGGCTCGAATGAGAAACAGGGGTGTGAATTTGTGTGTTGATGGTTTATTGTTCAGGTCTGTTGAATGTGCATTTCAGTAATGACCAGATTAAAATCCATCTCAGCCCATCCCCCACTTTTCTACAAGCCATCTTTTAGCTTTGTGTTGTAGTTTAGTTAATTATCAAGTTTTCCTTTATCAGCGTGGCTTTTTTAATATTTGTAAAGGTCTTTTGTTGCCCAAACACAGAAAGGAAAGGTGTATCATTATTTGTGGACAAAAGGTGTTATCTCGATGACTTGTCTAACAGCAGAGGCTATATTTAACAGCTCATAAAGTCAATCATAAAGATCCCCCTAATTCCTCCTTTTGAATTAGTTTCTGTACAACATCGTGCATCATTGTCTTTATTCATTCAGAGTTCTGTCACCACATTGTAATCAATAACTTCAGCTATAGAGCTTTGTTTTGAAATGACTAATTTTACTCCTGAGTCTGAAAATAAGCCAGAAACCAAGAAGATTGTGTGAACATGACCCTGACTACAGCTGCTGGGGTATGCTATGTGACCCTGTGCCATCAACACTGACATGTTAGTTTTTTGATGATGACACGCAGCTGCTGTGACACCAGAGTGTTGGTGAATTAACTGAGTTACAATTCGATGAGAGGACTTCTTTCTTTTCATTTAGTCTTTGTTAGTTCATATTAATGTGTGTGTGCAGATCAGTATGGAAATGTTTCTTTTACTGTCTTTTATCAAAAAATTTCCAAGTTGGCAAACAACATACAAAAAAACAAATGCATACAGTCATCCTCAAAATTATTTATAATTAAAGAAGGGGAAAAAATCAGCTGTCAATGAAATAAGTTGAAATTGACAAAAGTAATAATGACTAAATAATTCTATGAAAATCATGGCATTATTTTTTATTGTGGTTCACCCAAAATATTATATATTATTATTATTATTATTATATTTTTAAATAGTTGTTTTCTGTAATGGTCAAAAAGACTTCTAACCCTTTTGATAGATATTTTGGTCTACTGTTCACAGGATAGGTGCTCTCATGTGTCTGGGATAGTTTTGTTTGAAAATAATAAAAAACAAACAACCACAACTCAAAAGCAATAGTCTATTACACTAAATTATATATATTTTTTATTTTAATTTATTAGTTTCTTTAGTTTCTTGTTATTTGAATTACTATTGTCAATTTAGCCTTTAATTGGGGGGTATGAATAATTTTGACTGCACATCTATTTGAAAATGTATATTCCAACCTCTCTTCTCAAATGACCTTAATGCTTTTGACTGGAGTGCCCGTCATGATGTGTGACACCTTTAACAAGATGTGGCGCTCCTCTCTTGCAGTGACAGCGTGTGAGCCCACCTCCATGTCTGAGGCCGTGGTGATGGAGCCTCCTCAGACAGACGGCTTCCTGGACTCATCCTGTGGTGCAGGAGATAGTGCTGCTTCCTTCCACGACGGCATTGTGGACACAGCAAAGTACGCCAGCTGGATGATTTTCTCTTGTTAGGCTTCCACGTGATTCATTTTGGACTTTTGGTGACAGCTTTTCTTTTAAATGAAAAAGAGGTTGGAACTCACTTTCCTAATATAGGATATGTTTGTGCCATATTGTTGGCTCAACAGCAACTAAGTTATGTCTTTTGTCCAATACCGTTTGGCTGTAGTGAGCTGCTAAGAAAGAGAAAAGCCAAAAACATTAGTATCAGAATTTAAGTCACTGTTGTCACTTTTATACATCAACTTAATAATATTTCAAACTGTCGGAGTGTTTGCTAGACCCACTGTTCAGATGAGTCTACATTTTGTGCTGTCATGATGATGAGGGCTACTACTTTTCCCCCATGACTCATCATCGTCACATCCCCACTCCCTGGTTTTCCTTTTCCGTACAGATTTGTCACTTTGGGAATTTACTCACTCATGTATTGACATGTTTTTCCCCTTCCTGTTCTTTAGTGAGTCTTCAGAGGAAGAGTCTACAGGGGAAAGGGAAGATGAGATTGCAGTCACCAGCAGCACCAAGACGACAGAGATTCCGGCTGAACAGAATCCAAACACACACCAAGGTGAGGGCTGAAGGGGAGACCTAGCATGTTAGCTCTGTCTTGGTTCCCCCTGAAGCTGCAGTGTTTGTGAGGGTGGAGTTTCTGCATTTCAACAACAATAATTAATGAGCAAATGTACCATTATGATGCTGTTTTCTAATGTTGGCTGTATTTACCGTACTCGGCCTTGTTGCTGAAGTCAGCGTTTGTGACCGAGCCTTTTTCCACAGGAAGCAGAATCCACATTCTTTGGCAGAACTTTACTTCCTCTTTCTTTTAAACTCAACTTTGACACTTTCCTGTTGAAGTAGGAAAGGAAAAAGCCTTGGTACATAAAGAACTTGTGCTATAGTACATCTTTTTTTTTTAACAGATTGAGAAGTGTAGCACCTTTCAGGATAAACCAGATTTTATTTAATAGAACTAAAACATTTACTGAAGGTTACTGTTTTTACTTTTTAAAGACTGAATTACTGTGAAAAGTATTTTTCTATGTACATCTTATTGCCGGCAGAGTTTCCTTTAGAAAATCATTGACCATCCTGCTGATAACCAGCTGTCTTTAGTTATAAATCCACCATATGACAGCTCTTTATTTGCAAAACATCCTGCTGGCTGTAGGGCCAATAACCCATCTGTTTTTCTCACTGTAAAATCCCATCCTGGGAAAAACCAACCCCTCCCAATGATTATTGCAGTTGTTGCTGATGAGGTACTTTATCTTAAAATTGTAATGTTTTATTTTTAGGTGTTAGGAATTATTCATCGCTGCACATGTAAAAAGCTCAACCAGGAAGGTTGGTCTGTAAACTCTGATGGAGACTTAAAGTTGTTTAGTTTATTTTTTAAAATCTTTTCTTTAAGGATGTATGTCTACAACCTGATGTCTTACCAGTGTTTTGAGTTAATGCACTGAAAAGACAGCTTATAAAAGACATGAATCTCGGTAGGGAGTGTTAAACCAGCATTCCTTATAAATTATTGCTTCATATATCATCATGGTTTTTAAATTTATATTGCAAATCCTTGAATTTAATGTTATTTGGTGGCACAATGTTTTATATTATTAGAAAAAAATGTAACAACTGTTTTAATGTAATCAATGTATTCAAGTTCGAGCCAAAAATGCAATTTTATGCTTCAAATAATGATGCTACTGAAGTTTTTCATTTATTCATATTTGGAAAAAATTGGCATGAAATTTGTCAAGAAGCTTGCAGCAAAAACAAGTTTAGTGTGGCACAAGATATTCAAGTCATGTGAGAAACCTTTACTCAAAAATATATCAAAGTCTACAGAGATAACGATAAATGAGTAACTTTTTTTTTTTTTTTTTTTTTAATTGAAGAAAACTAGCTGTTCTGATGTTATATCTGTGTAATATCTTACTATCCCAGCTATGTTGCTATGAGCTTAGTGCCTGAAGCTTATTCATAGCTCTGAATGCTGGGTGATTTATACTGTGTAGCCTCCAATGCCGCAAAACAGGATGCATCTCTGTAGCTCACTCTGAGGTGAAAGAAACAAGACATTGTAACAGTTATTGTGGTCTAGAGGTCGTTTTCTTGGAAAGAACAGGATGGAAAAAAAGTTGCTCCTGAGGTTTTTTTTTGTTTGTTTTTATCGAGCATCTTGATCGTTTATCTGAATATCACTTTCCAGTGACTTCCCAGCGTCCAGACTCCCTGTCGGTGCCAGCGGCAACGGAGCCCCGTCTGTGGACGTCACAGCGCGATGCAGAGGTAAAGCTTAGGATCGGCGACTCTGGTGTGGCTGCTGAGACCCCGTTGACCGTCAACGAGATGTTCACCTCGGCCGTGAAGCGCTTTGGTGACTACACAGCTCTGAGCTGGAAAGAAGGCGAGGAGAAAAAAAGCTACAACTACAAAGAATACTACCAGGCCTGCCGCACCGCTGCCAAGAGCTTCTTAAAGGTAGTTCTCTTCAGTTTTGTTTGAATCTGGTATGAATTAAAGGATTCAACCTCTATAGTTTCACTTTTCCAGTTCAGCCTGTTTATTCCATTCTCTGACTTTTTAACAACTCTGAGAAGATTCCAAGGTTTTTAAAGTGTGAGCTGCTTCCTGGTTTTATATTGCTATAAACTAAAGGTCTTTGGGCTTTGGACTCTTGTGTGGACAAAATACAATCCCTGAATATGACATTTAGCCTTAGAAAATCTTAATAACCATTTTGCACAATTCCCTGATGTTGCACTGAAACAACTTAGACTCTTGTTAATCAGTTAACAGCTCAAGTTATATTTAAATCTGTGAATGTGAAATCATTTTTCAGACAAGGAGCAAGTACATACAAGTAGAGTGTACATAAGAAATTCATGCAAAAAGGTTTTGGATCTCCTAGAATTGAATGCTTTAGTGACTTTTGACAAAGTGTTGGGGGTTAATTAGCTTCTTGAGTTATGACTTGTCAACTTTGGTGATCACAGACGATCCTCTGATGGTGTTGAGGTGTGTAAATACTCTGGCTCTTGACACCTTGTCCCAACAATCAGCAGCACGGGTTATTTTTACTAGGGATGCACGATATTGGAACTTTGGCCGATATCCGACATGCAGATATTTTAAAACTCATGTGGCGGATAGCAGATATCGATACTAATAGTAAAGCTAAAAAAATGAGCATTAATTGCAAATAACAGTTTTGTTATGTTTCTGACACTTTGAAAAATAGGGGTGGGAAAAAATATCGATACCCTGAAATATCTCAATATTTTCAAAAGCCGATATCAAATTAATATTTAAAAATGCAAGATTGATCT
Source organism: Atherinomorus stipes (assembly GCA_023101725.1). Taxonomy (NCBI): domain Eukaryota; kingdom Metazoa; phylum Chordata; class Actinopteri; order Atheriniformes; family Atherinidae; genus Atherinomorus; species Atherinomorus stipes. Next base: position 3,280,460 of record JALJCO010012340.1, read on the forward strand.
ATTTTCCTTACAACATCTTGCGAGATTTCATCGTTCTGTTACAAAATCTCACGATACTTTGTGAAATCTTGCGAGATTTCATGAGTAAAATAGATTGATACTGTGTTTAAATGTCAAAATTATATCAGCATATGAAAATATTGCGAAATTTTCGTGAGATTTCTTAACAGAACTATGAAATATCGTGAGATTTCGTTAGTAAAATAGATCGATACCACGTTTTTAAATGTCAATATGATATCAGCATATGAAAATATCTCAATATTTCAGTGTATTGATATTTTTCCCACCCCTAGTCTTAAGAAGTTTTTAAGTGTGTAAAAAAAGTTTTTGAAGAAGGTTTTATTTGTTTGTTTTTTTTTTTTCTTTAGAGGAGGGCTGATCGTTTAAATATCGGTGGGGTGACCAATGTCTGCTATTTGTCTGGCCTTTCAGTTTTAAGGCCGATATCGGCCGATACAGATAGGGGGCCAATAAAATCGTGCATCCCTAGTTTTTACTGCAGCATCTCATATTGCAAAAGCAATTCATGCTGGTTTGGCAAGTGTGTTGTGGTTTCGTGAATCATACTAGATGTATAAAGGAGTGGTAGAAATGTTACTGACCGACATAAGACTGCTGTTGAGCCTTTTTATCCAAAAATATCCAGCTATGGCTCATTTAGTCATAAGACTGACTGCAATTGGTCGACCTCAGCTCAATGAAAAGACGTCCAAGTCTGAAAGCGGTTTAAGTGTATTTTTCCAGATGTAGTAAAGTAGCAGGGGGAAAGATTCACATATATAAAACACAGTAGCTTGACTCTAATCTTTTTGTCTGCTCAGCTTGAACATTAGTTTCCAGTAGTGTTAAAAAGATTTTTGTGGTCCAATAAAGCAAACTTCTGTTATTGTTTACAGGATTGTGTACATTTGATTTTATGCCAGGTCAGTCGAGACGACATGCAGCTTAGCACAAAGGAGCTGGAACGTAAACCAGACAGGCGCAGCTCAGGACAGGCCTCAGCTGTTTGTACAGGACACAGCACATTATTGTTTATGAAACTCAGCAGAGCTCCAGGCGCGTTCCTACTCCTGCACCGGCGCGCACACACATACCTTCACGTATCTTCATATACACACAAACTAACCCCACTCTGATACTACCGCTTGTACAGGTTCTTCTACAAGAAGTCATGCAATGCAAAGCTCACCTGGATTAGTTTTAACCAGACTTCAGAATTATATTTCTGTTCAGCTCAGTCATTCTACCGAAACACTCAGCAAAGGTCTTTGAAGGCTCAGGTCAGTTTACATTATGGCAGACTCAAACATGTTTGATTGTAGTGTGTGCTTCCATAGTAACTGTTGCCATGGTAATGCAACCCTGTAGATCTGCACAACACACAAAAAATTTAAATATCAGTGTCAGAGCTTAACGTCACTCTGCCAATCAAATATATTATTGGCGAAAAGGAAAAAAAAAAGATAAATGAAGGAGTAACAACTGCATTGTGTTAGAATATTCCCAACCAAACTACCTGTATAAACTGTCCATCAGGTTCTGCCAGGACTGCTGTTTTTATTTGATATTGCTGAGATGATAAAGAGTTTTTCACCATGCAGTGGCTAAAATGTGTGTTTATCTTCCTGCAGCTTGGTTTGCAGCGCTACCACGGCGTGGGCATCCTGGGCTTTAATTCTGCTGAGTGGTTTATTGCTGACATTGGAGCTATTCTGGCAGGGTGAGTTTATTTTTTTTTCGTTTTAAATACCTGGCCGTCAATGACGCACACAGCATTCTCTCACTGAGGGCTTTGTTGTCCAAAATTGGATGTTTGAACTCATCACAGGTGTGAGTGAGTCTGTGCATGTGCTCCATGACTGAGTGATGCACTCCAAGACCTGAAATATGAGGATGCCAGAGCGAAATCTTCGGTGTCATCCAGTTTGGCACGTAGCTTCTTAGCTTGTGGACATCTTTATAGATTGAGTGATTACAGCAGTGTGCTACGCAAGACGTAGACCCACTGCAATGTTGGGAAGTGAGTGCATTAACTCAAGAACAACCTTAAAGTAATCAAGTTTTAGCTACTTCATATTTCTACTCTATCTTAGAAACCTTTTACTTTTAACAACATTATTGGTTTCTATTTAAATTAGAAATGTATATTTAAAAAATTAATAACTTTAAAATGACAATAAAACCCATTGCTGGTTGAAAACAGTTCCTTCAGACACTGATTTCACCCCTCATCTTCTAACATTTAACAGTTTTAACAGTCTAACATTTAACTTTCAAGTTAATCATCTTGCAGTCTCTTGAATTAATTAGATCGGAACAACTTTGAGCTCTACATGTGTAAATACTACTTGTTACAGCTGCTAAAACCTGCTCCACCTTAAACTACAGCAGTGACACACTGTTCACAAATGGATGCATCAGAAATAAGTCTGTTAACATCAACAGGAAAAAACTTAAAATTTTGACCGATTGGGTACATTTATTATATTTATACATTTTTTGTAATGTACACTTTTATTGATTTGTGTTTAAATCTTGGTAGTTTTATAGAAGTCTTCTCTTCACAGCTGATGAGCTAAGTATAGATCACATAAGAGCAAAGCCTCTTTATCTTTAATTACACGCCAGTAGGAACTAACCACTTCAACATACAGTAAACTCTGCAGATTTCAAGGGAGCAAGAGCTCAGCCCCTTCTGAGAAACCAAAACGTAAAGCACTGATTGGTCAGCTGAGCTTCTTACATCACCACACATCTGCTCTGTGACAGAGGCATTTTCATGCTTTGTGTTTTAAATGTAAGGCTTGATTATGGTGACATATTCAGTGAAGTTTCAGAAAGCTTGGTAACATGAGTATGTGGGAGGAAATGCGTTTGGTCACGCTGAAGAACAGCACAACGTGGCTCTCTTGCGTGCAAAGACATGCAGCTCACTTCTTGAAGCTTTAAGACACGTACTGATGCTGGATGTGGATTCTGCAGAGTCCCACACCTTCTATCTGCTACGTGCTGATTCATCACAGCAGGAATGTGAACCTGTCAGACCAGTCACAGAGAACCACATCACAGATAGCGCTCAATAAACTGTATGCCGCTCGCGTTTACACCTTCGACAAGATTTGGCTGTTTGGAATCGCCATTGGAGACCGCTGGGATTGAAGGGGGGAAAAAAAAGAGATGTGAGCGCCGAAAAAAAAAAACATATATATAATATACCCCCCAATATGTCAAGAGAAAATGAGAAAGAGACCCTCCCCCCCCCCCCCGGAGAGGAGCAGAAGATTGATGGAAATTCTTTACATACACAATATGTGTGTTTGTCTTTCTCCCACGCAACAAAACAAAAAAATCAAGACAAACACACATCACTCCCCGCCATCATCAATCTCCACAAAAAAGGGTGGGGAAGAGATGTCCCCTTGGGCCTCCCCTCTCCTTGTGGCAACCCCTCCTCCTCTAAAGTAATATTTTTTTATAGGTTTAATCTTTGGGGGCAGTTTTTTCTCCCCCCCCCCCAAAATTTTTCCTCCAAATTGGAGTTTACACACACACAACCCTTTTTAAAGAAAAGGAAAAAAAGCTGAGAAGCATCAGAAGGATTCTCATGAAACTGATGTTTGATGAGATAGTTTCTCTGCACCCACAGATGTGGAGGTGAAGATAATTCAGCTTTTTAGTTTTACATGGAAAAATGGAATCAGGGATCAGAAGCGGCTCTACGTTGGCACAAGTGGTAAAGGAGTTGCCCGGATTCTGTTTCCCACATGCTGGAGAGGACTTCAACCACAAGATCAGATCAAAATTACAGATTAATGATTAGTTGATGTTCTGCCTTCTTGTCATGGCAGTGCACCTTTTTATTTCAGAGTATTTTCTCACAAAGCTCATCTGTAGCAGTTACATGTTTGTGTGTGATTTTATTCTTTTATTTGCACAAACTCTTTGATCTGAATTTATTCTCCAAGATTTTTACTATAATATTAAATAATGTGTATGAATGGACTTTTTTTTTTTAATGGTTAAAACATACAGACATTTTTAGCTACTTCTGCTCATTCTTAGGTCAGTCCTGTGTAATGTGTGGTTGATGTTATTGGGTTCACTGTTACACACACACACACACACACTGGAAGCTTTTGACACAAAATCTAGTGTTGAAATGACTCATTTTCAGTCCTTATCTCTGATTATTGTTATTCTTATCATAAAGCTTTTACGAAGAATGGAAATCAGTGATATCCCTTATATGATTGGCCTTGGTAACTGGAACTGAAAGTCAAATTAAGGAACATAAACATGTTCAACAAAATCTGCCATAAACAGCGTAAAAATGAAACCAGTCAATTTATGTTTGTTTTTATGTTATTCCAAATTTAACTAATATTCTTATTTAATTCCGGATTTATAAAGTTAATACTTGATGCACGCTGTAGGAGAAAATGTACACATTTCTTTTTCTCCATTTAAACCCAAGCTAAAACAAGAAAACTAAACCAAAAGATTTGATTTCTTACTGGCCTCTTGTCTAAAACATTCGATATAATTGTTGCATGCTGCAACTTTAGGTGTCTTTGAGTTTTAAAGCACTTTCTGCAGATAAATGAAAATCCAGGCTAATTCATCTGCTCTCATCAAAACATTCCCCAAATCCAACTGTTTGGCATAAAATGTGTAATAATCTCTTCATTAAAATTCTGTCGGAGTAACACAGTAGGAGTTTTATCTCAGTCTGTGTTGCACTAAATTACAGGAAGAGTGAAAGAGAAACTGTCGCTGGCTGCTGACTAAACAACGTCTGCTTACTTTGACTCCTTCATCTCTTGCAGAGGGTTTGCTGTGGGGATCTACACCACCAACTCTCCTGAGGCATGCCAGTATGTAGCAGAAAACTCTAAAGCCAATGTCATTGTCGTGGAAAACCACAAACAGCTGCAGAAAATCCTTCAGGTGAGACGATTGCTATTCATCACATTTACCGGATTGACCATGAAAAGTCATTATGAATCTATGGATTTGATTAAGATGCAAAATTATAATGATGACACATTTTTTCATTGAAACAAAAAGATTATTTTTCCATTTTATTGCCACAGTTTCTCGTTAGTTTGCTTGTAAAGCGCTTGTTTATTTCCCACCATGTTTATTTACTGTGTGCATTGTGGAAGCCAGAGTGCATCTGCAGCACAATCAATAAAGGATTTAAATCTTTCTTTCAAAGGTTTTGTGGATTTGGGATACAATTAGTTAAAAGAGCAACTCTGTGATCAGTACAGTATTTTTCAAAGAAAGACTTCCTTCAGTTTTGTTCTAATAATCATAATTTATTATTTTCTGCTTCCAGATTGAAGACAAGCTGCCTCACCTGAAGGCTATTATTCAGTATAAAGATGCACTAAAAGAGAAGAGACCAAATCTGTACACAGTAAGCTCATGCCTCATCTGCAAGAAGCAAAGAAAGGTTCGGTCAGTGCAAGAAGCTTCATCCAAGTGGTTTTCTTTATGTGCTGCAGTGGGCAGAGTTCATGGAGCTCGGCCGTGACGAGCCCGACGCGCCTCTTGATGCAATCATCTCCAGCCAGAAGCCCAATCAATGCTGCACCCTCATCTACACCTCAGGAACCACGGGGCAGCCCAAAGGAGTCATGCTGAGCCACGATAACGTAAGTTATGAGATCCACGTGTGTTTTTGAATCCTGAGCCGTCACATGTTTGCAGCCTGATGCTGACAGCGGGAAGTGTTTGGTAACAGGAGGAGCAGATGCACGGCGTGTTACTGCGCTCGTTAGGGAGATTTCTCCGCATGAATCAGCAGGAACATCTGACAGAATTAAAATGACTGTTCTGTGTCAGTGGTTAAAGTTCTACTTTATACAGTCAACACCACAAATGAGCTGTAATCCTGTTGAAGCTTTGACTTCACTGCTGAGTGTAAATGTAGAATTTAACCGTTTTATGTAACATTTTCTTTACTTTAGTCCTCGGATGAATATTGAAATAAACTTGTTAAATATTGGGCTTGGGAGCTTTTGTCATGTCAGGGGCACTCTGACATGATTTGTTTTAAATGATTATCTGTTTGATGTACAAAGCCAATGCAAACCAAGTGAGTTTAAAGGACATTTGACCACTTGAGATTTCATTTCATGTTTTTCTACCTGCTTCCAAATGATTTTTTTGAGGTGCTTCAGGTCTTAATGGGTTGAACACATGCAACATTTATGATATTCTCCTTAAAAGTTCTTTATATTTACAATCATTTTCCTTGTCTGAATCAGTTGCATTATGCAGCTGATTAGTTATTCTCAGTAAAGTTTGTTTATAGAGATATAAAACAGAATGTTTGACCTCTAAAACAGAAAACAGTTAAAAACAGATCATAAATATTCTGCTCTCATCTCTCTCCACAGATAACTTGGACTGCTCTTTCCACCGGCAAACATGTGCATCTAACGGACGCCAGTCAGGCTCAGGAGGTGGTGGTCAGCTACCTGCCGCTGAGCCACATCGCAGCTCAGATGGTCGACATCTGGGTCACCATGAGGGTCGGAGGGGCCACTCACTTCGCTCAGCCAGACGCCCTGAAGGTGAGATATATGGGGGAGAAAGACGTATAAAGCATCCCTTTTAATTTATCAAACTGTTTTTAGACCAAGGTCTCACTGAAGATAATGCTGGGTAGTTTAGAATAAACAAACAATGCATGATGGGGAATCTGTTCCCTTTTTGTGTGTTTCACTACATTATCAGCTCAGTCTGACCCAACGCTTTTACTCAAGCTGAGTCTTTATGTCTAACAATTAAGGTATTTGGTTGAGCTTTTGGATGTAGTCTGCGGAGTTTATTTTTATTGTTTACTGGTGATAAAATAAGATAAATATCCTGTTTGGCCTGCTGACTTAGATGGAAAGCCAACGTGACATTAAACTAAATGACAAATAAAACGGAATCATGACCAAAAATCCACAACAAAAAGAACGAGGACATATCTACATTTTTTCAAATACGAAGGACGTTAATGGCTGTGATGCCAGTGAAGATGGATATCTATCCTTCAGAGTTATAAAACAGGAGGAACAAGTCTAGGAGACTGAAAAGTCAGCCTGCAATAAAAACTTAGCAGATCTGAAAACTTTCATGTGTCATGTGAATCTTCCACAACGTGCCACTTAATCTGTGGTGTTAAATGTGTTTGGTATGCTAAGCTGCTTCTTCCTTTCAGGGGTTGACTCTCTTTTTAGATGTCTTTTTATTTAACAACCACCCAGACACCTTCGTTAATACAATCATAGTGTGGAATTTAGTTGAGTGCATCAGATTAATAGAAGTCTTCCAGAAAAAGATGAAGGGATATCCAGGAGGCAACATGTGACTGTGTTACACAAAAAGAAAAAGGCTTCTTTGACTCTTTTTCACAGTGTACTTTCTGCAGGACATTTGTGGTCGAAGCCTAAAATTTAATTCCATGTGAGAGTTTTCATACAAAAATAATAAAGGCAGCATTTTAATGTGTTTGGTCAGGGTTCGCTGGTAAACACTCTGAAGGAGGTGCGTCCCACAGCCTTCATGGGCGTCCCACGTGTCTGGGAGAAGATGCAAGAGAAGATGAAATCTGTTGGAGCAAAGTCTTCGACTGTGCGCAGGAAAGTGGCCGCTTGGGCCAAAGATGTCGGGCTACAGACCAACCTGACCAAGATGAACCAGTATGTACACGTTATGTAAATGCAGCAACATTGAGGCAGTTTTATCACTTCTTCGGGGATGTAGAGTTCCTGTTTTAGGTTTTGATTTAGTCTCTTTACAGATGTTTTATTTTTATCCTTTTTATCACATGTTAAACTGTAGTTAAAATTTATTGCAGTATTTCAGAGTATCAACAAATTGTACTTTGCAACTTAATTTTTAACCGTCTGCTGGATATGTTGTCTCATATGCGCACTTTCAATGCGTCTCCCCTCAGAAACGCAGCAGCTGGCCGCGCTCCGTTCAGCTATCACTTAGCAAAAAAGCTTGTGTTCAAAAAGGTGCGCAAGGCCTTGGGCTTGGACCGCTGCAACAAGTGCTACACAGGTGCTGCCCCCATCACCAAAGACACCCTGGAGTTCTTCCTCAGCCTCGACATTCCTCTCTACGAACTCTACGGCATGAGTGAAAGCACTGGACCTCACACCATCTCCCGCCCTGAGGCCTTCAAACTCACCAGGTGCTTTTATCTTATCTTCAAATTTAAACCAGTTTTAACCGCCTGCCTTGTGCTGAGTTATATAAATGCTTTGTTAATTTGCTTTCTTGCAGTTGTGGTAAAGAGATCCCAGGGTGCAAAACAAAGCTGCACAACCCAGACGAGGAGGGAAACGGTGAAATCTGCTTCTGGGGTCGCCACGTCTTCATGGGTTACCTCAACATGCCCGACAAGACCGAGGAAGCTCTGGATGCAGAGGGTTGGCTGCACTCGGGTGACCTGGGCAAACACGATAAGAACGGATTCCTCTTCATCACCGGAAGAATTAAAGGTATTCCTCACATCTAATTAGGTGAAATTGTAGCTGATAAAAATCATAAGTTTTCTTTTTACTTGTGTTTATCGTCTCTACCCAGTTAAGCATTTTTGTTATCATCATCCATCTAATATCTCACTGTTTCCCCTGCAGAGCTCATCATCACTGCAGGTGGTGAGAACATCCCTCCCGTCCCCATTGAGGACGCCGTGAAAGAGGCCGTGCCACTGATTAGCAACGCCATGCTGATCGGAGACAAGAGGAAGTTTCTCTCCATGCTGCTTACCATCAAGGTGAAGCCCTTCAGCAAACTGTTATCATGTAGATGACAGAGGAAGTGACTGGCTGCTGCAGAGTGACAAGTATCAGATGCAGTCTGCAGATGTGACAAGTGTTTCAAAAACAGGCTCTTAGCAATGTAAACCTCCAGTTTTCATCTATTCTATCTAATCTCAGAGCATGTGGTGTCATGGCCGACTTCAACAAGAGCAGCTGTAGATAAAACACTGTCCTCTCGCAGCTTATGCTAAACACTGCCATCTGCTGGGCATTTAGGAAACAACAAGGCCAAGTTTGCAAGCCTCGCAGTTCTGCATTGGAGTTAGGGCTGAAAGATATATCGTTATTGTATCTATATCGAGATATGGACATCCAAGATATTAATATCGCAAAAGCAACTATATAAAGATATAGATTTCTCCTGCGCTTGTCCTGCATATAAAGCTCTGGAAGTCACCAAGAAAACTGCACTTTCCACCAAAGTGCTTGGTTTTCAACGAACCCGTGGTCATATCGTATCGTATCGATATTGAGATGTCAGGCATGAATATCGAGATATGAAATTTTGTCCATATCGTTCAGCCCTAATTGGAGTGATCTTTGAATTCTTGTTGGGTAATGAAATAAAGCTCCCCAATTTTTCTCCCTGCAGTGCCAAGTGAACCCAGAGACGGGCGACCCTGAGGACGAGCTGACACCAGAATCTGTGGACCTCTGCAGGAAGCTGAGCAGCAACGCCACGCACGTCTCTGAGATCGCAGGCGGCCGAGACCGCACTGTCCACGCTGCCATCCAGGAAGGAATCAACCGGGTCAACGAGAACGCCACTTCCAACGCCCAGCGCATTCAGAAGTGGATCGTTCTAGATCGGGACTTCTCTGTTGGTGGGGGAGAGCTGGGTGAGTGAGACATGAATATAGGAGGAGCCGAGCGCCTGCAAATACAATTTTCTTTTTAATTTGCATGTAACTTTTTAGTTGAAGCCATTTAAATCATCATCGCATTGTTCATGATCGAGGTATAAGTCTTTCATAATGTTTCTTTTTCTTGTACAACTTTCATGGATGTGTTTAGTGAACTTAAAAGCTTCTCTGTAGTACAGTATGAATTGATTTGTTACTTGTTATATGCAGTGTCAGCTCAGAGCTGTTCTCTAACAAGGTGATTAACCACAAAAAACAAGAGTCAGAACCATTAATCAACCGCTATATGTCGTAGTTTCATGACAGCTTGTCCTTCGCTGAGCCTTAAAATTGATATTAATCTCAAGTTGAGCCTGGCTGTGTTAAAACATTAGGACATTACATATGGTTTCCAAATGCATGTGATAAATCAATGTTGTAAACACTTAAAGGTATAGTATGTAAGAATTACTGACATCTAGTGGTAGAGATGGGTATTGCAAGAAAAGATGTTTTCTTTCAAATGACTTCATATTCTAATGCTGCGTTCCATTTTCATCGGAACTGGGAAGTGGGAACTGGGGGGTGACGTCACACCCGACCAACTTGCGTTCCAGCTCACTGGTCGGAAAACCAGTTAGCAACCAAGCAAATCAACGTGTTTGCTAGGCTATTGTTATTAGCGTTGTTGGCACAGCTGGTGTTGTAGTTCACATATACCACATGAAAAATGTGAATTACACTACAGCAGCTTCACCGTACATCTATATAAACCAATTCTACGTGTACGATTGATTTATGCAACAAAATATAAGTAAGAAGTGTAAATAAACGTAACATTACAGAAGCTTCTAAAACTGCTAACACTGGGCGCGGCCATCTTTAAATCTGAACTCGGAGCTGCGAGAGTTGTCCGACTTTCCGAGTGGGAAATCCGACTTCAGGGGGGCGTTCCAGTTGAAACTTCCTACTCGGAACTGGGAATTTCCGACTTCCGAGTTGAAATGGAACGCAGCATAAGCACTGTAGTGAATGTATGGTGGCTGTTAGTGGCCAAAATTCTCCCAGACATAAAGATGTTTTCATCTGTGAGTGGATCCAATGGTCTCAGGTGTAGCTATGACTGGACTTTGAGTGACTATTTTTATGTGTTTTAAGGCGTTACTGATCCGAAACAGTCTCTAACTCCCATTAAACAAAGCTGGTACAGCAGTTTTAAAGTTCAGTGGGTTCTTACTTCACATGCATTCTTTTGTCCATTCAGGGACACCGTAGTAAAAAGGGTGGAACAAATATGGCAGCCTCCATATGTCCACCACCCAGCAAGTAGATATAAATGACTCATTCTAAGAAAATAAACATACTACAGCTATTCTAGTGCAGCGATTACACATCAGTAGAAACACAGTTTTGAATTATGTCACATTTTTCTGCCATTGACCTTTGATTTTTTTTACATACTTTGGCAATCAGACTAAAACAGAGAAAAATCACAGGCCTTGTTGTTAACCTGCATTTATTTGTGTGTGTGTGTGTGTGTGTTTTTTAAATCTCTTTCTGGCATTTTATAAATAATTTAGTCTTGTTTTAGATTAGAGTTAAATTATCTGAAGTGTTTTTAGTCATCAGAGTAGCTTTGCAATAATTCTGAGCCCAGGTTTAGAAAAAATAGGCGGCAGATTGTCACATGCTGATTTCCCCATGAAAAACTAACCGCTGTAGTTTGGTTTGTTTGGGGAAAACAGAAGATTTTCAGCCCCTTTTTTTCTTTTGTTCCTGCAGGTCCAACGATGAAGCTGAAGCGTCCAGTGGTGCTGAAGATGTACAAGGAGCAGATTGACAACTTTTACAAGGAGCTGGCAACTCCAACAACCCTGGAGAACCCGCTGCCTCCCAAATAGATGATTCTGCTTCTGCGAGGAGATCTAGAAACACTCCACCTCATTGGTCCAAAGTCTCCCTGATATCATCTTGTTCCTGTAGAAATGTTTGGGGGGTTTTGTTGCCTTAAGTTGCGCTTACTCTGTCTTGTGATTGTTGTACAGATGAGAGCTGAGAGGAAGCCATTGTAAAATAGCTTTATGATTTTGAAAACGTGTTCATTCAATCCAGCTATTTATTTATCTCATGAGAGGAACAGTAAGATGAAGTATCAGCAGCAAGTTACATGTAGGTAATGTTTTACTGTAGTACAGAATCCAAAACAAGACAAAGACACAAGTGAACAGGATGTCTTTAAAGTGATAATTAGCATTCATATTTATTTTCTGTTTTGCCAAAGTTTGTTTTGTTGGGTTTTTTTCTTTACCAAAAACAGAATGAAATGAAGAAGCATTTGTGGAAACACTGCAGATGAACTGTTTCCTGTCGTTTACATTCTTTTGGGTATTTCTGTCTTTTGTCAGCTTTGATTTAAAGAACATACTGTAATCATATATTTTATATGTTTGTTTGAAAAGTCCAAAAGTTTAATCAGCTAAACTCAAAGCTATCTTAAAATCCAAAACATGAAGCCATATCTGTTGCTTTTGTATGTTCACTGTCATACTGTGTTCTGAGGATTTGTGCACTCTTTTAACGCTGTAATTTTGTGGAATATTGTAAATATGATTTGCCTTTATCGCAGTTCAACTGGCTTTATTTCTCCTCCAGACAGTCTGCCAGCAGCTCCAAAATGTCATGCATTCATTTTTGCACTCAACATGTAGACAGGAAATGTACATAAGCTCAATTACATGTTTACTTCAGAATATATCAACTGCGTACAGCATGTTTCTACCATACTGTTGCCAAAATTTATACAAAATATCTGAAGTTTTGTTCATGCTGAAGATGCTCTTTTCACAAACCAGGATATAAACTGCGAAATGAAGTCAATGCACAGCTGATCTGTACATGCATTAATTGTATATAAGTATCTAAGAGGTATACACAGTGTGCAGTTAAAGGGTAGTTTTGATGGTTATGGTTCTTTAAAAGTAAATAAGTAAAATTTATTTACACAGTAGAAGGAAATGACGGTGATCCGGAGTCTGGGTGAGTCTGCAGCTCAATCTGGACGATAGAACTCATTAAACAAACTTCTAATGTTTCAATAAAAAGTTTTCTATTTAAGGTATAAAACTTAAGCTGTGATTCATCTGAGGCAAAAATTCTTACAATGAAAGTAAGAAGTGTGGTGTTGAAATGTGAACTAAGTCCCCCAGACAGATACGGGATCTACCTGAACCTGAGGAGCTGTTGATAATATCAGGGTTTAAAGATGAAGATATGCTGTATGTGAAAAGTGCAGCAGGTCTGTTTGTGACAACAGAAATGTGAATATTTGGGTGATCAGCTCTGGAATAAAAGGTTATTACAATCATGTGTGGAGATCTTCTTGTGAAGCATCCAGTAGTCTCCAGGATTTCTTCCATTTGCCTGCCTAGGAACCAAAGATAAGCCATTATATAACTGGTCACTAATGGTGTATAATGCAAAATGTCCAGTACAGAACTTGACAAATGTGAACATATTTTAATTAAATCAATTTTTTACACTATTTACCATCGAAGACGCAGAACATCAAAAACAGTAAAGTAGAACTTAATCTAGTTCACGGGATGAACAAGTTTATCTGATGAAACATCACTGTGAGGTTATAATTTAGCTTTTTTAGGCTGCATTTGTCTTAGAAATCCAGGTTTTATGTTTTAGGACAAGAGTCAGCAGCATTTCTTAATTTAAAAAAAAAGAGCAGTTTTACCACCTGTCCTGCCAAAATTAAAAATCTTATGTGGCTCTTAAAGATGACTTGTGTAACTTCTTAAAAATCATGACAAAAGAAAATGCCAAACCAGTGAACCATGCGAGTTCGATACCTACACAACAATGCTGTCTGCTGAGTACCGTCAACATCACTCGACTAATAATGAATGACTGAATCTGGAGGAGCTGAATCAGTTCACTGAATTGAAAAACACGTTTAATTTCCCTCAAGACCATTAATAGATGCCCAAATGTTGTAATGAATGATTCTTTCATGTATTCTCCATTTGTGAACAGCCTTGCTTTCTCCTGAGTTGCAGCAAAACCTGCAGTAGCATTGAGTTTGGAGACTAGATCCACTTAAAGCATGTTCGCTCCACAGACCTACTTAAATCATCTTTCTTTGATCATCTTCACCTTGGGACTTTTCAGTTTTGAAATGTTCCTTTGCTTATTTCTTGGCACAAAGAAATGCAAGCCAGCATCACTGAAAGAACACCAATGAATTTGTCCACAGAATAGCTTTTTATTTTTTTTCCTCTGGAGCCAGGGAGGAAGGGCTGAAGCCTTGGTGACCCCTGTTTTAGGATTTCAGTGACAACAAAAATTACTGGAAAGAACTGAACAAGCCTTCATCTCACTGCACTCTCGACACATGACTCTGTTAACATGGAAAAGTTGTCATTTGGGAGAAGATCCTCAGACAGTCTCAACTTTTTTTTGTGGTAACCAACTCCATACTGGAGCTGAGTAGCTATGTATTTATATATGTATATTCACTATTCAATTGTTTCTCAAATGGGGGTACACATACCCCTGGGGGTACTTGGAGGCATTTCAAGGGGTATGTGAAATTTTTAATATCTATGTATGTTTTTTTTAAAATAGATGAAAATATATCCTTCAATAAAACTGATCTAATAAAGATTTCAGTAAATGTAACTTATGTTCATAAACTGAGTTTATAGTTTCACACTATTTCATTAAAAACCTGTCTTCCACATACTGACATGGTTTGACCCAATCTGTTACCAGCAAAATGACATGAAACGTCAATCAGTGTCACACTGACAACACAAAAAATGGAACTGTGGTTTAAACATAGTAGAAATCTGACTGGAAAAAAAAAGGGCTAAGGACCAAAGAAGGCAATTTATCATTGTTTTGCATGGCCCCAGTTTAACTCATTCACTGCCATTGATGTCTATAGCCGTATACAGCAGGGGGAAAATCTTATTGAGATCTACAGCAGTGTTTAATCTTCTCCGATATTTCTAATAGAGCTATTGATACGAACACAATCTGGCAACATCTGGTGAAAATTTCAATACTTCTTCCCCCCCCGCTGTATACAGCTATAGAAGTCAATGGCAGTGAATGAGTTAGTAAACTAGACACAAATGACAATGTGCGGCATTTCCTTTTAAATCTAATTTTCCAAAACAAAAGTACATTGTGGTAGGTAGGGGGTACTAGGTCGTACATACAATTTCACAAGTGGTACTGTGTAGAAAAAAGGTTGAGAGCCCCTGCACTAATCTCAAGAAGTAAAGGGTATAAAGTTTGTTGTATGTCAGAATGAACGGAAATACACTAAAGCTTCACATGCACATATACCACTGCTCAGAGCTGTTCTCTGACAAGGTGATAACCGCAAAAAAACAAGTGTCAGAACCATTAATCAACTGCTTATATGTCATAGTTTCATGACAACTTCTCTTTTTCGTACCGCTCACAGTTTGACATCATCAGACCAAGACAACACCGAACGCACAAGTTGTTGAGACATTATCATTTTTATGTGAAATATATCAAACATATTGTTGTATATATCACTGTTGTTACATCTTTTTGTTTTAATAAACTGAGATGAAGGAATTACCTCTGCATGATCCTACATAATGATGTAATGGTGTAGCATCTACTTTTCACACTTTCTGTAAATTGCGCCTTCTTGTTAAAGATCCCCATCTTTTTGTGAGTAGGATGTATATTTCTATTCAATTCCAGTGAAAGATAAATGTATAAGATTGCACTTCAGAAAATCATGTCAGGAATACGAGTGGCTGGAGGACCCAGGCTCGAGTCCCCAGACTGGCTGTGGAGGCAAACTCCTGCAGGCCCCTGAACAAGGCCCTTAACTGGTCCTCAAGCGCCAAAACATGGCAGCCCACTTCTCCCTGTCTCTAGGTGTGAGATTATTAAGTTAATGGATACAGAACATCATCACACAAGAGACAGAAAAGCATCTTCAGTTTGGAGAAACTGGATCCAGATGATGCATTTTGAGGTCAAATCATTACTGCACATATAGTCGTCCTCAAAATTATTCATCCCCTCCAATTAAAGAAGAGAAAAATCATCTGTCAGTGAAAGGACTTGAAACTGAAAAAAGTAATAATAAATAAAAATTCTATGATAATCATGACATTGATTTTGTATTGTGGTTCAATAGAAATTTTAAAAACAAACACAAAAAATAAACAAAACAAGTAAACAAGCATGATGTGGCTCCATATCTAAAATTTTGTTGAGCAACACTTTTTTTTTTTTTTTTTTTTTTTTTTCCTCCGAGGGGGTGCTGCAGGAGAATGCCGTCGTACCGGGTCTATACAGACCATCGGCCGACATCCTCCCACAGACACCCCTCCCGTCTTTTTATTTCATTTATACATTTTACAATGGTTTTATAATAGTAAATGTCCACATTGATATAACATCAGTAACAGTAATACCATTGCCATTTTACAATTTCAAATACCATTTTACCCATATTGCACCCCCCCCCCCCCCACACACACACACACACACACACACACACACTCACACACTCACACACACTGACACACCCATACACGCACACACACACAAACTCACTCCCAAGGGGTACCCAACTATAAAGAAAAAAAAAAAAAAAAAATTTTAAATAATAATAATTATTATAATAGTACTAATACTGAAAATTAAATGCATAAATAATAAATACATACATACATACATAAAAATAGCAGCAATAATAGCATACATAAGCTTTCTCTAAGTATACACATATATGCATACATCTCCTATATAAGTCTACATGTATCCACACACAATACATACATGCATATGTACACAGGCACAGACTTGTTTTTCCATACAATATTTGCACATAATGCATACTTATTAAAGTCAATTAACCCATATAACATACAAATTCTAATTTAAAGAAAATCATTAATCTCAGAAGGGTTCTCCAGTTTTAAAAATAATGGAGACCAGAATTCTTGAAAGATATGACCACGGTTATGTTTTTCCAAAGTTAATTTTTCCAAAGGTAAAAACGCTGACATCTGATCCCAAAAAAACTTAAAAGTTGGAGGAGAGTCATCTTTCCAAAGTAAAAGTATACATTTTTTAGCAAAATATGTAATCATAACTAATATCCTGCATTTCTTCCGGTCTAGTCGAAGGTCCAGTGTATCATTTAATAAATACAAACTGGGGCGAATCTCAAAATTACTTTCCAGAACTGCCTGTGTAAAGGAATGAATTGATTTCCAGAAACTTATTAAAAGATCACATTCCCAAAACATATGTAAAAATGTTCCATCTGACCTTTTACATCTTGGACATTTTGGGGAGATATCCTTTGAAATCTTATGCATTTTTATTGGAGTCAAATAGAATTTATGAATAAATTTATAATTGCTTCTTTAATTTTATTACTAATGAACGGAAAGAATATTTTTTCACATATATTTAACCACACATTTCCTTCAAAAACCATCCCCAGTTCTTTTTCCCATATCTTTGATATTGTTTGGAAAGATGACAAGCCTCCTTGTGAGAGAATATTATAAAATTCACTGATCTTCCCTTTAATTGTACTTGACATTAGGACTGTGTCCTCTATTTCAGATAACCCAAGTCGCAGTTTATTTTCTTTAATAAGTGATAAAACCCTACTCCGTATCTGTAAGTATTTAAAAAAATCTCTGTCGGAAATGTTAAATTCTGATTTTAAGTCTATGAATGATTTTAACTGCATGTTTGGATTTAAAAAATCTTTAAACTGTTTTAAGCCAGCGTTTGTCCACTCCCCTATATTAATGTGCTTTTGTATTCAAGTCTGGGTTTTGATAAATAATAGAGTAAATTGAAGTACAGGTGGTAATACCTATTTTTTTCCTGCAATCCCTCCATGCTAACAGCGTATTAAAAACTGAAAAACATTTGTCCATATGTTTTAATTTTTCAAATTTATTTATAAATATGAGGGAGACCAAAGGCGTGGGTTCAAAAATCTTTGCCTCCAATTGAACCCACAGAGACTCCCGTCTAACCAACACCCAGGATGCCAGATTTCTTAATTGAGCTGCCCAGTAATAAAACTGAAGATTGGGGAGATTGAGACCTCCCACAGATTCCGGTTTCATTAGTGTCATTAAACTAATCCTAGGTTTTTTATTGCTCCAGATAAATTTTGATATGCGCTGTTTAATGATTTAAAGAATTCCAAAGGTAAGAAACATGGTAGCATCTGAAAAAGAAAGTTAAATCTTGGTAAGACATTCATTCTAATAACATTTATCCGTCCTAATATTGATAATGGTAGAGAAGTCCATCTTAATAAATCTAATTTAATCTTTTCTCTAAGGGGTGTGTAATTTTCTTTGACCAAATTATCCAAGTTGGAGGTTATATTTATTCCCAGATATTTGAAGCCCCTGGTGTCCAATGGAAGTGACACGAAGCAAGCATTTCTTCAGTTGGTGTCAAGTTTAACAGCATCGCATTTGATTTACTAAAATTTATTTTATAACCTGAGTAATCTCCGAACCATTTTATTGTACTTAACAAGTGAGATACTGAATGTTCCGGGTCTGTAATGTATAAAAGAATATCATCTGCATATAAAGAAATTTTATGTTCATTATTATCGACCTTTAGTCCTTGAATACTTCTATTATCTCTTATACTCGACGCCAGAGGTTCGATCACCATTGCAAAAAGCAATGGTGACAGGGGACAGCCCTGCCTTGTCCCTCTAGTTAAAGAAAAAAAAATCAGAACTCCTACCATTAGTAATTACTGCGGCTTTTGGGCAGTTGTAAATTGTTTTGATCCATTCAATAAAATTAGCACCAAGATTAAATTTGTGCAGGACAGAAAAGAGAAAATTCCATTCCACTCTGTCGAAAGCCTTCTCTGCATCTAAAGATAGAAGAAGAGAAGGCTCCCGACGATTGTTAAGTAAATTAATTATATTCAAAGCTCTCCTTATATTGTCAGCAGCGTATCTTTCCTTTATAAAACCTGATTGATCTGGATTGATCAGCTTAGGCAGAATAGTGTCCAGTCTCCTTGCTAACAACTTAGTAATGATCTTATAATCATGATCTAAAAGACTTATGGGTCTATATGAGGAGCACTGTAAAGGATCTTTTCCGCTTTTAAGTAGAACACTGATATATGCTAAGTTCATTGATTTAGGAAGTACTCGTTTATGACAGAAACTATTCAACATTGGTAAAAAAATAGGCTGAATCTCAGGCCAAAATTCCCTGTAAAATTCAATTGGGAAACCATCTGGTCCTGGACTTTTATTCATAGGCATTGATTTAATTGTAGCCAAAATTTCTATTTCTGTAAATGGGGAATTCAAAAGAAGTCGATCTTGAGGGCTTACTTCTGGTAGATTGACATGTTTGAGGTTATTAATTAGTTCCTCTTGTGAATATCTGCCCTGTGATTGATAAAGATTTTTATAAAATTCAAAAAAAGTTTGATTTATCTCTTTTGGATGATAAGTTACCTTTTTTTCCTTAAGTATATTGCTTTAATGACCTTTTCTGCTTGCTCCTTTTTTAATTGGTGAGCTAATAGTCTACTTGGTTTGTTTCCAAATTCATAATCTTTTTGTCTAATAAAGTTCATTTTTTGTATTATATCGTCTGAAATCTTAAGGTTTAATTTTGCTCTGACAGCAGTTAACTGTCTCCAATTGTCTTCTGTGGGTACACTCTTATGGCGATTTTCACACCGTGCTACTTCATTTTCCAATTCTTTTCTTTGAGTTAATCTCTCATATTTTTTAAAAGAAGCATATGAGATAATATGTCCTCTTAACGTAGCTTTTGCTGCTTCCCAAATAATGTTTGGACCTAGGGAAGAGTCATTATTCTCCTTAATATAATTTGATATCCATGTTCGCATTTTCGATGTAAATTCATTATCTTTCAGGAGAGTGGAGTTAAATTTCCATCGTTTTGAGATAAATATTTCCTGATCAAAATGAATTTTTAAATAAATTCTAGCGTGATCTGAGAGGATAATTGGATTTATTCTACACTTGCTTATCATATGAATATATTTTGAAGGTACAAAAAAATAATCCAGTCTAGAGTAAGAATTATGAACATTAGAGAAAAATGTATAATCCCTGGCACCAGGGTTCAACTCCCGCCACACATCTATCAAACCACATTCAGAACACAACCCTTGAAGGACTTTGGAAGATTTAGGGTTGGAGCTCTTTCCTTGATTTGATTTATCTCTTGAACACATTGTTAGATTTAAGTCTCCTCCTAAAACTCCCATCCCTTTACTGTTTTCATTAAACAAGAGTATAATTTTTGATACGAATGATGGTTCATCTACATTAGGAGCATAAACGTTCAAGAAAGTAATTGGATTGCTGTTGATAGTGCCTGAGATCAGAATGAATCTACCGTTTGGATCTGTAATAGTTTTTTGTAGTATAAAGGGTACATTTCTGTTCAATAAAATACTAGTCCCTCTACTATGTGACTTGTATGATGAAAAATAAACTTGACCTACCCAGTCCTTTTTTAATTTTGCATGTTCAGTGTCAGAGAGATAGGTTTCTTGTAGGAAGACAACATCTGCCTTATCTTCTCTTAAAACAGACAATATTTTCTCCCTTTTAATAGAATTTCCTAACCCTTTAACATTCCATGAAATAATATTCAGGTCACACATAATGAGTGCTGCTTAGTACAAGTATACTTTTTGATGTGTGTCACTAAACAATAAATAACCATGCTGCTGTTTTTTTTTTTTTATTTTTATTATCTGAGAGTTTTACCCTAAATGAACAAATTAAAAACAAACAAGAAAAAAAAGAACACACACATACAAGGTACCCCAACCCCCCACATTGTAAGAACCACAACACCTCTTTCATAATAGGCCAGATAAGGCAAAGATCACAAAAAAAAAAAAACAAAAAAAAAAAACCAGAAAAATCCTAAATACTAAACTAAAGAAAACAAGAAAAATCTTCTAAAGTACTCCTTATAGCTTTGGCAGCTTGGAGCACCGTTCCTCAGTGCTACCTAACGAAAAATATATAAATCCAAGCGCCAATCTTTCATAGACTACTCCTATTTTAGATAAAATGTTGATAGGGGAAGATCAAAAATAGTTTGAAGAGAGAGAGAAAAAAAGATTATTTAGATTAACCTAAGAATAGATAGATAGCAACCATAACGATAACAGGTATATTCTCTCTTTTTCACCTATGCTACACCTCCCCTCCCAATTATTCATAACAAAAATCCTCTTTTTTTTTCTTTTTTTTTTATCAGTTCAAGTCTAAACAAAAGACATTCACCGACTATTCCTCATACCTCTTCAGAGTTCTTACTTATCTCATGATCAAACTAATTATTGGAAGAGGAAACCAACGAATTTTATGGTATGCATCCAAGTCAAATCTTGTCGCTACCATGGTAACCATCTCTTTGTCTCTCTCTCTCTCTCTTTTTTTTCCCTTTTTTTCTCTTTTTAAACTCAAATCGTATCGTCTGCAATGATGTCACACATTGTTTCCGGAAATACTAAGGTAGCCGGCAAAGTGGGCGTCAACTGCGCAGCTTTTCATTGTTTTTTATACAGTTGTCAGAAAAAAAAATGAAAAGTCAATACACTTAATAGAAAGATTGGTTAGTCGTCGTAAGATGAAAAAAGGCGTCATCTTACCTCCATTCAGTTCATGAACCTTTATTAATTAGTTTCTGCTGAGTCGACCCCAGCCTGTCTCTCCAGCTTGTCAATGAAAGCCTTCGCATCAATGGGACTATCAAAGAGCTTGACAGCCCCCTGATAAAGAACCCGAAGTCGGTACGGGTAAGCGAAGCCTCTAAACATGCCTTTTCCAAGGAAATAATCAATCACTCCAGCGAATTCCCTGCGTTTGCGACGAACTTCTGCAGAGAGATCTTGGCGTAAGGCAAGTTTCACCTCACCCTCGCATATTGGAGATGTCTTCTTTTTAGCGGCTTGGAGTATCATCTCTCTGTCTCGGAACCGTAAAAAGCGGATCAAAATAGGCCTTGGAGGTCTTCCTGGGTCCGGAGTAGGTTGCAGAGTGCGGTGAGCTCGTTCCACCTCAAGTGGCGAATCCATCGTTAAGTTGAGCCACTCCGGTAGTTTCTGTTGAATGTACTTAGGTAAATCACGACCCTCTGATTTTTCGGGGAGGCCCATCAGAACTAAGTTCTTCCTTCTCCCTCTGTTCTCCAAGTCATCTGTTTTAGCCTCGAGAGTTTTGATCCTCTGTTGAGATCGATGTAAATCCCGTTTGGTAGTAAGGAGCGTGTCCTCTAGGTCTGAAATCCTTTGTTCTGCCTCGGCTACGCGCTGCTGTTGTTTCACAAGTGCTTCATTTGTCTTAGTCAGTGCGTTTTTCATTGTTGATACCTCAGTAGTAACTTCCTCCAAACGGCTGTCAATACCTTCCAAGCGGGTCACTATATCCCGACGTTGGGCTTTTAATTCTGTCATAATATCTTCCAAGTCATAGTCGCCGGAGGAGGTAGATGACTCATCCTCATTTTTGTTCTTTGATTTCACACTTTTTAGCTCCTTAGTTCCATCTTTCTTTGTTCTTGGCATGGTTCTTGACGTTAAAGCTCACTGGATCGGGTAGGATGCGCTCTATGGATTTAACAACTTAAACTTAAGCACTGAGGAAACGCGGAGCTCTCAGCTCAAGCGGCCATCTTTACCTCCATCCGCCAGTACATCCATGACGGGGCTGTGAAACTAAAATTTTGTAGAGCAACACTTTGAGGCAAACACAAACAGGTGTTTTCTGTAATGTTCAAAAAGACTTCTGCACCTGTTGACAGGTATTTTGGTCCACTGTTCACAGGAAAGTTGCTCTAATGTGTCTGGGACAGTTTCATTTTTGAAAAATGATTTCCAACCATAAATCAAAAGCAATAATTTATTTAGCTAAATGATGATTTTGTACATTTTTATTTATCATTAGTTTCTTGTTATTTGATTTACTATTGTGATCTAGCCTTTTCTTTAACTGGAGGGTATGAATAATTTTGAGGATGACTGTATGCGCCGCACTTGCTCCTAAATCTTCACGTTTTTGCAAAAACAGCATAAAAAACACCAGTTTCCCAACATAGCGGCCTAACAGTTTCTAAAGACCTAATGTTGTCAATACAGCTCACATTGATCCTAACGGCAGACTTTCTGACATCTGCTCAGTGAAGCAGCATCATGAGGACCCTGAATCTGAAGCATCTAAAGAAGTCTTTGATTTAATCACCCATCGCTCTTTTCCTGCAGTGACACGTCAGTGTTTTCTACCAATAAAGCCTGTTAAGTTTGACTCTAAATGCGAAGTCACAGACAAGTTTATTGATCAGTCTTTGCCATTAGACATCCCTCCTCGTGGTGGTATTATCCCAACCTGCTGCTTGTCCTTTTAACCCCAAAGACTGCAGTGACCACAACATGAACTTCCCATGAACTCCTCACCGGGTCACACAGCGGTCAATGATCAGACACACAGGGACAACAGTACTTAATGACTTTATTAATAATATGATTTCCAAATAAAAAATAACATTAAAATAACATGTTTCATCCTTGTTAACAACTTGCATCATATGGCCACATGGTGGCATCGCAATGCCAAGTTTTTCTTTTTAAAAATACCAAATTGTTCTTCTGCTGTCCAGTTCATTTGTTCTGCCTGTTGTTGCTTTGACCACATACATGGAACACATTTCAGACTCAACCCTCCCCTCCCTCCCACTTTAGCCCCAGTTAGGAAAAAAAAACAAAAAACTAAACCTTTAGAAATACAGACAACCCTGTCCCCTTGTCACAGACACATTATGACACCACTGACACAGGAAACACCCCGTCTGCACATGCCCCCTCCCCACCCACCTCCACACGTTTGCTCTTTTACTTCGTCTGCTAAAGATCCACACAGTAGATAATCTACCTTTGTAGTATCATACACATATATATAATATAGTCTCAGCTGAAATGTTCCACTGTCATCACAGAGTTATAAAGTGAGGGGGCTGCTTCTGTTTTCTCAATAATATTACAAATTCAGGTCTGTATGATCACTTTAAAGGACTTTTTTGTCCAATGCGCGACTCTAAAAACTGCAGTACCCATGATCCTCAGCTCAGTTGAGGAAAAAAATTGAGTCGATGTAAGTAAAAAATGTAGAAACTTAAAAAAAAAAGAAAGAAAAAGGACGTTAATGTTAAAATAATCAAGGCACCATACATGCTGAATTCAACCTAAACAGATCCAAACTGCAGTCACGAGGTTTCACAAAACTTTCATCTTTATAGCTTGGATGATTCTTGTAGCAATGCATCTTGGGAGTCGTTAAGTTACAGATTTTAGTTTTTTTGGGGGGGGGGGGGGGGGGGGGGTTTGTTCATATTTTTCACAGATGGTTTATCATTTGTGCCCAAAGAAAAGTTAAACTGTCAGTCATTTCCCTGTTTCTGGCAAAAAGAAATGACACTTTTACCTCCAGATCAGCTTCCCTCACTTTACAACTCTGTATCCTATGGTGTGTTTCTTCATGCTCAAGTTATCCCTAAATCAAGCCACCATGACACTTTCTGTTTGGGTACAGACTCCTATGAATGCGTACAAAAATCAGAGCTGTTCATGACACAAGGAAGAGAAAAAAAAACAAAACAAAACAAAGCTGGTGTCCTCCCTTCTGGTCCAGTTATTTGTACTCAAAGCAGAGGGGGACAACGTCTAGCTCATCCAGCAAAGATTTTCCTACACCTGCTTCTTCGTGTTCAGCTGTCATCAGAATTAAGATACACAAAAACATACGGAGAACATCCCCCATAACATCATGCCAAAATTAGATTCAACGGGCATGTTTGTATGTGAAAGATGACAACACATGCCAAGACAATTAAATAACAAAACCAAAAAGGTTGGCAAATAAAAAACTCAATTCATATTGTATTGCATGTAAATATTGTATAAAATCCTTAAAAATACAGTTTAGGTAACTACTTAAGTACTGAAGTCATCACAGCCAAAAGTGCAGAGGTCCATAAATAAAACATTGACTGTGGATAGACAGAGGGGCTTCGCCCCCTCGCCGCCACCACCAAAAGGGACTGAATGAGTGCCTGGTCAAAGGTCAGAGTTCATGAACTAGGACTTAAAAGTTCCCACATCGGTGCACAGAGAGGAGGACAGAAAGAAAAGTTGTTCTTCATCAACAGACGAACACACTCACATACGTCACTCACACAGCTGCAAAGTTAATTCTCAGTAACCGCGGCCTGAAGTTCTGTTGACAGAGGCACACCTTGAGGAAATGAAGGTGGCACGGGGGGGAGGGGGAGAGGAGAGGGCAGCAGGGAGGTTACTGCAGGGCACGTAAGGCGGCGTGGATCCAGGTTCTCTTTTCTTGGTTTTAATCTGAGAATAATTTCCATGTTCAGACAATGTTTACAGTGAGGGAGTGTGTACGAGCGGCTGCGCGACAGAAAGAGGGCGGGGTATTAAAGCTATCGAAGCGTCAGAATAAAAACACCGTCAGCAAGAAGATGAGGAGGCGAGGAAGCGGATTGCTTACTGAAGCACTGCCCCACAGAGGGCTGGTGTGTGTCTGCGTTGTAGGTGTGTGTGTTTGAAGCCAAGAGGGGCCACAGGAATGAACACATTAAAGGCCTGAATCAAGAAGCAAGTTAGTCTGTTTCTGCAGCTTCAGAAAAATTATAAACTGGTCTCACAAAACTGGCTCCTGCTTGAGTTTATCCACTGTCACTAGAGGCCAAATGGATCAACGGTAGTGTCACTGATAATATGTCAAAGATCGATGGTGAAATTTTTCAGTGCAACAACAAAACATAAGTGAGTTACAAATATAAAAATATAAAAAACAAGATGGGGATATACAGTAAATATAAAAAGCACATAAAAAAATGCACAATAACAAATAATACAATAATCAAACCTGGAAGTAGCCTACAGCTGAAGAGTCAGTATTATATTGTACAGAGAATATCTACAGACTGTGCTTCTATGTTCATTGACATGGAAAGCTAAAGAGAAAAGAGGTTGTATACAGTATGGTTCAACAAAAATTATTGCTCATTATTCCATGGTAATAAAAAAACAAACATCTAAATGCCTGACAGACAGCCAGTATTTATCTGGACATATTTAAGTTGCAGTATGGCTGCATGATGTTAGGAAAGCACGCGACATGCAAGGTCATTGCTGGATATTACAGCAATATGACGACTGATGCATAAACACAATGATGCTTATCGTCCTCTAAATGGGATGCAGCCCTCATCAACACACCTGTGCTTGTCCTGTTTTAAGTCAGAATCCTCAGCATGCTGATATTGCGATCATGATACATTTCTGATATATTGCGCAGTCGTAAACTATAATCAAGTTGTAATCAGAGTGCAACACCTGCTGCCTGTAACCATGACTACTCTGCTAACCTAATCATGGCTTTCAGTCGTTTTTGACTTCTGTGATAAGTGCCTGAGATTAATCAACTGTCTCACACATCCCAATAAAAAGACTCCACTGAAAACAACTCAACATAATTAACTAGCAGCTCATTTTCAGTGTGTAATGTTAATTTTTTTTATGTATAATCAAACTCATGATTGTCACTTTGATTTAGAAAACAGTTTAGACTCAGTTCCTGTGTGTTCCTCTGCAGTAATGGATCATTCATGTAAAATAATCTTTGTGGCACCCATCAAAAAGGTTTATGTTGATAATGTTGGAGGCCATGGACAACATGCTTTGCACTATATGATAGGAGCAGAAGTCCTACCATTGGTCTGACCACCTGTTTCAACTGGAGCCATTAGACCATGTTAATGGCTCTGCAAAACAGAGGTGGAGGTATAAGGGATGAAATCTTTATTAATTTTAATGAAAACCTTGGTAGAAGCAGTCCATTAAACCTGCAGGTATGTTTTCAGTGCTATTTATTTGTCTTAAAAGATTATGCAAAAACTGCCAGGCCGGAATAAATCAAAGTTGGAGGAGGATGGGCAAAGAAAATGTTGGTGCACATCCCAGTTTCCTCTTTCAGAACTACAAAACAGATTTAAGCCTAAAATTGGTAGCCTGTCAGCATATTTGTGAGATAAATGACAAGAAGCTGAAGTGCAGACATGGAAAAAAAAAACTGTTTTCAAACACTGTCCACCACAGAGGACACACAAGTTTATTTACAAATTGCTTGGGGTTGTGATATATATCAATATCAGCCAGTGTCAATCAGAGTATAATCAACAGTTTTCTCTAACAAAAATATACAATAAAAGAAAGATTAACAATGGATAACTGGTATTGCTACAAACTGATATATTAAGCATGTAAAGAAAAGCAAATCTATTACGTGCAATGTTGTTTATGCTCATTATTAAACCAACTAAGCTGTGAATCTGCTCATTAGTTAATGAAAGCCAGTTTTGTTAAACCATTAAAGCGATTTATCCGTAAACATTCTGACTTCTCGATTCAGGCCCCCCGTTAAACACAATTCCAGCTTCTTGGGAGAAAGAGATTAAAAAAAAAAAGTGTTTTTCTTTTCTTCTTTTCCTGCTTACATGTCCATTATTGTTGCTGTGTAAGTGCTTGGCATCTACGTATCAAACGCTCCACCATTAGTTCAAACAACTGAAGCTGCTTCAAGAGGGAGCCCGGTCCCTTTTAAACAACACCACCCTCACAAAACACACAAAGCAAAAACACAGCTGGCACAGCTCTTACGAGAGCTAATTAAACTGAGAAACTACCACAGTCATCTGGTGCTTCCTCTTAAAAAAGGGGGAAAAATCTAACTCTAATCTCAGAGAGCAAGAACACAAAAACATGACCACCATCAGTGACGAATCACCGTCTAGCCGAGTCCATCAGCAGAGATATCGAGAAAAGGACGACAGCCTTAAAGACACTGGAAGGGATGGAAGCCATTAAGACAATACTGGATATTCAGGCATCCCAATTAACACTTGTTTCCCCAAGGGGGGTATTGTAGGGGGGGTGGTCTTGAATCTGTGTGGGCATGACGAACAGACCCCGCACCCCCCCTCACACTGCAAGTTGCAGAAAAAGGCACTAGAGTGGGGCTGTTGCTAGCCGTAGAAAAGTAAAAGTGATATACATTCATAGCTCACAGGTTATCTTAACCGCAGTCTGGGAATAAATACACAAAATGCACTTGTAGAAAAATAAAACGTAAAAAGCGTGGCCCCTATTTTACTCTCATTTTTGGATTCTGGGAAACGAGTATGGCTACTTTTTCACGGCTTTTTAAACCCACCCTCCCACCCGACCCTACCCACCACCTAGAAGGCAATTCAGGAGTGATCCTCCACCGCTCTGGTCGCGAGCAGTCGAGCCCTTTCATGCACGCCATTATAGGGAAGAAGGGAGGATGGAGGGGGGTGTAAGGGGCCTTTTTAGGGAGGGAGGGGGAGCTGTTGGTAGGAGGTCAAGGCTCAGCTTTCAGTGCGAGGAAGTGGAGGGAAACTCAACAGAACACATGTTTTCAGATGTTCAGACAACAGGAAAACCTCAGCAGAGTCTCACACACACACACAGCTGACATCTCAGTGTTTTCATGTACAGTGAAGTGGAAGAAGCAGAAAGGTGTGTGTATGCAACTGGGTAACACTTCACTTCAACCCCCCTTTTAGCAGGTACAAGCATTTAAAAAGAAAACACACTTTAATGTTCTTGCTGTCAACTTTTCCTTTTAAGCCTGTTTATATTTAACACATTTTCATTCATTATGGGGCCACTTGAGGAGATCAAATGCCACCTCAAGTCATCCGCCATCATCTTCTTTTTTTTTTTTTTTTAATCAAGTTATTCACACATCTTTTGGGGCTCAGGAACAGAGTGCACCTTTTGAATGTTTTCAAGAAATCATGTAAAAAAAAAAAGCTGCAGTTAGCTGAATGATTCAGACATGACATGTTCTCCACAGCAGGGACTACTTTCTGAATGAAGACTAAGACAGAGTCGCTTTAAGGGTCAATCATAACTGATGACACAAGGTCAGCGTTTATCTTCACGTCTGAGTCAGTTAAACTAAACTTTTCTTCTTTTACAGACCAATAAAAACATCTGCTTACCATCATATTAAAGTGTGTTCTGAACCATAATTAATGCTAAATAGGGGGTCAAGGGCAACCTAAATGTGAATTTGTTGGCATGTATGTGTGTGTTTAAGGAAGGAACTGAACCAGCTGTTCATGCTCAAGTTTAACAAACAAAGAGAAGTCAGTAACCACGAAGACAACATCTCTTTAACCTCAGCAGACTCACACACACATATATGCACATACAATTGACACACACACACAAAACTCAAGAATATGTTGGGAGAGAAATGAGCTCCAGCTGACCACGGGGGGGGGGGGGGGGGGGGGGGGGGGGGGGGACTGGAGTGTTCTGCCAAGTAAGGAGTGTGGATGTCAAGGGGGAAGAAGAGGAGGAGGAGGGGAAGTATTAGGTTTGCAAAGGCGGGAGCAGTATGAGTGCAGGAGGGCGAATGAAAGGGGTGTGGGGGTGAATTCCACAGCTCTGCACAGACTCAAGACAAGAGATGTGTAGTGAAAATCCTGGCAACAGACGGACTACAGATACTGTGGCGTTCCCTCCCTCGCCTCCTCCAGTTTTCTCCCCAGTGTCATGCGAAGGTGGTGTTGTGTGCTTGCGTTTGTTCGTGTGGTAGTTGGTTGATGCTTCAGTCGGGCTTGTGAAAAGGCTGCGGCGGATTTGGCTGCTCGTCTCCTCCTTAAAGAGCAGACGTTAATGGCGAGGCTACCTCCGCCGCCGACATCCACGCACCGGCTTCCGCTTCCTGTCACGTGGCCGTCGCTTCCAGGTAGCTCTGTAGTTTGCGGACAGTGGACTCGTCCAGTGAAAAGAGGTCAAAGTCAAAGGTGGTGTTTGTCACGTTGAAGTGGCCCGTCTCCTCGATGAGGTTGACGATCTGACACAGAGGAGGGTCGGTAAGTATCACTGCAAGTCTGATTATCAGGGTGAGAGCTGCGCACATGATGCATCACATTATACTGATGTTCAGCATAAAGGGATGAGCACACACCTGCTGTAGGACGTTTCGCTCCCTTAATGCCATCAGTCTGCGGTGAAGGTCCACCAGTTCTTCCGTGTAGGCCTGCAGGAGTTATAAGGGAGATGTGGGAGGAGGTTAGTGAACGGAGTTCATAAATGCACAGGAAAAGTCAAAATTCACTGGATGAGAGGTTTGCTGCTATGATTTGGTTTTCTTGCACGATAGTTATATGTTGGGGGATATTTCTGGGGGGGTTTTAAACCAATCTGAATGTCAAAGAATAATAATAAGTAAAATCTTGCATAGATTTTACCTACTACACTACACATGCCCTCACATTCTTCTTCGTCAGTCACAGTCTCGACACCTTTAAGCTGGTGCAAGATGCAACGCCTTTGTCCACGAACCAAAGCACAAACAGATGAAACAGGTTTGGTGACATCAGCAAAATCCAGGACTGCTCTATCATTACAGCTAACTGAAGGTACGGTATCTTAGCTTTGTTTCGTTGTTATAAATTAGGGCTGGGTAATACAGCCTCAAAATAAAATCTCCATTTTAAAAAAAAAATTTGAGCTACGATTTTTTTCCTCCGATTCCCCCCTATTTATCAAGGAAAGCAATAAGTACAAATGACAGACAACTTAAAACAAGTTTTGCTTTTAATTAATGAAAAACAACACAAATGTAACCCCCATTTCTGGGATGAACTATAAATCTCTTGGAATCAGAATCCGAGCTGTGTTTTAAGTCACATTTTGTTTTCTCACCAGGAAACATTTTGTCGCTTACTGCTGCTGTTTCGCGTGTGCTATGATGTTGCTGTTAGGAATGCATGATATAATCGGCCCCCCAATCGGTATCAGCCTATATCAACCTTAAAACAAAGTATCGGACATCGGCCACCCAACCGATATTTAACTGATATTTAACCGATCAGGCTGCTGTTTCTTAAGTCTAAAACAAAGAAAAAAAAAACCTTCTTCTTCTTAAAAAACTTCTTTTTTTAAAGTGCCCCTGGCATGAAATTTGCGTTTTTTGAGGTTTTTTGATCATATATTTTAGTCTCCCCAGCCTGCCTATGTCCCCGAAGGGCTTAAATTATAGATTTGCGTTTCTGTTTTCCCTGTGTGTCTGCCTACATGGCGAAGTTAGCATTCACAAATGGGCTGATTGGCAGTTCGGCGTATTTTACTCCTCGTGCAGCTTGTGATGCCATGACTTTCAGCCAATTACCCCCCCTCCCGCGAACTACACTGTCTAAGTCCCTCCCTCCAAGACCTACGACAACAAACTGACATCATGGCGTCCAGTTTGCATCAGAACTGCTCTGTACCTGGCATACGAAGGACAACAGCAATCTTTTTGTCCTCCCCACTGAAAAGCTTGTGGATGATTTCATTTCTGCAGGAATGTGCCGACCGAACTAACAGAAAATCTCCCTGCAGCTCCGTCTCCTCCTCAGGAGGTTATAACGGCTTCCAGCCACCACGAAGAAACACGAAGTTTCTAATAAACATCTCTCATCATGTTCGTGTCTTTTATCTCTGAGGAAAACTGATGTTTGTGATGATTCCAGCTTATAATTCTTCCCGTTGTGCGCGCGTGTTCGGCTGCGGACCCAGGTTTTCATCATCATCATCACTGTTTCTGTAGCGCTCCGGTCAGATGAAGACAGATCTAACGCGCAGAACTAGTGTAATATATCTTTATAGTGTAATATATCTTTAGTATTAACTATTAACTGAATTCGAGTCATGGGTGAAGTAAATGATTCAGGGAAACTTGTTGCTGGAATATGATGCCGTTTTCTTCGAATTTCTTCAAGCCTAACATGCTGCCGCGTTCAACAGAACACAGCAACTCCATTGTTTTTTACTCAAACATGAGTGTGTGGAGAGGTGCGCGTCTGCAGGTTACTGCTGAATGTATGAGCGAATGTCTCCAGGTATCTCCGTATCACTCTGCCTCCTCTCCACGAGAGCACCATGACAACAGAAGCAAGCGTGCCTTCTGGTCCTGCCCACCGAACCTCGGTCATTGTACGGCAGTGCTAACAGTAGTGCTAACTAGTAGCGCCTGCTATTCTATGACAAGGATGAGTTACGGCGAACGATCCTTTCATACAGTATTGACTAGAGTGAGACTAAAAAGGGACCAAAAGTCGCCGGGAATTTCATGCCACTGGAACTTTAAAGACTTTAAACACTTAAACAGACTAGGGGTGGGAAAAAACATCAAAACACTTAAACGTCGCAATATTTTTTTTATATGCCGATATCATATTGGCATTTTAAAATGTATCAATCTATTTTACAAATGAAATCTCGCAAACATTTCATCGTTCTGTTATGAAATATCGCGAGAATTCACAAAAATTTTGCGATTATTTTCATATGCTGATATCAGGTTGACATTTAAAAACACGGTATTGATCTATTTTACTATTGAAATCTCGCAATATTCCATTGTTCTGTTCAGTTTTGTAACGGAACAATGAAATCTCGCAAAATTTTGTGAGTAAAATAGATCAACACTGTATTTTTAAATATCGATTTGATATTGGCATATCAGTTATCGGCCACATGATTTTTAAAATATCGGCATATCGGATATCGGCCAAAATCCCAATGTCGTGCATCTCTAGTTGCTGTTATCGCTTGCCAGACTGCAATGTGAAACTAACCCCAAAAATGTGCTGCAAGACAACCACTTGATTTACTTATTTTTTTAAAAATTGCCCACAACAAAAAAATTTGAATTCATTCAATCGATTTTTCACCCAGGCCTATTATAAATGTGTAGAAATGGCACAAAGAGAAATTCCAGACTTGTGTAAATCTTCAATCTCGTTTTTCAGACCTGCATCGAGCTACTTGGACTTTCCTACTGTATCATTTGTCAGTCACTCCAATAGGTGGTGTGATACAGAGAGACAACTAGCAGCAGTCAATAATAATCAGTGGTGGTAAATTAAGAGGCTTTGACAGGTTAAAAGACCCTCTGAAACTTTCATCACCACCAAATCAGTCAAGTCCAACACTGTGTGTTGTAAAAGTCTATAATAAAGTGAAGCTTGTGGACAAAATTCTAGTTTTCACTGACAAAAATGTACATTGAACAGCCTGCCACAGGAAAAGAATGATTCAATGTAAATACGCCTTGGGACTAATGTCCATGGTGGGTGTGTGTAAACTTCCAAGCAGAAAGGATTTTACACAGAAAGTTACTAAATAACTAAACTGATTAGATGTGTCAGAGTGGATGGCTCTGCATAACTTCAGGAAACGACTGATCGATGGCAAGGCTTCATGGAGCCCAGAACTTAATACACATATGCCATCATGTAAGAAAAGTCAACAGATGTCTGCACAGATGGATCAATTCACAGCTCGTTCTTGCACCCTGGATTCATTAACACATTCATTTAACATTGGCTGAATGCAGCATGTGTGAAGGTTTAAGCATAAAAAGTTTGATTTACCCTTCCTACCTTGTCGTATCCCTTCTTCATCACCTTCTCTGAGCGAAACGAGGAATCTGGACTCTTTCTGACCACCTGCAGAGCAGAGAGACAAAAGCAAGAGACGCAACGCAAGAAAGGAAACGTTAACAGAGAGCTGGTGATGTGAGACCTGAAAGACTATCAGGGACACTTCTGATATTTAATAACGCTGAAATGTAAGAGGAGCCTGGTGAACTGCTGCAATACTGCAGGTTCTTTCAGTCTCTGCTTAATGAAATACGGGAAAAGGGAAAAGAAAAAGAGAAAGAAAAAAAAAAGAAAAACAAGGAAAAAGAAAGAAAAAAAAAAAAGGAAAAAGAAACAAAAAAAACCAAAAAAAAAAAATCGTTTTTTAAAAAAAGGAAGAAATCAAAAAAAGGGAGGGTTGTAAATGTGGGCTAGGAACAATTATTTTAAAGTCAACCTTACGTTAAAGCCCCTTTCAGACTTGCTCTGGAAAGCGCAACAGAATGGAGTTTGTGTTTTTATACCATTTGCATTCAGACACTTTCCGCTCTTTTACCTCAGAGCTGTAGCATACATGTACCAGCTAACCCCCATGTCATAAGAGCGGAAATGTTGCAGCACGTCTTTGTGGCTGAACGCACAGAAAATGGTCCGGACAGGGTTGAGGGGAGGACTGTCTCTGTGAGGACCTATCCGGAACATTTCCCCATATATGAGCATGGCCAGGATGCAAGAAGTCCACAAGGAAGAGATACATTTGAAAAACCAAGTCTGACTAAAGAGCAGATGGACTTTATCACAAAAATTCTGCAATGCAAGTCTGAAAGCAGCAGTAATTTCTTGTCTGTTCCATGAATAAATCCTTTAGTGTTTAATAATACAAATATACACACAGTACACCGAAAACAAGACAATAAAGATGATGCAAGTCAGAGCTGGACCAGAAGTGTTTAACAGTGTCAACTCTCATTCATAAGACAGTGAATTAACCATTTAACCTCCTGTCTAACGACAGCTCAAAGTAAAGTGGGGTGTGATTGACTCACTTTGTTATTGGAGGAGCTGTGTTTCTGTGGGGGTGGGGCGGGGTCTCGACTGGGGCGGTGTGAGCCATCACTGCTGTCACTCTCGCTGTCCAGGCTGAGTCTGGAAGGGGTACAGGGCGAGGTCAGGGGTCAATCACACTCTGACTGACAGACAACTCAAAGTCTAACTGCTTAGTGTGGTAGTTTTAGTTACTTCTGGCTGCCTGTCGTTAGTAAAGTGACTTAAATGAGAATAAAATCTATTAAAAAAATTAGATACAGTTCTGATGAGGTAAATCCAGAAAAATGATCTCTTAAATGTAAAATCAGTCATCTTGATGTAAACTGGGAGACAGACCGAGAGTCACGATTAGCTGGGTTAGTTTTGATGGGCGTCTCTTCTTCTGAGCTGCTGTCGTCATCGTCCGACTCTTCTGATTGGATCTCTTCCACCATGGATCTCAGGGGACCTGAGGAAGAAGCAGCGAGTCACACAAACTATATTGGCTTGATTAAAGATCTAAACAGCTGCATCTCTTACAACCAAACAACTTACAGTGGCATCAAAAGAGCCATCTCAACAGCATCATTACACTAAAACTTTACCTTGCCCTTGTTTCTGTACAGGCTCAAAGTCTGAATCTGAACTGGAATCAGAACTGGAACTGGAGTTGGAGGGACTCGAAGGAGCCGATTGCTGCAAGAGAGGAAGAAAATGGTGAGCCAGAGAGATAAACCCATGTGGGTTTTGTTTAACAGATTGGCTGATATCTAATGCTAATATCCTGTTATCACCTCTTCTGCTGGTGAGAAAATACCAGTATCCAACAATAATGATGAATGAGATACTAAAATGCTGCATTCTCTGCTTGAGTAGATCTATTCTACACTGTCTTCAGTGCAATTATTAACTAAATAAATGTTCTACAGAGTCCACATTCAATGGAGACGTCTCTTTCTTTATCTTTTCTTTAAATGCTCTTGTGAAAAAATTGGGACCATGGCTGTGAAAGTTGGCAGTGATTACCTCAAACTGAGAGATAACCCTGATTAATTGTCAATCACTAAAATGTAAACAACACACAAGTTAGCTGGTGACAAAAAATAAATCAGGCTAGTTTAAAGGTGAGTGTACTGTAATCAGAAAATGTCATTGTGTGAAAAATGGATAGAAAAATCTACAATTCAACCAACCAGACAAGAAAACAATCAGCTGATGGAACAATAAAGAAAATAATCATAATTTGATCTACATAACCGATGGCAGCAGGATCTTTAGTGAGGTAATGTTTCCTCCTACCTCTGACTTGGACGACGCTTCATCCTCTGAATTGGACTCCTCTGACTCCTGAAGTTTCTTGTGCTCCTTCAGCTCCTGTGTCTCAGTTTTGCTTTTGGGCCAGCGCCCTTTTTCCTTGGGGGGCTTCTTCTCGGCGTAGGACTGGCTGGCTGTGGAGGAGGAGGACACGCGTGGAGACGTTCCTGTGAAGGCCCCGGTGGTCGGCCCCTTCGGCCCCTCGGAGCTGCCCTTCTTCAGCTTCTTAGCGCTGGGTTTGGGAGACTCCACGGCGGAGGGTCGTTTCCCCGGAGCTTTGGTCTCCGCCGGCCCTCCCCCACCTCCCTCCCCCGCCTCCCCCTCCGCTTCCTGCCCCTCCACCTTTAGGGGACATGCCCTCCATCTTTGACTCCTTCAGCGTGAGCTTTGGCTCCTTGAAAGCCGCCTTGGGTAGGACCTTAACTTCATCTTTCACTTTGATCTCTGCTGGCTTTTTCGAAGACGACGATGAGGAAGGATCACGGCCACTCTTGCTGCTTCCATCCCTGTCGTCTCCTTTTGACGTGGCTTTGCTCTCAGAGTCTTTTCGTGGCCGTTCACGGTGCTCCTTGGTCACCTTGTGTGGTTTGGGTCCTTTGCTGCTGCCACCACTTCCTTCTTTGCTGGGTTCCTGAAGAGAAGCACAGTCATCAACATCGCCGTCGTGTAGCACACAAGTCGGGATAACAACATGCAGGCTGAGCTGCTCCAAGGCTTCAAAGCATCAATGCATCATCACCTCCTCGGTGTCTAAACAAGGCCCTGCCAGTGTCATCTGTCATGCAATCACATTTTCCGTGGATGTAAAACTAAACATTTCTGTCAGTGTGGAGAAAATAAGCGCCTCAGCAATCAGTCTGAATGAGTGTCAACAAAAATCCTGCAGTCTAGCAGCTCTGAAAGGCTGAACCGATGCGAAACGCTTTGAGATGAATTGTAACAGATTGAGAATATGCTCACATCTGTGAAAATAACTGATCCAAAGAGCAGGCTTGGATCATAAATTAAAGAAGTACACATCTGATCATCTTGCTGGACTCAAAGTTAAGCTATCTCTGTTAAGACCTTTCTCACAGCAGATGTTCTAAATAGCTACAATATATAAAGCACAGACAGAATAAAGCCCTTTTCATAGGGATGCACAATAACCTTTTTTAAAACCAATAAACCGATAAATTTCAGCTCCTAAAGGTCAATACCAACAGATAACAGATAACCGATGACACACATACATAACTAATCCTGACATCAAAATTAACAAAACCAAAAAGACTTTTCAACCTTAAAACTACAATTTTCACCTTCTGCACATCTTAAAAATCCCAACTGTAGGGGGTAACTAGTGTCTAAAATAAGAAGGGAAATTGGTTTGGAAGCAGCTTTTGGTCTCCCCTGTGAAGCAGCAGCTTTCTTCCCCCAATCACAATATCTCTATAACAATATGTTATCAGGACAAGTCGTTACGATATCAGACTTATCAATGACATAATAATTTCCTGTTATCGGCCCAATTATCATCATGCACCCCTCCCTTTTCATTAATAAGATATGCAAGATTAATGTTCATAAATCCTTCCATAAGACCTGATCATAAACAGTAATATTTATGATAAAGTTTCTTACAGCTTCTTTCAGACAAAACCTCAACACAAAGATATGTGTGCAATATTTACCAGTCATGTGACAATGGACCAAGGTAAAGCACCAGTTCCCAAGAGGAAAGGGCCTTTTTACATCAACATGTCACACTGATGTTCTCTTTTTCTCTCCCAGTGAAAGCTTTTTAACATTTGGCCTTAAAAAGAAAGCCGACCAGCTTCTGGCTTGTGCTCTGCAGTCATCATCTAAGGTAAATCTGTTCTTTCATTCTCCTGAGGACATGGTCTTTCCTGTCCTATCTGTGCCGTCTGCTGTTAGAGAATCAGCAGGCGGCAAAATGTGCAGCAGAAATTTACTGCATCGCAAAATGATGCTTTCTGGAATATTACCACATGCAAATCTACCACCTACATTTTTCCATCTACAAGCACACAATGCTCATGATGGCATCTTTGAGCTGTTATTAATAGCAGTTTGAAAAATTGATACTAGGCCAAAGAGGTGAAGTAAAAGAAGTTTTACATCACACTAGTTCAAAAGAAGCAATGCTACACTCAATATTCTTAACTTCTGCACACAAGCGTGTTGCAAGTGACAAACAAGATATTAGGTGAACAGGATATATACTACAGAGATTGTGAGCTGCATTAGATTAGACATGTGCATCGATGAGAACGTTCAAATTTGCACAGACAATGGGATAAATGTGCAAAACAAAAAAAAATCCTCACAACCACAGGAATAATTTCATCATTCTCTGGCAGAGGGGATGATTTCCACACAGAAAAGCTAATTTTTGTCAGATTTGCATGACAACACTTAAAATACATAAAAGCTGTCATTATATATTTAAATAAAGGCTCATAGGGTGGAATAATGGAGATTGTGTGATCTGAAAAACTTCTGCCACAGACTTTTTCTATGTCAGCAGATGGGCGCAGCTGGATGGAGTCGAGTTCTCGCTCTGCATCAAACTGTGCTCCACAAACGCCCACACATACCACAATAAAATATGAAGTGAAGAAACATGCATTTCTGCATCATTATAAAAGGGGGAATTTGTTTTAATGATAGGTTATTATTTGTCATCATCCCAACTTTAAGTTAATCACCATTGTAGGTTTTGAGCTTTAGTAAACTGCTATATCAGACTGTGTCGAAGGCACGAAAAACAGCTAAAAGACACTAAAGGGTTTTTCTACAAGAACAGTTTTTAAAGTCTTATTGGATCTATAATGTTTAAATTGATCAAAAGGCCATGTTGGAAAATATAAAGAAGCCAGTTTCCTGTTCCCTTCTAAAATGCCCCCTTGGCTGGCAGATAAGCAGGCTGAGTAATTCTGCATGCAGATGCGTGGACACAGCTGGGAACGATTACAAGCTTGAGTCAGCTTCTTCTACAAACTGATTTAATGATTTTCTAGATGCCATCTATCCATGCTGTTTCAACAAGAAAAGAAGAAAAAAAAAAAAAACTTGGAGTGATCAGTAAAGTAGCAACACATTATTGATAAATGCTTTAACTAAACAGACAAGCTGAGCTACAAACAACACACCAAAATGGTCTTACAAGAGTCATTATTTCGGCCTGACCTTTGATACATGAGATGTCTTGGTCTTCTTGGGGTCTGAGAAGGCAGAAAGTGGGATGGTGGGGAGCATTGGGTAATCCGGACTGGGCCTCGACACAGCCTCCCCCTCGGGTACCACCAATATCTGCAATTAAAGAGACAAAAGTCAGTGTTTCTCTACCAGCAGTCAACCATTTCTACACTGTATATACAACTGACAAATGGGAGGCTCTAATTTGGAGCTTCGTGTTGGGATGGACTCAGGAA
Organism: Atherinomorus stipes; assembly: GCA_023101725.1. Lineage (NCBI taxonomy): Eukaryota > Metazoa > Chordata > Actinopteri > Atheriniformes > Atherinidae > Atherinomorus > Atherinomorus stipes. The sequence continues at coordinate 3,319,516 of JALJCO010012340.1, forward strand.
AATCAGTATAAAAGATAAACAGATGTGAAAATAACCAATACCTTAACTAGAACAGGAAAATTTGAAAAGTACAAACCTGTGTACATAAAAGCTGAGGGTAAATTCTACCTATCAAACCTAAATTTTTGCATATATCTGCACAAAAAAACACAGCAGGGCTGAGAATGAGTAGACATAACTAACAATAAGAGAGATGCAGCTACATTAACAATGACTATTATCCCAGAATGGTAACCCAGCATCATATCTTAATAACATGAAGGTCAGATGTTCGCTGTTAGATACATTTGTAGACACTGAACTTTATGGAAGTTATCTCATCGTTATAAGTCTCTCATGTCAGAGTCACATGTCACGGTTTCTGAGCCGCTGGATAAAATCAGTAAATGTACAGAAATATTTCAACAGTTAAGGGTTTGAGGCAATTAATTTTCAGTTAAAAGTGCAAAACTTCATCTGTTTCAGCACAAAAAGGTTTGAGGAGGAAATGATCAAATCCAGTGGAAGTTTTATTTCAGTATTATATATTTCGTTCAGTTTAGTCTTTGCCATTGGAAGACTTCAGTCAAGAGTCTGGGACTCCTAAAGGTTAGGTTACTTATAAGTTTATTTAGTTTAACCTCCCCTATACAATGCCCATTTTTCAGCTTCCTTTTTGAAATGACGTGCCCAAACTGATGAATGAAGAGCAGAGGATCACTCCCCGCCCCACACTCCAGCCCAGTTGGCCCAAACTGATGTACGCGTTAAATTTTACAGTAAAAACATTTAAAAGACAAAGGGGTCTCTAACATGGTTCCATACACCCATGGATATTTTGATTGATTTTAACCTGCAAATAAGAAAAACTTGTAACAAACATGAAGCGCTGCTTAAGCATTTTGGCTGATTATGGGCACAATTAGTGGAAAATTATTTGATTTTCATGATTTAATACACTGACAGGAAGCTAATAATGTCACCCAAACTCATATGAAGCTGAAATTTTTTGAAAGTCTCCAAAAGAATTCATGTTTCTATAACTATTATCATTGCTGTACATAATGAATTCTCAATAATACGGGAGAAAAAAAAAAGAAAAAAAATCTGCCTGCCCAGATTTGGCTTTTGTCTGCAGAACCAGTAAGGTAACATGAACAAACTGACACAGATGAGTGACATAAACTGGAATGTTTTCTTCCAGGAGGTTCTTCTTAGTATGCTTTGCAAAGCTTTCACAACAGATTGACTGCAGTGTTTTAATGCATTTATTTTTGTGATAAGCAGAACTGACACGGCTGATCCGTCTCCAGGTGGAGACTCTGCCACTAAAGCTTTTTCCATATACAGTCGTCCTCAAAATTATTCATACCCTCCAATTAAAGAAGGAAAAAAAAATCAGCTGAAATAAGTTGAAACTGACAAAAGTAATATAAATAAAATTCTATGAAAATTATGACATTGACTTTGAATTGTGGTTCAAAATGAATATCAAAAACAAACACACAAAAAATTAAACAAGTAAACAAGTATGATGGGGCTCCTGAACTAACATTTTGTTGAGCAACACTTTGAGGCAATCACTGCAATCAGGTGTTTTCTGTAAAGTTCAAAAAGACTTTTACACCTGTTGACAGGTATGTTGGTCCACTGATCATGGGAAAGGTGCTCTAACATATCTGTGATAGTTTGTTTTGTTTTTTTAATTATTTCCTACCATAATTCAAAAGCAGTATCTTATTCCGCTAAATTATGATTTTGTAAAATACATTTTTCTTGTTATTTAATTTACTATTGTGAATTTAGCCTCTACTTTAATTTCAGGGTATGAATAATTTTGAGGACGACTGTACATTTACATCTGGAGATTGAATGCATCAACAACCCACGTGAAATTGTGTTTTACTGATGAAGAATATGGTCAAACCTTCTACACATGTACACAGGTGCATGTCTTGCTTAATTACTGTAATAATGCTTTTCCCAGGGGATGCCAGAGTGTACGTCGGGCAGCTTCACAGCTTAATCTAACAAGAATTTAGTTGTTTTACGATGAGCCCGAGATCTTTTAAAATGCAGAAAGTAAGCGTATGACACTAGAATAAAACAGGAGATATGCATCAGCTGGTGTTCGTGATGTTCACATGCAGTGACATGATGACATGGAAGTTCTTATGTGTTCTTGCGGTTATATTCACCTCTGAATCACACATTTTTATGACAGAGCTACTCTGATAACTGGGAATGTCTGTGTCCTTGGGTTGAGGCATGTATGCCAGATAACAACATGGATCTATGCAAGAATATGATGATACTACAAGATTTTAAATCTTCAAAAAAAAAAGGAAGACTTGCAGGTTTGTGTCTTTCCTGCTTTAATAATGTTTGATAGTATCCATAAACAGAGACATAAAAATACTGTTTATGGATTTTAACACCCTCCTCCTCAAAATGAGCCTCTGTGTTCAGTTTATGAAGCAGTCAGCCCCAGTTATCTGAGTCCACTGAGCTCAGAGCAAGACAGGAAACCAGAGAGCCAAACTGGTCGAAGGCACTGCATTAAGGCACGTTCACCTCACACATCAGATTTAAAGTGCGTTTGTTTTAAAACCACTACAAAGTGCACACACTTCCTCCAGTCATTAGAGAACTGCAACCTGTCAACAATTTTGTTTGATTTCACCTCCTTCCTGACCAACTTCCAGACACACTCGCAGCTCTGCAATCTTTTGCTACCAATTTTTAAGCCAAGACCCCGGAGACAATTCATGTTGGCGTTAGCGGTGTGATAAATATGAAAACATCCTGTGGCCATCCTCTATATGTAAGGCTTGAAAACTGTCATAAACTTCATAAATAAGGCAAAGTGTTTTTTAGTGGACGATGTTAACAGCGAAAACAAAGCACCTGAAAATCAGCTTATCTCGCCACAATGGGGCCAAATTCAGATTTTTTAAATTGCACTTGTAATAACTTTGTTTCTGGACACCCAATCATAAAAATACTAAATGTAAGGCCTGAAAATAGTCAGAAACTTTTGAAAATAAGGAGGTTTTTAGGTGATTCGATTCACCATTGTAACAAAGCACTTACACGCCCAAAATCAGCTTCTTTCACCAAGATAATGCCAAATTCAGATTTTTAATATAGCATGAGTAATATATACTGTAGATATGGGACCCCCAGTTTAGAAAGACTGTTCTAGATCATGTATCAAAAGAGGGATATTATCTATACTAGCACAAAACTGGTTCAGGGGTTTTAAACAACCAAGCTGATGACTGGGTCCTGATGAAGGAGTTCAGGAGAAAACATCCACGTTGCTTCACACTGCTCACTGACATGATGCATATGAATCAGGGCTTTTTAATTTGATCCCTTGACGGGCACCATCCTCCGGGTTTTAAATGTTTTACCTGCTCCAACACAACTGATTCAAATTAATGAGTCACTGTGCAGAATGGGATTCAGGTGACTCAGGTGTGCTGGAGCAGGGAAATGTCTAAAAGCTGCAGTAGAGGGTCCTCGAGGGACCGAGCTGAAAAACCCTGACACAAGATGTTCCTGAGATAACACAAACACGAATCCCCGGAGGATTTGGCTGGCGTTGGATCAGCATGGGACTCCCAACGCTTCAATCAACATCGACCAATTAATCTACCTGCTTAGTTCCAGGATGCTTTAGGGAGGAATTATAGATGAAAATGTGCTTTTGAAGCCTCGTTTTAAACCTACTGGGTGTGATAAAAGGTAGATGACCTCACATTTGTATATCATATGATTCTGTTGTATGATTAATGAATTAAAAGAGAGGAGCATGGTGACAGATTTATATGATTCTAATGATTTTGATAAAGATTTTATGCTAATGATGCTACCATTTTAAGTGACGTATACATTTTAAAAGTATATCTCACTTACTGTTATCTTACATGTACTGGTTCTCATTAAATTGGTAAGTGTAATCAAAAAGAGAAACAAGTTCATAAACAGACTCAGTTATGCTGGCGCACGAGGCCAGACGGGTCCGAGGACTGAAACACCTGCATTCAAGGACAGACTGCTCTGGGGAAACGAGAGAAGAAGCTACTCGTGTTCTGCATTTACAACCGTTTCAGCTCCCATGCAGGAGTGTAAAAACGGAGCCTACTCCTTTACAGAGATTCACATGTGTGAACAGCTTCTCTCCAGAAAGACTAAAGCACTTTGACGGTTCGGCTTTATTATCTTCATCGCACTTCACATTGGCAAAAACAAAAAGTCCGCAATATCTTGGTCTAGTCTTAGCCAGTAAGGTGGAATCTCTCATGGGCTACAGACTCAGATAGTGGTACCAAACATAAAGCAAAATCAAGCCTGAGTAGTCTTACTCACATCAATAAAACAGTTATTCTGATTTCAATACGAATCCTGAGCAAGCAAATAAATGGATGAACAAACCAACCTAAAATGATTCAGCGTTATCCAGGATTTTTCCACTGGACTGCATCTCTATTATTAGACTATTATTATTACAGTACTGAAGCCATACAACTATGGAAGTGACTGCGTTTGCTGCAGGCCAGACAGAGGCCAGACAGAGTCGACCTAAGGACAAAAAAACCTGCACACACACCCAGCACTGAGGACATTGTTTAAAGATTAAAACTGGAGCACAGATAACAGGATGGTAAGCTCCTCTCATTTCAGAGCTCTGTTTAAGAAATCTTTGTGAAAGCAAGTTTGTGGTTGTTTATTCCCACCGTGATGTTTGTTTCAGACTCTAATCAGCTGCGAAGCACTCAGCCTGGTAATGAGCCACTGTGTCGGGCAGCCTCACCCCTCCGGCTTTGAGCAGCTTTCTCCTGAATTCTTTGGTGGGGTTGTTGAAGGTGAGCTTCTCACAGCGCAGGTGGTTAACAGGTGGGTTGCCTTCCAAGTTAAGAAACAGGTCATAGTTGAAGCAAACCTTTTTTGGCTCCTCCTAAAGTAGAAAGAGAGAATAAAGGCTGTTTTAAAAGTTATGTGAGAAACAGACCGACTTGTGTTTGTTTTTCTGTGTTGTTGCTCAGCACACACGTAGCTTTCAATACCTACACATTTCCCAACAGATAAAAGCAGAATGAATGAACTATCAACCAGGAGGTCAATAAAACAGGCAGACATAGCTGGAGCCGGCACACTGATAAGAAGAAACTTCCTGAGAGGAGCTGCAGAGTAGGAAAGAGGAGGAAAGATCTATAAAGCCAATCAGAATATTTTGCTGGTGTGATGCTGGACTAATAGTTGCTGATATTTACCCTTTACTGTTTTCTTAATCTCTCTGATAGATCACCTGATAAGCATACCCAAGTGCACACAAAAGAAAGGCTTTTTTGGAAGCAAGCCTTTCAGGTATTGACCTCATCTTGTGATGAGAGTAGTTTAGTTTATTGTTTGTTTAAACTTTTGATAAAGGCATAAAAACAACAACTTTACATCAGAAAAAAGTTGTAATTACACAATCATTCCAGTAGGATTAGGTATTATCAGGTACCTCGTGATACAATACTATCACGATATTTTGCCTATGATAACAATAATATACATCGATTCTGCAATAATCAATATTTTGCAATAAATTTGATCAATTATAAATCACAATGTGTCACTGAAAACATTCCAAATTAATTGGCCAAAGTGAATCCATTTGAAATAAATTCAAATATTGTCAGTTAATTGCACATAATTGACAGAAAGTCATGTGAAATTACTAAAACAAAGTGCACAGTGGCTCTCCTTAAAGGAGCGTATGAAAACACATGCATTTGAAAAATAAACATTTCCATCAGTGCATTATAGTCTTAAACAACTAGGTGATCTATGAAAACCTGGCAACACATTTTAACTTGTACTTTCCACTGTGTGTACAGTTTAACCTGAACCTGTAGACTGCACATCAATATCAGTGCTAAAGCAGTGACTTTTGTAAATGCTGGACTGCTGCAAATATAGAACAAAATTCTTGGGAGATGTAGTAGAACGATGAAATCCAACGAGATTTTGTAAAGTAAAAAATATCTATAGTGTTTTTTAATATCAATATGATGTATAATATTGCGATATTTCAGTGTATTGATATTTTGTCACACTCCTACATTCTAGTTTACTACAACAACTCATCAAAAATCTGAAACTGTTCATGAACATAAGTAATCTGATTTAGGGATGCATGATATAATCGGCCCCTTGTCTGTATCGGCCTATATCGGCCTTAAAACTGAGTATTGGACATTGGCCACCTCGCTGATATTTAACCGATCAGCCCGCTTTTTCTAAAGTTTTACAAAAACCAAACTTCTTCAAAAAAATCTTTTTTACAGGACTTTAAAACTTCTTAAAACTAGGGGTGGGAAAAAATATCGATAAACTGAAATATTATGATATCTTCATATGCTGATATGATATTGACATTTAAAAACACAGTATCTATTTTAATAAATGAAATCTCACAATGTTATCGTTCTGTTACGAAATCTCACGAGAATTCACAAAACTTTTGTGATATTTTCATATGCTAATATCATAACGTGGTATCGATCTATTTTACTAATGAAATCTGTGACCTTACCACATGATCGTAAAACATTGCGGGAGCCATCCGTCTGCAGTCGTATCATGCAGTTACAATTCAGCAACTGCAGCTTCTGGACCTGCCTCCTCCGCCAACAGAACCTGGTCCTGATTGGTTTAACCTCTCACTGACGCAAACTTCAATTTTCTGACGGGATTTCCATGTGATGCTCCCAGTAATAAATCCATTTAGGTGTTTTCAATAATCTACAAAATTAATTCAAACAGCCTGGGTATTTCATATTGCAAATAGGCTGATGTGCACAAAACCTGGACAGGCTGATATCCGACAGCTGCAACAAAGTAACACAAATGTGTTGCAGCCACAAGTTTTTCTACTCAGATAAATATGAAGCTTAACTGCAGGTTATGCCAAAACCTTCACAAATTTAGATTTGTGGGACTTATTGGTGTGTATCCATACCTTTCCAAATGCTCCCTTTGCACTCCCCCCTCACGTTATACCAAGTCCTTCATAATAATAATAATAAATATAATAATACGTTGCATTTATAGGTGCCTTTTAGACCTTCAACACATTTAACGATAAGAAGGAATAAAGATTTTAAAAAGAAGTGAGAACCCACAGTGTGGATGTGAATTAACCAACAACTAGGACAGTAGGCTATTTATGGGGCGGTTGTAATATTTCTATGCCCATCTAAAAAAAAGAGAAAGAAGTTTCTATTTCTTTTATTTGTTTTAAAATCATTCATCAAGGCAAAGCATAGTTTTGTATATTTGAGCTTGGACATTTACGAGGTTGCTGTCTTTTATGTTGCACCTTAACAGGTAAATAACATTCTGTCTGCAGACGTTTCTACGACAGTACAGTACAAGTTTATGTAACCGGCGTCAACAACATGCTGTTTCAATACTCTGGAATTAAACTTGATCAGATCTGCACAGCGTTAAGTAACTTTGAGCTAAATAAAGGCAAATGCAGCGAGATCCTCCATTATTGCAGTCTTCACATTGGCCAACTTGTCCGGGTGAGATGCACTGCTTTCATGGTCCAACCCGACGACTTACGCAGCTCTCGTCTGACCATGGAGTCAGACGGTAGACAGACGCAGTCAATCCGAACGAGCCTTTTATAACCGAACAATGAAATCTCGCGAGATTTTGTCAGTAAAATAGATCGATACTGCATTTTATACATCAATTTGATATTGGCATATAAAAATATCACGATATTTCAGTGTATTGATATTTTTCCCAACCCTATTTTTCAAAGCGTCGGAAACGGATAACAAAACTGCTATTTGCAATTACTGCTTTTTTTCAGCTTTAATATCGGTATCAATATCGGTTATCGGCCACATGAGTTTTAAAATATCAGCATATCGGATATCCGCCAACATTCCAATATTGTGCATCCCTAATCTAATTCACTTCAGATTTTTCAGACTCCAGTAAAAGGGAAACAACGTTTTCTTGATCAACTTGAAGGGACCTGAGGCAAGATTATGAAATGAGACTCGCCACTGCCAGGACTAGTGCTGCGGGTAACTGCACGTGCACAAACTGAAGCTATAACATAGTTTACTACGCTAAAAGTCTTTTTCTTCGTAGTGACACTTTCAGTGTCTTTCAGTTGATCTGGATCGTTTGCTGATGGCAGAAGAATCCATAACTAGCCCCTACAGTGTTTTAATTTACTGTGACCATCTACTTCCTGTATCAAAACTGTCGGAGACGCACGTCACATCCGAAGGACAGTGCGGGAAATTCGGCCACTGAATTGCAGCGCAATATGCAGCACACAGCCTGTTCAAGGCAACGGAGAGAGACGTGGGTGGGCTCGTTCTTTTTGTTTTTTAGAGCTTCATCATCCATTAGTATTAAAAAACTGGACATGCTAGTTTATTCTTTCACAATTCCTGCCTCTCGTCCCTTTAAGGAATTAACTTGATTAGCATGGGCTGATTTCTACTCTAACAATCTGATTTCTCCTCATCTAGATTAGTGTGATCATATTAAACGCCGTCCTAACTCCATTCAGACTGGAGTCGTTTGCATCGGGGAAGAAGGCTGGTTTACATGCTGCAGGTGAATTCAAACCTCCTCAGAGTCGATCTGTGTAGTTTTGCTCCATAACTTTCTCAATTTTCTAAACCTCTGTTGTTTCCCAACCAATTTCACGGTCCTCCTGTAGTATTCTTGGAGTTTTAAAGAAGATTTTTGAGATTTGTAAGTCTTTTTCTTTCCTTCTTCTCTTCATGTATTCATTCGTTGTTAGGATAAAATCTTACTATTGTGTGAAATGCTTACATCAACAGACTATTTGCTTATCAACATAACAATGTCATTAGTGAAAACCAACAAGACATGGGGAACATGTAAATGCATGAAGCTGGCCGGTCCTCTATAACATCCATGGCTATTAAAGATGGCATCCTGTAATGTGATGGTTGAAAAGAGAAGTGATGGGCACACAAAAGACTTCCCCTTCATCTTATGTATAAAAACAGATGTTAACTCTCCTTAAAATGACAAATACACCATCTATTCATACAACATACACAACTACAACATCTGGATCTGGACACCCACAGTCTGTTTATAAAACCTTTATCCAGGTGTTCTTACCCTGTTCTTGAAGTAAACCTCAATAGGCATGAGGAAGCCCGCATAGCCCGATTCTTCTACTTTGTAAGGAGGCTCCTTGCATACTGCAGACAGACACACACACCTGTCACTTACAATACTAATTTAAGTTGTATTTTTTTTTTACACATTATCATTAAAGTATTGATCTCATTAATGGAGTAGCAGAGTATACAGTCTATATCACTGAGAAAAAAATGCAATGCTGCATGATTGCCAAAAACTGGAGCTTTGGAAAACAAAGTTTTATGACCAAAAGAGAGATGACAAACATTTTTCCACTTTTTGGATCACCCTGCTTGGGTTTCATGGATTGGCATCTGATAAACCAAGCAGTGGAAACACATGTTTACAATTAAATATTCAAAAATATATATCAAAGCTCTGATTTTTGGTGGGACAAGAGCAAAGCTATCTATGAGTCATTCCCTTTTTAATGTACCACTTGTTTTTATCTTGTGGCAGCATCGTTAATAAAGTCATGCAGGATGCAGAAATGTGTAATTATGTGTTCAAGCTGTTACTACTCTGTCCTACCTCTCTTGGGTTTGGGGAAGCTCTCATGCAGACGGAAGACGACCCTCTCTACAAAGTGCTGGATATCGCCGGTCTCTGGCCCTCGGACAAACACCATCCAGTCGTGGGTGAAGCCTTCTGATGTCACTTTTTTTCTCAGCTGAGCTCTGTGGCCCAACTCCAGCTTCACCTGCACTGTGCACTGAAAAGAACAAGAAGTAAAATTCATCAGAGACTTTGTTCGTTTTTCATGGTACAAACATACAAAAACAACTCCAGAAAGGAAAGAAGATGCTTTTCTTTGATAGAGTAACTGAAAAATATAAATACTTTTCCTTCTTTCTAGTGAGCAGCAGATGTTCAAAGAGGATTTGAGACTGAATCAGATTTCTCACCTCTACTTGAAAAATCACAACCTGGGACCATCATCTTTAAAACACATGACGTGATGTTTCAGATAAACCAGGAGGGATGTACCCATCTTATTAATGAACTAATTTGCATTTCTAATTAAAATCATGCAACACGTTTATTAGTTTCAGGCTCTTAAAAAGGTGCAAATTTGTTGTTTTTCCGTTTAAATTGTGAACTGAACTTGATTTGGAAAAAAGCAAGATGCTTGACATTTGGCCTTTGCAGCTTTTGACAGTGCTCTCATTTCATATATTAAAATGATTGACTATGAAAATTCGATCCAAACTGATCAATAATGAAAATGAATCTAAAGCCTGAGTTGCTGCCTTCCTCCTGGTCTCTGGCAGAGATGAATCATAGCTGTAAAAACACCTTGCAAACTGAGGTAGCTTATGAAATAAACATAAGCAAAGCTAGTGGTGAGATTAATCCAAGAGGTCATTATTCATCCTTTCTCGATTCCACCTTGAACAAAAACCTCTGAATCTTTACTTAAAGAGAAAGAACATGAAACTCGAGAGGAGAGGGACTGGACAGACACAAAGCTGGACTGGTGTTGGGAAGCTCCCGCTGAAATGAGAGGGATTAAGCCACCCGAGCTGACTGATCTCAAAAGGTTTGTCCAGAAGAGGACCACATTATCGGGCTACCGCTGTCTGCCAAGAACAATGTCAGCACCAGGACGCGCTAAAGACGCTGTGTGGATGGGGACGGGCTCATGGAAGTGAAGAGGCTATGGAGACAGAGTACAGACAAGGAACAAGAGGAGGGGGGCTAGTAAGGACTGGTGGGGGGGCAGAAAGGCACTTTATGTCCAGGGAAGGACTGAAGAATGTGGGGATTTAGACCCGGCACTGAGTAGCTCGTGAGCTGGGACTGAGTGGGGGGATTAGGGGGGACAGGACTGAGATGAGCTGGTCTGGCACTCTCCAGCTCACTCACACAAAAACACACACACACACACACACACACACACCTCCCTGTCTGGCTCTCTGCCTGGCCATTCTGTGACAGTAATGCCCTTAAACTCCAGACTCCACCACACCCACAGCAGCCAGGGAGTCGCTGTGATCATCAGCACCCCCTCCCCATGAGGAATCCCCAAAATCAGATAATTAAAACATAAAAATCAGGATGGCAATGAGCCACAGACTGATTTACACAAGAAATAACAGGAATGTGTAAACTGAAATAATGAAGAAAACGCAACAGTGGAGACAGAAATCAGATTACTATTATTTTTACTATTTAATATTAGGCTATTAGAGACTAAACAATTAATTAAAGTTACACACAAATGAATTGATGATTAATAAAAATGATAATAAGCTGAATCCCTACAAGGGATATCTGCCAATAGTGGAAAAAAAGAAAATTTAATTCATAAATCAAAGATGAAAATGAATGAGTAACTGTTATAATTAATGAGTGACCACCAGAGTAATTTTTGAGCAAATTAGGCGAACTTCACGCTTTCCTGAGTAAGTGACAATAAACCGAGAATAAGTGGAGAAAAAAATCTGAACTGAAGATTGTTATAACAAGCCATTTTGGCCTTTAGTAGACAAGAGTCAGATTACTTATGAAAACAATTATTTGGTTGATTTGATTGTAAAAGGAAATTGAAATTTTCATTGATTAAATTTGATCATCAAAATCTCTCAGACCAAGAAATATGTGCAATTTCTTGAGGCAAATAAAAATGCAACAAGAAATCATTATTTTTCTTCTGATCTTGTTCAAGATCCACAAATTTAAAAATATAAAATAACCCGATTTTTTTTCATTCTATCGATTAGTGAAAAAAAGGAAAGGTTTTAACTTATTTAAATCTTTTAAAATGAAGAATAAATCAATGTCTTAAGAGTTCCTACATCCAACATTATATCTTCGTACACCACACTTTCCCCAACTAGCAGCTCAAAAACTAAAGGAAATCAAATTACAATTAAATAAAGATGTGGAAAAGAAATACAACCAATTTTGGCATTTTATAAGCTGAAAAAAATGTTCAGACAAGAATGACAATGCTTCATGTTTCTTTTCTTTCAGTTAACTCAATTATATCAAGACCCTCCAACTGTATACTTTGCAGAAATAGTACCAGACAGGTAGTGTCAAACTATAAGGACTGAACAAACAGGCTGCAAGAACTTAGAAAAAGAAAAAAATCCAATAAAACTGCTGTTTTCTACCATCAATCATGAAGATCGTAGAACAAAGAGCCAACATGAACCTGTGGTGGTCCTGCATTAAGAGTGAAACTGGATAAGATCAAAATTAACTCAACAGGAAGCATTTATGGTAACATAAACAACAAAATCTTATGTCAATGATTCAGTAGACTACCAAAATAATGTGTGAAAACATATTCATTTAGAAAACTTCTTTTGAAAGCAACACAGATACAAAAACAAATATCCCAATGATGTTAATACTGTTATGATGTGTGCATGACCAAGCTCTTTTTCCTCTCACACAATGCTCCGATTGAAGGGAAATACAAATTTTGGCAGACACGCTGGCTCCCATGAAAACAATGAACTCCCAGATGCCATGTAAATAACACCACTTAATCTCTTCCAGCTAATAAATGGCTGAAATTAAAGTCGAAAATTTTTCCTGCGAGGACACAAATGGTGACAAAAGTTGTGTTTAGGTGGTAGATAAATCCTCCATCGTAGCCAACATTTACAACCAAAAACAGGGAACGCACAGAGGTGAAACAGTTACTTGTTTTGGAAACTGGTCAATCTCCGAGTCACCAGTAAGCTACAAATAGACTTTATACAGCGCCCAAAGAAAACAAGAGAGTATTGAATATAGGGTGTGTGAATAAGAGAATGAGGATTATGAAAAGCTGTGTGACCACTCATCCTGTCATCCCAGCTCCTGTGATCATACAGAGAGATCTAACAAAAGAAAACATAAGAGCTCTCACTTGCACAGATAGGCTTCTCACACCGGCTGGAGACCGGCACAATGCTGGTTCCCGAGCCTAATTCTGAACCCGCCAGCACATTCACAAGACCTGAAAAGTTGGTTCCAACAGCCACCGAAAAATAGTTAAATTTGAGTTGCAAATCGTGACATCGTCGGCAATTCAGCGGGTAAAAGACAGGCAAAAAGAAAATTTTAAAAAAGAAGTCTAAATCAGACCAATTAGTACTCACACAACACGTTCCAATAAGTTTGAAAAAGACCCCACAGATCTTCTACAGATAAAGACAGCAGGATGACCACTGAAAATGAAGTTCAGATTAATCTACACTTGAATTATTGGTTCAAATAAAATGCAAATTTTGCTGAGTTGTCATGTTGCAATTTAAAGGTAGAGTACGGAGTCCCCCCCCACCGTTTTTGTTTGCAAGCAACACTATTCAAACTGAGGAGCCCCCCTGTTGGGGCTAATGGCCCCATTGCCCTTCAGCCTATTCAGCTTCAAGCATCTCCTTCAGAGCTCGGAAGCAGGTAAAAGCCAAACCAATATTAGCCTGGTTTTCCAACGTGCACTAGCTAAAGCTCTTACCGCAGAGTATTTCCTTTTCTTTGCTGCGTCTGACTTTTTTTTCCGTTTTTTTTTTTTTTCCGAGAGTTTGAGTGACTGGTGTCTGCTCCAATAATGAGCTCATTCCCACACAGCGCCGTACCCTTAGCTCTGTCATTGGCTGGAGATACAGAAATCTCCACCCAGAAACGCCCCGAATACACCAAAACAAAAAAAATAGCGAATTACAGACAGGGGGAGAGGGAGTTGCAAACAAACTGACCACCGCACGAGAGTAGAGGCCCAAAGGCACGGAGATGGATTTCACTTGCACAAGTGCCACGTTTATTTTCAGGGGAGAACCTCCAGACTCTACCTTTAAATTTCAGCAGAAGATTTATGTAAGCTCATGTTGACATCCTAACATCTTATGAATTTCTCTGAGTTGCCTGAATATAGTGTTTATTTTGGGAAGCCACGAGTTAAAATGAGGCCTGACGACTGAACCATCAACTTTCAGAACAAAATCTCCGCGACGTTGACGTTTTATTTCCATGTAATAAAGTTCTCCCCCTTTGGTTCTGGTTCAGCAGGTGTGAATGCAGACCGGTTGTGTCCATACTTATCAAGCTGACATCCAATGATATTATGATGATCATCTGACAGACCAGTTCGAACCTATTATGCAATCCAAAACCTCTGTAGTTAAAGGTTGAATATGGAATACGGACAGAACAGCGACATCACGTCTGTCTAGGTTGTAGTTGCAACAGCAGAAAAACAACTCCAGCTGCTGGGATGCCAGGCTCGCTGCTGCATCAAAAAGATGCTACAGGATTTGGTTTTGTACTAAAATTCTTGATGTTTGTCAATCGATGCTCATAGCAGAACAGAAGTGAACTATCTTAAGAGAAGCAGCTGGCGTCATATCATAGTGGAAAGGACAGAAATTGGTGGAAAATGACGTGGATATAGCTATGAAAAACAGAACGTTTCTATTAGTCTCGTCCTGCTGTTTTTATACAAATCAATATAAAAATGTATAAACAAAAGTGATTAAAATATGATCACTGGTACATTGCTGTGATTAATTTTGTTAAAATGTAAAATCTATTTTTTTTTATGTCCATAAATTTTATGATATATGGCTAAAAGAAATTAATCTAAAGATATTTTATAGAGAAACAAAGAAATGTGCATCACAACAGCTCACTTGGTTCTTAACTTGTCGAAGACTTCCTCTGCCTGCACTTTCACAGATGTTAAAACTTCAAAGGGACAGAGCTGAATGGAGTCTAGCTCCAAGAAGGTGGCTTAGCCACTTTCCATGGGTGTGTGTGGCCTAACCATGTGAAATACAGCCTTGAATAACCTCAGGCATTTGGGAAGTCCAAAGCTGAATCTCTTTTACAGTGAGCAGATATGCAATTTGGTTCACCCGCTTTTCTGTTTTCTGCAAAGTAAATTATGTACCTTTTTATGAAGACATAAACCTTTCAATTTAAACATGAAAGTATATCAAATTTGGTTTGCAAACCAGGTTTTACAATTATGTGTTATATTCCGAGTACTTAAAGACGACCACCCAATCCAAGGAAGGTTATTATAACCGGATTCACACATGACACAGAATGTGACAGCTTTTCCTCCATGCTGCATGCATTTTACACTCCACAACCATGAATGAGGTTAACATTAACCATTAACCAACTGTGGGCAAATAATGCAAAGATACTTCACAGTCTCTTTGAAGATTCCTGATTTTATTAGCTCTCTAAGTTCAGGTTTCAGGCCGCTGGCAGAGACAACACCCCGCCTCACCAGTCCAACCTGGAGAGGACAAATCTTTTCCCCGGCGCCTTGTAGCGGATCCTTAGCTTTTAGCCAACGGCCGACACTGTCCTGACACACAGACTAGCTTAGCTTAGCTGCACAAAACATTGATTCAAATTAATCGCCGGGGTGTTTAACAGCGTGCGCGTGTATTTCTAAAGACAGCACAGCAGAATAAACACCAGGTGTGAATCTCTTTGTGTGGCTGGTTGTGGCTACAGCTATGCAGCGGTGCTGAATGGATTGGTAGACTGTGGCTAGCTAGCGGTAAATACCGATGTATGAGTGCCCAGCTAGCATAGCTCCAGAGCCAAACAACTACGAGTTCAATAGCAGCAGGAGCATTTTTTTTTCTTCTGGCTAGCAGAAAGGAGGATTCATTCCTGCCCTGCCAGTGCGCTGCCCGCTACCATTTTCACCATAAAAAGTTCAGATTCCACGAGAAAACACGAAAGCCACTCTACCTGGTTCTCCATGTTTCTCTGGCCTCAGTGATTGTTGTATTTATTTACAGCGGCGTTTGCGGAGCGTCTCCCCTGCCTCTGCTCCTCATTGTGTGTCAATCCAGCCCAGAAGCGGAAGGCAGACGGCTCCCCTCCCCTTCCAGACGGCTGCTGGCAGGCAACCAAAACAGAAAGCTCGTTGGACCAATCAGAGAGCTGTAAATTCAATCTTTCTTGAATGAAGCCAATCGGAGTACAGAGAGGGCGGGTCAATAAAGAGCTGCAAATACAATTGAAGCATTTGCCGCTGGTTTTCTCGAGTGACAGTAAATAGGTCCCAATGGCTGCAGCTTAGTTTCAATTATAAAATGCACACGATGGTAATAGATTTTTCTGAGTTGGAATACCAATTTTTGTTCTTGTTATGATAAACTTTATCCAATTTAAACTTGGCCCAAACCATTGTCTAAAATGCATAAGAAAAAATGTCGTTACTTTATTAAAATATAAAAATCCACATTTTTCAGTATGATACTGTAGCAGTATGGTGACTTTATTACAGTTCAATGCATATGTTACACAAATAACCTTTATGGGACAATGATTAACTCATTAAAGGCAGTGATGTAACAAAGTAATTTAAATAGGCTACAACATCACACTGTGTGTATTGTGCAAATAATGTCTCATCTATTGAACAGCTGTGTATACTTGTCAGATGATATGATCATTTTTGCAAATAACAATACTATGTTTAAACTCATTAAAATACCACTACCAATTACAGTGTCAGTGCGTGCTGCTCAATGTCCTCATCGTTGCTCATGCACAAGTAGACTGACTATTGCAACATTAACAGTATAAATAATCACAAATGTATTTGTAATGGAGTGTTTATAGGATTTCATGAAAACTGAATACTTGGATGTAAAGAGTTAGAGGACAAATACATCAGTAACATAACATAAATAAATCTAGCTAAAATATCATTTTTTAAAAAAGAAGGACTAAAGTGTACAATGCATGTCAAATAGTCCAGTCGTACCAAATCCAGTAGCACTCTCTGCCAGCAACAGTTGGTGTTTTGTTGCTAATCCACTGCAGTAAAGTGTTCTTCCTTGCCGCAAAGGTCAGAGCACGGTAAAGTATACTCAGATGCTATGGCTCTGCTCAGGAGTCCCAAAATAAGATAGATGGGTTCATTTCCAACTTCACTCTGAATATCTTCTTCATTTCCAGTAAGACACCAGTCTAATACTTGCGGCATGACCAAAAACAAGAGTTTCCACTTCCATCTCACATTTAAGAAACATGGGGGAAAGAACAGGACAGAACAAACGTCTATGGTTGGGAGAAATGTGCATCCTTCGTATGATCTTAAGCTGTAGAGCTTTGGCATGATTACAAACTGAAATTAATGCTTGTTTCCTAATATTTTCCAGATCTTCTTTAATTCACTAAGTGATAACGGCTAATTTTTTTCTCCCATGTGCCCTGCAAGGAAACAGGATGAGCAGAATTTTATACAACAGACTGACAGAACCCCCCCCCCCCCCCCCCCCCCCCCCTGCTGTTTGCAGCACAATATCTCAGAATTTTTGGTCAGTGTTATATTATGCAGTAGAAAGCAAAATAGGGGAAAAAAAGTCCTGTCAAGGGAGACCATATTTCTCCATTATTTGATCAAAAGACATTAATTTATCATGAGAGAAGGTCTCCCAGTCTACTGTCTGATGTTCTACTGTCTGAATCTCTGAATCTCACATCCAGTCCTGGTTGAAAATCAGGGTTATTCAGAGCAGGGGTACAGATAGATGTTAGTTTGAACTTTCCTGAGACATTACACTAATCTCCAAGCTTTGATTGTGTTAAGCATTAGGGTTGACAAAGCTCCGCTTGATATCCTTAAAATTTTCCAATGAACAATAAATCTCACAGTTGGTATTTGCAAAGAGAAGTCTCCACATCCACCAAAAACCGAATCTGGAAAGTTTGCAATCCGATAGAAAATTAACATCATGTGCAGAGAGCTGGTATATTCTAATATCGGCTAGCTCTAAACATCCTTCAACATGAGGCAGCTGCAATGTGGCCATTTTAAGTCCAGGCCTGCACTTGCTCCAAGAGCTCAGCCAGCCATTTAAATCTTTTATTACCTTGTTTGAAAATAATATGATCGTTTGAACTGGACAGCAGCCGTGGCAGTATATTAATCTTAATAAAAGATGTACAATACAATCTAACCAGTACACATGTAATGACTTCCATTTTTCCAAATCCACTCTTACCTTCTCAAACAGATCAATTATGCTTTAATTTAGGGAGCAACAATATTACCAATGCAAAACCTGCTGGTTAGCACTCAAAAGGGATTAATCTTCTTTCGCACCCTCCTCAAATGTACAATTTTCCCTCTAAAAAGAGAACTGCTTTCTAATGTGCGATGTCTTTTTTTCTGATCTGATCTTTTTCCTCTCATCCTGATGGTTAAACTGATTAAGTCTGTCCTGAAGTCAAACTCTGGCCATTTATAAGTGTCCAAGTTGCTGTGAGATATCAAGCCTCTCTTCAATATGTAGAAAAAAAAGATTACACAAAGTTCTTTAAATGCTGTACAACAAACATTTTTAATAAAATTTCAATTGCTAATTGCATCATTTAGAACAATAATGATAAAAATACAGCCAAGAGCAACAATGAAAACTTTGAAAAGATGTACAAAACCAAGCATTGCTTATTATATGCAGAGGAGTTGTCTCAAACATTTTTGATCATTGACTCTTTAAAATACAGTAATTTATCCATCTCCAACCCCTCATCTGTAAGCACCAGCAACAGCACCATGACTACAGGAGTCCTGCAGCTCAGGTTGTTTCTGATGTTTCTGATTCTGCCACTAAGTGGCAGCAAAACACTAAAATATGGAGACATGCATCTGCAGGAATACAGCAGAACACAGAAGAGTGCTTGGACATTTACTTTGCTCATCATCCACAGGAGGTCACTGTTGCACTTGAGTGCATTGTGTATTTGTGTGCGAGTGTGTGAAGGATCTATTGTTGCATCTATTGTGTGCTTCAGGCAGCATCATGTGGATGGAAGTACAATGTCCCTGAATGTTCTCAAAACATTCTCAAATCCAACAAAAAGGTTTAAAACAGAGGTTTTTGGTAAACAGAGTCAGTGAGTCAAACAGACTCTGGAGTCAACAGAACTATCGTGTTTTCCAAAAGACACGGATCAGAAAAATACCTGACATATTACTGAGAGTTTCTTTTTCTTTATTAATGATTCATCAGCCTGACATAACGCATAATCCTCAACAGGTTGATTTTGTGTCAAGAGGAGACACTACAGGCAAAACCCCTGTTTTTTTCATCACCTGGTCAATTTTGAGATTTTCGTTTTTTCCCCTCCTTCAACATGTTTTCTTTCAGACTAGAGTAAAAAAAACATCCTAAATGAACATTTTAGGGTTTGTTTCATGATACTTTGTCTGCACCGCAAATCCTGTCGAAATGCAGCTGAAGTTGCCGTTTTCTCAAAATGAGTTTTTTTCTCTAGTATAAGGAAAAAAAAAAAATCTCCACTTTACTTACAGAAACCAAACTTTCAAATTTAGTTCCTGACTGTATTCTAAAAGATTTTCCAAAAGGATTTTTTGATATCTCATTTACAGCCTGATTTATAGAACATTTCATCCCAAAAATATGCCAACAAATGAGTTTTTTTCTGGTTGTTGACAGTTTATTCCAAATTGTGAGATGATCTTCAGAGATATCCAAAATCCCCTCTGTAAAAACTTTTGGCTTTAATATGTGATCAAAATTCAAAAGAAACTTTGAATCTGGCTTAATCCTGTGTTCCGATTTTTTTCCCCTAGAAATGTATGCAAATTAGCCCATTTTTGGTTATATACACCTAATTTGCATATTAAAAAATAATTTCAGAAAACTTGCAATACAAAGAATGATAGCCCTCATGTGAGGAATAAATCAGGAATGTTTCATGGTGACACCAGTTTGTTAAATTTTTTACCCTACTTGCCTGTAGTGTCTCGCCTTAAAGCTTAACCAGTGGCTTTATGTTGCAGACAACAGGAGACATGACAAAACTACAACAATATGAAGTTTTGACATGTAGTAGTACCAGGGTGATAATTACAACAACAAAGAGTCATGGAGAAAATAGTGACCATCATGTTACATTCAGATGAAAATCTGCACCTCGTCACCAGCCGTCTCACCTGTATCACACATTTATTAACCAGTATGTTGCTGCTGCTGGGGACTTTGAAAATATCAGAGAGCTCCCTCATCCTTAAGTGCTTTTATATTATTTATGTTAGATAAAGCCTCTCTCTGCTCCCTCTGTTCTCTTTTTCTCCAAGTCCATTTGTGCCCCTCTCAGCTGTTCTGTCTCTGTGCACTTTACTTCTGTTAATTAATAAATATTTAAAAAAAAAAAAAAACATCTTGATTAGGCTCCTAACCAATCAGCATTAGCCTATTAGTGACAACTGACAAGAACAAATGGTTTCTGTCTGGGATGAAATTACCAGGCAAGCCAATCAGCTGCACCAATACTGATTTTTTAGATTTAATTAATCAATCAATTTATTTATTTTAGACAAGCAGGCCAGTCAGGCTGCTGGGAATTGTCTTGCTCCTCCCATTGGCCAGTCTGGGCCTGGAATACAAACACATTGAAGAGTAGCCTGAAAGTCTGTGAAGCCTATAGAAATAACTATATTTATGAATAGTAAAATATCTTCACATTTAGTAGAAGAACATCTTTTAATCAACCATGAAAAAGTAAACTATTTGGTAATTTAATTAGTCAGAAAAATGACAGAGAAGTTTATTTGAAAGTGCATTTAGTCTTGTGTTTTCAATCAAAAGAAAAGAAAAGACAATAAGGTGTGAATGGTCATCACGTTTTATGTAGGAAATAAAAAATGAATAAATAAGGGATCAGAAAGTATATTGCTCCACCTAACAGGAGATTTTACTTCTATGCAGGCAAATGCCTCTCTGTGATTGGCTACTATTGTCAGCAGAACACAGGACTAATGATGTACATGCATAGAGGAAGTTCCTGCTCTCTGAAACATCACTACCTGACTAAAGTTTGCTGACTATCACCTGCATAAGCCAGAAGTTCTGCTGAAAAACTGTCATGTGGTTGGATGAGACTGAACATATTGTTTTAAACTTAAAAGAAAACTGCTGTAGCCTATTTGAAAGCACAAAATAACCCCATCAAACTGGTCAAACTGTCAAAAAATGTTAGGACCTCTGAGTTATGAAGGAAGATGATAACTCATAAGTGCAAAAGCTGGATAAAGATTAATAAAAATGTAAGTTCTGCTATGATTGTGTCTAAATCCTTTTCTTTATCTAACAGAAATGTTAGACCTGAAATGAGCAGAAATCGACCTACATCCTTGCATCAAAGGTAAGATGGAGTCAGATGGACTTCCCCATGTAGCTGCTATTATTGCTTTGAATCCTTCAGCCATTTAGACAGGTAAAACTGGGAAACTCTTACACAAATAAACCATAATTCCTGTTCATACAGTACATAAAAGAATTTGATGTTGTTTAAGGTCATTTTTATGGAAAATTCTAGTCACAAAGTTTAAAGCACACAATGTAAAATTAGCCCTCTGAAGCCTTGAAGTGCAGAATAACAGCAACAGTCACACACATAATATACAGTCGTCCTCAAAATTATTCATACCCTCCATTAAAAAAAAGGGCTAAATTTACAACAGTAATTTAAACAACAGGAAATTAAGAAACTTATAATCGATAAAAATAAAAAGAAAAGATTAACAAAATCATAATTTAGTGTTATAAAATATTGGTTTTGTATTGTGGTTGTAAATAATAATTTTTAAAAAGCAAACAAGGAAAACTGTCCCAGATACATTAGAGCACCTTTCTCATGAACAGTGGACCAAAATACTTGTCAACAGGCGTAGAAGACTTTTTGAATATTAGAGAAAACACCTGATTGCAGTGATTACCTCAAAGTGTTGCTCTACAAAATTTTAGTTTCACAGCCCCGTCATGTTTGTTTTAATTTTTTGTGTGTTTGTTTGTAATTTTTCTTTTGAACCACAATTCAAAATCAACATCATGATTTTCATAGAATTTTTATTTATTATCACTTTGGTCAATTTCAACTTAGTTCATCGACAGCTGATTTTTTCCTTCTTTAATTGGAGGGTATGAATAATTTTGAGGACGACTGAATATATTATTATCAAATAAATAAAATGGGTAAATTAGACTTTTTCCATATGTCTAGTTTATGTATCAACTTTTTGCTATATTGTATATTTTCAAGTATAACATTTTGGGGTTTTCACTTAAGGTTTTTTTTTTTAGTTCCCTTAGCACAAAATACTTTTAGTAGCAATTTCTAAAAAAATTTTAACCTTTCTACACGAAAAGCACACGGGACAAAAAAATCATTGACCTAAGCTGCAAGTAAAGCTTGAGGAACCTTTTGTTGTTTGCATTGCTTTGGAAAGGCTCTTCTCAGTCATGGGAGGAAAAACTCCCTCTTTTATTCTTGAGACAAGTATTTCTGTCTCATGTAAGTGAAAAATCAAGTGCAATTCTGTGAAAGTTAAATTTAGACCCCTCTTTAAATTTGTTGCAATTCAATCTGTAAGGATCCAAAATTCAACATTTAAGGTAAATATCCATCAGCACCGTTTCTGTGTCTTTGTAGTTCCTTTCAGGACAATGTGTGGAAATCCGACTGCCCATTTATCACAGGGCCAGTATTGTAGTCCAGGTAGGGAGTATGGAATTTCATAGCTGGCGTCCAGGTAAGCTATCAGCGTGCTGCCGTAGGCTACCGCCATCACAATCAAAATGTGCCTGGAGGACAAGCAAAACAGTTTAAAACACACAAAGAAGTCCAGAGGAGGAGAAGATGGCGAGCAGTCTGGACTTACCAGATACCGTGCAGGTAGCAGAAGTTTAGCCGCTGCCAAAGACTGCAGCCAAAACGGTCACTAATCCAGCAAGAGATGGCGAGCACCCACAGAGCCACCGACAGCTTGGCGAGACGCAGAGCCTTCTGGTCAGTGCAGCTGAGATGAAGAAAAGATTGGCAATGATATAGAAATCAAAGCTACTGTATGTCAAGTACAACTCCAGGAAGAAAAATGTCTTTCTCACCATCTCATCTCCACAAACAGGGTGTAAAGCAGGTGGAGGCCAAAGCAGTTTAAGGCGTAGGCGTTGGCTGTTGGTTTGACAAACGATGACACTGAGCTGATGACAGTAATCGCTAAGACTAGCCTTGAAAATGTGG
Organism: Atherinomorus stipes; assembly: GCA_023101725.1. Lineage (NCBI taxonomy): Eukaryota > Metazoa > Chordata > Actinopteri > Atheriniformes > Atherinidae > Atherinomorus > Atherinomorus stipes. The sequence goes on from JALJCO010012340.1 coordinate 3,342,724, forward strand.
ACCTGTGGTTGGAGAATCAAGGCAAAAAATGTAAAAAAGGACAAAATATATGTGGCAGGACAAAGGAGAGCCCTGGTAGGATTTGATCTCCAGACTCCCGGGTGAGAATCATGCGCGCTCACCAGTCAGCAAAAGGACATCCCCTTGGCTAAGTAGCCGGGGTGCATGATAACTCAGAGGCATAGTGACAGGACCATCAACTGCCACATATGGCAACAGAGATGGGGAGCAACAAAATGAGTCCAGGGAATTCCTGTGCTTAGCAGGTTTGTGACTTTCCAGCATAAAATATTAACACTTTAAACAGAAGCTGTGGGTCACCTGGCCTGCTGAGTCCTGGGCATGCACCTGCATGGTCGGACCGCTCCCTGAACCACACGTTCAGAAGCGCCAACCCACTAGCTTGAAAAACTGGATAATCACTCTAGGATTGTTCTCAGGTGCTCATCAAATTTTAACTCCTTTCTTCCATTTTATTGTAAAATATTTACCCAGTTTTGGGTGGAGCTCTATTTTTAAAGCCTCCTGTAAAATTAAAGTGAAGATCCCAGCTGAGCTTCATATGGTGTCTGCAGGACAGTGCTTAGACTGGCTCTTCAGCTGGTACAGCAAAGCTTTCACAGGTGTGTTTTGAAAATATCTGAGTTTTCTGAGTCCATAAAGGAATTAAAGACAGACAAGTTTGGAGTAACTTGTCCATCTGCAACTGGATCGACTGGTGCAAAGTCGGCTTACCTGTCTTTTATAAAAGATGGGAAAAGTTTGCGAGGGAACCATATAGCATATCCCACGGCCAACACCCACAAGATTGACAGCTCATCCAGCATCTGACCAACGAAACTAAGAGTCATGTGGAAGTATGCAGAGAAAAGTCCTGCAGAGGAGAGAATAATTAGAAGCAGATGTGATGATAAAAAGGTGTAAAATGCTAATGACAAGCCATTTATGGTTTTATGGTTCTTTCAAAGCAATATAAGCTTCCACATTAAAACAATTTGCATTTGACTTGTTTTAAAGGCAGAGTCATTCATTATGACACATCCCTCTGCAGATCTATGATTTTGTTTTCTTGACGTGTGATGCTGTCCTTTTGAGAGACTTTGAAACCATACTTCCTCTGTGTACCTCCAGACCAGAGCTTAGAACAGCTGAATTTTGTCTTAAGGCACAACATCACATCAACACACTGGCTTTTTTGAACATGCCCCATGGCTGATTCAGCAAATAAACCCAATACATGACTGGAGGAAGCAAGAAAGTAAAGAGAAAGTGACAGAAAGAGGTAAGACAAGAGATGTCATCAGACTGACTTTTGTTGGCTGGAAAGAGCTCGGAGAAGAGACAAAATGCTCGACGGATGCTGAATCAGCCTTCGTTAGGGGGCGCCAAAGCGCAGAAAACTGCCAAAGTTCAATGGTATCACTTTAAATCAATGCCTATGAACGTGCACATTCTGAAGCACTCAGCATGTTTCAAACTTTCATATAAAACCGATTCTTTTTGTGCCTGGGTTGATGATGATAATGTAAAAAGAATTTCAGGTCTGTATGTGTGTGAAATGGTGAGACACCAACATGGTGAACACAGAAAGGCCAACTTACCTACAAATATCATCATGATCCAGACCATGTGGACCGCCAAACTCCGCTCTTTGGCGTAAGGGTGCAGGAGGTAGAGCATGATGGGAGATATCATGAAGAAAAAAAAAAAGCTGCTCATCTGAAGGACAAAAAAACATCAATCAGCCAACACAAAAAGGAAAAATATGAAGTGTAGTTACAGAATATGGAAGGTGTTGTGTGACTTTAATCGTTTAAAAAAAAAAATTATGAAAATAAATAAATATTTACTGTGTTAAAGTACTCCACCACATGTTCAGAATGTTTATAGTTGTCTTCACACCAGTCGATTTCTGAGCTCTCATAGGCAAAAACCTCGGCCATCTTCTCACTGGAACAGACACCTGGGACAGCGAGTAGGCAAACAACCTCACAAAGAGCACACCTGCACGTTTATGCATTCAAATAAAGATGTTTGCATCATTTTCCCTCCAGCAACATTTGTTTGTAGGTGGAAATACCCCCACTCCCTCTGTGTATTATATCTAGTAACCACAACTGCACAAACCAAAGCATTCCCTGACTTCCTGGTCTTCCTTATATGTTAATACACCTTGAAGCATTTCCATTTTACCCTGCAAGGCCACAGCTAATTCAAATTAAATGGATCTCTGACAGCTCAGGACCAGTCTGCTACTGACCCATTAATGTGAGCCAGCTGTGTTTCAGCTGGGTAACGCAGAAAGTCTGCAGGATAGTGTGATTTGAAGACCAGGGTTGGGAATCACTGCTTTACAGAACAAACGATAGTATTCTAGTTTTACGTCATCAACATTTAAAATCAAAGCACAGACATATATAGACCTCACAACTCACTATATCCTGCTTCTTTATAAAATAGCATCTCCAGAAGCAAATGAACCCAGATGATATGTTCTTAGACCCTGAAGTCTGCATGGACTACTTAATAATTGATCAGAGCACAAACCTGCTTCTACTTCCAGTGGTTTTCAAGGTTTGTAAGGCACAACCAGCTCATGTTACCATGTTCTGCCTCCTGGGTTTTACTGTGGCATCTGGAAGCATCCAGATGGATCCAGCTAAAGCAGGTGCATTTCCAGTATGGCTGACATAAACAGTTGTCACAATTTTGGACTTTATCTTCAATTCTATCAATGTTTTATCAACATTTGTAGCTCACTGGATGCTGGGCATTTCTTTCAAGTCATGTTTCGAGTTGGACAGAGTACAAGTCTGAGACGGCTTTTCCATGCTTCGGTTTTTCTTACATGTATTTATGTTAAAGTAGCACTATGTACTTTTCAGAATTTACATCTTCCCCAGGACATTATCTCTGATCATACTATCACACCTCTGGAAGGAGACTGATTGGGACTCAACAGCCCATCATTTGGTTTGATCCTCTATACAATGGCCAAATGGAAAGCTGTACAAGAAAAAGGCTACCTGCTAAATACCTATCAAACAACCACAAAATATGTCTCTCTATTCAGGATTTGTCCATGACAAAGGAGTGCCACAAGCTGGCCTTTCTCCCATCTCCAAGCTTATCAGCCCATTAGCAGTCCATATCTTACGTCACACCACATCACACTTTTAATGTGTTGACAGTTAAAGGCCCTGTACTTGATTTTATTTTAATCTCTTTCAGAGAAATGCTTTCTACACGGTATAATGTGTGTTAAAAGAGGTAATTTCATAAAAATAAATCACTCATTGATTGCATATATGCATGAATCCAGGCCTTTTTTAGTTTAGATTTCTAAGGCTGGTGTGACGCTCTCTTCATGCCAATGCAGTTTGTTCTACATAAGTTTCGGTTTCCTATCAGCCACTTACAGCGTTTTCTAACGAGAAGCGTCCTCCTTTCTCACGTGCACGGCAGCACTTGTAAACAGAACCGCATGGCGTCTACCGAAGGGAAAGTCGTGATACCGCAGCAAAACAGACTGAAAGCATAAAAACTGAGGAGGAGAGAGGCTTGAAACGCAGGAGAGACCAAAGAAGGAATAAATTTGTGTTCTCGGTGGATTGTACTGAAGGTAGAGAGCAGCCGGACGCCTCGCACTGAATGTGGACTGGAAGTCCACCTGAACAGGTATTTTTTCAATAACTTTCTTCTGAGTAACATGTTATATGTCCTTGGGCCTCGGGTGCTGGCGGTTCCTCTGTTGGTCTACCGTATATAATAGTGATATTTACACCGTAACGCAACAAAGCTTTACATCACTGCTTCTCGAAGTGGCCGGTTAGAAACTTTATCAGGCTGTCATGTTGTAATGTCGCCTATAACATCATAACTCGTCATAACTGTGCATCTGTTTATATAACTGTTTTTACGGTAAACTACCGGTTATGATAGAAAATGTCATTTAGCTGATCCGCAGCCATTTACTGCAACCAGAACAGTAATTTCACTGGAAGATGCAAGTTTGCTCTGAGAGTTTCTTTGTGCACGAGTATAAAACGTGCATGTTATTTCGTGCATGTTGAGTGGGAGGAGAGAAAACGAGAGTAGGAGCGTTTCTGACTGGGAGAAACAGTTAGCGGCGGGGCTAACAGTTCAAACTACACTGTTCACCTCGCTCACGGTTAGGAAATGTGTAAAATCAGGTATAGCGCCTTTAATGCAGCCAAAGACAGCCTACTGGTTCCTCCTCCAGACCCCCTCTAACCCTCCAGATTCTTGATGGGGAGACTAAGTTTGCTGTAAATGTTTTGCTGGAACTCTGCAAAATAAACAGAAGTGCCCTGAGTAGAAAAACTTGGAACCTGCCAGCAACATCATGCTTTTCCTCATCAACAGCTCTTGACTGCCAACTCTGTATTCTGCACCATCCATGAGGTGAGGTTTTTTGCTCCATGGTGTACGACTTTGAAAAAACCCTGCACACAGTTTATAAAGTGCAAACATAAGCACTATGCAAGCATTTGAATGAAGGTTAAAATGTGCTGTATAAATGAGGACCACTTGACTGACCTGCTTTGTGTGAGTTTCTTCCCTCACACATGTGCAGGTAATAATCACTCTGTGTATATATAGTCTCTGTGTTTCACTGTTCAGTCGGCAGATTGTCTTTAGACCATTGTGTTCAGCTTTACAGCTGTTCACCCCCTGTGATCACCAGTTGTGTATGTTCTTTTTTTTTTTTTTTTTTGCCCTTTGCCTGAACCCTGGCAACATTGTTATTTACCTGAAGTTTTTGAATTCTCTCTTTCTGCCTGCTTCTTGTCTGTCAAGTCTGCCTGGCTGACTGATTACCTGTAATCGAACAATGCCTGGTTAAATAAACCCTGCCTGTTGAACTTTTAACTTTGAGTTTGTTCTAATCTTGGCTGGAGTTTTTTCAATCAAACAGCAACCTGAATTTCCACCACAGATTAAATGAAAACATTAATAATAGTTTTTTATTGCTAGCTGAGGCTGTATTAACTTAAATTAACAAAGCTATTAACTAAAAAAAAATCAAATAAGAACATTGGTAAAGTGGAAAATACTTAAATAGCTAAATGTACCAGCAGCATAAGTTAATTAAAATGAATATACTTGTGGCCTCACAGTGTATTTAATGTATCATTGAGGGATTTTTATTATATTGACTCAGTATTGATTAGCAGAGTCACTGCAGTCATAGCAGGAGGAATATTCTGGTCTTTTCTGTTTTACAGCTTCTCTAACTGGGAGAAAAAAAAAGACACAAAAAGCTGTTATCATCTACCAGCCTTGTTAAATAAAGCCTACATTATTAAAAGAATAGAAACGTGCTCCTCACCTCCCATGCTGCGGTCCTCAGCCTCCCTGCGCTGCTTCTTTCCAGGTGGTGCAACAGGTGGATCTCACGGGGCGGAGGATCGAAACGCTCCCGCTCCTGGTGCACGAGAGTGACGTAGCTGATAATCACGCTGGTCCGCATCTCTGGGGCAACATGTCATCAAAGGGAAAATGTCTGGAAAGGACTCGTTTGTCTGTTTTTGCCCTCCTCACTGTGTACAATGCTCCATACAGAGCGCAGAAAAACACAGAAAAACTGCCAGAGAAATATGACAGATTCACAAATATTATAAATTATAACATGACAGGCCTTCACAAATTCTGTAAAGTCTGAATAAGATGCGAAACTACGCTTGTGTTTATTGAGGCATTCACAAATAAAAAAAAGTTAGAGGAGATTAAACGGATTAGAGAAACAGGTATAATCAGTTAACTGCCTCTGTTTAATCTTCTCTGGAAAAGAGGCTAAACCGGTCCATCTGCCTCCTCTTCCTCCTCTGCCTCAGGCCATTTCAAAAGTAGCCTATAAACGCACCCAGCTGGAATGTTAGATATTTGTCATTTCCTCAAAAGCTGAATGTTGCCTACAACATAGCCTAACTGCACAGTAGAAGTAGAAATGTCCTTTAATTTGCTTTATTAATAATAATAATAATAATAATAATAATAATCATTCAGCCATTAAATGGAATGAAGCTGATGTTTATGGCAGAAAACACGCAACAAAGCAGAGGCTAAGAAAACAGTCATGCAAATGGATCATGCAAACCAGCATTATCTAATGTTATATGAAATATACAGAATAAGAGCTTTATTTTATATGGACTTGATGAAAAGTAATCAGTAAATTTCTGTAAAACAGCAACCCTTTAGATTAACATTGCAATAGAGAAAGTGATTATTATAAAGAAGTAAGGATTTGATTAATGAATGTGTGATTCACAGGTAAATGTCTAGTCTGAACAAGTGTTTAATATGAATTCATAAAGGTGTTTTATCTTCATCAGTAATGATACAACACAATCACAACATTGACAGCTTTTGTATGATTAATCATAATCACCAAAAGCGATCAGCAGACTAATGAAAACTCCGTCAAGGAGTGAAAGCTGAATGAAAAGGACCTCAGAAGTGAATCTTTGTATTTGTGTAAATATATTTTCTGTCAGGCACAGGGACCAGGTAGTAGCAGCCATTTCAAGAACTTTATTTAACCCTTTGAAAACTGAAGCTCCCTCCAAACAGTAGGCTACAACTGTAGAAGTCTGACCAGGTCTTAATCAGTAAAATGAAACCCTCGCTTCCATAACACACTGAGTTTGGTGCTTTAGCTTGATTTGATTGTTTATGAGGTCAACATATTACACTCTGTTGAAGAAAATTCTATAAATGTTTAGCTATTATTCATATCCTGATGTGTTCATACCAAACGGCAACCTCCGGCCAGCTATGATGCTACCCGGAAGAAGTCATTTTTTGTAGTTCTCCCTTCATCTGCTAGGGGCTGCAAGACTGAGCAAATCCCCACAGACTCCCATGTTAAAAACGCCAACTTCACAGCAGAAATAAACATGTTTACAGCCTGGTTCAAAATACCATTTGAGGTTTATTAGGTCAAGTTTACCTTCATGTCAACTGTGCGTGGGGTGTTTTTTTTTTATAACTCATTCATTTAAATGTTATTTATTCTTGAAATTACACATAATTAAGGGCGTGTCCTTATGATTGACATCCTGCCTGGAAGTCCGGCCTGCTGACGGGTGGCTGCTAGTTAGCTCCTTGTTTGCTCACAGTAAGGTCTCAGTTTGTAGCAGAGTCGCACAACGGCGGTTTTTAGTCAGCGAATAGCAAGTCTAAGCGTGTCTTACCTTTACCCCGCCGCTTAGGGGGCTTATCTTTATTGGCTCCTGTTAGTTTCGAGTTAGCTCGGTTAGCGTTTAGCCCAGAGTACGTCAGCCGCACTGTGCCCATTTTAGTCTTTTCTGGGAGTGACGACACACGTGACATGGCAAGATGGCGACGGTGGGATACAACTGGCTTCATTTTTAGCTCTTCAGAAACCAATGGAGGACGTAGCGGAGGGTTCGTCCCTCTCTCTTAACGGGCTATGGTTCATACGCAAAAGGTTTGCATTTTTTCAGTTATCATGAGACAAACTGCAGTCCTATGAACTGGCTTGACAGTCAGTTCACTTGATTCCCCTAAGGCACGTCTTAAAATCATATTATGAGTGCGCAGGTAGCTCAGAAGTTGCAGAGATGGTTTAAGCTGGACAACCAGGATATAAGGTCCTAAAGAATTAGAGGGCTAAACAAACAAAAAAAATCCTAGCCCCATCACTATTTCTTTTCTAGAAATAGGTAGAAAATAAAATTAAACTCAAGCCCCAACTTGCATTATGGAATATTTGCATTAACCAGAGCTGTCTTTTCAAACATATCTCTTCCTTGCGTTGTTCTGGAAAGGTCGACACAGGTCGACAGTCCTCTCCTCAACCCTGTGCTGCAACATTTCCACTATGACATGGGGGCTAGCCAGTAAATGTCCGCCACAGCTTTGAGGTATGGAACGTTTGTCTGAATGCAAATGATATAGAAGACAAAGGCCACACTTTTACTGCTTTTCAGAGCAAATCTGAAAAAAACATATCAGCTCCCTCAGTTGATGAATTTTCAACACAGATTTTATGTTGCTATCATCCATCTTGGTGTTAAAGTTTTACACTATAAAAGCAAGTTTATTAACACGGTGATTTAACACTTTAAAAAGTGCTAATCTAAAACTTTCAGTGGTTCTCATACAAACTAAGGGCAGGTTGTGAGTTTAACTCTGAGGATGTTGAATTTCAGTTTTCAAATTTTCAGTGCACTTCTGCCACAGTTCTCAGACTTTATTCTCTATTTGTTACTTCATTTATGTTGATATATTCTTGTTTTCTTTTTCATTCTTTAAATTGGTTTTGAAAAAGTCTGCTGATCAATAATTTGTTTTTTAAAATGATGATTCCTTGCAGATGATTTATGAAAACACCAAAGAAACATTAAAACGGCATCCAACCCCTCACACACCCTGCGCAGTGAGCTGCTGAGACAAACCCTCCAGCAGAAAGACGAAACCCACCAAGCATGAGCTGAAACAATAAATTCATTCATCCCTGCAAGAGGTAAACACCATGCAACTAATAGCTCTAAGAGCAATAAGTGCTTCATGTTTCAAATCATTAATTTGAATCCTTACTGTAAGTTAACTTTATATAAAAAAGAAAGAGCAGTTTGTTCATGTTCCTAACTCTGATTGAAAAAAGAAAGTAAAGTCATAAAAACCTTCTCAAACACCTTTTTATTTTCTCTTTTCATATTCATTTTCCACCTCATATACTGACTGGCTGGCTGTAAGAATCTTCCATTATTTCAGAAAAATGGACCATAATTAAAAAAATAACTAAACTCAGGTTCTTACATTACCCTGATTTACTTTTCAGAAATACTTATAATTTTTTGACATTGAAAAAAAAACAAAAACACAACAAAGATATAAAAAAATAAAAATTTGGTTTTTCACTGAGGTGAAATCATATCCGCAAATGTTAACGTTAGTTAAAATGCATTTGAAAACATCTAGTAAGCAAGTTGAATTTGTTATGAATCAAGGTTTCTTGTTGTAAACGTAGCATTTCGATCATTTTTCTGTTGGAAGTTGTTGGTTTAATCAAGAACACTGAGCAGTAATAGGAGCTGATCTTGAGAAAAGCTGAAGGCAAACAGAAACACTGAAGACAACGAGAATCAACGCAGTATTTTCACTTCCCTTTTCAGCTGTTGTTTAACAACAGTCTCAAGTCTCTCTCTGAGGGAAGAACATAAAGAAAGGTGTGGGGCCTCAGATGAAGTCATCTGGTTGCTAGGTCACTCACAGCAGGGTCATCTGACACTACTATAGAGATGACACCTGAGCACCTTGCAGTTGTGTTTTAACAATCATGTCCATGATGTTAAAACACAACGTCTCTCATGCTGTCTTCATACAGTTCCATGTCAGGCAGGTTAGCTGGGGCTCAAACATCAGCAAGGTCTTCCCTTAAACAGCCATTTCCATTAGCCAGCTTTTTTTTTTTAAACAAACAGGATGATCTGCATTCATCAGTATAGATGCGTTTCTCATCAAAACAGAGTCAAGTCCACATGAAGCCCTGATCAAATCTTTTCCACGTAGTTACCAGGGAAGAGACCTTCCCTTCCCCCAATCCTGCCCGTCCACCATCCTGATGGATCTGCAGAGAGAAACACAAAATTATATAAAATTAGTCACCAACCAAAAATGTTTTTTTTTTCTTCTTTTTAAATTTTCATTCATTTCCTAACGCACCTTCTTTAACAAGATCAAACACATCATTGACGTCAAAGCTGATCTCGTCTGTGTCCTGGCCGACGTACTGATATATGGCCCGGCAGCGGGGCCCCTGAGGTCGCGGCTGAGGTTTAGGAGCAGGAGGAGGTCGATGGCTGATGCTCCTTTTCCTCTGCTTCCTGCAACAAAGGAAGACAAATGATAAAAGCGTGAAAAGAGCTGCTTTTTGCAAGAACTTGAGGTTGTTATTTCTTTTTCTTTGTTTACTTTAGTGGACAGACAATAATCAGTAAAATGGACCCATCTTTAAAAACTGAACCTCTATCCATTCTGATTTAATTAATCAGATTCAGAAAATTTAACCAAACACAATTTCCCTCAAGCTGTTATCCAATCAAACATCAGCATTTTTATAATCAGGTTTACTCTTTTAATGCATTATTATCTGTCAGTATGCCTGTCATATGGCAGCACCTGCAACAATGTTGCCTAGTTAGGTTTTAGGCTTTTCTTTGTTGTTGTTTGTTTTATTTTGACATGTTTGCTTGGTTTAAAATGGTCAAATCCAGTAAAAAAGAGAAAAGATAATTAAAGAAAGGCAAGAGACAGGATGGTCCTTATATGGCCTAAAGTAATCACATTACTGGTTGTAATATCTGCTAATAAAAAAGGAGGCATTGTTTGATTCTTCCATAAAATGCACCCCCTCCCCAGCTTATTAAACTAATTATACTTAATCCAAAATGCATACCAAATAAATGGAATATCCCCTAGAATCTGAATGCCCCCTCAAAAAATATCCAGTGTAAACTAATCTACACATACCGGCCACTTTATTAGGAACACCTGTCCAACTGCTCGTTAATGCAAATTTCTAAACAGCCAATCACATGGCAGCAACTCAATGCATTTAGGCATGTAGACATGGTCAAGACGATCTGCTGCAGTTCAAACCGAGCATCAGAATGGGGAAGAAAAGTGATTTAAGTGACTTTGAACGTGGCATGGTTGTTGGTGCCAGACGGGCTGGTCTGAGTATTTCAGAAACTGCTGATCTACTGGGATTTTCATGCACAAACATCTCTATGGTTTACAGAGAATGGTCAGAAAAAGAGAAAATATCCAGATGTGATGTAGTACTGTTTAGGCTCTAAATGCCTTGTTGATGCCAGAGGAGAATGGCCAGACTGGTTCGAGCTGATAGAAAGGCAACAGTAATTCAAATAAGCACTTATTACAACCAAAGTATGCAGAAGAGCATCTCTGAATGCACAACACATCCAACCTGGAAGCAGACGGGCTACAGCAGCAGAAGACCACACCGGGTGCCACTCTTGTCAGCTAAGAACAGGAAACTGAGGCTACAGTTTGCACAAACTCTCCAACATTGGACGAATGGAGAAATGTTGCCTTGTCTGATGAGTCTCAATTTCTGCTGCGATATTTGGATGGTAGGCTCAGAATTTGGCGTCAACAACATGAAAGCATGGATCCATCCTGCCTTGTATCAATGGTTCAGGTTGGTGGTGGTGTAATGGTGTGGGAGATATTTTCTTGGCACACTTTTGGCCCCTTAATACCAATGAGGCATGGTTTAACCACCACAGCCTACCTGAGTATTGTTGCTGACCATGTCCATCCCTTTATGACCACAGTGCAGCATCCTCTGATGGCTACTTCCAGCAGGATAACGCACCATGTCATAAAGCAGGAATCATCTCAGATTGGATTTTTAACACGACAATGAGTTCATTGTACTCAAATGGCCTCCACAGTCACCAGATCTCAATCCAATAGAGCAGCTTTGGGATGTGGTAAAACGGGAGGTTCTCATCATGGATGTGCAGCCGACAAATCTGCAGCAACATTGTGATGCTGTCATGTTAATATGGAGCAAAATCTCTGAGGAATGTTTCCAGTACCTTGCTGAATCTATGCCACAAAGGATTAAGGCAGTTAAGAAGGCAAAAGGGGTCCAACCCGGTACTCACAAGGTGTACCTAATAAAGTGGCTGGTGACTGTATACATGGGTAAGGCTCAGATATCCAACTACAAGTGAACACAGCACAAAATGTACTCAGAATGTGTACTCCTTTTGACAGGTGCAAAAAGCATGTCAGAGGGGGGAAAGTGTCAGCTTAAAGGAATAGTTCACCCACAGAATGATGTCACTTTATTTTTCACTTACCCTCATGGTGAGCAAGACTCTGGAGCACTTTTTTAATATCTCAAATGCAGCCGGCGATCAGGAAGGCTTCTCGTTTCCACCCAACTTTCATATAATGAAGTTTGCCGGGGCCCGAGTCAAAAAGGTCCATAAAAGTCCACAAAAACTTGTCAATGTTAATCCATACTGCTCGTCCAATGTAATCCAAGTGTCCTGAGTGGGTAGCGTCCAGAATTTACTCGAAACAACATCATTTACTACATTTTTAGAGCCTAAACAGTAGTAGGCTACATCTTACTTCCGTGAAGCAAGCATAAGCGCATTCACAAAACTACGGAAGCCTCAGCGTTCAGAGCCTACTCTGCCGATAATGCAAGCATAGAAGAAGAAATTCGCTGTTTACATTGTGCTAGGAGCGCCAGAGCTGCAGACAAACCAAGACAAACTCAAGTGGGTCCAAGAGGGGTTGGATATTGATTTAAAACAAAGAAAGAAAGAGAACGCGCGATCTCTTCTGCCGCAGCTTCTGTAGTTTCGTGAACGCGCATTGGTGTGCTTGCAGGAGATGTGATGTACTACTGTTTAGGCTCTAAAAATGTAGTAAATGACGTTGTTTTAAGTAAATTCTGGACGCTACCCACTCAGGACATTTGGATTACATTGGACGAGCAGTATGGAGGAATATTGACAAGTTTTTGTGGACTTTTATGGACCTGTTTGGCTCGGGCTCCGGCAAACTTCATTATATGAAAGTTGGGTGGAAACGAGAAGCCTTCCTGATCGCCGGCTACATTTGAGATATTAAAAAAGTGCTCCAGAGTCTTGCTCACCATGAGGGTAAGTGGAAAATAAAGTTACATCATTCTGTGGGTGTACCATTCCTTTAAGACTGGAAATGAAAATGTGGTTGAGTAAAATGAAGTTTGATTTGAGTGTGTGGCAAGGTATGCAACAGAGGGCCCAGGCAGGATTTGATCCCGTCTCCCAGCTGAAAGTCAATGTGACAGGACCCCACACTGTCACAAGTGCATGATGTTTAATAATATGGAATATTATGAAAGACACCGATTAAACATTACAGTACAGAATCATTGTATTAATCACAAACCAACCAGCTTTGCATCTGGCTGCAGGTGATCACATCCTGTTACAATTACAGTTTTTTCTTTTAGTAATTCAGCCTTACTTTTTACATGAGATGGTCAGTAAAGAAGTCATTAACAGTTAAATATTTCCTAAAATCATGCTTTATTTGAAGTGCCCCCCCCCCCCACCCCCCACCATCATTCACATCAGTGTAGCATTGTAAAGAACAAAGAACTGCATATATAGAAAGTGCTGTACAAGTGTTTGCATGGGTAAGATACTTCAGAAAACAACACCCCCCCCCCCCCACACACACACACACACACACACACACACACACACACATAAAATGATAACGTAAAGAGAGTTACATGTATGAAGGGAACGTCCTTTCAGGAGTTGATATTTGGGTTTTAGTGCATATTTTATAAAGGGAGTGCCCAGGTGTGTCAGTGAAGCAGGTTCTGGACTTTGTTCAGAGGATGTTTTTCTCATCTTCTATAAAGCTGCTCAATCTATTCAAGAGTTCACTTAAAGGGAGACTATGGTTTGTTATTTCCATGTTTACTGGAAAAAATATTCTGTCCACAAACATTTTTGACCCACTTTTGAGATAAACCAGTTTTTTTTTTTTTTCAAACTAGAAGAACTAGTAGTTTATTGAAAAATGAAACCTCACCCTTGTTGTCATAAATGAGCTCCACCCATTCTGTCATTACAAAATCCACCTTTCATGTTTATCAGGCTGGGTTGATCTCTCTTACCCTGACATGCCTTGATCGGGCACATTAAGGAAGTCCATGTTTCCCTGGTGGTGCTGGTTATGGGCTGGGACTCGTGGAGCTTTCATGGAGCCCAGTTTGGGTGGGGCCATGCTGGGTGGTCTGCCATGTTTCTGCGGGGAGGAATATGTGATATCTGACTGCTGACTGGGAGGGGCCCTGGAAAACTTGGCAGCTCCATTCTGGTGCGCTGAAAGGAGTGAAAACAGACAGAAAGTAAGAGCAAACTCTAGATTTACAACTGAAAACAGCTCAGGCTAACTTACCTCTGGGGGCTACGTGATTTCTCCCTCCACCAGAGGACTGTGGAGCAGACTTCCTGGTTGGCTCTGATGAAATAAATGAACAGTTACAGCATTTGCATCCAGGAACCCATCTGTGGTGGCACTTTTTCAAAGATACTCGTCTTTCTATCTTTGTTTTTAAGATTAAAACATTAACTGCAAAGATTCAGCTCTGTCTTTTTTCAAGGATCTTTTGCTTCACTATTCCTTTTTACTTACTGGAGGACTTGGGCAGACCATTTCCTACAGTGATAGTGAGGGTCTTCCCTCCAGGTTTAAGCTGGGCCAGGTCCCCATCACCCCTCTGGAAGACCACCACTCTGGAGCCGCCTCCGCCCCAGCCCCTCCTTTTTCACTTTAAACTCCAGTCTATGTGGGATTAAAGTGTTAGTGGCATGTTTGTACAATTCCCCATGTCAGTGGGGTTTGTGTTCGTCATACCTGTCAGAAAAGGAGATTGTCAGTTTTCTCTTGGTCACGTCCTCATAGCGTTTGGTGAGCAAACTGAGGAACTCTGTCTTAAAGTTGGACTCCAAGAGACTGTCGTACTGACCCTCATGCAGGATGAAGAAATCATCCTGTCTTGTACTGGAAAAAAGGAATTAAATAACAACAGCTGAGCCAAAATTAAAACAAGAAAAGGAAGCAGTGCTTTTAGATTAAACAGAAGTTTAAGTTTAATTTGAAGAAATTTTTTAAAAAAGGAATAAATGGAATAAAAAAAACATTTTACATGTAAGGATGTTAGATATGAGTACCATCTATGAGTACTCATAGATGGTACAATAGTGGACAAAATCCATGTTGTTAAAGTCTACCATTTAAGAGGTTATAAAGAAAAAATAATGAAAAACACTAGTGTACATCTGTACTGTAGATCACATTCTGTTATTTATATGCTGATATATGTCTGATCACTCAAACAAAAAGCAGCTGGCTCTGTCTAAATACTGCACATGGTAGACTGACCACTTCATCCTCAATCCCATTAGTATCAATTCCAGTAAAACAGAGAGGAAATGCTGAGCTTCAAATATAATCGGTAGTAAATTCACAAATTCAACTTTTACTTTTTTTAAAAAAGACATCGAAATGCAAAAAATGTCAAAGCACGATTACAGTTTCTCTTAGGTTTTATCAACTAAGTCTGTTGTCTTTGTGAAAGATGCTTATTCTGGAGAAAATCAAATTGATATTTGTGCACTTCCTCATTTACATTTACAATCATTCCTCAATTACAAGAACAACAACAATGATGACTGGATGTCTTTTGTCTAATCGTCAATCAATCAATTACACTTCCAGTTCTGAATCTCCTGATTCACATTTAATGGAATAACTTTGTTTATTCTTCTGTTAATTCTTCTTATCTTTAGAAACCTGACTTTTTCTTTGTCAAAATCATGTTGCAATCATGATCTAATTATTAAATAAGTGTTTCAGGTCTCCAAACATATTTAAAAATTCATTATCACTGTCCTGACAGCTGGAGAGGATTTATAACTAAGTTGGCATGCATGTGCAGTTCTGTTTGCTGCAGACTTTAATAGATGTCTGCTCTTGAGTGCAGACAATTGTGTGTGTGTGTGTGTGTGTGTGTGTTATGTGTGTAGGAGGGGGGTACAGTTTGAAACCAAAGTTTAACCTTCAACCCATTTTGCTTTTTGGGGTTAGCAGGAAACAAGCTTTTCTACCCTTTATCATGACGAAGCTATCTTGGTTATCTGTAGATGTAAACATAAATAAACCTTATCGCTGCATAATGAGTGTGATCTGCAGATCATGAGATAACCATCAGATGATCTCAAACTAAAGCATTTTTAAAGCTCTCGGCTTCTGTATGATGAAAATAAGTTTCTAATTTTGATTTCAGAATGCTAAAAAAAAAAAAAAAAAGAAATTGGTCTTTAAAAAGTTTGTTTTAATTCAAATCATTTAATTTTTGGGTTTTTGGCATTAACAGAAATAAAAATGTAAATGAAAAAATGAATCCCACAACATGATATCGACTAAATGCAATATGCAGCTAATGTTTGAAATATATGATATCATACTGGTCACTTGTTACAATATTAACATCATATTTATAATATCATACAACTGAAAACAAAATAACCTCAAATTTCTTTTATCCAAGATCTGTTAATGTGTTTGATCAGGAATTCATTAGAGGAAGAAAATGTTTTTGTTTTTGAGTTTTTCTCTCTTTTTCTTTTGGAACTGAGCTTCATTTCCCAATCCCATCTTTGGGTTGGAGTTCATAACTTAGATATTCATCATAGCTTTAGAAAATGCTTATAAAGCACTTCCTGAAAGTATCAACCTATTAGCCGGTGTGAGATCTAAAAGAAGAACAAATTCTGTGAACGCTCAGCACAGCCGAATGTGATCATTTGCTATATTTACTCCTGCAGCTGCAGATGCTTCTCGCACTTTGGTAAATGACACAGTTGAACACTTCCTCTGTATTTATCGCCATTTCAACCACAAATGTTCCAATTAGCATGCTAAGTTGTTTGTCTCTTGTAAATTGGATACCTACCTGAGAGAGACACCGCTGATGGTTCCAAACTCCAGCTTTCGTTTTAGCACCTCTTTGATCTGACCTTTCTCTGGTCCTTTCTTTACTTTCTCGCGACCAATCAGGTAGATGCCCTTTGGGGTCAAGATCAAGTCTCTTTTGATGGACTATGAGGGGGGAGGGGGGGGGGGGGGAGAAGTGAGAATTGCGGGGAGTGCAAGAGAAGGGAAGAATGCTTTGTGATGGGGATTTTTGTTTTAATCTTAGCTTTGAATGCTTATAATGTGAAGAATTAGTCATCTCGCCTTTCAAGTCAAAGCTTCTAACCTTGAATCTGCGATCAAACTTGTTGACGGAGTCAGCGAAGTCGACACGCTCCCTCTTGGCCAGGAACTGTCGCAGCTCAGGTCTCTGCTCCAGCCCGAGGTAGTCTCCAACAAAGTTCCTGTTGATGCTGTTCTTCCTCCGCTCTTTGGAGTTGTACAGGATGTCCGAGGCTGAGGGGCAAGATGAAAGGAAAACATTTTAAATCAGAAATAAAGATTTCTAAAATCGGTGGAAGACTGTAGAGGAGTTTTTACTGCTTACCCTCCTCTCTCATCTGTTCATACTTCTTCCTGGCAATGTATCTCCTCCAGGACTTCTGTATGATCCTGGCAAAAGTGTCAAACTTCCTCTCCCTCATCTCCTCCAGCAGAAATAGCTGAACAGAATATAGGATTTGGTTAAAAAAAAAAAAAAAAAAAAAAGCAAAATTATAATTTTTTTTAAAATGGCTTTTAATATGTTTTCTTATGTTTGTTGTCCATGAAGTACTATGTGGAAACTGAGTACCAAAAATAAAAGTAAACAGTGCAGAAAATTGCTCCTGACTTTTTTTTTTCAATAATCTAAATCATCTGATCTCATGTGAGCTGATAAAACAGCTTTTTCTTACAATGAGCCACTATTTCAAGCTTTTTAAATGTTTTATGTAAGATATGTTGGTTAATATGAAGCAAAATACCACCTATAGAGTGAAATATATTCTAATAATACACATATTTGGATCTTTGTACCGATTCTGGGTTCTTAACAAAGATTTTGGTGCGTCCCATCTGGTACTGGTCATGATCCATGTTGACAGACCGGAGGAGATGAATGACCCCCTGCTGCTCTGGTCCTCTCCAGCATGGCCATGTTTCAGCTGTTAAAATGGCATACCTGCATCCAACATGCGCACACACAAAAGCACACCGAACACCACACATAGACGAGTTCTTGAGTTATTTTGTTCTTTCATGGCACATCACTGTAAATCACGATGCTGTCAAACTCACCTCATCATAAACTTATTGAAGACCCTGCGGTATGCAAAGCCAGCCCTTCGAACACGTATGTTCTCCCGCAGACCGAGGTATTCCACTTGATGCCTGACCCTAGAAGCAGATGGGAAACCCACATTAATCAAGAAGGGTTTTCTGGTTTATGTTTTATTGCATGCATGTGTGTGACAGCGAGCACACAGACCTGCTCTCCTCCCAGTCTTTCGGCCTTTTTGTCTCATTGGGTTTGATACAACGGATATAATGAGGAGTGCACTTCATCAGAGTGTTCACCAGCTCATTGGCTTGTCTCTGTTGGTAAGATCAATGTGTTGTTACAACACAAAACATCCATCTTTCTTCAGTTTAATGCAGTGGGGTCAAACTGAGGAAAATAACTTTCACCTTGATCTTTGAGCTGGCTGTGGTCGGCCGGCCTTTCTTGTCTGTGTTGAGGTTTTCAGGGAACAAACTACGAATGAAGTCACTATAACACATATTTTTGGTGAGTTTTTGTATCTTTTTTCTAAGTTAAGCTATTCGGTTAGTAAAGAGGACTTACTATTCACTGCTTTGCATGAGCTCAATGAGGTCAGGAAAGAGGACGTCCCGATTTCTTTCACAGAAGCCGTTGATATCGTACGATACCTGAGACACAGGTGAATTTATGTTATGCAGATTTTACCAGCACCACAATTGCTATCACTCTCTTTATGTAACTGACACCTCAAACATGTCTTCAAGGCTGCAAATCAGGAATCAAACATTTCATATTTCAGCTGTATTCCGGGACTGGTTCTTACTGGTTTTCGGATCCTACCTTCCCAGCATAGTGATGCACAATAAAGCCGGAGTTCCAGCTGTTGAAATGCTCGTGCGTTCCAACGGCAGCCTGCAGTTTCTGCAGTAAAGCGTCATCTGCACCCTCTCCTTTGGCATGCATGGTTGCACATACATCATCCAGCACGCTCATAATACCAGGAGGGTTCTGCAGTTAAAAAAAAATGGCTTTCTGAACACTTTACTGGAATAAAATCCAATTCTATAAAGTTTATTTGGGGAAAAAATATTCTTCATAAATAAAAAAAGTAAATTTAAGATAATGATTGTTAAGAAGAGAGATCACTTCAAACCATCTGTCCATTTTCTTGAGCTTTAAAATTTGCATTTATTTATGAAAGGATGCAGTTATGAGCTTACCAATTTATTTTCGATGAGGTCACACACAATCTTGTTGTTGAAGTACTCAATGGGCGTCCACTTAATGCCCTCCTGAACATACTCTTCCTGAGAGAAAATGTGAGGAGGATTGAAATAGGTTTAAGGGAACATATTCAAACCATATTCAGATTAAAGTGGAGCCATTCAAAAGCAAGAAGGTCAAATCAAGAGCTGTTCAAATAAAATGAAACTCTGTTTTTACCTGCTCAGCCTTCAAAGTGAGTTCAATAAAGATCTGCTGCAGTTTTTCATTGACAAAATTTATACAAAACTGCTCAAACCCATTTTTCTGAGGAAGAAAATGCAACACAGTGAACATTAGATGACAGCTAAATAAACTCTGCTGTCCATCTGCACAATGATGATTTTATGTTTCATTATCTGCCCATAAATGTTACGTATCTTTTATGTATAAGCTGCAAGAGCACTAACCTGGAATATTTCAAAGCCATAAATGTCAAGCACCCCGATGCTGAATTCCTCATACGGTTTTTGAATGGCTTTATTGATGGCCTAGAACAGACACGCAGAGTGTTAGAAAGCAAATCTTTGCTCAATCAAGTGAAAGATTCATTTTGTTTTGTCTGTTTTTGCTGAAAATGCATCATAAAGAATGAACAACCTCCACCAGGTAGTCAAAGAGGCGTGCATAAAGAGCTTTGGCCAGGGCGTCGCGGGTGTAGGTGGCCTGCTCCTGATTTAGAGTCACGTTAATGGACTCGGACTTCCCTCCCCACTTTGAATCCATCTTTCGGCTGGTCAGCTTGTCCTGCAGGCGGTTTGGGTCGATGCCCAGCAGATAGGCAGGGAAGGCAAGCACTGGTGCAGACAAAGCAAAGTTGTGTATAAATAACCATAATTACATTATTTATAGATTTAATAGAAAAAAGGGCTTGCAATAAAGATTCTGGTGGGTTTAGCTTTATGACTGAGTATACAGACTGCATGAAAATGAATATATGTTTCCATTGTAAAAATAAAGCCAGACAATAGCTGCAGGATAGCTAGTTCACCACCCTGAATGTAAACACATATATCTGTTGAGCCGGGATCCCTTGGCAGCCAACAAGAAAAGATAAACAAGGTCATTTAGATGCATGCAGTTCTTATCAATTAGCTGAAAAGGAACCTAGGGATTGCTTTTGTTCTGTTGAGCTCTAATTTGCTCATAACCCCGAGGGTGTGCACATGCACGGGAGACTGAATCAACATGTGGTCACACATATCGTGTGACAGCAAAGGTGTGCCAGTGTTTCACTCACAGTCTGTGCTCTCCACCTGCCCATAGTTGCCTGCCTCTATGAAACTGATGTTTCCCAGGTGAAGGATGCCTGCAATGATCTGCAACACCTGAGTCTGGATGTCACCTGGGATCCCAATCACCTGCATGGCTTCCTGGAAACCACAGCATTAAAACAGACGTGTGAGGAACAGTTTGTAAGAGCTCGATCAAAGAAATGTAGGGAAGATTTACTGGAAATGTTCAAGTGCCAGATTAGATGTTTATATCAAGCGTACTTGAGTTGTGGTGGCTGTGGTGTCACACTATTGTTGGACAACACACTGATGTTGCCTCTGATGTATCCATCAGTGTGTAAGTGTGCGTATTATTGGGAAAAGAAAAAACGCTGAGTTGCCTGTAATGTCATATAGACTAAGAAATGCTGACTTAGTGTGTGTGTGTGTGATGTGTGACTGTGTGAATGTGGTTTCTAGTGTAAAAGTACTAAGGGCAGTAAACAAGACAAAGAAAACGTGATGTCCATACAGTCCATGTATTTACCATAACTGCTCCACTAATCACAGGAAGCCTTCTGATACTCAGTTCTGTTGTTTCTCTCATTTTCTCAACTCCATCCCTCTCCCTCATTCATCCTCATCCTTCCTGCTTCTTCCTCATCCATAAATCCCCTCTCTTTCCATCAAACCACCCTACTATATCCATCTCTCTACTTATTCACTTTAGCTTCTCCTGCACCATTTTTTTTCCAGATCAAGGATGTTGTCAGCTCTAATAAACGAACCTCTGAGGAAGAGCCTTCTCTCTGAGCCCTCTCTCTTTTTATAGTTTACAACACTTGATAGATAAGCTTAACAAGCGGACCTTCATATTAATCCATACCTCCACTTCCTGCTTTCTGTTGTACTATCTTATACTTTAGGTTTCCATCAAACCAGTAGCTTTGACCACTGATGTATATGCTGATGCGCTTCAGAACCATCAAATGTTATTTAACATTAATTTATTACAATGCAGTCAGCAGTATTCTGACCTGAAACTAAATCCACTAAATCATCACACAAACATACCTGAAAGTAAAACTGTAAATGAGTTCTGAAGCATTCTGAGGCTTTAAGACGGTTAACATCAGCTGACTTCTGGATAGGTTTGTTTCCCTTAAAGACCCACAACGTCACTTTTCCACCTTAAAAATATGCAATTCTGACTTATTTTGATGGCACACCAACGTTAATTATGTGCATTTTCGAGCTGTCGCTGCCCAGCAGCGTCCTTGGAAACCGAGAAGGGTCGATCTGCAGCTCACAAGACAGAGGCGTGTAGTGTAGTGACGTCAGTACACAACACGCCCACCACACCTATGAGAGCACGGTTAAATCTAACCCTTCCCCTAATCCTAACCACGACCCACCCACTACACAACACACCCACTACAGAACAAACCTCTGGGTTTCAAGCCGCAGATGGATACGCTTGCAGAAACTGCACGATGTAAGTTTTCCATCCGGGATGCGGCCGTGACGTACGCCGACTATTGGTTGCACAACGCGTCACGTACTAGCAGACGGATATGAACCAGATATGAACACAGCAGGTGTTTGAATGCGCATCATGGTGAATTCGGCAAAGAAACACAAGGAAACATTACTGGAGGAAGAGAGGAAAAGAAAGAGAGGAAGGGACAGACCAAGAGTCAAGACAAGACTGTCTTTTACTGGCTGGAATGAGCTCACAGTACAAATATGATGCAAGAAAATGCCAATTTAGCCATCGATAGAGGGCGCGTCACTGAGAAAATCGCTGAAAGTTGCAAGTCTCCAGCTGCAGCTTGCAACCCAGAGGCGTGTTGCGAAGTGGGCGTGTTGTGTACTGTAGTGGGTGTAGTGTAGTGGGCAGGTCGTGGTTAGGGTTAGGGGAAGGGTTAGATTTTACAGTGCTCTCATTGGTGTGGTGCCTCTGGCTTGCGTTGTGGGTCTTTAAATCTTTACGTTTGATCCACCTCAAATCACTTATCTAGATTTACATCCTTCAAAAACTCCAAAACAGATTACACTGATTGACATTGACTAGCTATCAACTAGCCTTGTATATGCTGCCCATAGCTCCCACAAGTTATTACAGCCATGTGTTCATCTGTCATTGAGGCAAAATGGAAGTAAATGACTGCATACAACTACTGTTGTATTATTTACACAGCAAGTACCATAGTTTCCTGGAAGTCTTTGTTGTCATTGGTCCCATCCACCTTGTATGTTCCAGACTGGTTGAGGTAGTAGTAGTACTCTGGGGTCATGATGCCCAGGCCCTCTCTCTGCTGAGCATTGGCACCCTCTATCAGCTGAAAGACAACAGTGCAGGTACAACACAAGTCAACAGCTTGGACCTAATCTGAATGTGCACTGAAGTGTTTTAAAGCACTTTGACACTGATCTGTATCTGAGCTTTTAAGCCTCTAACCTGATAGTAAATGTGGAAGTTCCTCTCACTCTCATTCTGGCTCACCACCCTCGACTTCTCCAGCAGGAAGTTTGAAATTTTGCCACCGTCTGGTTCTCCTCCTCTGCTGAACTGAATCTCAAAGTACTTCCCCTAGAAGGTGCAAAAGCAAAGCCAATACTCAAGGGTCGACAAACTGGTCTCTGAGCAGATAAATCTGTGAAATCTTGTCAGCAGAACAGGTGCAGCATGCAAGACAAAGTCGAAGAAATTCCCCTCTAAGTGTGCTGAAGCAATGCAGCATCCTTGTTTGCTGCATCTGTATGAGCAAAAATACAGCGAGTGTGCATCAAACTGCAGCTGCAGTCCATGAACGAGGTCTCAAATGCTTCAAAGGCAACAGGAAATTTCACAGAATGGTGCTTTGTAGAGCACATGAGTATGAAGTTGTGGTTTAGGTGTGAAATTTGTTTTTAGGACCCCACTGATGAGAAAACTGTGGGGTGAAATGAAATGCTTTTTTCTTTTGTGCATCAAATTAGCATAACAACTGAAACAAGATCTCTGGTGCATTTCTCAGTGCAACTAATCAGTAATTAACCAGTTGAGTTTTCCATACACACAAAAAACACTTCTTTTAGATCTTTATGGGTTGGCCACATAAATCTACAAATAAGGTACAAGCTGAACAGGGTTGTATGTTAATTCTTGTTTACGTTCAATATCTTGGTTTAATAAGTCTGCATGCCTGCATTTGTTCTGCAGATTCATTAGCTCTGCAGCTGTGAGTTCGTACAGTGAGTCATTTCAAAATTTGGGGGGTTTATGACTGACTGTGCCAAATAATGATGCTGTCTTCACAGCAAATGTCAAATGAGCTGGATGAAAAGACAAGAGATAAGACAACAAAGGAATGCAAAACAGCTTCATTACCATTTTTTGAGTTATACATGGCCAGTAATAAAGTAAAAATGTATATTTGCAAATTTTAAATTCTATAAAAACATGTTTCATCAGATGACATCCGCAGTTGGTGATTAATTAAAAGCATTACTCACAAAACGGCTAGAGTTGTTGTTGCGGACGGTCTTTGCATTTCCAAACGCTTCCAACAGAGGATTTGACTGCAGGATGATGTCTTTAACGTGCTGTACCAGACAGAGTCACAGAGTTAAAAACACTCAACACCCCACATCCGACACTGTGAGAAGATGAAAGGCATTTTGAGTCATTTTGTACTGTATGGATAAGTCGCAGGGTTGCATGCTAGTGTATCTACCTGCACTTTTGATCCGCCTCCAGACACTTTGGAAATGTAACCCATGATGTATTTAGCAGCCACCGTCTTTCCAGCACCACTCTCACCACTAACATGACATCAGATGGGATGAAGACAAATCAGAGACCCTCCACACACAATACATTAATGGAATAACAGGAAATTATGATAAGAGAAAAAAGTGTGAGTTTAAAAGCAGACAGTCGTGATCACCTAATAATAACACACTGATTTTCTCCTTCGATCATCATGTTTCTGTACATGTTATCAGTTAGGGCGTAGATGTGTGGTGGATTCTCATACTGGGCCTGCAGGAGGAAGCAGATCAGATAGATAATAGGGACTAAAGTTGCAGGAAGAGCCACTGCAAAACAAACTTTGCAGAAGTTGGTAAGAAGAATTGTACTCACGGCTCCTTGGTAGAGTTCAATCTCTCTGTCAGTGAAATATGGCATCTGTTTGAACGGGTTCACTGATATCAGCACAGGGCCGATGTAAGTCTGAGGTGATTTGTTCAGGAAAGTTTGTGAATATTGTGTCATATGTTTAGATTGAGGCCTCAATTTGTAGGACTTTTTAACTGTAAAGGTGATTTAAGAGTTGATGTTTTGAACAAAAATATTCAAGTGAGTTGGGGAAAAAAAAAAACACCATCAGTTATTGGTAAAAGAATCAAACGTGAGAAATAAAACCTTTTTCAGGAACTTGTATACAATGGTTATGATCTAAGCAAATATAAATATGCCTGCACCTCACAACCTCAGCATGACCGTGGGAAAAGTGAGACGATGTATTTCTGGATCTGAAAGCTTCTGCTCTGCTAAGTGGGATGTCCAGGTTCAGCCAGATGGACAGAGGGGATCGTTTAAAGACTGAAATGTCCCAAAAACAGAAAAATAAGGAGAAACTCAAGAAGAAGATGTAAAGCCACCATAACACAATTTTAGAGGGGCTCAATTTATATACTTGTTGTTGAAAATGATGAGTATTCTACTTTTTTATTGGCTTTTCTCTGTTGTAGCAACACAAGCTGTGGCAGGAAATGAAATCTTTTTTTCTTTTTTTTAGTGAGGTTTAATTTCACCAGCTGACTGAGGATTGCTTCCATCAACGTTTCTGCAATTTTAATCTTTTGAAAAAAATCTCTGATGAGCTTTTTCCATCATTATATCATTTAACCATCACCAGATTTGAACATGCCTGCTGTTTTCAATCACATTCAAACACATCCTACATCCGTCTGTCTTTCAATTGATGAATTTATTAAATGTTTATTTAACATCTGAAGCAGACTTAATAGCAATCAACTGAAAAGATTTTGGCAAACTTCACACAAAACTCCCTGTCAAAAATAATCCACAAGTTATTGAAACATTTAAACGCAGCCGAGCTGGTGGAAGCGAAAAAACTGAAGCTGTGCCTCCATTACAACATTATTCAGTTTCCAGAAAATGTATGTCATTGCTTCGACCATCACGGAGGTTAATTTACTTCCTGATTAGGTTGTTCGATTCAACTTCTCTAATGCTGCTGAACTTTTGTGGTGAGGGAGTTTGTTTTTTGTTGCAGGGTGCCGTCTTTATGGGGGAGGGTGTGATGACCCTGGCCTAATCTGACTAATTCTAGTTTTCTGCTTATAGGCAGGTGTGGCAAGTGGGCGGTTCAACTTCATCAGAGCACCTCTTGTTGCACCTGCCTATAAAAACCCAGTCTCACTCTCTCTCTCTCTCCTCTACAGCTTAGCTTGTTCAGACACTGACTAGCAACTACTTTACACTTCTGTTTGTCCAGTTTTACAAGCTGCACACACTCAGTTTCTTTATTAAGCGCTATCATATATTGTCATTGCAACATTGTGTCCTGTCCTCATTTTTGTCATGGCCTACCATGCGGGTTGTGACACTGAAAAAAGTCCAGAAAAAAAAGACTGACTGCAATCCTTTAATTGTCAACTGATGTTGATATGATCATTATTTACAACTGAATTATCTACCAAAAAAAGCTATTAATAACCCTGTTATGTATTTAAGATGCACCTTTACTTTAGGTGATGCAAATTAAATGTGATTTTTATTTGTTTTGTGTGGATAAATAAAGCTGTGCTTCAAGAGGAAGGAAGTGAGCTGTCGAGTCACGCCGTTCATGCAAAGAGGAAAGAGTTATGTCTTGCTTTTTATGCCCTTACATGTTTGCTTGATGGTTTGATGGTGGATTTATGTTTTTCTGTAAGCAAATCTGCGAGTTTATAGGTGGAGATGAGGCCACTGGAGTTTATGAAGGACACTTATTAGGGAAATGCGTTTGACTCACAAATGCCAGAACGTTAATACTCCAAAACACACTTAAAAAAAAAAAAACAATTATGGTTGTCTTACAGCACCCTCCTTTCTCACATACAGTATTCTATAACTCTCTGCTCATTAAGATCTCAACAAGATGTTCTTTTAAACACACCTGTAGCTTCAGATTTTTTTAAATTATGTTAGCTACGTTACAGACAGTAATCTGTTAGGATACAAAGATGTAATCGTCCATGTATCTCTTCTTCAGGTTTTCCACGATTGCATCCTCAGTGATCTTGGACAGCAGGACCATGTCATCCACCCCGCTTTGCTTCACATTTTGACTCTGCCAGTGGTACTTTGCCTAAAACATACAGCAGAGAAGGACATGGAAAACTGAACGTGGGCTTGTGAGTCCTTTCTGGTTTTCTTTGAAAACTCCCAAAACTCAGAAAAACTGCAGCTGATTGAACAATAGGATTGTTTGATATTGCAGCTCAGTTTATACACCATGATGATAAGCTTTACCTACGTAGGGTAAATATTTAAGCTAAAGACGTGCATGTTTAATGTCATACTCTCATTTAATGTAACGGACAGCAAGGCTAAAACACTACAGTACAGTGTTCTTGGATGGCACTGACTAGGATGGGGATCATATGCTGTTGTCTTACAAACACCAGCAGCATGTCATTCTGCTTACGTATATGATTGTGTTATAGTTGGGCAACATCATCTCTGTAACTATTACACGTGATGTAAAATGTAAGTCATTGCAAAGAAAACGTGGGCATGTGGCATGTGTACCACAAAAGTTCCTCACATGCTTTCATGCAATAAACGCTTCCTAAAAATATGTCATGGAAAACTCATCACACATTTATATTGTTTCCATGATGGAAATTATATAGGCATGTGATGATTTTGGAGCCTGGAAAATGAAAACTTTACAGTTTTTAAGCTTTCACTGTGAGCTAAATCACTTATTAAATGTTCTGGAGTGAGACTGGATTGGCTTTGGGAAGATTTTACTAACTCTTGTACATGTACACCTTAAGAATGCAAGGAAAGTGTGTGTGCTTTCAGCTTGTGAAATGATTGATGTATAATTGTGATTAAAATTCTAGATATATATGAATATGGAGAACAAACATTAAAGAAGCACAATGAAATATCAGAAGAGAAAATGAAGACAAAAGGGTAGGGGTAGAACGAGAGACGTAAACAGAGAAGAAAAGGAAACAATAGAGGTGAATGAAACAGAATTATCAGACAGTATTAGTGTCAGAAATATGGTTATGAACTAGATTAACAAGTTATGCTTTGACATCAGGCATCTTTTTGAGAACATAACCTTATGTGGTTGCCATCATTTATGTCTATGGTTGCCACTACAGGAAACTGAAACTGGTTGCCAAGCAACTGGTCACATATGAGGTTAGCTCATTTTCTAAGTTGGACTTAGTAGAGAAGTGTTTTTCAGAGCACTTCCAACACACTAAGCACTCGATGCTGCAGTAAACAACAACAGCTCATGTAACTTTAATGGTTGTTGAGTACTTTTGCTGCTATGATGGTTTACTTAATCCCTTCACAATGCTGTTAAAACCAGAGAAACCTTTGTTTTTTCCTAAAGATGCTGGCTTGTTTGATGTGGAACGTCTGACAGGATTTGTCACTGGCAAAGTGGTTGAACTGTGGTTTATTTCTTTGAGGCATTTTTTTGCCTGCCAGCGGCTCACCGTATACCTCAAGCTTTCTTAACCGTTTTTTTTAAAGAAAACACAGAAAACATGGATTTTAAGATCAGTTTCTGCTGAATTAAGTCGGTCTTTGCTTCTCAGTCAGTCAACAGATGAGTCACAAGCATTTAACGTCTTTTAAAATTAGTAACAATTTTTTTTATATATATTGTTTCTGAAAATATCAGAGAAAATTGTATGTGACGTTTTCCACGCCATAAATTTTTGATCTGAATGTTTCCAAAGAATAAAGATTAATCGTAGAAATTTTAGAGAAATATGAGTGAACAGATGGAGGACATGTACGGGTACAGACTGGGATACACAACAACACACTGGCTTTGTTATACACAGCTTTTGTCAAATATAAATGCTTAAATTCAAACACATTGATAAACATAGCTTTATTTATCTTAACTCCACAGTTTATATTGTATGGGGGCTGCATTTTAAACAAAGCACTGAGCAAAAGTGTTCATTATTATGTGTTTTTATTTCTATTATCATTATTAAAACAAAGTGAGTTATCATGCAACTTATTGGGGTTTTGAAAAAGTTTGGGCACCCCTGAAAGTTTCTATTATTTTCATTCTTAAATCAGTAAAGCAACATAGTTTCCTTTAGCAAAAGTAGTATACTTGAAGTTTATTTTATTAGGTATACTAGAGTGCAAGTATAGCATTACTATGGACCATGCACTGGTAGTAAACTAGCAAATACATATAGTATAAGTACACTAAGTATTTCTTTGGATTAAATTGAAATATTTTTGTTTCCTTTTAGGTACACTTTCAAGTACGAGTACACTCTTAAATATACAATTAGTGTACTAGTTATATATTACTAGTCCACATTTATCAAAGTTTATCAAAGTATACTTAAGGTACAACATGTAAAACTCAAAGGTCAATGGCAGAAAAATGTGATATATACAGGTACTACCCAAAAAAATTAGAATATCCTGAAAAAACTCACGCATTTCTGTAATTCAACTTAAAAGGTGCAATTAACATATTGTATAGACAAATAGTATGTAAATCAATATATTTCAAGCTTTTATTTGTTTGGATGTTGCTGATTAGAAGTTGGAGCTTAAGAAAACCTCAAATTCAAAAACTCAAAAGATTAGAATACTGTGAAAAGCTCTAGTATTGTAGGCTCAGAGTGTCACAGTCTAATCAGGTAAGTAATCCAAAACATCTGCATAAGTCCTGAGCCTTTAAAAAGTCTGTGTCTTGGTTTAGAAGAATTAACAACCATGGGGAAGACTGCTGATCTGACAGTTGTGCAGAAAACCATCATTGACTCCCTGCACAAGGTGGGAAAGACACAAAAAGTGATAGAAAAGAAGCTGGATGTTCTCTGAGTGCTGTCTCAAAGCACATTAATGGACAGTTAAGTGGAAGGAAGAAGTGTGGAAGAAAACTGTGTACAAGCCGGAGGGCTGACAGCAGCCTGGAGAAGATGGTCAGAAAAGGGCCATTCAAAAGTGTGGGGGAACCTCATAAGGAATGGACTGATGCTGGAGTTACTGCTTCAAGAGAAACAACACGCAGGCGGATGCTGGACATGGGCTTCAAATGTCGAATTCCTGTTGTCAAGCCACTCCTCAACACAGGCAATGCCAGAAGCGCCTTAGCTGGGCTTGAGAAAAGAAGGACTGGTCTGTTGCCTAGTGGTCAAAAGTCCTCTTTTCTGATGAGAGCAAGTTTTGCATCTCATTTAGAAACAAAGGTCCCAGAGTCTGGAGGAAGACCAGAGAGGCGCTAGATAGAAGATGCATGAAATCCAGTGTTAAGTTTCCCCGTCTGTTATGACCTGGAGTCCATGTCAGATGCTGGTGTTGGTCCTCGGTGCTTCATTAAGTCCAGCATAAATGTAGCCGTCTACCAGGCATTTTGGAGCACTTCGTGCTTGCTCCAGTGGACCAGCTCTATGAGGATGCAGACTTCATCTTCCAGCAGGACTTGGCACCTGCCCACACTGCCAAAACTACAAGATCCTGGTTCAACAACCATGGGATTACCATGCTTGATTGGCCCGCAAACTCACCTGACCTGAACCCTATTGAAAATCTGTGGGGCATTGTCAAGAAAAAGCTGAACGGGAAGAGACCAAACAATAAAGAAGAGCTCAGGGCTGATTGAAGCATGCTGGTCTTCCATAACACCAAGCTGGTTGCATCCATGCAACGCCGGGTTAAGGCAGTCAATAAAGGGGCCCCTACCAAGTACGAAGTACAGATGCAAGATTTTACTTTAGGAGGCCTGATATTTTTGTATTTGAAACCCTTCTCTGATTGATTTTATGCAATATTCTAATTTTTTGAGTTTTTGAATTTGAGGTTTTCTTAAGCTCCAACTTCTAATCAGCAACATCCAAACAAATAAAAGCTTGAAATATATTGATTCTCATATTATTTGTCTATACATTATGTAAATTGCACCTGTTAAGTTGAATTATGGAAATACACAAACTTTTTCAGGATATTCAAATTTTTTTGGGTAGTACCTGTAATTCAAAACTGTGTTTCTATTAATCGCTGCACTAGAATAGCTGTTATGTGTTTATTTTCTTAGAATGAGTCATTTATATCTACTTACTCGGCGGTGCACATATGGAGGCTGCCATATTTGTTCAACCATTTTTACTATGGTGTCCCTGAATGGACAAAACAATGCGAGTGAAGTGAGAACCCTCTGAACTTTTAAACTGCTGTACCAGCTTTGTTTAATGGGAGTTAGAGACTGTTTGGGATCATTAACTCCTTTAAAGACGTTAAAAATAGTTACTCAAAGTCCAGTCACAGCTACACCTGAGATCACTGGATCCACTCACACATGCAAACATGTTTATGTCTGGGAGAATTTTAGCCCCTAACGGCCACCATACATTTACAACAATGCTTGTGCTGCGTTCCATTTACCTCGGAACTGGGAAGTGGGAACAGCGGGGTGACGTCACACCCGACCAACTTGCGTTCCAGTTCAATGGTCGGAAAACCAGTTATCAGCCTAGCAAAACAACGTGTTTGCGAAGGCTATTGTTATTAGCCGTTGTTGGCACAGCTGGCGTTGTAGTTCACATATATCACATGAAAAATGTGAATTACACGACAGCAGCTTCCCCCTACATCTATATAAACCAACTATGTGTATGACTGATTTAATGCAACAAAATATGAGTAAGACGCGTAAATAAATGTAACATTACAGGAGCTTCTAAAACTGTTTACACTGGGCGTGGCCATCTTTAAATCTGAACTTGTAGCTGCAAGGATTGTCTGACTTTTTGAGTGGGAAATCCGACTTCGGGGGGCCGTTCCACTTGAAATTTCCTACTCGGAACTGGGAATTCCGACTTCTGAGTTCAAATGGAACGCAGCATTGGAATATGACCCATACCCATCTTTACCACTAGATGTCAGTAATTCTTACATACCGTACCTTTAAGTCTAAATTTTATTAACTTAGAAAGTGTTCCAATTTAGTCTGGAGAAATTGCTAAACTAAAAAATACTTGTTTTTTTTTTTTTTGCTAATCTACTAGTTTTCCCAATGTTATACTTTCAGTATACTTTAGTTAGCCTATTGCTTGAAGCATACTATCTACATTCTTAGAATATACTGAAAGTATTCCTAAAGTTAACTCATACTGTACGTACACTAGACTGCAGTGTTTACAAAAATCACAATACAGAATGTTGAAAACAAATTTTGACATATTTACACACTAAAGACCATACAGTACATTTACAAATACCTACTTAAATCATTAAAGATGTGCAATTCAAAACCAAAGAGCCTCTATAATGTGTGCAGTGAAAAACATTTTTACTCTGCTAATTCAAATGTAAGCACGAGTAAATGACTTGCGCTTATTCTGTACTTGGATAATATTTAAGTATTTGTAGGCCTACTTTGTAGCATAAAAAAGTATACTAAAGTACAAGCAGCCTATTTGTGTTTATGTAAAAGTAAGTTGTAGTATCAATGTACTTAGTCTTAGACTTTTCTTTGTACTTTTAAGTAATAAGCCATGTATACTTCACTCTAAAATATAACATATAAAAGGTAAACTGCCTCAGTTGTAGTATAGAATAAGTATACTCATAGTACACCTGAATAACCTACTTTTTACTAAGGGTTTGTTCAGTCAGATTAGTGATGGAGACAGTAATATTTCACTGACTGGACTAACAGAAGATGTACAATATGCATCAAATTAGACAGGCACAAAAATTGGGGCATCTTTGTCATTTTGTTAATTTGAATACCTGTAACTACTTCGCATTTTTTAATTACAAAAAATAAAACTGGCTTGATGAGCTCACCAAGCCTTGAACTTCATAGACAGGTACATTCAATCATGAGAAAGTATAATTGAAAATAATGGAAATTTTTCAAATGTTATCATACCACTGTAAAACGCAGTAGATGGATTTATAGGATGTATCTGTTTTTATTTCCAAGCCTCATAATTCTGTAGTAATATCATTAATGTTCAGAGGTTTTGGATGTGCTGAAACAGGAAGTGGAATTCTTACATATCTGATTTCTGGATCGTTTTTACTGGTTTGACACCAGCCAAACACCGGCTGTTTGCTAGATTACATCTGCATCATTGTGCAGATCTTGTGTCGCGATTTGTTCGAAAGCACAATTTCACCTGATTGTTGAACTCACTGTTGTCTTCAGTTACCAGGTAAGGTCAACTGTCAGCAGTGATGTGAATGAAACTCGGCCTTAATAAGCTGTCAGATCCTTCAGAAAAACAAACAGACAGGACAAGATCTTCTACTAGAGGATTAAAAGCAAACCACATGGCTGAGGTTTCATTGAGAAAATACCTTAAATTCTTCACCCACTAATTATTAACCCGAGAGAATTTGCAGACGAGATAAAATCCAAACACTTCTTGCCCTGACAACCACAGCATGCCAATCACATGTTGCATTGTGGTTTCTGCAAAAGTCTCAACAGCTGAGATCTAAGAATTTTCCTGCATCAAACCAGAACTCTGAAAAGTTTTAAGAGAAAAAAACGTGAGTCTCCCTGTAAGACTTGTCAACCCTCCTTTCAGATTTCATTCCTCCACCTTTAAAGTTAGAGTGCTGATCATTTTTAAAAGGAAAAATGTGTCGCAAATGAGTAGCAGTCTGCATACAGTAGACCTCTCATCTCATCTCATAAAGTTGTCTTTTGGAATCACTTCCCCCCCTGGAAACTACCTGTTGGCTGATGGCATTAAAAGATCGCCTCTGTGTGTCACAACTTCACTTAATAAGACTGCATGATTTTGGATGTGTGAGGACAATTTTCAGCATGAGGAGGAAGTGTTGTGACTGAAACTGAGGGCCTCTCCCGTAGTCCACTTCCTCCTCTAACACCTCATCTCTGCCTCTTGTGAAACTCTCTGAACTCTGTACATGCTACTGGTTCTCTTCCTGCAGCTGCCCGAGGTTTTCTTTGTTCGACCCCCGAGGATAACAATGAGAGATAACCCTCAAGCTCAAAAAGCTCTTTTTGAATTTATAATGAATTTTTCTGCTTATTTAAACATGAATGCAGCATTGTATGTTTACATCTTCTCATTTGTTTGATTTCAGTGTGTTTTCTGACCTCCATTAGCCAAATATATTTCCTAAATGCAAGCTCAAATCAAAGCTTACAGCAAAGCATTCAATGTGCAGTACCAGTCAACAATTTGGACACACTTTCTCATTAAATTCTTTGGTTAAGTTTGTCCAAACCTTTGACTGGTAGTGTATGCAGCTGCTTCAATGAGAGGCTTGTCCTTAAAAAGAGGAAACTCACTCTGCTCCTTCTGCACAAAAATTGAATTTCCTTGAAGAGACATGCTACCACATCCTTCATCATCTAAAAATAAACTTTTAAGAAGCCAATTCCTCTTTTAGCTTGTTTAAGAGAAACTTCTGCCAGCTCTTATAACTTTTGAAACTTCTAAAGTATCTGAAAGTAAACCATTTCAAACAGATTGAAAGTCAGGTACTGTACCATTGTTCCTGTGAGCCTCTCCTCTCCAGATGCCCACTGATCAGTGTGTGTTTTCTTCTGTGCTGTTAAAATCCACAATCTGCCCTCCTCAGACTGCAGCCATCACACAGGGGGACTGTTAAACCAACAGCAGTCTGCAACCTACAAGACATCCAGATCAACATTCAGTCTACTTCCTCATCCTCCCACAGTGTGTGAAACAAGAACTCAAAGAGAATTTGCGCTGTGATGCACACACTCACCGCGCAAGGCTGAACAGCTACTTCTGTATTTCTCCCATGCTGACAGTCATCAGACAGAGACCAGGATTAAGTAATAACCAATGACTGTTTGTTACATGCAGGTATCTAAGCTTTACACCACAATTAGTCAGTCCAGTTCTTGTGCCACACAGCAGATGAGTGTTGATGGCAACAACGGCCACAAGGGCATAATTATCTCCAGCATCTTACCAAATGATGGGTGTTTCATATGAGAGGTGCTAGCTCCACCCAGGTTGTGGTTGCTTCACCTATGTTTGTGCTGTAAGAGAAGCTGTGTCTTCCAACGCCCATGTTAACCGATGGGTTCAGGAAGAGTGCATGAGAGTGTGCACGTGCAGCAGTGTAAAACAGTGACTTTGATTTGTTGTAAGTAACTTTGAGGATAAATGTTTCCTGCTCCTCACAGGGCATAAATCCATGTAGATCTGGTCTGGTCACACACTTTGCATCTCTTACATCACTTTCTGTCCCTTTCTTTGTGTTTTGACTCCTTTAATTTGGTTTATTTTAAGTTTTTGCATCTGTAGTTATTTCAGTTCATTCATGCACTCTGTCAAAAAAAAAAGCTTGTCCTCCTTGTCCACCTAGAGATACCATACTAACAAAATTCACTGCTGGACCATAGAGACAAAAACACCTGTTGAAATAAAAACACAGCGAATGACATAATCTGAAGATGTGACTTGTGAATGACTCTCATTAATGCAGATTAATAAAAGATTTTGTCTCATTTTATGGTGCTATCAAAACAAAAACAGGGGAATGAGGTACAGTTTAATGGATATCTTCTTTGGTAAATGTCCAATATGAAGTGTAGCTTCCTTACAGATTCATCTTTAGAAATAAACATTTGATATAAATGTTAAGTGTTATATAAGTGTTACTTCTATGAGCTTTTTTTTTTTTTTTAAAGCTAGAACACCTCAGCTCTCTTCTATTAACGCTTCACATGAAGAAAACACAGGTCATGCAACTTAATTTTTGATGCTTTAAAAGGCAAAATTACACTATTTTCAGGTCATGATGTCTCTGAAATACTTCATGTTTTCCACAGAGGCGGAAAAAGTACTGAAAAAATGTTATTAAGTGTCTCTACTACTATTCTACTCAAGCAAAAGTACCCATCTAAAACTGTACTTGAATGAAAGTAAAAAAGTACTTACTTTAGAATTCACTCTGAGCAAAACTTACTAAGCTACTTTCAGTAACTTGCTGTTAAAAAATGACGAGTTATAAACAATCAAACACCGTTTTTGAGAAACTTTTACAACACTACAGTAGAATAAAAGAGAAAATAAAACCAAATCAAAGTTTCCAAAATAGTGAAAAAATAGAGCAAATCCTTATTAACAAGCTGCCCTTTTTTCTATCTATAGCAAACATAAACCATAAATTCAATTGTCTTAATAACAAATGAGCACACTGACTGCTTATTTAAGAAATGAAATAAAGTGCCATGCTGCACAGAATATTCTGCCCACTGAATACCAGCATTGGACAAATTTGTCAGCGTTTGCATGATGAAGTTATTGCCTTGTTTGTGTTTGAACATAAAGAAATTAGATTTTCTTCTTCATCTCTTCCAGTGGAATTCAACCCTCATCCTCCTTCATTTCCAGTTCAGCACCAGCAAACATCAGTGAGATTTCCTTTCAGTAGATGATGTGCTGACTGCCACCCAAAGTAGATCGGCAGCGTAGATTAATAATCTGTAACGTACCACATAAAACCCATTCAGGCTGATTTTTCTTCTCCTGCATTTAACTTTTTACTCAGTACTGGGGGAGGTTTCCAAAGTAGTGAAGTAAATGACATGGGAAAAGTTAAAATTACCTGTTTAAAAATTACAAATTACTTAGAAAAACTACTCAATTACAGTAATTTGAGTAAATGTAATTTGTCACTTTCCACCTCTGGTTTTCCACACTGTCATCCAGAACAGTTAAAACACCAAATATAAAACAAAATATCGCATTTATTCGCAGTTTGCATAAGAAACAAAATGGAACATTTTTCAGTGCAGATTTTCTGGTAAACTGGATTACATTTATGCACACGGCACACAACAAGTTTTCAGGCCTGTTCTGACATCTTTAAAAAAATAAAGCAGCTAGTAGCAACAAGTCAAGTCAAGTGACATTTTCTGGTGTTACTGGAGACTTTTAGAGAAAGAAGTGAAAGAAAATTGTTCCCCGTCTTAAAACCAAAATAGAGAACGCGACTTTAGCAAGAGAGTGACTCTAGCAAGCATGCTACTGACAGGATTCCAGTGTGCTTGGCTTTAAGAACATGTTTTAAACAAAACAAAACATTTTTCCCCTTCTAACTAACCCGTGTCTGTAACAGATTTATGGATTTCTTTTTACATGCTCTATATACAGTGAATGCATGCATGTTTAAAGACACACAACAGAACTTTTAGACCTTAAAAATATGCATTTCTGACTCGTTTTGATGGCACCCCAACATTCATTATACACATTTTTGAGCCGTCACTGCCCAGAGTATGTAACTCTCACGGCTCAGTATGTAACGGCAGTCGCGTCCCGGTGACGTAGCACCCAACTATTGGTTGCGCACCGCATCACTAACTAGCAAACGGAAATGAACCAGGTATGAACACCACGGGTGTTTTGAATGTGCATCATGTCGGATTCGATGAAGAAATGCAAGGAAACATTACCGGAGGAAGAGAGGAAAAGAAAAAGAGGAGGGGACAGAACAAGATTGAAGATAAGACTGTCTTTTACTGGCTGATTAATCACAGTACAGGCATAGATACACACCGCAAAATTGGATACGCCCCCAAATACGTCACATCCGTTCCGGATGTGGGGGAGAGGAACGCGTCTCTGCCATTGAAACCAATGTTAAATCGGCGTTTTTCACAGACCATTATCTACGACCAACTGGAATATTTCGACAAAACACCACCACCTAAAAATGACTGAAAGCCTGCAGACAAACATATTTTTGGCTCTGACTGGTATCCTTGATTTCAGTGGTATTGAGTAATTTAATGGTGAGTGTTCCCAGCGAGGTGTGCTTGGCAAAGAAGACCCTCTGAAAATGCCTAAGAGCTGCTGTGTCACCTTTTGTACCACAAAAACATCTACTACCACTCACCATTAGACCACTCAAAATCGCTGAAATCAAGAGGATACCAGTCAGCGCCGAAAATATGTTTGTCTGCAGGCTTTCAGTCATTTTTGGGTGGTGGTGTTTTGTCGAAATATTCCAGTTGGTCGTAGATAATTGTCTGTGGAAAAACACCAGTTTAACATGGGTTTCAATGGCAGAGTCGCGCTCCTTTCCCCCACATCCAGAACGAATGTGACGTATTTGGGGGCGCATCCAATTTTGCGGCGTGTATCAATAATACAAGATAGATGCTAGTTTAGCCGCCGATAGGGGGCGCGTCACTGAGAAAACTGCTAAAATTTCCGTTGTGTGTCTTTAAAATGTATGGGAGAAACCGGAGCGCCTGAAGAGGGCCCAGCATGCAGGGGTAGACATGCAACTCCCACTGGAGGGATGGCGTTTGTTCAACCCCTCCCCAGGCGGGACTCAAACA
Organism: Atherinomorus stipes; assembly: GCA_023101725.1. Lineage (NCBI taxonomy): Eukaryota > Metazoa > Chordata > Actinopteri > Atheriniformes > Atherinidae > Atherinomorus > Atherinomorus stipes. Next base: position 3,380,622 of record JALJCO010012340.1, read on the forward strand.
CGCGACCTTCGATCAGTGAGGATATTATGCTCACCACCATAATGTCGTGCAGCCAAATTCAATGGGGTAGATTGGTCATTTTATTTTGGTACAAAATATGACATACAGTAGCCATGTATGATGTGGAAAAAAGAGACGAAAAAGAGAAAACTGAGGATGAAGTATACACATGTCCTGCTATTGAACATAAATATCGTTCCCTGATGGATGCTCACCTGTCTACCCAGCATTAACTGGCCCTTTGCAGTCCAGCGTCGACGCATCTCTTGACCATTCCTTTGAACGGTGGCTTTAAGGACCACTCAGATTCAGACTGCACCATCACCCAGGAAAAAAACACCCAATTCTCATTCATTAAAGCACAGCTGGACATCAGTAAAAGTGAAAAATTTTAAAAACTCATCAATTAAAATGGTTTGAACTAAATACAGAAGGTAAAAACAAACAAAAAACCTACAAGTAACATTCCTTCCTGCTGTCCTGATTACTTATTAATAAACTTTATATTGCACACAGCACATATTTGAACTAAAAACCCTTGAAGTTTAACAGGTTTCTTTTCTGTTAAACAGAACAACAAACTTCTAACTTGCAATATGCAGTGCAAATATGAACACTGAACATCAGTGTTTATGCTCTTGGTGGTCGTGCCATGGTCAGACATATAATAAATATAGCCTACATTTATCAAATAAATTAGGGCTCAGTCATCACAGGGGATCTTAGGTCGTGGCTTAATTAATTTGGGTATCACTGGTTTAATTTTAATTCCCTTGTGTTAAACATCTTGTTAAATGATAATAAATAAAGAATCTTGGATCTTGGATAGATCATCAGAAAACAGAGCTGATCTAATCTAACAAAAGTCAAGTTAATCTTTTTAAATCTTTTTAAGTGAAGCATAAAAAATTGAGGTACATTTGTGTTTTTTGTTCCCTAAAAATGTTTAGATGAATGTTGGATTGGAAATCAAAATCCTCATCATGATAAGAACGTATTTGACTTCACATAACTGTAAAGATTGCATAAGAAAGTAGAGATATAATGCATTTACAAATAAAACTTGGTCATCTGACTTTTTTTTTCTTTTTTTTTTTTACAGTTTACTCCACTGTCAAATGATCTCAGTCTATACTTCACTTTTTCCATGAAAGCAGTCAGACCCAGAAATAGATGACCATCACTGATGACCTAAACTTCCAACTGGAACCTGAATTCTATTTTAGTATTTGTGCAGACACAGACAGAATAATTGTGCAGTGAATGAAGGATTTCAGGACACAATGCAGACAAAATCCATTCATCTATTCACTATACGCACTAATTCTACTGCAAAGTTGCAGGGGAGCTGGAGCCTATGCCAGCTATGAGAAGGCGAGAAGCGGTGTACACCCTGGACAGGTTTGCAGGGCCGACAGTGAGACAAACAACCACTCACTTCTAGGGAGGATTTAGATTGACTTACTAAACTAAATGTATGTCTGTGGACTGTGGGAGGAAGCCGGAGTACCTGGAGAGAACCCATACATACACTGGGAGAACATAGACTACAATACACCATGAAAGTCCACAGTCCTCATGTCTTAAATCAGCATTGCACCTTGTCTAAGCCCTTATAATCCTTCAGTTTTCATCTAAATCTGTTTGTTTCTACTGGCCTACTTTTACTGGACCCTCACTGATATAACAGGGCCATTTTATTGTAGTATCATCTGCAACTGGAGCATCTTAAATAAGTGTTTACTGAATATACAGTAACGATTGTAGAGGTCATTCAAGCTTTCCAGTTAACCAACTGGTTAATGATGCCACTGATGCTGACTTTTAAATGATGTATTTAGGGGACAAATGCACTCATTCTAGCGCTGCACAACATACAGGACATTCACTTAGTCTGTGAAGAACATCAAATAATGATACTGATCCTCCTTTTTTCTTTTCTTTAAAAAAAAAAAAAAAAAAAAAAAACTAAAGTAAAATTAATTCACTGCTTTGGCTGAAGAGTCATTATCAGCCCAGATAGATGCACATACTGTAGTACAAAAAAAAAAAAAAAAGCTTTCAAGATGCTGATACCCAATTTACACCTGGCTAGCAGAAGTGAGGCACTTGCATGGGACAGATAAGACTAAAAATATGTAAGTGAAAAAACAAAATGGACAACGATGGTATTGGGATCAATAATCAGACCAATAAATTGACAATAAATTCAGTATTCACACAACACAAACAGAATCCTCCATCTGCTTACAACTTTTGACATCTGTCTGCAAAAGATGGTGCGCAGGAAAAGGATTTGCAGGTAGATAACTATGCTGCCAGAGAGAAGCAAATCTTTCATCTTTATGTTTTAAGAAACAGCGTGACTGAGTTTTAGCTTATAATTCACATTTTCCATGTTGTATACTACAGTATAAAGCTCGCTGTGCTAACAACAGCTAATAACAATAGCCTTAGAAAACGTGTTGTGCTAGGCTGCTCTCTGGCCTGTGAACTGGAATAATAGTAATTGTTTATTATTGAGTACCCATTAGTCTTTACATCAATTGTAGTCTTTATTCTTCCTGGGCTCCATAAAAATAGATTTTCAACACATTAATTAATTAATTCACATGTACAAACCCAGTTGTGTGGTTAGGCATGACACCATATTTCCGAGGTAAATTGAACATACCACAAGCAAATTAACTTCTTCTATTCATAACAGAGATTTCATTTAATTATGCAAACAGCAAACCAACCAAATTTGCAGTTTTGCTGCCGCGACGAGATATGCCCTAAACAGCAATGGATAGTTAGTGAGAATTTCCAGAGATGAAAAAGATTTGGCCAACAGTACAGGTATGTTCGTGGTTTAATTTGTTGTTTTTTTTTTCTCAACTAACAATACAGGAGTTACTGTACATTTGCATGATTCCAACAGATTCTTCCACGACCTTGTGCATTGATGAGAGTAGAGACTTGTGGGATTTGTCTGGAGAGTTTGAGACAGTTAAGCCAAGTGAGCAAAACCGCCTTTTTGGTTCTGCACAAACTGTATTTCCACATGGAGAAAAACCACATTCGAACAACTGGTTGTGAGGTAAATTTTTGTAGCAACTAATGCTGCCTTCATGTGGTATGGGAAAGATGATCCTTTCCACTTAAGTGGAAATTACCAGTGCGCTGTGTTCAAGTGATTAGTGGTGGTTATCTACGACTGACCAGCTAGCTAGCTAGCTAGCATCTGCTCTGAGGAGGTAAAGCAAACCCTTTTTTTTTTTTTTTTTTTTACAAACAAAACTAAGTTTAAATGGTGATGTTATTAAAGTTCTGTATGTCAGAATTATGCAGACAGCAAACTAACCAAATAACAGCAGCAGGAAACTTTAAACATAATGCAATGGATCCATTCGGGATATTTTTGTTTCTCTCTGCCATGTTGAAAGGTCAAAGTTTACCTCATCTCGGCAACACTGGCATCATAAAATCTCTCCAGGTTTCCAGTGGAAATTACGACATGGGTGGATGTTAAAGTGCAATTTTCATGTCGGACTTTGGTATTTACCATATATACGATACCACATGAAGGCAAAGTAAGAGTAAACAAACCATAAAATTAATTTAACCTGGCATCTCTATTTTTATACTTAAGGGCCTCCCCACTTCGTCACGTTGTATCCAAATTTTGTGACAAACAAACATTGGGTTGAAGGACCTGCAAAGAAGGTTGTTGTCAATGATTTCAAGAAGAAATGCAGGTGAGATTAGGTTAGAATAATCCACTACATAGGAGGTTGAAAGTTTAATGTGACTCATCTGCCTTCAGTCGCAGAAGATGCTCTTTTTATGCTCAAAGTGGACGCTGACCTTTGAGCTGAACTGCCTGTACCGACACATTGGACGCCCAAATCGCAATGCATTTGAGTAAGTTCATAGTCTAATTTTTTTAAAGGTGGTTTTTGCAACTGGATCTCAATGTGTGTGAATGTGGGGGGATGGACAGTAGTTAGGAAGGCCCCTAAAACAGTGACATGAGCAATGAAGTAATAATGAGAAAAAAATAAGCAAAGGAAATGGTGCCACAATACAGCAGCAGCATTGAAAGTGGTCCCTCTTTATTTTCATACAGTCATAATAACTGTAATGTTTGTAGATACACTTAAAGACAGAAGGCTGAGTGGGATTAACAACCAATATGTTTCACCTTTTCCCATTTTCATCAGTCAAATGGACATATTAATTACTTATCTTGTATTTTTTTAGCTGCTGGATGTGAATATAACGTATTGAACAGAATAATCCTCAATGCAAGTTGAAACGTAACTTAACCCCACCTCTTATAACTCCAGCAAGCTCAGGTACAGGTCACCACATCACAGTACCTGGTAAAAAATAGAGCCTTAACTTTGACATTTTCTGAAGCAGTTTGTCATCGACACCTTTATAGAAAGTATAACTACTGCATGAGATGGCTGTGGTACAGAACTGAAAATACACACCTCCACATAGATAATTACCAGACATTTGATTTTTTGAGAATTTACACGTGATGTGGTTACCCCAAATTTACCTAAATGTATCCTGAAGTCATTTGTAAATATCCTCATTCCTTTCTTCAAACTAGATTGTTTACTTAGTGCTGTTAAAACAGGTTATTTTCTAATGACCTAACCTTCTTGGAAACCATATTTGTTTTGTAATTGTTTTATTCTTTGAAATAATCAAAAAGTGTCTGCAGTGAGCTATATTTTGGGATTCAGAGGTGCACTAATTGATTATAAAATGAACTTAAGAATAAAAAAATGGCCCCCTGGTGGGTGAAGGGGCCATAAGCAGCTGCAGCCGTTTACCTCAGGCCATCTTTGCAGATAGGTAAAATTACAGGTTCTACATCTTGTTGAACTGTTGAACTGGTTACTCAGAATCAACAATGAAAGTATAGCACCATTCATAACCAAAGCACCACAAAAAAGGAATAAACATTGCAGCAAAAATCCTGCAAAGACGCACAGTATAAGAATTTTCTTCACAATAACATTATGTGACATTTAGCGTTACACAGAGTTTTGTTCGGTGGTGATGATGATGAAGCTGGAGTAGTCTTTAGAGCACAATGGGCACCACAGTGATGCCGTAAGACTTTGCGACTGACATCCGAGCTTCTTGGGCAACAACTCTAAAATTATCTGTAGGAAGGAAGAACCGCTGAAACAGCGTCTCTTGAAAATGCATCTATGAAACTACCAGATGAATCAGTATGGCAAAATCTTGGGTCAGATGCCATACTGAACGAACAGTGATATTTTCAGCCTCGTATTCACACACACCGGTCTTTAAAAAGAAAAAGCTGACACAATTCACACAGGAAGGAACTCGTCAGCACAACAAACAGTAAACAATGTCTTGAGATGATTTAAAACTGCTGCATGGATGAAAAAAAAAAGAGCCAACATGTCAAAACAATGTGAAACAGACTGTAATGATGAACCATAAGAAAGTTATTACCTGAATGTTATAGTGAGTTTGGGCTCATTTTAGTCGTTCAGCTGAAACGTTACTGTTCTCATTCACTCATCGCTTTCTTAGTTAACAGCGTGGAGTTTTGGCTACAGCAGGCAGGAATTCACTCAGAGCCACTGTACAGCAGATGGACTCAGTTAGCATCCAGCAGGTGAACAGCAGCTGGAGAGCCTGATTTCTCCCTCTGAGGAGATGCTGGAGACAGAAAGCCGAGTGAAACCAAGGTTTTATAGGCCGCCTGTTTTCAGACAACAGAGCAGCTTAGACGACGCTCACCGATTTATCGTATCCTCAACACAGACCAGGGAAATATGCAAAATTTTGTTAATGATCATTATCTGTTGCTGTTGGCCGGAGCAGCATCTGAGTCCAAGACAAGATAATGACGTATTTTGTATCTTATCTTAAAAGCAAACAAAAGATTGAGATATTTTACAGGAGTAAATCCATCCTCAGGTTTTCACTGCTGTTTGTTTAAAGCAGCTCTTCCTGCAGCCAGAAGTGACTCACTCTGGCTCACTACTCTAATTTTCCACTCACATATTATGCACACCTTTAAACATATGGTAAAAATAATTATAATATAGCAGCAAGGCTGCGCTGAAGGACTTTGACAACAACACCTAGTTCCTTTCTGAAGACTTTTTGCACAAGCTGCTACAGTCTGCAGCAGGGGTCTCCAACAAGTCACTCGCAAGCTACCGGTAGCTCAAAAGGTACTTTCCAGTAGCTCTCCAATGATGATAATAATATAACACAAACTCAATTTGTCTGTTAGGAAAAAAAACTATTTAAAAAATACATCCAATCAAATTACAGCTGCCCTATTTTGAGATTAAATTAAATATATGTCAGTCGGTTGCCAATCAAATATTCTTTTGGAGATGCACTGATCAAATTTTTTCCGATCCAATCCGATACCAATACCTGGGCTGAGCATGCATGAATGAACCTTGCTATGTGAGTGAAGGTGTCAGGCTTGACAAACATTTAGCATTGTTATTTAAAAAAAAAGGTAACAAATTAACACAGATATAAATGTACTTAATATTATTTATTAACAAATAAAGTGTACATTTATTATGATATTAATAAAAACAGAAATGACTGGATCGGAATGCTGGATTGGCCAAATTCATCCAGCAAATTTGTCAGTATTGGGGCCGATATCCGATCCAGGTTTCGGATCGGTGCATCTCTCCTATTTTCTATAGCCTGTCATTTGAATGGGGTGGGGAGAGTACACAGGCAGACCAGGTTGGGTAAATGTTACTTAGCATGAGTAGCTCTGTGGTGCTTTGATTTGGTAAAAGTAGCTCACAGAAGGTAAAAGGTTGGAGACCCCTGGTCTGTAGCAATAACGCAAACTGATATCCTGTGATCTGAGAATATACTCCTCACATTACTGCAGCTCTGTGCAGTATGAAGCAGTGTAATACTGGAGAGGCAATAACCTGTTAGCAAATGATCTAAAACGGCAAGATTGCGGCATATTCACTGCACATTTATAGCTTCCACAGACACATCAAGGTGATTCACATGGCAACAAACATAGGAGACACAAGTGTGACTGCGGACTCTTTGTGCAAATCAAACGCTGCTCATACGACTGCATAACAGCAATGACTCAGAGAATACATCGATATGCAACCAAGCAATAACATGAAACAATGTGGTCAAGTAACAACTAGCCGAAGTAGCAGAGGTTATTCTTTTTTGTGGGCAAATATATCCAGAAAGTACTTTTCTTCATAGAGTGGGTTTTAAAACTTCAAAACAGATAAAATACCACCTGCCAACATACAGGTTTAAGAGATCAGGCTAAACTTTTAGGCCACCCGAGTGAAGACAAGTGGAACTTGGTGTACTGCGGTCAGCCCTGTGGCCAAAGCAAAAAAAAAAAAGTAGCACCAAAATATTACAACAAAGGGAAAGTTCAGAGAGACAGAAAGAGGATTAATCTTCCCTCCCTCCCTCTGCCTCTCCAGGTTTCAGCAGCTCCCCCTCCAGTGGAATGTTTAAACTCAGCTCAGGCTGCTTTGGCCCAGAAAAGTCCGATCGGAATTTTCGGTGAAGAAAAAGGGTCCCTCTGGTTAACTAAGAGGACCAGGCGTCTATGTGTCAGCGTCCCAGTCTGATCCCACGCTCCTGACAGAGGCACTGCGAAGGCTGCCGCTCTGAGGCTCCGTGGGAAGGTTTCAGGTTTACTGTGTGAGAGAACAGGACCCAAAGGTGGATGCTGAGAGTTTCGTAGCGTCAGTGTCCCTGGCAGGTCTTGCAGCACATTTGTCTGAAATATGGCCGGCTGCAGAACTGGAACCTGAGCACCAGGGGGCAGTAGGCCACCGTGTTCACATCTTTACACTCTGCAGGGGAGACCAACACAAAGAGTTGTAGCTTCATCTTATTTTTCTTCATTAGTTCAATCATGCATGAATTTTTCAAAGTGAGTTACAGGCTACAACAGTTAACAGTTCAATCATACAAAATATATCAAAATAAATAAATAGCATAATATAGAACAGAATATTTCCACATGCTGGGGTTTTTAAGCTTTTATCTAACAGCCATTTGAACTTTTAAAATAAAACATGAGTTTGTAAAACAGTGAGGATTACCAGGACTGAAATTTGGCCTCTGACCTTCAGGGTTGTCTGTACTGATGGGCAGACTGAAGTCACATTTGCTCTTGCACTGCTGCATGGCTGCAGGCCGATGATGTTCCAGACACTCATTGGATGGCTGGCCGGTGTGCGTTAGACACTGCACTGAACGCATCTCCTGGCCCAGACCACACTTGGCAGAACACTAAACCACAAACACACATTTAGCAAACTGATAGAATCAGACCTTTACTGACAGTGAAGCAATAATCTGAAATAAATCATTTGGCATTGCAGGAAATGTTAGAAAATCTCAGCTCATTTGATAGATGTATCAGTTAACATATTCAGTGAGAAATGCTGTTTACTAAAGTAAGATTTACTATCAATATTTCCCATTTTAGTTTGTTTAATTTCTTCAAAAACCAAAGTGCTGTAGTAATATCATACATGGTGCTGATTTATGGCTCCGTTTTTCGTGATTGGTGCAGCAGCTTGTTAAAGTCTGCAGAGTTCCTGGAAAACCAACCATTCTCCGTACAATAACTACCCTGCAGCTATAATGCAATCAATCTTCCAAACTTTAAAGCTTTAAAGTAGGCACATAATTTACACTAGTCTACATAAACTGTGATTAGGGTAAAAAAAAACACCTTATAATAGAACAGAGCCTTAGACTGTCGACCAGTAAAGGCAGCTGGTCAATCAAGGAGGCTATTGTTACTCATGCAAATATTTACAGTACTGTGCAAGCTTTGATTTTTTTATGTACTGGCAGGAAAATAGATGCAACAATTAAATAAAACGTGCAAATCGTAATTGAAATTTAGCATATGTTTAGTATGGTTGGCAAAAACAGGGTTTATTTAATTCTAATGAGCTTGGAAATCAATATTTGATCACCTATGACCACTTTTAAGCTTCAACATAGCTTGAAGCGTCTTAAAGCAGCATAAATGAACTTTGGTAGGTTGTCATCTTGCATGCTGTAAATTCTCTGACTTCTTTCCAGCCAGTAAATTTATCTCTTCCTCTGTCACTCTATTTTACTTTCCCTCCCTTTCTCTGATTGTTTTTTATGACTTATTCTTGAATCAGCCCAATGCAAACTTAAAATGGCCGGCGTGTTGATATCCAGTTGCTGGCGTGTGACGCTGGGCCATAGACCAAAACACATAAAAATGCACATAAAAGATGTTGCAGGGCAATGACACCCCCCCCTATTGTGCATACTGACTGTTAGTTTGCCATTAAAACGACTCGGGGGGAGGAGGAAAAAAAGAAAGAAAAAACGACTTGGAAACAGTGTTTTAAAGTTGGAAAATTATGCAGTGTTGGTTTAAGAAGTTTCTTGTAATTTCTTTACTATTTTGAGAAAAAAAAGTTCAAAAATACAACTACAGCTATGAAAAAAAAACTAGAAAAAGCAATACATATGACATTTTATAAAAAAAAAACACTGACATTTATAAGCTGACATTTATAACTGAGCAAACTGGAGCAGGCTTTCCTGTAATACCACTTTGTACCTCTAGATGGGGTATGAGTCACTGTAGTGTCTGCATTAAAGCCAACAAAGAAAGAAAAAGAAACTAGCCAGCGCTGGCCATGGTAAACAAACAAACTGAAGACTAAGAGCTTACAGAGACCAGCAGAAGTTAATTAGATTTTAAAAGACCTTCAGAGATATTGGAGAACTTTAAAATATTACAAGAAAGTTGGGCTCCATGGAAGCAAAACATAAAGAAATAAGCACTTTTGCAAAATACAATAACATATTTATTCCAGACAAATAAATATCAAGTCAGATCAAAATAAATGTGAATATAATAAATGATGCTTACATTGTAGTTCCTAAAATCAATATGTGTTCAAAATAAAATGCTTGTTGTCTTACCTCTCCCCAGGGACCAGTCATCCACTGTGGGGGAGGGCAGCGCTTCAGGTTACAGCGCACTCTGGAGGTGGGCCGGCCATATTTGGGACATTTTGATTCTGGCAATGTGTCCCCACTCTCCCCGCTCTTACACAATACTACACGGTGCCTGTAGCCAGGACCACAGCTGGGCGTGCACTGCAGGCCGAAGGAGGAAAGAGAAAAAAACAGAAAACATCAAGCAGGAAGGTAGAGAGATGGATGTGATGGGAGGGTGCAGGAGGGGGTCACTGCGGTCAAGAGCATGCAGAAAGAAATCCTCTAAATCCACTCAGCAGAGGGCAGCAGTTGTAAAGTCAAGAGCCTGCTGAGTTCCTGGAGATCAACTGGACTTAATTCTACAGAAGACATGATAAAAAAATAAAAAAAAAAAAAAAAAGTTTCAGAGAACTGGGAAAAAAACGTTTTTACCTCTGGGAACAAAGTAGCAAACAAGGGGAAGGACCGTTGTAGTCAAGAAATGATGCTAATTAAATTTCCCCATATGGTTCAAATGAGGGGTCAAATTAAACTGGGTAAGGAATTCCTGCATGACATCTGTAACAATATGTATTCATGAGTGAAACATGCTCAGTGTATTGGTCTGCTCTGTACCTCTGTTGTGTATGTCATGGTTAAGGTACTCTTACTTTCTGCTGGCAGATGTTTGGGTTTTTTGGGTTCAACTGGAAAAGAAACTATTGCTTCATCTGACTGGAATTTAGTAAAAAAAAAAAAAAAAAGAAAAAAAAAATCAAGTAATGGTTCAAAATCAGTAATGAATTGACAAACATTGTAGGAGTCAATGCAGAACACATGCACGATGGCAAACGTCTGTGTACCTCTGACCAGTCCAGAGCCAGCCATTCGGGGGGGCAGCTGTGGTTGCTGCAGGGCTCGGTGATCGCAGGGCGAGGGGGGGTGCAGGCTGAGTCATCCAGGACCTTCTCCTCCGTCGCAGAAATCCTCCTTTTACATAACACCTCCCGAGTCCGCAGACCACCATTACAGCTGCGGCTGCACTCCGACCACTCTCCTGTCCACCAGCTACAAAAAAAAAAAAAAAAAAGCTCAGTTTGTTTTTAAATTCCACTTTTGCATAATTCAGTTACCTTCACTTAATGATTTAATCAGTTAAGAAAATGTGATGCATGAACAGATAATCATCACAATGACCTAAAGAACAATGAAATATCCTAAAGATTGTTTTACAGCGATAACTATTAAAATTTTTTTAAATAATAATAAGCAAAATAATCACTACACTGATGCAACTGATCATGTGCATCCAAATCTTCCTTTATCAGGGGTGTCAAATGTTTGGCCCGGGGACAAAAACTAGCCTACCATGGCCTCAATTATGGCCCAGGAGATGAATTAGGCAAATGTGAAAAGTACAGAAAAGACAAACAACAAATTTCTAATGAAAGTAACTGCAATACCTAATTTATCCACTGGAGTTTTGGTAGTATTTTTATTATTTAGATTAAAAAAAAACCTTCACCAGGCAGGGGGATAACTAATTTATTACTCAATAGATCTGACTTTAGTTTGATGAGGTGAGTAAGGATTACTACACAAAGGTACAGGCATGTACTTTTAAAATAACTTGTAGTTCCTGACAGGTTACTCTCATCACATTGTGAAACACTGTATTTTTCAGCTCCAGATGCCTGTAATCTAATGTTTTGTGACTTTGTAGATCCACCATGATCTGTAAGCTGTAATGCTTGTGTAAATTAAAAAAAATATAGTTAAAACTGTGCTCATTTTCCCCAGGAAATTTCAGGTTGTTCATAACGTGTTTTATAACAGAATAGTTGACTAAATGTAAACATCTTAATGATCCATTTGTATTT